>CM056577.1:86132218-86732218 GCA_029721435.1 Gymnothorax reevesii | reverse complement strand
CATTCAAGTGTGGTATTTTGACTTGAGAGCAGGCATATCAATTTCATGCATAGATTTTGAAAGTTTTTTCCCCCAAAATTCTGCTCTTGCACTCAAATGGCCCCTACTTGGGCTTGGATTTGTGCTGCTTCCACTCAATCTGTGTGCTTACTTAGATCTGCCGCTGCTTGGACAGATTCGATGCAAAGTTTCATGTAATTTGGCTGTTGCCCTTGCTGACCTCTTGGCTGTGCAGTGGCATTGTTGCTTGATGATCACTGTGCTTGACAACTCGGTTTGGCAAACAACTCGGTTTGACTACTCGGTCAAGTAAAGGCGACAGGGGGTTTTCTTGGTGGGGTTTCAGTCTCCTGGGAGCAAAGTGAGATAAACCTATATGCTTAATAGCTAGCTAAGGAAATTGTTTTATACACAACTGTTTTATGTATTAACTTTATTTTCAAGGGCTGTGCTACTCTTGCTTGGTTTTTCTGTAGCCAATTTATCTAAAAATTTTAGCTAGCTTCTCAACACCAAGAACCATCAAATTACTTGGACATCCAGTTACAAGTTACTTGGGTTGGTTTCATATGTGGGGGCTTGCTCTTAGAGCGCACTGATTAGAGACTAACATTTTTGCTGGAGGGCGTTTGCACATAAATACACTCCTAAGTTCGATTTTTTTTAGCGTTCTCTTCTGGTCATTGTGGCTTGATCTGCTTGTCAAAGTCAAGTTGCGTCATTTAAGTGCCTGCTCTGGGATATCATGTTTAGTCAGTTCATATATTAAGCGAGTTGCTACTCTGCCCGCTTGAAATAAATATTGACGTTCACTGGGGTTTTTATTCCTTTCAGGTCTCTCTTTTCACCGCATAAACGTATTGCCAAGTTAGACATTTAGTGTTCCCATCTGGTCAAGACTTGTTTGGTAAGCTGGAAGTTCATCCTGCTTGCTTGAATTAAATACTAACGCTGGCCAGGGTTTTACTCTTTTTCAGTTTCTCTTTGTCACCAGAAGGCTTTTCACTGTAAACATATTGCTAAAATTAGAAATTTTAGCTTGATGATCAGATATTGTGTTTATGGGGTCCATGGCACTGGTCCGACCTCCCATTGGTCCGACCTCCCATTAGTTCCCTTGCACGATGAATAAACACACATCCCCCCCCCCCTGTGTGTGTGATGTGTGTTTCAGAGAGCTCTTTCTCTCTCTCTCTCTCTCTCTCTCTGTGGTTGATTTTGTCGGAGTAACGGGAGGTGGGACCAATTTGGGTCTGATTGTCGAGGAACGGGAGGTCGGACCATTGGGTCGTCGGACCAATGGGCAGCTACCGTGTTTAGGTACCTCACATAGTAAGCGAGTAGTAAGCACTTAGCCCATTTGAATGAATTAAAAATTAAGGTTAACTGGGCTTTTACTCTTTTTCAGTTTCTCATTTTCACTGGAGGGCTCTTACGCAAAAAGATATTGCTAAGCAGGTTATTTTAGTATTTTCCTCTGGTTGCTTTGCCTTTATCAGTTCATCAAAGTTTGGTTGCATGTTTGAGTGCTAAGCTACAACCTGTTGGGGGATACCATCTTTAGTTAGAGCTCATAGTAAACAAGTCATTCATTCGGCCCCTTTAAATTAATTAAAGATTACTGGGGTTTAACTCTTTTTTGGGTGGTAGTACCTGTTTGTGGCTAGCTAGCTTGATGGTTACGGTTTGCTTTTTTGACTCGGGACTTGGGATTAAGGTCCCAAGTTAAGTGAGTGCAGGGCACCAGTTAAGTGAGTCGTCAATTTGATTAGGTTGTAATTATTTACTGGAGGGCACCCTGTTGGCCTCATCCCCTGAGAAAAGAGAGTTCGTGATAGTGGGGGACTCAATTATTAGGAATAGACAGCATTATCTGTTCGCATGACAAGAAGTTTTGTATGGTGTTTTGCCCGCCTAGTGCCCGGAGAGGAGACCTCCTAGAGTGTGCGGACAAGCCCCTGGCCAGAGCGAGAAGGGATCCAGAGGTCATAGTCCATGTTGGTATAAATGACAGAGGTAAGGGTAGGTTTGAGGTTCTGCAAGAGAAATTTATGGAATTAGCTGAAAAGCTTAGGGACAGATCCTCCACAGTAGTTTTCTCTGGGATTCTGCCGGTACCATGTGCAAGAAGAGGGAAGCAGAAGTTTATCCGGGGGTTTAAGACGTGGCTACGGACCTGGAGTAGGAAAGAGGACTACAGGTTTATGGGGCACTGGAACTTCTGCGATAGGGGTAACCTGTACAAGTCAGATGGGCTACATCTAAACTAGAGGGGTACCTTTGCATTGGGTCAGCGTATGTTGAGGGTTGCACAGAGTAATTTAAATTAGGGACTTGGGGGGCCGGGAGGTTAGAGAATGTTATAAATAGGGAAATGCACACTACTCTGATGGAAGCAGACAGTGCTACATGCACTACTGATGATATCTTTTTAAAGCAACGTAGTGAGGGGCTTGGAGCAGTAGGCAGCTGGGGAGCTGAAGAGGAAGTGCAGTCATAATAACCTGAAATGTTTTTATGTAAATGCTAGAAACATTAAAAAAAAATTCCCGGACCTTGAGGCTGTTAGGATTAGTGAGGGCTATGACATTGTTAGGATTACAGAGACGTGGCATTGTGAAGAGGATGGAGACGAATAGAATAAAGAAGGTTATAAGCTCCTCAAGCTAAGCATCCCCCTGGCAGTAACGGCGGTGTTACGGTATATTCAAATGATTTTCCTGTGAGCCTCTGACCCTTACAGGCATAATTGCTTTCAAGCTGTCGCTGTTCAATATCGCTTCAGTAATAATCTCTCAATTTATTTACTGAATATTCAAGATCAATATATACTCAGCAACAAAAGTTTCTGTGACACCAATATGGTTAATTATTTTTCATAACGCAATTATGAAATTGTCATACATGGTGATATCAGACTGAAACAGTACACGTAAACACAACATTGAAATGGAAATCATGAAAATGCGAGAAAATGACTTTGCACGTGAAAATGTGCGTAAATCATGCTTGTGGATGGCAATAAAAGAGGAGAATTTTTGGAATGTTCACATTGTGCCTGATGAACGACGGAAGCATCACTTATCGAAAACACAGCCATTTCGGATCAGGAACTCTACCCTCTAAATGCCAAGACTGTCTGAAAATGATCGGTGGAGGGCCATTGGGATGATTGAATACGGAACCTCGCAGAGGGAAGTTGCTCATCGCCTGAATGTCCACGAAAACACCATTTGGAACTTATGGCAGCGTCATCAGCAGACAAGACATGTCAGAGACCGTCCTCGCAGCGGCCGTCCACGAGTAACCACTCCCAGACAGGACAACTGGATTCGAACAACCCATCTCCGAAATCGATTCCAACCTGCAACCATAACTGCAAGAACGATACCTGGTTTGAGACGACTGTCTGCACAGACAATCCGTCGCCGTCTCCGTCATTTTGGCATTGTCCCACGTCGGCCAGCAAGACGTCCAATACTCACAGTACAACACCGACGACTGCGTCTACAGTGGGCACAACAACATCGACGGTGGATCCAACGTCAGTGGGATCTTGTACTCTTCACTGATGAATCAAGATTCATGCTTAACCGATGTGATGGTCGTTTACGTGTATACCGTCGACGTGGAGAACGTTATGCCAACAACTGTGTTCAGGAATTTGATCGTTTTGGAGGTGGTAGTGTCATCATCTGGGGAGGGATCACGGCTAGAAACAGAACAGATTTGCTTGTTATTGATGGAAATCTGACAGGTCAAAGATATCGCGATGAAGTGCTACGGCCATTGGTGGTACCGTTTTTGATGCAACATGGTCCCGGAATAACGCTGCAACATGATAACGCCAGACCACACGTTGCAAGGATTGTACAGCAGTATTTGATGCAACAACATGTCAATGTCCTGCCATGGCCAGCCAGATCCCCAGACATGTCCCCAATCGAGCATCTTTGGGACGAGATGGATCGACGTTTGCGGCGGTTGGATAACCCGCCAGCTACACTCCAGGAATTGCGACAACGTCTACGTCAGATTTGGAATGACATCCCACAGCAATTTCTGGCACATCTGATTCGGTCCATGCGCTGGAGACGCGTTGCTTGCATCATGGCACGAGGAAGTCACACCCGGTATTGAAGTGTGAAGGTCACAATTGGTTAGACGTCAGACAAGTGCTTCATGACGCATGAAAATGACATTTTTCGTTTTGAGTGACGTTGGCACTGAAAAGTCATTGTTTCTCCTGTTAAATAAACATATTGATTGCATTGAGATCTTTGCGTGTCATTTATAACATACACATAAATGGCGTAGACGTTGTCGCAATTCCTGGAGTGTAGCTGGCGGGTTATCCAACCGCCGCAAACGTCGATCCATCTCGTCCCAAAGATGCTCGATTGGGGACATGTCTGGGGATCTGGCTGGCCATGGCAGGACATTGACATGTTGTTGCATCAGATACTGCTGTACAATCCTTGCAACGTGTGGTCTGGCGTTATCATGTTGCAGCGTTATTCCGGGACCATGTTGCATCAAAAACGGTACCACCAATGGCCGTAGCACTTCATTGCGATATCTTTGACCTGTCCGATTTCCATCAATAACAAGCAAATCTGTTCTGTTTCTAGCCGTGATCCCTCCCCAAATCATGACACGACCACCTCCAAAACGATCAAATTCCTGAACACAGTTGTTGGCATAACGTTCTCCACGTCGACGGTATACACGTAAAAGACCATTACATCGGTTAAGCATGAATCTTGATTCATCAGTGAAGAGTACAAGATCCCACTGACGTTGGATCCACCGTCGATGTTGTTGTGCCCACTGTAGACGCAGTCGTCGGTGTTGTACTGTGAGTATTGGACGTCTTGCTGGCCGACGTGGGACAATGCCAAAATGACGGAGACGGCGACGGATTGTCTGTGCAGACAGTCGCCTCAAACCAGGTATCGTTCTTGCAGTTATGGTTGCAGGTTGGAATCGATTTCGGAGATGGGTTGTTCGAATCCAGTTGTCCTGTCTGGGAGTGGTTACTCGTTGACGGCCGCTGCGAGGACGGTCTCTGACATGTCTTGTCTGCTGATGACGCTGCCATAAGTTCCAAATGGTGTTTCGGTGGACATTCAGGCGATGAGCAACTTCCCTCTGTGAGGTTCCGGATTCAATCATCCCAATGGCCCTCCACCGATCATTTTCAGACAGTCTTGGCATTTAGAGGGTAGAGTTCCTGATCCGAAATGGCTGTGTTTTCGATAAGTGATGCTTCCGTCGTTCATCAGGCACAATGTGAACATTCCAAAAATTCTCCTCTTTTATTGCCATCCACAAGCATGATTTACGCACATTTTCACGTGCAGTCATTTTCTCGCATTTTCATGATTTCCATTTCAATGTTGTGTTTACGTGTACTGTTTCAGTCTGATATCACCATGTATGACAATTTCATAATTGCGTTATGAAAAATAATTAACAATATTGGTGTCACAGAAACTTTTGTTGCTGAGTATATATAATGAACATGTGCAAAATACTTTGTCAAAATTCTAAAGGGTTTTTGTGCTGTGGCTCTTCAAAATAGGGTGGTATACCCCATTTTTGACCCTTGCCAATCTTGCATGTTTAAGAACAGCCATATTTGGATGCCAATATCTTGGGAATGAAATGACTTGTAAGCTTATAAAGAGGTATACTGTGTAATTAGCACCCTGGCTTTCAGGATCTGTCATCAGAAAAGTCCTGTCTCCTCTAGTCTTTGAGGTATTGGCCTCCAAAGTAGTGATTTTGTTATGTGCTAAAATGAAAATTTCAATTTTCAGGGGGCAACTGTCATGCTACAATACATCACAACCGTTTGTTGGGGCTACATTCCTTCCATTTAGGCACATATACTATCTGTATAAAGTTTTTGGACAGTATTGAAATCATAATTTAGGAGTAAGGGAGCTCCAAAAATGGCTCCGACTGAAAAAATGCAATTTAAGACCAATTTTTAACAGTCAAAATCATAGCGTAGTCATTTATCCAGGACAACAATTTTTTTCTATATAATTGTACATATATGTCAATCATCTGGTCAAAAATTCAGATTGTTTTCATATGAAAATAATTTTATGAAATGTAGGCGTTTTTCATCCCCACGACAGCTTGCGTTTTAATTACTTTTTTGTCAGAAATGCAGAAAATGTGAGGTATTTCTACTCTGAACACATACATTTGATGGCATCCACAATTTAGTTAGTCAGTTTATCCAAAAATGTAGGTAAAATTGAGTTCATAGGCCAAATGAAGGCAGCTTCTTCTGAACTGATTCAGTGTCTTGGTCAGCAAGCTTATAAAACCTTGCGCTCTGCCCCTGGAGCTCTGGTGCAGACACAAAGCATATGATGTTCTGGAATGGAACCCAACAGGTATTCTGACGAACAGGAGGAGGCCAGGAGAGAAGTCCAGTCTTAGAATTTTCATGAAGTTGACAAAGACATCAGAGTTTTCATCTGACCGCTCAACAATGCAGCCCACAAACCAATCCTTGTCATAAATGCATGCAACATACTTTCAAAGTGTGTCATATAAACCTTTTCATGATGGAGACAGATTTGGTCAGCTTCAACGAAGGACATGCCACACCGCCAAGATAGAATCCTTCTTTCATCAGGTTCACGTTCACTTATTTTAATGAAACCAGTCTTTCTGCAGTGTCTTCTCTTGTGACATTCCTCACCCATAGAAACACCAATTTTGCACATCTCAGTTCCCATGCTGAATGTCAATGAACTGAATGAAGCTTCTTTTGTTTTCAATGTTTGGCTGATGCAATGCTGAAATAAAGATGATGCAATACATGGTTAGCTGATGGAATACATGATAAGCTGATGTAATACAAGCAAAAGCAGTCGGTCATCACTCATTTGCACACCTTCTATGTAGCCTAGTAAGAAACAGGAAGTCTCAATAGTTAATTGTAGTTAAGTCGTCTAAGGGCGAAAAGTGTCTATAATTGATATAATTATGTACATATGAAGGAGTTGAGAAAACAATCAGATTTTTTGACCAGATGATTGACATATATGGAGAAGACAGGGAGAGCTGAGCGAGCAAGAGGCGGAGATTAGAACAGAGCGAATGCTGAGAGGGAATTAGTCTAAATTAATAGCGGAGCAACTTTACAGATTTAACTAGAGTGCTCATTAGTAAGTTAGTAATCTATATACATCAGGGATGGGCAACGAGGGCCGTATCTGTCCCTGGTTTGCACATCAACTCCTGGGCTTTAATTAGTTGATTATCTAAATTAGCCAAACTATACATGAAATCTGACATTTATGGCGCATTTCTTTAAATTATCATGAATGACCACCAAAGACTGTTCTTGTCTCCCTACATAAAACATCTTTCTTTGATCAAACCTTTGCACGAATCTATATTTGTGTATGCAACCAATTAACTCAATTAGTCAGGGTAATTGATAGAAATAAAAACCAGCATACACACCGGCCCTCCAGGACCGAAGTTGCCCATCCCTGATATACACTTACATGGATTAGTTGTGTTAGTAGACTAGGATACAAAATACAAATGCTAGTCTTGTTAGTAATCAGAACGGAAAGACGAAGGAAGTAAACGAGAATCGAAGGAATATTTTAAACACTGGAATTCATTTAAATCACCCGAAGTCAGTGGGCACGCAGACAGGGAAGATGGACTGAACCAACTAGATCACAAGACAGGGGAGACAAGTGCAATGGAACTGAGAAATGGAATGAACTAAAAACCTGAGTATTACAATAACCGAAAAGAATAAATAAAAGACAAAATCATGAACACAGAACATGAACATAAACCTGACAAAAAACCATAATCATGACGCGTATCAAGCCAATTGGACACAAACGCAGGAAGAAATAAAAAAACTTTTTGTGAGCTACAGGAATTCTTAACCTTCGTAAGGCACTGACATTTTATGTTAGGTCTACCATTAATGTGGTTAGGAAAATGCTTTATAATTGGTGCAGTGAACAATAATGCAAGAAGAGGGGAAATGGATATTGATTGATTGTCGCAACTGAACAAATTAATATAGGAGTGTGCTATCTACCGCCAGCTTTGGACAGTATCGTAAATTAATTGCTCTATAAGAGGATTAGGCAAGCTTTTAGAGGAGGATGAACTATTATTATGGGAGACTTGTATCCTGGTGTCGATTGGGAAATGGTGAAAGGACAGACTAAAGGTGAGGAAGAATTTCTGAAAGTCATAAATGACAATTTTTTGGAGCAGTATTATAATAAATCTACTAGAGAGAAGGCTATTTTAGTTTTAGTGCTCTGAAATGATCCTGATAGAATTTGCAATGTAGAGGTATTGGAGCCACTTGGGAATAGTGATCATTGTAGCCCCTAGACAAAGTCGGGTGGCTACTATGGATTCATGCGTTTTGTCTCCACCACCACTGCGTCTGCGTGCGCAGACTCTTCCTTGTGGATGCTGTATGGGCTGTAATTTTTGACCAATTTCTTTCATATTTGGTATGGACATGTGATATACTTCACCTATGATACCAACTGATTTTGGTTGCCATAGAGACAGTATTGGCCGAATAATGTGCAAAAAAGGGGAGAAGCGGTCTTTCGGGGGCTACACCCATGTGACCGCGGATGAGCAGACTGTGTAGTTCTAATGTTAGTTTTGATGTTTCATGGCAAATTATAAAGTTATCTTCCAAAACCAAAATTTAACATTTTTGGCAAGCAGGATGCGCACATATTTTAGCAAAATAAAATGGGAGACACTCATCGACATCAGTAGTAGTGCCAGAGCAGAAGGCCTTCCAGAACCAGCAGTCAAACTGGTGACTGCAGTCTGAGATCACCTGAGGCACACCGTCAAGGTGAACAGCATATTGAAGAAGTAGGTCAGCAGTCTCCCTGGCAGAGGGCAACTTGGCATATGCCATAAAGTGGGTTGATTTTGAGAAACGATCAATGATGGCAAGAATGTCCATGGTAGCCCAGTAACAAAATCCATGGTAATGCATGCCCACTGCAGGTTGGGAACTACCAAGGGCTACAGCAAAACGCAGGGTCCTTGGTTACTTTGTTTGTGACGTGCACACTCAGTGCAGACTGTGATGAAAGACTGGGTATCTGTGATAATGATAGGCCACCAGACAAACCAGGGTGAAGGTGCAAAGGCGTTCCAGATGGCGTGCCAGCTGAGAGGCTTTGCCCCAGCTTAGGATCTTGCTTCTCACTCTCTCAGGGATGAAGACCCTCCCCCTTGGTTAGGGGGAGGGTCCAATAGAGAGGGACAGATCTGCAGTGCCTCTTTGACGTCACTCTTGACCTGGAGCTTGGTGACAGCCAGGAGACAGATACCCAGGAGAATGGTATCAAGCATAGTCATGATAAGGAGTTAGGCTTCTTCGTACCGGGTCAGTGTGTTAAGATGAAATTGCATCCTGCAACGAGGAGGGTCCAAGGTACTTGCCTAGGGTATAGCCTCTTTGCTATGGAGAGGTACTCCAGGTTGCAGTGGTCCGTCCAGATGAGGAAGGGAAGCAGAGACCCCTCTTGTCAATATCTCCACTCCTTGAAGGCCAGCTTCACTGCCAACAGCTCCCCATCACCAGTGGAATAGTACTTCTCAGCAGTAGACAAGTGACTAGCAAACTAGGCGAAAGCATGTAATTCAACATCGTCAGCTTGCTGCGAGAAGAGAGCTCCAGCACCCATCTTGGAGGCTTCAACTTCAACAATGAATTGAACACAGGGGATTCGGAAACTCGAGGATGGGAGTGGTGGTAAACAGCCTCTTAAAGTGATTAAAAGAGGCCGCCTGAGGGGTCCACACAGAATCAAAGTTAACAGATGTCAGCTTGGTGAGGAAGTCAGCAACAGTGGAGCACCCGCAGATAAACGGGAGGTAGAAATTAGCAATCCCAAGGAATCTCTCTAACTCCTTGCGATATTTCGTCCAGCCAATCTAGTCGAGCCCATATCTTCTGGCGATTCATCTCCAGGGCTCTCTGCGTTGCAACAAACCGCAGGAAGGGGAACCTAGTTTGATGGAATTGGCACTTTTCTGGCTTCAAGTACAATTGGTTCTCCCAGAACTTTTGGCTGACCTAGCAGACATGACAGGTATGTTCTTCCAGTGCTTCAGAAGAGACCAGTATATTGTCTTCGTAAAAATAGAAAATTGGAAGATCGTGTCTCAGAGGTCATGCTTAAATGTTGTCTTTCACTCATCTCCTCCCCATATGTGCACCAGTTGGTAAGTGTTGCACAAATCCTGCTTGGTAAACAAGCACTAGCCCAGGAAATTGGAGAATGATGAATCAATTGAAGGAAAATGATATTCTTTTTTTTATTGTAATTGCCATCTTTCTTGGCCTTGAAGAAGAAACCAGCTCCAGCTGATGATGAGGAAGCTTGAATTTTTCTGGAAGCCAGATACTGATTTATGTATTCCTCTAGCTTGGGACTCTTGGTTGGTTAGGGAGTATAGCCAACCCTTGGGGGTCGATGCTCTGGGCAGTAAGTCAATGGCAAAATCATACGGTCTCTGAAGTGGAAGTGACATCACTCTGGCTTTGCTGAATGCCATTAGAAGGTTGTAATAGATGGGCATTCAGCAATGGCATGAGTGGTACTTCCACAATACATCCACAGATTTAACTTTCAGGAGCAGCCATTCTTCAGTGGAGAGCTCCCAAAGCTAAGCCCAGTCAACTGCCCTGGGTACTGGAGGAGGGGGGAGATAAAAAGCTTTGGGGTGTCCATTTTGGGATGCAGGCCTGTAACCTCACCTGCCGGTAGAACCGTCTCTCTTGCAGCTGAAAATTTATCCTCAGCGCCAAATCTACGATTTGGTCCAGATCTGGAGGGAGGACACAGGTGGTCAACTCATTCTGTTCTATTGAGCCAAATAGGTAGGCATCTGACAAGACCCAGGCATCCCAGCGCGTGGAGACAGCCAAGGTTCAAAAGTCAATGGAGTAATCTGGCTCTGACAGTTTGCACAGTTTGACGCAGCTGGAGCAGTTGACGGGCAGCAGCATGACTGGACCAGTTTAACACATCCTATATCTTAACAGCAAAGGCAGCAAATGAAGACATTGCAGGATGGCTTGTCTCCCAGTGGGTGGCAGCTGAATCCCCAGCACGTCCAGAGAGTCAAGTGATGACAAATGTAACACCGCAAGGTTCACTGGGGAAGGAGAATGGCTGAAGCTCAAACACCAATATACACTGAGCTAGAACACTGTGACAGGTGGTAGGATCGCCACTGTGGGAGCCCAGGACCACCAGTTTGAGCTCTCAGAGGGCTAGTGTCTGAGGAAGGGCTTGCTGCAGGACAGCGTTGGCTGTCTGAGTTGTGATGGAGTCCCGTGAATTTTCTGTTCCAGCCAGTGTCTGTGTGTCAATCCAGTTGACAAATCACTGAAGACAATGGGCTTTAATTTCTTGGGACAGCGCAGCGTGGCATAGCGTGGCGCAGCCGACTTCGTGGTAATTTTGTGCAGTGCAACACCGTGAGCAGCCACTTTGGCAATTTCGTAGATGGACGTGGGCCAAAATGGGTTTGGTGGGGTAGTATGGGGAGGTTTCACATATTCATCAAGACGCAGCGACAATTTTGCAGAGAGAGCCTTTGCTTAAGTTGCGCAGAAAGCTCCCCAGCTCCAGTCTGGTGTATTGTCTGTGCAGTGGTAATTTGGCTGACTTGCGCATATTGCGCACACGTCACGAAACCTCACAGGCAGGTTTCCAGAAAGACAGGCACATTTCAATGCAACAAATAATTGCGGCAACGACTATTTAATGTAACTATCTGAATTAGGACATAAATTATAGTATCTATATCGACTGTCCTGATGTCAGATTAAAGGCGGCTGGAACGCATTATGGAAACTCCACCTTGCTTAATCAACGCAGCTGAATCTGTGATGCAAACTAATGACTTCACATCTTTCTCAGCTAACCACAAACTTCCTATAATGCTGCATGCTATGCTCAGTAAAGCTGCTTGCACACTGGACGCGAAGCAAATTTTCCCATGACTGATTACAGTCAAAGTCAATGCAAAGACGTGAAAGTCAGACAGGGTTTTAATATATCTCCGTGCCAGAAAGTCATAGAAGTTCAAATTTTTCGAGTATTCCAGGAATTATTAGATGTGCAAACTTGACCTTCACAAAATGCAAATTGATAGCTATTGACTTTTCTTGGTCTTTTTATTTGTGTGTTTTCTTTCATTTAAGACAGACAACAGTCTTTATTTGGTCTCTCTTTTGAAAATTCATCAGATGGATCGAATAGATTCACGCTTTATTTCCTCACCAGAGATAAAATAGAGCCTGTAGTCAATGAGCAAATCAATTCCATGACCATTGACGGTGTGAATAAATTATTGCATGCACGATCAAGACTGTTCGAGGCGAAATGCAAAATACTCCATGTCTGGCAGCCAGAAAAAAGTAAAAGTATTAGTATGAGAACAGATTTACAACGAAATACAGAGTAAAAATATATCACCAACAAACAGAATGTCCAAAGAAGATGGCCCGCAAATAAATAAATCGCAGTGCTCACTGGATGTTCTGTTTGTTGTTAGAATGTTTCTTTTTATTCTTTATTTCGTTATCAATCTTTTCTAATCGTCCTCTTTTTTTTGGCTGTCAGACACTGGGTATTTTGCATTTAATGTCCGACAGGCATTGTAAGCGGGACAATGTCGACTCACTTTATTTAGCAGAGCTTAAACAGAAACATTGATTGAAATTTTCGGTGCTCATCTTGAAGAACTGAGCCCTCTAATCAAAACATTCAGGTTTAATATCTAAAACATTCAGTAGATTTGAAGAAATTAAAAACAATAATTGATGTCGGACACGGAGTTATATTGAAACCATCTGACTGTCGGACACAGAGATATATTACAACCCTGTCAGACTTTTGGACACGTACACACTGCGTTCAACTCAATCTGTCGTGCGAAAAATTCAATTTGCGTCCAATGTGCAAGCGGCTTTATACTAGGCTACTATTATTGTCACTTAGGTTTTATCGTTTTTAGTGGGGGAAAGGAATACAGCCTGATTGCTATGATCTTGCAGAGTTAAGATCACATATTTAAAATAATGTGTAACATATATTGCATTGTTGTCCATACATGTTAATCCCAAAATTTTATGCAGCATAGGAACATGATATCCTTCATTTCTCTTCCCAATGATGCAGGCAGAAGAAAGAAATGAGCAACCTTCGTATTTCATTCCTACTTCATAAGTTTGAATAATCTTAGGTAGATCGTTTTGAAATTCCATTCAAGTTCGCTAATCGTAATAATTTGCGAATTCCCTAGCGAGCCAGCTAACTCAAATTCGTAATGCTTAATATAGACGTAAGTGGTGCAGAAAACATGCCTGAAGCAGCAAAGTAAAATGCAACATTAACGCATCATGCAGATATAGGACAGAGGCTTCTATATTCCAACACATTAAAGGTGAGGAGAGGAGCTCATTTGATTGGATATAACACAGCCGAGTCAAATCTCCAACCAAACACGCCTTCTCTCCTCCCTCTTTGCCACTTGCACCGGCAGGAGGGCCCGAGGTGGGACAGAGGAGTACTTGTGCCAGGCTACGTCGAGCACGAAATTGCAATATACGCCTGGACACACCCCGTTGGCGCAGCGCACCCCCCATTTGCTGTGCCTGATCTATGAATTTAGAGCTCATTGTGACATTTCTTGTGTGCATTACACATTATGGGGCTTGTCGAGCCCAAAAACTACGTTGTACTTTTGGCGCTATTCTGATGCATTTAATAGTTTGATTGAGTTCAACTTACTTGCGTCTGGCTAAATATTTTTGATGACTGCCGATGCTATGGTAAAACTACCAAAAACTATTTTTAAACTTTATGGTGCCAAATTGGTAGTCCCAAATGATAATTGCATATTCAACGCTTCAGATTTAAATATGATTGATTGATTCTTTTTTGTTAAAGGACACTTTCAATAATTTTTCAGCAATCTCATGTCAATATACAATTCACGGGCAATTTAGGGTATCCAATTAGCCTGACATGCATGTCTTTGGACTGTGGAGGATAATCAGAGTGTCCATGGAAATCAGATTAAAATCAGTGATCATAGATTGACAATTACAGAACCTCATGCAAAAAGGAGAAAATTTCTAATCATATTTGTATTCAGATAATAATTTTTTTTTAAATCATTATGATGTATGTGAATGCATATTGCATAAAAAGATTGAGTCCCTAATGGACTGCAAACTAGTTTCACTTTCCTTTGTTAAAAACTGACACCGACCATTTAATACATCTTTTCCCATGCTTGCTTTCTTAGTTTCAACACATCAATTTAAAACACATTCCAGGCATCAAAGTGAATGGCACATTTTTCCAGGGAGAATTTTTGAGTTTGAAGTTTCTTAAGAACTAGCTCAAAAGTTGGGGGACAGCACACAATATTTATTACTCTATCAAAGAGCAGGGAGGCCATAGAAATCCACATTCTCAGATGGATTGCAGGCCATGTGAAAATCTCTCTGGCCAGACGCCTGGGAGAGGCTGTGGGAATGGATTAAGTCAGCCTGGTGTTGACGTTTAAAAACAGCACGTTGGGTTGCCCCGGACATTAGGCGACAGGGTTTGAAGAAAATGAATGTTTTGAAAAATGACTTAAGCAGAACACAGAGTAATAGAATAAGAATAATCAATTTGAAACTATGGGTGATAAATCAACATGGTAGTCAAATCCCAAATTGTGAAGCATTGAATGAGAAGCTGGGGGAAAAGGAAAAGTGCTAATCTAAAATAAGATTATTGACCTCATGTTGAGGTTTTAATGAGGTGCTGCAAAGTACGTAATAGAAATTGCAGAAACACACTTCTTGCTTGCCTAGCCACGTGAGGTCAATCAAGCAACAGGTCAGTCAGAAATATATTCAGTTTCACATGAAGACTTCTGCTGCTGGTGGCCAGTCCAGTAATGTCCCCATATAAAAGGTTTCAATCAAGATTTATCTACCTTTTTCTTTGTTTTTGTATCAATTCTGTTTAGACAAAGTCACTTACCAGGTATTCCCGAGGACAGTCTGTTTACTATTGCAGCTGTAGTAGCCAACTACAGTGCCACTTTTGCAACTGCATACCTTTGAGCTGATTACAACAATCATGTATGTAGGTCATAATCGGGTAGAAAACATCATTTTAAACCTCCAACTATAAATAAGTGATGAGTGTCCCCAAGATTGACACTTTGAGAGATAAAAACCAGGGACTATGCCCACCGTCCCTGAGGACATCCCTTTTCTCTCCCCAAAGAAGAAAAATAAGACAGGAAAAATTATGCTAATAGGTCCTTCACAATCTTTTGTGAATTTGAAACAGTGTGACAACAGAATGCACCCATCTGCAATTTACATCAAATACCATTGGCTACCCAGAGGAATAGTTTTAATTGGAGATTTGACTAATTAAAGCATGACAACAGCTGCATTAAAAAAAAAATAAGAAATGGAAATTCTAATGCATACAAGATTAGGGTGCCTTTGAGGAGACCTAGAGCTGTCATGGGCTATGTCACCTTAAAGCAAAACAGACATAAGCGGACCAACCTCGGGGGCGGCTGCCCCAGGGCCCACGGCCAGTGGGGCCCCCCCACGGAGCCCCTGCAGCTTCACTGAGCTACAGACTCATTACCGTCAAATAGAAAAAACACCCAAGTTTCATATAATTATGAAGTTTATATTGTTGCTTCCCCACCTGTATAACGAAAGCAGTGATGTTTATTAAATAAACCTCCATTTCGTTAACCTAATCTACAGTATATCATGGGTTTTTTTTTTTTCAACAATCATTCATAACTATCATATCAAGTTTTCATGCTTAATATACCCACGTTTTAAAGACGATTTCTGAAATTTTTATTTATTTCATATTTTTCTTTCATACTGATTTGCAAATTGTCAGGATGATTGCTGGGTAATGTGCTGTCCAATGTCATGCCTGTATTTGATTTGTTCTTGTGACCACATTAATGTCTGTAAGTTCAAGCGCAAAATTTGAACATCATCAAATTTGTAAACTCAGGAGCAGTTCCATTCAAACATAAAAGCAGTAGTCAAAAAAGAAAAGAAAGAACTGGAGGAGAGGGTAGCAAAGCTACCAACACTAAGTTAATTTGGCTTCAAGCAGTTGCCGCACCACGGACGACCCTTCCTCAAGCAGCAAGACAGCCAACATGTAGCAGATCAAGCTATGCTAACGCTTGACCTAAACAGTGATAATGTCCATGGCTATTGTATGAATTTTAAGACAAGACGATGATGTTGCAAAGTGCAAAGCTTGAAGAATGCCATTCAAATGGGTGAGTAGGCCTACAAGTGACTTTTCTTTTCGTCCAGAGTCAATTACATACTTAGAATCTATGGCAGAGATAAGCAGTTAGTGTACAGTAAATTGGTAGCTTTATGGGATTTATGCTGATGCTGTTTTGTTGGGTAATTTAGGGGACATTGTGCAATTGTTTTAAATATATTTAAATATTGTTTAGTATTGCAGCTTTTGTCCGTCTCTTCGTGTGCTTTTTCAAGTCACAAATGTCCTGCCTTTATGACAGATATTGATCTTGTGAGGTAATTGCACAGAAATGCAAGTTTTCAGAGGTTTTAACTGACCCAATTATCGCTATATTGGAATTCTTTCCAAGCTAATTGTAAATTTCGTTTTTCTTCCCATAAATTTTATGTTTGTTTGTGCCTCTATGAAATATTAATGGAAGTCTTAACTGCTAACTGGTATTCGCACAATGTTTTTCACTACTGACCGCGCTGCCACACACTAGTAATTATGCATGTGCATGTGACATGCTTTTGTTGTGGTCTGCACTGTAAAATGGAGCTCCCCGAAAGCCTATCCATAGGTTCACAGCCGCTTTGTCAGAGTGCCCATACGTAAAGATCAACATCATTATCTCACTCTTTGCAGTAACGTGACGTTTCTCTTTTTTTGCTCATGTATACGCTAGTGGTCGTTGTCTTGGCACGGTAGCAAGTTTCAATATTTACATATCTTACCCAAATCTAAATTTACAGTCCTTAATCACAGTTCTTAACCAAATTTCAGAAATTTCAGCAATCTCCTCAGTTGTTTTCTTGACCGCATGCAGGCCAATAATTTGTCCCTTCTGAAACAGTACATCAGCACCATTTCCATAGCTACTGGATATGATCTGACATCGATGCCTGAAAATGAGGAGCGAACTGCATCACTTAGGGTTAAATTACTTGTTACCAACTGAAACATGTTAATCGCTGCCGTAATTATCCAATGGAAGGCTCTTACCTTTTTGTTTAATTAAATCCAAGAGGTGGCTTTTCATGGTTGGGCAGTGTATGAACTCAAGACATGAAATAATCTGCTGCATTCAAACTGTTGGTGTTTTTTTATTTATTTAAATTTCTTTTTGATTTGTTTAAAGTGTTTTAATCAAGTTTGTTCCTGTGCAATTAAATTTCACGCGATATTCCAGTCTTTTTCGATCAGGCTTGTTTAATCTTCTGAGGGCTTGTGACTTTTTTCTCTCACGTGCCCGACCGGCTTGTGGCAAAAAATGGGAAGATCCAGCTTTGCCAACAAATAAAATTAATGAAACTCCTGTAGTAATTCTCACTTTTACCTCGTCGAAGGCTCGGAATAAATAAAAATGGCTACTTTTGTCGTCGCCAAAGCTCGGAACAAATGAAAATGACTATTCTCGATTAACAGACGTCTGGTAACCATACCCAATATGCTTTTGCTGCCAAAGCACTGGCAACTTTTCTCCTCCTCCCCTCAGAACAATTTTACTCACAAAGAGGCTTCAGTGCATTATTTCTTAAACATAAGTTGGCTTGACTCATAAGTGATGATTTGTGTTGGTTAAGATAGGTCTGTATCATATTCTATCCATTATTTTACAATTGACTGCAATGACTATCTGAGGGGCCCCTTGATCGTGCTTTGCCCCCTCTGGGGTGAGAGCCTAGCTCCGCCCCTGAAAACAGCACAAAGAATTAAATATAAGTGTGAGCAAATTAGATAGATGTGAAAGACCAAGTGACCGGGGAAAAACATGGCAACAAAAAAAAATAGCTTTTGAAATCTATTCTATATTTATTTTACAAGTATTTTTTTATATATGAGACAAAAGAATTTGGAGTCTGTGTTGAGATTGCTTTTACATTGAGAAATCATAATTCATTGGACTGAACTGGACTGAGACATTTTTTACAACCTCAATTCCACATGAATTGGGATAGAATACAAAAAAGCGACAGACCCAAAATGATGCTCTTAATGGTCTTATCAAATCATTGGTCAAAGAATTAAACATACGCACTTCTGAGACTTTCTACATCACCATTTGCTTGTTCACTTTTTCTTCAGTGAACCTTTTGTATTTGCACATGGGGAGTAAGAGATGATAAAAATTTTATGTGGTTAGCTGTAAGATTTGCAATAATACTTGAGGTTTATAAATTGCAGTAATTTATTTCCTTTCAAGTGTAAATACACATTTAATGTATCAGCAACTTTAATGGTATAGTCTGATAAGCACAACATAGATTCAGTATGTTAGTAAGGAGTAAAAGGCACTGATACAGTGATTCACAAGTGTGCTGAGACTCACCTGCAGCTGTATAATTTTTCTGAAAATGATATCCCTTGGTCGAATCCTATCCTGCCAGTGTTGGTTTACATCTCTGGCCTGTCTGAGACTTTTCCAGAAGTGCCACAAGATTTTGAAACTTGACCTGGCAAATGGAAGCTTTTCAAGCAGACATTACTGCAGAGGTAAGGAGTTTCATTTGGCCTTGAAAAAAGAGGTCACCATAATGGGACTAATAAACTGGGAACTGATAGACCTTGAGGCAGAAATTTATTGAAAGGCAAATGTACTTGCTATGGATTTAAAAGGAAGGTAGCACTTAAGTTGGTTAGCCCGCCTAGAGAGAGTTTCCAGGGTACTTGTTACATTTTAACAGCTTATTACAAAACCCAAAACCGGTGAAGTTGGCACGTTATGTAAATCATAGATAAAAACAGAATACAATGATTGGCAAATCCTTTTCAACTTATATTCAATTGAATACACTGCAAAGACAAGATCTTTAATGTTCAAACCGAGAAACTTTTTTTTTTTTGCCAATAATCATTAACTTAGAATTTAAAGGCAGCAACACATTGCAAAAAAGTTGGCACAGGGGGCTTTTTCCCACCGTGTTATATCGCCTTTCCTTTTAACGACACTCAGTAAACGTTTGGGAACTGAGGAGACCAATTTTTGAAGCTTTTCAGGTGGAACTCTTTCCCATTCTTGCTTGATGTACAGCTTAAGTTGTTCAACAGTCTGGGGTCTCTGTTGTCGTATTTTACGCTTCATAATGCGCCACACATTTTCAATGGGAGACAGGTCTGGACTACAGGCAGACCAGTCTAGTGCCTGCACTCTTTTACTACGGAGCCATGCTGTTGTAACACGTGCAGAATGTGGCTTGGCATTGTCTTGCTGAAATAAGCAGGGGCGTCCATGAAAAAGACGTTGCTTGGATGGCAACATATGTTGCTCCAAAACCTGTATGTACCTTTCAGCATAAATATACCTTCACATATGTGTAAGTTGCCCATGCCTTGGGCACTAATACACCCCCATACCATCACAGATGCTGGCTTTTGAACTTTGCGCCTATAACAGTCCGGATGGTTCCTTCCTCTTTGGTCCGGAGGACACGACGTCCACAGTTTCCAAAAACAATTTGAAATGAGGACTCGTCAGACCACAGAACACTTTTCCACTTTGCATCAGTCTGTCTATCTTAGATAAGCTTGGGCCCAGCGAAGCCAGCAGCATTTCTGGATGCTGTTGATAAATGGCTTTCGCTTTGCATTGTAAAGTTTTAACTTGCACTTGCAGATGTAGCGACCAACCGTAAGTACTGACAGTGGTTTTCTGAAGTGTTCCTGAGCCCATGTGGTGATATCCTTTTCACACTCATGTCGGTTTTTGATGCAGTACCGCCTGAGCGATTGAAGGTCATGGGCATTCAATGTTGGTTTTCGGCCTTGTCGCTTACGTGCAGTGATTTCTCCAGATTCTCTGAACCTTTTGACGATATTACGGACTGTAGATGATGAAATCCCTAAATTTCTTGCAATAGCTCGTTGAGGAATGTTGTTTTTAAACTGTTTGACAATCAGCTCACGCATTTGTTCACTAAGTGGTGACCCTCGCCCCATCCTTGTTTGTGAATGACTGAGCATTTCAGGGAAGCTGCTTTTATACCCAATCATGGCACCCACCTGTTTCCAATTAGCCGGTTCACCTGTGGGATGTTCCAAATAAGTGTTTGATGAGCATTCCTCAACTCTCTCAGTCTTTTTTGCCACTTGTGCCAGCTTTTTTGAAACATGTTGCAGGCATCAAATTCCAAATGAGCTAATATTTGCAAAAAATTACACAGTTTGCCTGTTAGAACATTAAGTAACTTGTCTTTGCAGTGTTTCAATTGAATATACAGGTAGGTTGAAAAGGATTTGCAAATCATTGTATTCTGTTTTTATCTACGATTTACACAACGGTCCAACTTCACTGGTTTTGGGTTTTGTAGTTGACATTAATCTGTTTTGCTTTATCTGAAGATGTAAACAGATTATATACTCAGCACCATTAAAAACGCTCAGGTATGTACTGTTTTTGCGGCAAATTCAAAAATTGATTGATTTCTATTGCTTTTCCAGGGAGCCATGAGTGGAAATAAAGAAAAGCGTGTGGTATTGTAATCCTGACACGCACCAAGTGCGCACGCCAAGCACTTCAGCAATAACAAACATTGAGACATTTGTAATATATACAGTGACACTTGACTTGTTCTTTTTGGTGTAGTCAATAGCCTACATAAAGCCAACAAAAAAAAGAAAAATGCAACTCTATCAAGAAAATAGAACGGCTTGTGACATAGGAGAGAGAAAAAGTGCCTTTGACATGTTACGGGCAGATCTCAGCTGCTGAGAGGTGGTGCGTCATTTGCACTGTCACCGTTCAACAATCAGTCGGCTGTCTACCCTAGAATGGAACACGGGCATTGTCACTGATTGACTCCGCTCAGGGCAGCCACGAGTAACGATTGCAGCTCAAGAGCGCCACATCTGCTTACAGCCTGTACATGACAGATTCCAGACAGCAACCAAAACTGATCATGAGATGAGGGGTCCGAGATGATTGAGGGTGAGCGCAAGTGCTGTTTGATGGTGTCTAAGTGAGCAACACATGCGTGCACATGGGTCCTACAGAAAACCCAGAGTTTGCCCATTTATGCGTGGTCGGTCAGCGACAGTCCTTGTTTTCCATACTCAGAGAGAAACAGGGAGATAAAGTGCCAAAAAATTACACAGAGGCAGGTGCCCACAGTCAGAAGTGAAGAGTTCCTACTCCTGTTGATGGGCAAAAAAATGGGTTTTCTGTAGGGGCCGTGTGCACGCATGTTTGGCTCACATAGTTGCCATCAAATGGTACTTGCAAAAAACGTACAAAAAATCAAATCACAGTCAAGTTCAAATACGATAGCACGGTGGCAGAGCTAGATCGAGCAAGAACAACACAGTATACAGTACAGTGCAAACGCCACCTAGCTGAGTCATATTGTAAATATGTAAAGTTTTTTATTTTTATTTTATACTGTTTAAAAATATCAGAATTAAGACAATAATTCAAATAATAAATTAAATCTTAGATATTCACTTCATCGCTTACGTGCAGCAGCGGCCGGGGCTTTGTAGCCTGGCCTGCGGCTGCATGCATTGGCTTGGCGAAGCTGGCCCTTTACCGGAAGTGCGGTATCGTTCCTCTGCAGACTGACTGTCTCACTTGTGTCTATCCCTCCAAGAAATTACAGACAGCCATGATGATGTTGACATCAGGGCTCATTGAAAGCGATATAATCTGTATTGACTGTTTTTTAAAGAAATATAAGCATTTATTTAATAAACTTTTCCTTAAATTAGCATTTGGAATTTCAAATCTACTTTTTCTCTTCAGCAACTTTAATCTAGAAAACAAAAAAGTTAAAATTTAAATCTGATTTATCTGCTAAGATTTAAAATAAGTGCAGAGTGCCTAAGTTTTTTGCACAGTACTGTATATACAGCGCTGAATAAATTTTTTTCGACCACCTGTCATACAAAAAACAAGAAAACACAAATATTTAAGAAATTTGTCAAAACTTGTTAAAAACAAAAAGTTAGTTTGTTATTTCTTTGGCAAATAACAAACTGAAACCATTAAGTAGTCCTTATTCACACATAAAAACCATATATACACACACACTACCACTCAAAAGTTTGGGATCACTAGCAAATTTTTTTGTTTTCCAAAGAAAAATATATTTTCATGCATTTCACAAACATGTTTTTCCATTTCACTTACATTTTTATCCATTTCACAAACAGTTAAAATTAATCAGATGATTTTCAAAGTATGATCTACATTTTTGCACAGAGGCCTATTATCAGCAACTGTCAGTCCTCTGCGTCAATCTCCTGGTACAGCTGCTAATCCAAGTTAAGATTTTATATGGCTAATTGATTATTAGAAAACCCTTATGCAAATTTGTTGCACAGCTGAAAACCGTTGAACTAATAACGGAGCGCAAAAGGGAGCATGGCATTCTTCAGCTTGGTTTAGTACCTGAAGCATCAGCTGTTGTTTGTTTGTTTGTTTGTTTGTTTGTTTACAGGCTCAAAATGGCCTGAAAGAAAGAACTTCCTTTGGAGACCTGTCAGTCTATTGTTGTGCTTAGAAAAGTAGGCAATTCAAACTTAAAATCTCTTACCATGCTGTCAACTACTCCACTCAGAGAGCTGCACAAACTGGCACTAACAAGAACAGAAAAAAGGAGTGGGAGGCCCCGATCCACAACTGTGCAAGACGACAAATATCTAAGAGTGTGTTTAAGACAAAGACGCCTCACAGGTGGTCAACTAGCACCTGCGCTAAATAGTTGCAGTCAAACACCAGTTTCAGTATCAACAGTGAAGGTGGTTTTCTGTTTTTCACCTGTCCGTCTGTCCGTCCGCACTTCAACATGGCTATAACTTTTGATCGGCTCATGATAGGCCTTTGATACTTGGCATATGCATTGTTTGTGAGAAGGCATTTCAGATTTTGGGGGCATATAGTTTCTCACCTGTCTGTCCGTCCGCACTTCAACATGGCTATAACTTTTGATCGGCTCATGATAGGCCTTTGATACTTGGCATATGCATTGCTCGTGAGAAGGCATTTCAGATGGGGTCATGACTTCTCACCTTGTGACCTTGACCTTGGTGCATGACGTTTGGTGACAAAAACTTTAACATGGGCCATAACTTTTCATTAGCTAGTAATAGGCATTTGATACCTGACATACGTATTCCTTAGGATAAGGCCTTTCTGATGAGGTAATGAATGTTGACCTTGTGACCTTAACCTTTAACTTTGATTGACTCATGATAGGCCTTTAATGGTTAGCATGTGCATGTTATGCACGGGGGCATCAGTGTTTCTCAAACACATCTTGTTTTTTTGATGAAGGCAAAGTTTGAAGTACATATTTATCATTTTCCATTAAAATCATTATTTCTAGCTCAGACATGGTCAGCATGTTCTGTTCATTTGCAATATTTCCTATTCAGACTAATTTCATGTGTGTTTCCATAGAAAACAAGAACATTTCCAAGTGATCCCAAATTTTTGAGTGGTAGTATATTTTGTATGGCCTCCTTTGGCCTTGACAGCTTAACAGCTTGCTTAACAAAGGTTTAATTCCTCTTCTGATCCAATGAATTTCTGTTTACGGTGGAAAATTAATACTCTGGAATTGGATAACAAACATGTCAATCAATAGATCATTACCGGGGAAGTTTTATGAGGGCGTGAACTACAACTATGCATTGGTCTGCCGATAAAGCCATAGTTTGGCCTCAGGAAGAAAAAAATAACCAAAATTTCCTACCTACAACATTGCCTAATAATGCACCACTCTTCGTTTGTAAATATTTTACGCAGATAACATGAAAGAAAGCTGGATTTGTTTAGATTGTTGCGTTCCCCTTTTGTAATGAAGAACGCCAGACTTTCCTGTGGCCCATGGAAATGATAGGTTTTGCATAAGTTTTGCCACCAAACTGTGCATGCCCAGCTATTGACAAAGCCCCTTTAAGGTGGTTTTGGGCTCATTGGAAACATCAGAGCCCATAAAATCAAATGGCCACCAGCAAAGTCTTACTGACAGCGTCGCAAGCCAATCACAGAGAGGAAAATACATTGCAAGTAAGCTGAATGCTAAGGAGCTGAGATTTTTGAAGCAACGCCCTGGGAAAAAACATACTGGCAGATTTAGTTTTGTTATAACACAAACACATTGGGCTACCAATAGCGAGCGCAGATTTACCCTTGAGCAGTTTTTTATTACAAAATATCAAAGGTAAGATTTTTTTTGCTCATCTCTGTAGACTGTAAAGTGTATGCCTGCTGTTCTTAGAGTGATACATCGTTGGATTCTGTGGGCTTTCCTCTTTCATTTGAGGTATCGTTTTTATGCACAGTACTAATTCAGGAGAAATTCTCGCGATTCAGCGCTGGTATGATTTTATCCAATGTTTTCCTGCATGCTTATTTACTTGCTTGGTGCTTGAATTCTGTTCGGTTGAGGTAAAAATGGTCTACATGAGCTTTTTGCCTAGTTTCTTCACGAAATGTGGATATACCGCATGACAATGTTGCAATTTGGAAATATGCTATATTTATTGTGTGTACAAGCAGATGGCTCAGGACCTGACATCCTTTGAAGCATTGCCATGGAAAAAAATGCATGGAGACTGGAAGATCTAGCTTTGATATAAAATGGACTCGTTGGGCTAACAATTTCTAGCACAGATTTAGCCTCGAGCACAGTTTTTTATTACAAGATATCAAAGGTAAGAACATTTTTTGCTCATCTCTGCAGAATGTAAAGTGTATGCCTGCTGTTCTTTGAATGTTGTGTCAGTTTAAAAAAAAACCACTAAAGCCCTGAGCTTCTTTTTCAAAAATGACAAGCCCAAAATAAAATGAGTACATCTCTGCGACTACTTGGGCCATTTGAATAATCTTGGTATCATAATAAAGGTAAAAAAATTTGGGATTTCTGCCCTGGTGTAAAAATCACTATTTATATCACTGAGTCAGAGTAAATGGAGATGGAACGCAATATAAATTAAAGATCTCATTTTGCACCTAACAAAGTTTTACTTCTATCCCTTCTAAATTTTTTGCGTTGCAGTCTGAAATCTCTTTAAAAAATACAGCACAGAATCTCATTGCTATCTGTGCTAAAGTTGATTCTGATCAGGTAAATGAGAGCAAAATGAGGGAGGAATGTCTAGGTGGCTTCTCCAATTTGGCAATTTAGGTACCTTGAGCTCCATTTCTGATTTCTCAGATACCGAACTGTAAAACTCTATTTCACTAATATATCACTCCAGGCATCCATTCCATCCAAATAGAACACTTTTTAATTTTTAGAATTAAAAAAAATGTATTATTATTTCTGCCAGTTTTGTTGCCTATACAATATCCCATTCAAAGATAATACATACAATGAAAGTAAAGTTTGACTCCACTGGAGCAGATTTATTAAAAAACAAAACAAATAATTAAAATGATGAATACAAAGGCAATGTGAAAAAATGTTAAAGGTAAGAATAACAAAAACCCCAGAGATTATTTGTAGAAGGAAACTGCGATTATTTTCCAAAAAAAGTGTACCATGACCAGGAATCAAACCTTCAGACTCGCCCTTGTAACGCGGCATTTAACCATTAGGCTACGCCAACTGATGACCACTCTGCAGTCAAATTGCCCATTTAAGGAATGGGTAAAGATAATACATACTGTACTTTTGTAGTCTCAGAATTTGTGCGGAATAGTGCAAAGTTTCTTTCAGGAAACAACTTTGAAAATGAATGTTGAAAATTTAGTGGATAATTATTCGGACCTCAAACTAGTTAAGCGTTTATATTGTCGCGCTATTCAAGAACATGCAAATTGCCCATGGACTCAGTTTGATGCACTGGGAACGCAAGGCCGTAGCTCAGGCTAGGTTTCTGCGATTAAGGTGGTTTAGGGCTCATTGGAAACATCAGGAGTCATAGAATCAAATGCTTACCGACACAGTCTTACTGACAGCATCACAAGCCGGTCGCCGAGAGCAAAATACATTGCAAATAAGCTGAATACAAAGGAGCTGAGATCTTTGAAGCAACGCCCTGGAAAAGAACATGCTAGGATACTGGCAGATTTAGTTTTGTTATAACACAAACACATTGGGCTAACAATAGCAAGTGCAGATTTACCCTTGAGCAGTTTTTTATTACAAAATATCAAAGGTAATAATTTTTTTTGCTCATCTCTGTGGACTGTAAAGTGTATGCCTGCTGTTCTTAGAGTGCATTGCTGGTTTAAAATGACTGGGCATACATCGTTGGATTCTGTGGGCTTTCCTCTTTCATTTGAGGTATCGTTTTTATGCATAGCACTAATTCAGGAGAAATTCTCGCAATTCAGCGCTGGTATGATTTTATCCAATGTTTTCCTGCATGCTTATTTACTTGCTTAGTGCTTGAATTCTGTTCAGTTGAGGTAAAAATGGTCTACATGAGCTTTTTGCCTAGTTTCTTCGTGAAATGTGGATATACCGCATGAAAATGTTGCAATTTGGAAATATGCTATATTTATTGTGTGTAACAACCGGCCCCGGTACCGGGCCATGGGGCTTTTAAGAGATTAAAATGACATGGCTTATATCATTGGATTCTGCAAACTTTCTTCTTTCGTTTGATGTAGCATTTGTATGCCTAGCACAAATTCAGTAGAAATTTTAGGGATCTTATATTTTGCTACATTTATTTATTTGCTTGGTTGTTTGAATTGTATTCGGTTGAGGTAAAAATGGTCAACATGAGCTTTTTGAAAACACTACATGAAGAAACCGAGTGGACAAGCCGAATGACAGTGTTGCGATTAGGAAACATGCTGTATTTATTATGCGTAACGGTCGCCCCCGGTACTGGGGGCATTCAGGTTTAAGAGGTTAAAGTATGGTCCCCAGAACTGCACACAATACTCTGAATGTGATCTGATGAATGTGTTGTACAAACTATACAAATATAATCTCCTTAGATTCATACTCAGTACTTCAGGCTATACAATATCCCCGCATCCTGTTAGCTTTTTTATTTTTTATTTTTTAAATTTGGCATGTCCAATCCCACCCAAATCTGAGAACTATGTCCTAGGCTTCCACCGATGCGACCCCATGTTGCCAACTCGGGAGAGGGAAGACATTTTGCGGCTGTCCTACAAAGAAGGCGCCTGTCAGCCACTGCTTCTTTACACTCATTGGTCGAAACTTCTCAAGTTCAGAATAAGGACGGAGGATACCGAAACATGAGCAAGCTTACAAACTTAATGACGAGTGCACGGCAGGCTAACGGGAGGCACTTGAGCTACAAACAAAGCAAGTCCTTTCCCAATTTGTATCCCTGCAACGCGTAGCCAATCACGCGCTGCTCTAACAAAGCAGCGAGGATCGAACCCGCGCTGTAGTAGTCACTACTCACTAGTACTAAGTAAGCTAACCTGGCAGCCCTGTTAGCTTTTTTAACTGCTAAGGCACAGTCGCTAGAACCTGTACGGGTTTGGTCAACAATCACTCCCAGTCCTTTTTCATGTGGAGCACATTCCAGTTTTAAACTTCCCATGAAATGATCCTGTCTAAAGTTTCCATAAGCTACATGTAGAACTTAACATTTACCTACAATGAATTTCATTTGCCTGAATCCTGAATCACTTTAGTGGACTCTAAAATGCTCGCCAAACCTCCCATTTTAGTATCATCCACAAATTTAACAATTTTTCTTTCTATCTTCCAATCAAGGTTATTAACCCCTTTGTGCAGAAGCCAAATTTGGCTATTTATGGGTTACCCATTTTAATGCTGTATAATTCAAGATTTAAGCTTCATAAAGAGGAAAAATGTGGCTCGATTCAGAAAAGACACTTACTGCATTTAGAATTACATTGTATTTCAGTTTATTTTCATGATTTTGGTCGAGAAAATGAGCTGCAAACATGAAAAATCTTTATGAGAATTCACCATTGAAATTGCAAAAAAAATAATTCTGAGGATTGAAAAACTGCTGGGGCTTAAAACTATACATTTCTGGTATCATAAACTCCTTGACCACAAGTAGAATGCATCCTCAACATTACATTCTAGATTACCTACATGCTATTAGCCAAATTATACAGCTATCCAAGTGTCTCCCCAAAGTCTCAAAATAATTTCCAGTCAAATCATAGTAAAATCATGTATATAACACAAATTAAGTTTTAAGGCATGAAATTTAATATGAACAAATGATTTTCTGGTTGAGTTTAGTATGAATTTATCAATCTCAGTGCAGTTGAATATCAGTGGTCACCAGTAACCTCTCCAAACACAAAACATGCCTTTTCTCCATAATAAAGTTTAGAGTTTTGTCCATTTTTCTCCTAAGTCTCCCAAGCCAGCACAAACACGCATTGCATTTTATAAACTGCTGATTAAACAGTCAGAACATTCACCCTGTAATGGAAGTTACCAGTTCCCAAACTCACAACCTCATTTCAACCCTTATAAAGGAACAAGTTCAACTCACTAACTCAGTAATATCTGAATTCTGAAATATACCTTATTTTAAAAGAACAGACATTCCACTTTCAGGGAACATCACGCAATATATATTCCTCCCTAGATTCAACAGAACGGAGCAATGATCATACCAGGGGGTCCACCTAAATGCATGGGCAGTTCACTTTTAAACAGGAAAAAACGTCGGCATTCGACTTTGTTGAGTACGGAAAACATTCCAAAACAGAAAGCAAAACTAGCAGCTGGTTACCCATTCCACTGACCTCCGGTCCTGTTTCATTCAAAATAATTCCCATTGACCATGTCCTTATCTTATTTAAATCCTCTAAATATAACTGAACACTTCAAGGCCAGTTTTGCGCGTCTTTTTTTCTATATGTATATAGATATATCGGCATGCTGATACGCATAGGCTTGTATGCTCTGTGTTTGTCCAATCAATATGTTTCACTTACTGTAGAATGTTTCAACACTCGGGAATTGGATAAGAAACGAGCCAATCAATACGTTATTACCGCGGAAGTTTCACGAGGCCGCGAAGTCTAACTGCGCAGTTAGCCAGAAGAGCTTGAATGTATTATTGAGTGATTGGCCATCAACGTCAGTACTCGGGTGGATATAAAGAAGCGCTGGATTTGTCAATGAAGGAATCTACACGAAAATCCACGGTAGGGAACTACGCATTTTTTTGCATTTGATGACTGTAATTGACAGTAGAATGTGAGAGAATCAATACCATGTCGAATTTTTTGCTTCAGAAAACAGATTTTTCTGAACCACTAATTGGAATGCCGTTGGTTCACTGTTGCTAAATTGGTTGCTACATAGGAAAACGATTTTCTCTGTCGCAAAAGATCATTTTTAAAAACTGCTGGATCGATGCTATGGGCATGGATATTGACCAGTTTACACATCAGGCTTAGCTGAGGAGTTTAATTCATGCAACTCTCGAAAAACAGGAAGTGGAGTGAACTTCCCCATATTCAAAACCGCATTCGAGGTCTGCTTGCTTGTGAATATTCAATAACTGATCCGGGGGTGCCATCTAGTGATCGAGTACAGTAACAGCGTGCTTAAATTTGCAGGTCTATTGATGCTGGCGTCTACATCTGCAGAAAGCAGATGTTAATATAGATGAGGAAGAGCAGGGGCACCAAAACCGATCCTTGAGAGACTCCAATTCCCACCATACTTGTTCAGATGAGATTCCACTGACCTCAGCCCTTTATGCTCTGTCCCATGACCAGTTCCAATTCCACTCCAAAATACCTCCAATAATTCCAGTGGTCCTGATTTTAAAAATTAGTCTCTCATGCAGCACTTTATCAAATGCTTTCTGAAATCCCAAATGTATGATATCATAGGCTTAGCTCTGATCAAATGTCTTTGTGGCCTCCTCAAATAATTTCAAAATCTTTGTCAGGCACGACCTTCTCTTATGGAAACCATGTTGACTATCCTTCAAGATATTATTAAGTTCAAAAAATAATTCCAGCTTACCTTTAAGGATAGATTCTACTATTTTGCATGCAATGCAAGGTAAACTGACAGGCTTGTACTTTTATAATTTCCTGCCTCAGTACGGTCCCCTTTCTTATATGTTGGCATTATATTGCTCTGCTTCCAATAACTTGGTATTTCTCCAGTTTCTAAACACTGCCTTAAACAACTGACTGTGGTTTAGAGACAATCTCACTAACTTCCCAGAGAACTGTAGGGTATAAGCCATCAGGGCCTGCCACCTAATTTGTCTTCGGTTTGTGCAATTTTTCGAATACTTCATTATCCCCAGTCTCAATTTCTGCTAAATAATTTCAAGCATGAGAAATGCCCACTCGCTAAATAAAAATCTGCTCTCTGGTGAAGTTCTCAACAAGGGAACTATTAATGCATCAGCAATATCATTATTCTTATGCAGCAGTGATCCTTCTTCATTCTTTGTACACCTAACCTCTTCCCTTTTCTACTACAGTATTTTTATTTACAAACTTACAGTCCAGGACTGACTTCTGATTTATTTCACTTAGGTATGAGCACATCCTGTTTATTTGCTGGCCTAAAATGGAAAATTTTGAAAAATGGATTTTAAAGATAACTTTATAACTTGCCACAAAATATTAAAACTAACAGTAGAGTGATCACTAGTCCCAACTGGCTCCAGTGCATCTACATTGCAAATTATATCAGGGTCATTACACAGCACAAAATCTAAAATTGTTTTCTCCCTTGGTGAATTAACATACTGCTTCAAAAATGGTCATTTATAATATCTATAAATGCTTACTCACCTGTGCCCTGTCCTTTTACCAATTCCCAATTGAAAGCACAATAATTGATAGTCCTTCCTCCACTATAAGCTTTCATAATCCTCTGAAAGAGCATTTCATTTGCAATACCGTCTGAAGCTGGTAGTCGATAGCACACTCCTGTGTTCAGACCTGTCTTGCGTTTGCCGATGAGCTTGACCCAAATATCTTCACAGGGCAAGAGATGTTCGATTTCAGGAATTTCCTGCAAATTAAGGTTTTCATTAACACAAAGTGCTTCACCCCGTCCCCTCCTATTGGATATATCCTTCCTTAAGAGCTTCTATATTTTAGTCATCCCGGTCCTCTTCACTAAGCCATGTCTCTGTAAACCCATGTCATAGCCCTCACTAATCATAACAGCCGCAAGTTCAAAGAAATTATTTTTTATGCTTCTTGCATTTAAATAAAAACATTTCCGACTATTATGACAGCACCCTCCCTCCTGTTCCCCAGATGCCTGCTGCTCCAATCCCTTAAATATGCTTTTATGCTTTGAAAACATATCATCACAGTGCGTGTAATGCGTGTAACCCCGTCTGCTTCTATCAGGGCAGTCTGCATTTTCCTATTCATATCACTCTCTAAACTCCCTGCCCCCCAAGTCCCCATTTTAAATAACCCAATGCTACCTTAAACATACGCTGACCCAATGCAAAGATACCCCTCTGGTTCAGCTGTAGCCCATCAGGGTTGTACAGGTCACCCCTGTCCCAAGGGAAGTTCCAATGCCCCATAAACCTGTAGCCCTCTTTCCTACACCAGGTTTGTAGCCACTTGTTAAAGCTCTAAGTAAAATTATCCTCCTGTCTGCTCACACGTGGTACAGGTGGAATCTTAGAGAAAACTACCATGGAAAATCTGCCCCTAAGCTTTTCTGCTAATTCCACAAATTTATCTTGCAGAACCTCAAACCTACCGTTACCTATGTCATTTGTCCCGACATGGACCATGAACACTGGATCCCTTCTTGCTCTGACCAGGAGCATGTCTGCATGCTCCAGGAGGTCACCTACCTGGGCACCAGGCAGGCAACACACCATAAGGGACTTCTTGTCACATGAACAGACTATGCTGTCTACCCATCTAATAATTGAGTCCCCCACTATTACCAACTCCCTTTTTTTCAGGGAGTTAACCTTACCCTTTCATAATTACAACCTAGCCAAATGGACGACTCACGTAACTGTTCCCCTAATAACTAAACACAAAATCCCAAATCCCAACTCAAAAATGCAAACAATCCCTGGTGAAGAAGCTGTTGGCGGAGTAGAGAAAGAATGTAAAGTTGGTAGAGGTTTTTGTGAGGTAGTGGCACCACTCTGTACACTTTGTCCTCCAGAATTCTTAACTTAGTGGTAGGGTTTTTTGAATTTCTCCACTTTCCATGATTTTATCATACAGGCTCTGAATGGCAGAATCCTCTTGCTGAGCTTTCAAAATGTCTGTATCAATTTCCTGGATGATGAACTGGTGATAGCTTGACCGCAGTTAGAAAGAGCACTGATAATTATTGCGGTTTTCAATTCTAGAAAAAAAAAAAATATATAGAATCTTTATTCAGGGATGTAGGCCTTCCGACCCATATTCCCACAAACATAATTAAATACACATCACAAAATGAAAAATTATATACAATGTACGAGTGTAAACACAACCACTTGATGACATTACAAGAGCTGACTATGATGTTACACTGTATACACCAATCACACTACCCACGTGCTGCACTGTCGCACAAGGCGTGTGCAGTGAAGCGGAACATGATTCACTTGGTCACTCTGTATGGTGTACACAGTGCTTTGTACACTAGTGAAGGGAGTGTTATACACACTATTATACTGTTGTACACGCATACACATCATATCACTGAATGAGCTTTTGATTAAACGTATAAGGTGAATAATATATACTTATGTATATATTGAAAAACAAAATAAGAATTTACACTTCAGTACACAAGGACACCTTTGAATTTTATCAAGTTATGCAGTTAAACAATATCTGTCTTACTTCTAATTTTGAAACTTACATATACGAATGCACACAATTTTTTCAGAAACTCAATCTCTTCAACACATAATACTTTACTTACAGTATTGAACAAATAAATATATATATATTCACCAATATACTTCTTTCTGATATCTGTGTATCTCATACAGTCAAAAATAAAATGCTGTTCATCTTCTACCACTGTTATATGTTGATATTTTTTACACCAGAGACATATCCTTTCATCTCTAGGAACAAAACTCCATCTACCAGGTTTCAATAGCTAAGTTGTGTGCAGAACATCTAAGTAATAACAATGATCTAGACAATGGCTTGTTCTGTATACAAAACAGATAATTTTCTGGTACAATGACAGTTTTAAATTGTGAATATACCTCTAATTTACTACTATTATGGACAATAGAATACCATACACAATTAGCTTTGTGCCGGAGATTTTGGTTTAATATAGAAAAGAATGATCTCCTATCACCGACACTTTGGGCTAACCAAACGTCATCAAAACCTAATGTATACAATAAATTCTTTACATAAGTAGCCCATGTTGTTCGTCCTGCGTTATCTAAATTAAATAACATATTATAGCACTTTTTAGGGTATCTGTTTTCCGGTAATCTAGTGAGTTTCAACCAGTATAATATACATTGTTTCATAAAACATATAAAAAAGGTAAACGCCCAAGATCTCCCAAGACAGCTTGGTTACTTGGGTTATTTGAAACTCCTAATAATCGTTTACAAAAAAGTACATGTACCTGTTCTATGCATTCTACTTGTTCATAACCCCACACTTCTGCACCATAAAAAAGAATAGGCGCAACCATCCTATCAAACAGAAAAAATGCTTCTTTATAATTGACATTGTATTTCCGTATAAATCGTAAAAGTGAAAACACTGCTTTTCTTCCCTGTTGTGCCAAATGATTTCTTGTCTTCCACCAGGATAATTTTGGGGTGAACCAAGTTCCTAGATACTTATACTTGTATCTATTACTTTACTTTACTTTTACTTTACTTTTTACTTTACTTGTAAACTATTTCAATTTCATTACCCGCCAAAAACCATTTCTCAATTTTAGTAACACTTCCACCTCTTCTAAAAAATTTTTGTTTTATCTAAGTTCACATTCATTCCATATTGTTTACAAAAAGAATGTAGTACATAAATTTGGTTTTGTAACCATATAACAGTGTCTGCTAAGTTAGCCATATCAACTGCGTACATAAGTGACATAAGATCAATACTATTGTCTATCTGTATTCCATTACATTGCTAGTCTTTCAACAAGGAAATGTATTCATTTGGAAATAAAACAAATAATGTGGGGCTCACCAAACAACCTTGCCTCGTCCCAGATGTACAAGGGAAGTCGTCAGTTAATTTATTAATTCATTAAATTACCATTGCAGAAACTCCGAAAACTCTCAACATTATCAGGTGTGGCCAGTTTTCATTAATGACGCCTATCTGTCAACTCTCTTGCATTCGGATTTCTCATGCTTTTCTTAACTCAAGGGTCGGAAAATTCTGCGCTCAGTGGCTCGTGGGGTGCGTGTGGATTGGTCTGCGAGGCTCATTTAGCTGTAAGTCACGAGAATCCATTCTTTTCTACATTGTTAATTGCTGAATTTAGAAGGAAATGTCTGGCACGTTTCACAGCTTGTTGCTTGGAGAGCCTCGCAGGCTGTCCGGCACCTTTCGCGAGCCACTCGACCACAGAATATATGAAGACATGCTGATATTTTACATCGTCATTTATGTGCGAAAGAAACGCCTGAATTTTGTGAAGCAATGTATAACAATGCTATTAAAATACATTTCATTGTTGTTTTACCGATTAGTCTGAGAAACTTTCTAATCAAGAAAAGTAAACCGACAGGTTTAGGTCATTCGGCACTGAAGGGTGAGGATTGAGCGTCCCTTTACAGCAGCCGACGCACCGCCTGTGGTACCTAGTGCCCACTACTGTCAGTTATGCTCGAGTGGCGTTTGTGAATATCACTTGGCGAGGAGTGGGACCACGCACTCAGTTAGAGGTAGCTCAATCTCTCTCTCACACTCCAGTTACATTTCAATCGGACTCACTGTGTGGTGAGTCGAGGGTGAGTGTGAGTGTCGTTTCTGAATACGGGCCTAAGTGTGACATATAAGTAAGATGGCTGACAAAACCAACATTTTTTTTATTAGCTTGTGACATCGTCACATTAATTTAGTGTTTAGTGTTTATTTTAAAGCATAGCGGGAATAAGTAGCAAAAAAATTACATATAATGTTTATGTATGTTATGGTTGGGAAAAATATGTGCATGTATTTTCCCGTTATGAAATGTTACTTTCCACTGGATGTTATCGTATATGGTGGCGTCTGTCTGTTTAATGATTCCAATTTCAACTTACCCTTTCACCGCGCACCCAACCTTTTATGAGGTAGGTGCGCTGGTGACTAGGAGGGCGGAACACAGAGTGGCAAGTGTGCATGGGACAAGTGTGAGTGAGTGGCTTCAGTAGTTTGAAGGCTGCAGCTAGTGTTTTTTCTTTTTTAATTCCTTTGATTGTGGAAGAAGTTTGAAATCACGTCTGGGGAATGCTGGTCTAAAACGGAACGTTACACCGGTATTACCTGTTCTTGTTCTGGTGTGTTACCAAGGGCAGGCGTATCAAGAGAAACAGTGCTACTCCCGCTGTGGATCCAAGACAAAAGAAACTTTTGTCTCCGGTGAGATCAATCCTTTTTTTTATTGGGTATACCTGGCAGGATGCATGCGATCGTTTTTTTTTTTTTTTTTGCCTGTTTTTTGCGGAATATAATTTTTCGTAGATTTTTTTTTTGATCTGACGTTGGAATATTTTGAGGCAGAGGCTCCCTCCTTCGTCTCCTCCTCTTCTTACGGACTTGGTTGCGCGCAGATACTCTGCGATAAGTTGGACTTTTATGTTAGTCTTGTGGATTGCAAAGGAGTTGGGGAATTGTAGAGGTTTTGTGTATTAGAGATTATTTTCTGTTTTTTTTTTGTTTTTTTTGGGTTGAATAATATTTAGCGCTGCGCGCGCATAACAAATTGATTGTTGTGTGTCCTTTCTTAACAAAGCAACCTTCAAATTAGACTGAGCTTTATTACTGATATCCTGAGTTCATTGTTAGAAAACACATCATCCTGGTACAATGTTGATCCGCACAGTTGATGGTGTTTAATTATAATATTGCGTTCATTCCAAAAAGAACCTCTTGTGTGTTTATTGTTAACAGAGCCAAAGTTTAACATGCCTAGTGTTACAATTTGAATATTACTGTATATATTATATGGAATTAGCTCTGTAATACTAATCCATATTACCTTTTCTTCACAAATGCTATATTAATGTAAACTAGCAATCACATAAATGCAGTGCACGATATATACCAATGTTGGGAGCATAGAGAACATTAATTTGTAACGTGGGTGAAAACACTGCCAAAAACAAATGCTTATTTTGTTGCTTCTCCTTCGTAGAGCTGTAGAATGTCCTTTGGTGGGAACTGGGAAGTTAAAACTGTGAACTTAACAAAAAAAGGTCATCTAGTGGCTTCTTTTCACATTACACCTCCATTCCAAAAGGGAAAAATTTTGACTCATAAAGGCAAAAGTTTTCTTTTCAATACAAAAATCTTTGAGTAAACACTTTTGTGCATATATACATATAATACAATATGCTAATAAACACGTGATACATATACATACTCAAACACGAGATAAGCAATCAGCAATTACATTGTTAGTACCCTTTACATGCTTAATTTCCAAGTCAAACTCCTGTAAAATCAAACTCCAATTCAACAATCTCCGATTTTTGTTTTTCATCTTACTCAAAAAGATTAACGGATTGTGGTCAGTAATCGCAATCATTGGCTTTTGCCCTGCACAAACATAAACCTCAAAGTGTTGTAAGGATAGAACCAGAGCCGACAGCTCCTTCTCTATTGTGGAATAGCGATTGAACTCCCTGGAGAAGTATACCACGGGATGCTCAATGTCATCAGAGTCACTTCTCTGTAGGAGCACAGATCCACAAGCTTGGTCACTAGCATCGACCGCGATGGAGAACGGGTTGTTGAAGTCAGGAGATTTGAGCACGGGGAAGTGACACAGCAGAGACTTCAGGCGATCGAAGGCTCTTTGGCATGCTTCATCCCAAGTGAACTTTAAGCTTTTCTTCAGTTGGTTGGGGAGACTGAGAGCAATCTCAGCAAAGTTCTTGCAGAACTTGCGGTAGTGCCCAATGATTCCAAGGAAGTGGCGCAAAGCTTTTTTGCTGTCAGGAACTGGAAAGTCCATGATGGCTTGGACTTTAGCATTTTTGGGTGCCAACTTACCCTGGCCTATGACGTAGCCAAGATACGTGACAGTCGCACAACAAAGTCACTCTTGTACAGCTTAACAGTCAGGTTAGCCTGGGTCAAGCGCTGGAACAACATCTCTACATCTTTCAGATGTTCTTCCCAGGAGCCACTCCAGGTCGTCGATGTACGCACTCGTTTGTGGCAATCCGGCAATTGTAGATTGTATCATACTGGGGGTGGGGCATTTTTCATACCAAAGGGTAGGACTTCATACTGGTACAACCCAGATGGTGTGGCAAAAGCAGAGATGCTCTTGACCCTCTCAGTTAAAGGCACACACCAATAACCCTTCAATAAATCAATCTTAGTCAGTTTGCTTGCCCTAGTCTATCGATACATTCATCAATCCTAGGTATTGGAAACACATCAGTTGGAGCTACAGCATTGACTTTGCAATAATCTGAACAGAATCTAGTACTTTCATCAGGTTTTGGGCCTAGCACACAGGGTGAACTCCAATCTGACTTAGAGGGTCTGATAATATCATGGTCTAACATGTACTCAACCTCTCTCTCAGCAATCTTTCTCTTTTCAGGATTCATGCAGTACAGATGCTGTTTTATTGGTTTGGCATCACCAACATCTACATCATGAGAGGCTATAGAAACTCTTTTTGGAACATCAGGAGATAGATTTTTACATTTCTTGATCAATCTCTCAAACTGATCTTTCTGTGAGGGTTCACAGTGCTGGAGTTTTACATCAAGATTTTGCAACACTTCAGAATTTGACAATTTACATCAAAGAACTCAAGCTTTCATTCTAGGCTCATCATCTTGAAATTACCCCTCATCTTCACACATCTTGACCATGAGAGAATCTGAAGTAACAGCTGCAACCCTAGCATTTCTGTCATGATAAGGCTTCAGCATGTTAATGTGCACAACTGTTTTGGCTTTTTCCTCTCTGGAGTCTTCACAATGTAATTGAGATCATTGAGTTTAGTTAGAATTTCATAAGGACCATGAAATCTAGCCTGCAATGGATTGGACTGCAAGGGAAACAACACAAGGACCATGTCTCCTAGTTTAAACTCATGGCTTCTAGCCTTATGATCATACAAAGTTTTCATTTTTCCCTGACTTGATTTCAAGTTCTCTTTAGCTAGATCACAAGCTGCACGCAGTCTTTCCTTGAACTTGCTAACATAGTCTAACAGACTGATATGTGACTCTTTCTCTTGTCATTGTTCACTCAACAATAGCAAAGGTCCTCTCACTTCATGGCCAAACACTAGCTCAAACGGACTGAATCCAGTAGAATCCTGCACTGACTCTCTGATTCTCTGACTTCAAGAATATAGAGCGCAGGGGTACAGATACACTTCAATACCTTGTACAAGTATGAAATCCCCAGAAGCGGTCTCATCTCGTAACTCCAAGGAGTCAATCAACAAAAGTGACTGAGAAGCTCCGGTATCCCTTAGGATATATATGGGTAGAGGAAGAGAATGCTCATTCAGAGCCACAAATCCCTATGACACAAATGGAAGAAATTCCTCCCTCACAAAGCCAGCAGTATCAGGCTTAGTAACCCCACAAGGAGCAGGAAATTTAGCAGATCGGTCATCTATTACAGGGGTTTCTAACCTTGTTTTCACAAAGGGAATTGGTTTCGTATCCTTTTCTTTTTCTTACTTAGCTTTTAGGAACCAACAGTTAGTTTTAACATGACCAGATTTCTTGCAATAATTGCAAACTAGACGACTTTTATCGCTGTCAGCTTTCACACTTTGATCAGAACTGTGACTGGATTTCTGAGCACCATCACCAGATTTGTCTTTGTCTTTGGGTGAGGAATCTTGGGTATCACCGTTACCTTTTTTTCTGAAATTGGAACCATCTATTGTTACTGCTAGACTGAAATCTGGACTTATGTGTGAGAACATATTCATCTGCAAATTTGGCAGCTGATTGCAAATTCAGTGCTTGCTTCTCATTAAGGTAGGTCTTAATATCATCCTTAACACAGTTTTTGAATTCTTCAACTAACACCATCTCTTTTAGTGAGTTGATATCAACCTTGACCTCCATAGAAGTACACCAGCGCTCAAAGCAAACCTTCTTCTCATTAGCCAATTCCACATAAGTCTGATTGTCAGATTTCATCAGACCTCTGAATTTCTGTCGGTAAGCCTGTGGAACCAACTCGTAAGCTCTCAAAATAACCTTTTTGACAACCTCATAATCAAAGCAATCATCTGCAGACAAAGCCGAATAGGCTTGTTGAGCTTTACCCTTGAGGACAGTTGGCAACATCAGAGGCCAGTGTTCCTTTAGCCACAGACAACTCTTCGCTACCTTCTCGAAGCACTGGAAATACTTATCAACTTCCTTCTCCGAAAATGGAGGCACCAGCTTTACCTCCTGGCTAGCACGAAATTTGTTCTCCGCTTCTATTTTAATTTTTAGTTGCTCCATTTGGAGCCTTTCTTCTCTATATAACTTCTCTAACTCAAAATCTCTCTGTCTCTGTCTCCCTCTTTATGCTCTTTCCTCTTTCTCTCTCTCAAATTCTCTTTGTTTTTGTTTTTCTTCCCTTTCTCTCTTTCTGCCCTCTCAAATTCTCTTTGTTTTTCTTTTGCCTCACTTTCAATTTCTAGCATTTTTAACTTAAGTTCCATTTCTACATTTGGATTTTCCACTGGAAACTGTTCCAGATCTCCTGGTGCAAACACATTTTCATCAATGTAATATTCAACAATCTCTCTAGCCAGTCTTGCTTTTTGCATGGCTGGTTTTACATCTGTCAGCTCTAACTGTCTGCATATTTCTAGCAGTTCAGTCTTTTTAAAAGACTTCAAAACCTCCATGGTTGGTGATGCCAAGAAATCATCCATTGTTGTTGATCTGTCAATATATATGGAGGAAAATTTGAAAAAACAATTTAACAATTAGAAATTTTTGATTTTCAATAAATGTCTCACACAGTGGTCAATCCCAGACGAGCTCCCAATTTGTTATGGCCCCAATTTGTTATGACATTTACGACAGCAAGGGATGACAGACAACATTTTAAAACTCAAACAGATTTAATTAAACAAAGACCAACACTAACCTACAGTTTATACTATTGATCAAGATTGATAATATACAAGAAAAAAAATATTTACAGTCCCTTGAGATGGGGTTGCTTGGTGATGATCCATGAGGAAAATGCTCCAACACAGGAAAAAATCCACAAAAAGCTTCACTGGTTTTGAAAAGAGTGTGACAGGTCTGGTGAAATGTATCCTTCTCCTTGCAATTTCTCCTACTACTATACTCTCTCAACTTTTCTCCTTATATACTCTTTTGCGGCCCCCTCCTACCTTTTAGACTATTTTTTAATTCTCTGGGACTTTCCTTCTCAGACATGCCCAGGACATGCCCAAACCTTGCTCCAGTCTAGGCTTAACAGAAAAAAGGCCAATACTCCCATCTAGTGGCTTCTTTTCACATTACACCAGGATGTCTCTAACACAGTATAAGCATCACTGCCATCACAATGACCAGGTCTCAAGTGATAAACATCACTCTCTGCCATCATCAAAACACCAAATGATAGAATATTTTTTGGAAGATATTCCATCTGTCCAGTAAAGATTTACACTTGTAGACACTATGCCAAGGCCTGTTGAAGCTGATCTGGCAGCTTTCGAGTGCCCAACACCTTACTAAGACTCTTCATGTTGATTTTTTTTTGTGTGTACTGTACACACACACGCATGCGTGCGCACACACACATAGAGTATAGCTAAGGTCCCATTCCCCCCACTTCAAAAATCTTGCCTGCGCCCCTGTGTCAGTAATAACATTCACCTTCCATAGCCTAACCTTTCCATATGCCTCGTGTGTCTCTCCAATCAGTGAATCCAAATTGCCCCGGGAGTTTTTAAATATCACTGAGATTGGAAGGTTATCTGAACATTCTGTTTCCTCTTAGTCAGGAAATAACCCCATGCATCCAAAGTCAGAAAAATGGGAGACTATTCTGTATTGCTAGTTCCAGATTCCGCATCTGATGGGATTTTGTGCCTGTGAATATCAGGCTGGGGGTTAATCAGTGGGGACTAGCCAAAGCTCACTTTTGGGGATAGGGTGTCTGCATATTCCAATTTGAATTTGTTGCCCTTTTTGCTAAAAGTTTTTGCTTTAATGCTGAAAGTGTATGGACAAGAAAAAGCCATCTTTAATGCATCATGAAAATGTAAGCAAATCCACTGTCGTATTTGTAGAATAGCTTATACTTCCCCATACATTTCAGTTGGACACAATTCTTTGCCCCTCTTGATGCATTCATTTTATTCCCTCCTCTCCACTGCAATGCCGATGATCTTAATACAATCTTGAATTGACTTTAACATTTTATATAAAGGTTATTGGTTCAGAGCAGCCAGCCCTCTCCACCTCCACCTCTCCAATGTGTACGTATTTGAGGCAACACAATTAGGTTTGATTGCTCATCACATCTGCGTGCACTACACACAGGAATGTTGAATTACAGCAGTTAATGAATATTCACGTTCTGTGATCAATTAATATGTAACAAACAGTTGAAGATAACGTATTTGTTGCAGTAATCTGTGCTCATGCACCGAGAAACATGCACATGCATGTGTTGAAATTTTTTTTTAATTTAACTATCTTTAATTTATACTGAATTTAATGTTTGTCTGGAAAATACCCACTTTTATATTTTGCATCACAACAAATGGGTTACTTTAATTGTAGTTTAAGCTTACATAGTCAAGACATATTTTTTTGAACTCAAGTTAACATTTTAATGCAAATCCCAATTCCACTGAAGCAGGAACGTTGTGTGAAAGATGAATTAAAAGAGAATACAATGATGTGCAAATCTCATAAACCCATATTTTATTCACAATGGAACATAACATATCAGATGTAGAAAGTGAGACATTTGCCCATTTTTTGAAAAATATTTGCTCATTTTGAATTTGAGTGGGCCAAAATTCCTCCACAGCGATGTGAAAGCCTCATTTCTGTTTGAAATTGCTGATTTATATGTTCGTTTTTAGTATGTTTTAGTAGTTTTTATCGCTATTTATTTATTTATCATATAATTCGTTTAGAGTATGTATGTTTCTGTTACGATTGCGCTGTCTTTAGTCTTGAACGTTTTCCTTTCGTTTCCATCTTGTGCGTCTTGTCAGTCTTCACACTCTCATCTCTATACTTCGGTGAGGTAATTCCACTTCCTTCTCTCTGGCTGTTCTCATTGGCTATCCGCACCGAAGAATAGTTAGCGAGGCACGGGTGATTAGTTAGATCAGAGTTAGAACTCCAACTGTTTCCCCTCGCTTTCCTATCACCGTCCTTGCTTTTCTAGTTCCGCCTCCCTCTACAGCTGTTCTGCATTCTAGCTGGGATTACACTGATTAGTTTGTGTTTAAAAGACGCATTTTTACCGCAGCTCCTTGTCGACTCGTTTCTTCCCATGGCTCGCTTTGGTTAAGTCTCGTTTCTGCGCTTTCTTGGTTTCGATTGTTGATTGCTCGTTATCTGTGAATTCTCCCGTAAGTCTCGTTATTGATTGATTGATTGATTGTTTGTATTACGTTGTTTGATTGCTTAGTACTTCGTTCTCCCTAATTCCCATTTTGTACCCATCTGTTTAGATTCTCCTGTGTTATTCCCTTATCCCATCCCATCCAATACCCTTTCCCTTCCCCTTCCATTCCCTTAGCTCAACCCCTGTTACTGTCTTTGTGCGGATTGATTTTCTGGTTACCGAATATTTCTGCTTGTCCCCTGATTCTGATTCTGACTATTCTGCATTACCCTGTTTGCCTGGCTATCGATCTGCTTCTGTATTTGACCATGAGCTCTGTTAACCCTAATAAATGCCCTGCCGATGCTGAACTGCATTTGGAGTCAAAGCCCTGTTCCTTTCAATTTCCAGTTATTGCAAATGCTAGATTGCCGAGGGTGGCACAACCAGTTATTAGGTTTAGAAGGCAATTACTTTTTCACATGGGGCCAATGCAAGGGAGCTCCCAGAACATTCAGGTAAATTCTAGGTGTATGCAGTGGTACACTAGAACGGGCGCTCGGTAGAGCGCATACCTTCGCCGACGCCACTGAATCCCTCGCCACTGGCGTTGGTTTCATGCCGATCGGATAAAAATTGACCGAGATATGGCCGAAAGTCGGTTTTGACCTTTTCGTGGCCTTGACCTTTGACCCGATCACTCCCAAAATCTAATCGATTGATCCTCAGGTCATGCCAAATCAACCCACCAAATTTTATGAAATTCCGTTTGGTACTTTTTGAGTTATTCGATACACATACATACACACAGACAGACAGACACACAAACAAATAAATACACGGGGATCAAAACATTACCTTCGTCAGCGAAGTCGCTGGCGAAGGTAATTAGTAAGGGGAATTACTTCTGCTAAAACTACCAAATGGTTCTCAAATACGTGCATGCACACCTTCACCCATGAATTCTTATGCAACTTTCCAGTAAAAGAGATCAGTTACTCTGGAAATATTTTTGCCTTATTTCATCCATAAATTGCTTTCAACTCTCTTGGAGGGTTTTTGAGTATAAACAGAATTTAACTGGGGTAAAAGTCAGAACTTTGACTAGGGCATCCAGTTTTTCACTTTTTTTGAACTACTCACTGGTGGACTTGCTCTCGTACCTCGGATACATGTCCCAGTTGAAATTGAGCTTCAAATCACTGAATCGCAGTCATAAATCCTTGGAAATGGGTAAAGAACCTATTCAATGCTGGAATATTTCAGTATGCAATAATTTTAGTGTTTTGATTGTACAAGACTCTAGGAGTCATGATATTAGCTTTAATAGACTAGGCTCTAGGAGGGAGTTTTTGTCAGGTGCAAATGCAAAAGTTACCCAAAATTTGTATTTTTGTCCGTATCAAAACCTTTCAAAAAATTTTGGCTGTCAGGCCAAAATCTACATACGTTTGGCTGTAGACTCCCCTTGAAGATTAATTGTTCATTAAATTGTTGCATAATTGCCATATCACACTTGGGGCCATGACTACATTATTACAACACTCCCCCTTGTGTCATATTGCTGAAATGCCTCTTGTCTCCTCAGGAATTTTTTTTGTTCAAGGCATTGTGTGATTGCTTGTAGCCCAATTCACTCCGGAAAGATTCCATCTATTGCAGTGTTTCTAAAACTTTTGAGTAAGAGCCTCGTAATGCATTTCCCTCTGCCTCCAGAGACCACTTAAATCCAATTTTATCATATAAATAAATGAGAAAGATGGGCTCTATACACTAGTTTCCTAATGCCCGACCAAAATGTATTATTGTGAAAATTTATCATTGGGACAACAATGCATATTGTTTGTTGAATCAATCGCATTTTAACATTTATGGAGGTGGTCAGGGATACAAAAAATGGAGACAGGCCAGGTGGGGAATTTCCTTTTATGGCATTAGGGTTCTCTGGCAACTATTTACAAAATAGAAAATTTCCATCATGTACATTACATAAATACAAAAGGAGTACTGCTGCATTGAACATGTAAGTGGGTGTCTCCTAAATGCAGGTCAAAATAATTTGGTCCATAGTTCCTTTCCAACACCTGAGACTCTAACTCTATGCTGCCATTTCTTGAATTTGCAATGATATGGTTTCAGCGGACAAGAGGATTTGATGGACTTTGATAGAAGCACCTGCATCACAACAACAACATCACTTTCTTTTCACCCATCGTGAATGGATCTTTAGATTTTGATGTGATAGACCAAAAGATGAGATGGTTTGACAGATTTTTTAAGTGCAAATTCATCAAATTTTCTCAAATAAAAACTCATCTGGTATATGTTTGACTAAGCAGTTCATGAACAGTATGCTGCAAGCCAAATGCCCCAAATTTGCCACTTTTTCTCGAAAATGAGCGTTTTATTGAGGTCCGAGCAGAGATTTCTGAAGACAAAGTGGGGATTGACTCAAATTTGCCAATTAGCGGATGTGATGTAACGGTAGGTGTTCCAAAAGCGGAAGTCAAGTTGAAAACAGCTGGAAAACCAGATGTCAGAGAAAATTGTTTCCATAAATTGATGAAAGCAAATTTTTTTTACTTCACTGGTGAAAAAAGGAACAATATGACAATCAGCCCGTAGGCATGGCACACCGAAACTAGACTCTACTTACTGAGAGTTTTTTTAGGCCATGACGAGGAAAGTTGTTTGAAAATAGGTAACCTACGTAGCTACATGATGACAACACGTGACCCTCATTCCACAGAGCGCACTCAACAAAAAAACATGGCCGCGTGTAGGTCAAATGAGGCCCTGTTTGCATAGCTGGCTGGCTAGCAAGTACAGTTTTAAGTTTCACAAGTAACAGGTCCCGTAAAAACTTGAATTTATGAATTCAAAAAGCATTAGCATGCAAACTAGTGAAATATTTATCCCATTGTTTTGAACAGACTAGCTTGGAGCTGGGCATGGCTAAGGCAAAAGCAAACTTTATGTGGACATCCAAAGGCTAACAGATGCAGAAGCGAGAAGTAAGTCAGAATGAATGATTGTCATGATGACACAGATTGTTTACTGCAACTGCTGCCATCTGCAAGTAAAATCAGTGGTGCAAAGATGGATTTTTTTATGATCTATGATAATGAATATAGATTTATGACAAATTTATTTTACTGGGCTTCTGGCCCTCCAGCCACTCTTGCACGGACTGGTGCCAGTCTGTGGTCTAGTGTTTGAGAGACACTGATCTATTATGATGTGTAGATTCTTCAGGATTGGCAGCAGTTTCTTGTCTAATTTTACAAACTTATTAAATAAATTCGGTAAATTAGCAGATGTTGTAACTTAAAAGGAAAATACTTTTTCACGCAGAAGCAGTTGATGTTTGGTGACTTACTGCCACCAATAAATTAAATGATCATTTACTCAGATTACTTGATTTGATTTGTGACAGTTGAAGGGTCCTGTCACTAGAAATGCCTCCTAATAAGTACGCGCCCTGGCTACTTTGCCAACCAACCTGGCTCTGGTGATGTGGCCAGTGTGTTTGACTATTACCCGGGAGTCTGGAGGTTCAAGTCCCTGCCTGGGCCCTCCTTCGATCTGCTACAATAAGATGGAGAACAAACACTCCCTCATTGTCTTTGCAGATGACAATTTCACAGATTGTATTTTTTCTCTTTGATATTCTGAATTGCCATTTTGCCCAGGCATTCATCGCATTTTTGTTCCTAACTGACATCTCGCTTTATTGTCCCACCCTCATGAACTCAGTCCTCCCCACCAGTGGTAGATGGGCCATTTTTCACTTCTGGTTGTTCTCCAGCCACAATTTATCATTAAAATTTTGAAGCCGGTTTCTCAAGAGCCTCTCATAAACACATACTTCAAGATCCCATATCCTCAAAATGGCTGGGTTAAACTCAACAAGTGACACCACATTTCACAAAAAAAAAAAAAGAATCAGTGTCAATTATAGTCCCAAATTGTGTCACATATTCATCCAAACGTTATTCTACCTCACATATTCTTCTTTTGGCTTTACAAAACATTATGTCAGCACAGTTCCCATTCCTTGTTTGAACTAACATATGATTGTTCAACCATGAGACCTTACCATTGACCGATAGACTTGCCCTGTGGAGAACTTACTTCAATGTACTTGCAAGTGAGAAGTGACCTGCATAATTACATTGAATAAATCTGGATACATAAGTCAAATGGCCACCAAAACAAAAATCAATATGTCTGAAAAAAGATGAGCCTTTATGAATAAGGATACAGAAGACAACTGAATATGAACGAGGGCTACTGGCATGATTTTGAGAAAGTGTATTATTGTCGCTTGAACCCAGTCTAAACCTAAATTATAAGGGCTAGGAATGATTTCACGGTTCAGGAGGCTAGTTTCCTGGAGGCTTTTTTTCCCACACTTGCTCAATGTGCGAATAGTGGGATACACCATGCATTGTCTGCAAAGTATACCATATCCATACACTTTCCTGTGCTCACTCTCAAGAAAAATAATAATCCGAAAGTGTGCAAAGTGAGTTTACTACCACAATTCTGCATTCCTCCTCTACCATTATTCATCACACAATTAATGCTGCATATTGCTATTTAATGATATAAACCCATTTCCAGAAAAGTTGGTCCACTATGTAAAATGTAAATAAAAACTGAGTGCAATTATTTGCAAATCAATCATCATAAACCCAACATTTAATTGAAAATTGTGCATAGAAAAAATATCAGATGTTGAAACTGAGAAATTTTATTGCTTTTTGAAAAATATTTGCTCATTTTGAATTTTATGACAGTAACATGTTTCAAGAAAGTTGGGACAGGGACAATGTTTAATGCTGTGTTGCATTATCTTCTCTTTCATATCTCATACTCTGAAAGCATTTGGGAACTGAGGTGACAAACAGCAATAGTTTTGGAAGTAAAATGTTTTCTTTTTCTTGCTTGATATTGGCTTTCAGTTGATCAACACTTCGCAAACTCCTTTGTCATATTTTTTTTTCATAATGGGCCAAATATTTTCAGTGGGTGAAAGGTCCGGCTTGCAGGCAGGCCATTTCAGCACCCAGCCTCTTTTAGTACAGAGCCATGTTGTTGTAATAAGTGCAGAATATTGATGTTGGCATTGTTTTGCTGAAATAAGCAAGGCCTTCCCTGTCAAAGTTGTCTGGATGGCCGTCTATGAAACTCCAAAATCCATATTATTCTGCATTAATGGTGTCTTTACAGAAGTGCAAGTTACCCATACCATGTGCAATAATAACCCCCATACTGTAATGGATGCTGGCTTTCGATCTGTACTTTGATGGTCCCCTGGATGGTCCCTCTTCTCTTTGGCCAGGAGGACACGGCGTACATAATTTCCCAAAATAATTTCACATTTTTGATTGGTCAAACCGCAGGACAGTTTCCCACTTCACATCAGTCCATCTTAAATGAGCTCGGGCTAGGGGAAGGCTGGAGAATTTTTGGATCTTTGTTTAATATTTGTCTGGCAGTTTTAATTTGCATTTGGGGATGCAGCGACAAATGAAGTTCACTAACAATGATTTACAGATGTGTTCCTGAGCCATTGCAGTGACTCCCGCTTCAGAGTCTCATCTGTTGTTAAGGCAGTGCTGCCTGAGGCCCTGAGGATCATGCCATTCAATACTGAATTTCAGTCTTGTCCCTTGCATACAGAGATTTCTCTGGATGCTCTGAATATTTCAATAATATTATGTACTGTTGAGGATGAAATCCCCAAATTCTTGGTAATTTTAAATTGAGAAATGTTATTTTAAATTGTTTACCTTTTTGCCCATGGAGTCTTTCCCTGAGTGGTGAAGCCATTGCCATCTTTATATCTGAAAGATTTTTTTATACAGCGCCCTCAATAATTATTGGCAATTATTGGTTAAGATGTGTTAAAAGCCTGAAGATAAATCCAATTTTTATTGCAGAAGCATACTCTCACACTGAAAATTGTAGATAAATGTAACATTCAACTCAAGTGAATTTGAAGGGGGAAAAAATCCCTGACTAAGAAATAATTATTTTTCATAAAATCACCTGTTCCACAATTATTGGCACCCCTAACAATTCCTAGGAAATAAATGTAATTGAAGTACTTTTGTATTTCTGTCATTTCTACAGTAGTTTACAAAGTTGATCAGAGTATCTAGGAACATTAAATTTGTAATTCATCCCTTCCTGTTTCCCTGGGGTATAAATATGACGTGACACAGAGGCCATTTCCCTTATCCACTCTTCAACATGGGAAAAAAAAGGAACACACCATTCATGTGAAGCAGATGTGTGTTGACCTTCACAAATCAGGCAATGGCTACAAGAAAATAGCCACTCGCCTGCACCTGCCCATATCTACTCTCAGAGGAATCATTACGAAGTTTAAAACAACTGGAACAGCGGTAAACAAGCCTGGACAAGGACGCAAGGTTATTTTGCTACCACACACAGTGATAAGTATGGTAAGAAAAATAAAAAGTTGTCCAAAGCTCACTGTTAAAGAATTGCAACAAATGGTAGCATCTTGGGGTCACAAAGTCTCCAAAACAGCCATCAGGCACTATTTACATGCCAACAAGCTGTTTGGGAGGCATGCACGGAAAAAACCTTTTCTCACTCACAGTCATAAATGCAAATGTCTGGAGTTGGCTAAGCAGTACTGGGACTTCCTTTGGGACCTTGTGCTTTGGTCAGATGAGACCAAGGTAGAGCTTTTTGGCAACAAACACTCTAAGCGGGTCTGGCGAAACACAAAAGATGAGTATGCAGAAAAGCACCTCATGCCCACTATGAAGTATGGGGGAGGATCGGTGATGCTGGGTGCATGGCATCATGAACGCTTTGAAATACCAGGACATTTTAAATCAAAATCTGGTGGCCTCTGCTTGAAAGCTGAAGATGGGTTGTTACTGGGTCTTTCAGCAAGATAATGACCTTAAACATGTGGCCAAATCTACACAGAAATGGTTCACCAGACACTGAATCAATCTCATCCCATGGCCATCTCAGTCCCCAGACCTCAACCCCATTGAAAATCTGTGGAGTGAGCTGAAGAGGAGAGTGCAGAGGAGAGGACCCAGGTCGCTGGATGATTTAGAGAGATTGTGCAAAGAGGAATGGTCGAAGATCCCTCTTTCTGTATTCCCCCATCTTGTGAAACATTATAGGAGAAGATTAGGTGCTATTTTGTAGGCAAAACGGGGTTGTACAAAGTATTAACATCAGGGGTGCTAATAATTGTGGCACACATGATTTGATGTAAAAGAATTATTTCTCAATGTGGGATTTTTTCTCCCACTGAATAAATGCACTTGAATTAAAGGTTAGATTTTCCTCTTTTTTTCACTGTGGTCATATATTATTCAGAAAAAAACTGAATTTATTTGAAGCTAAAGAACACGTCTTAACCAGGGGTGCCAATAATTATGGAGGGTGCTGTGCCTTATTTGCAGTGAGATGTTCCACCACGTGTATCTTTTGCATCATTCACCATTTCCAGTCTTTTGTTGCCCCTGTCCAAACTTTTTTGAAATGTGTTGCTGTCTGTGTTGCTGTGTTTCAAAATCCAATAAAATTTCCCAATTTCAACACGTGATATGTTGTCTTTGTACTACTTTCAATTAAACATAGTTTTTAAATTATTTGCAAATCATTGTATTTTTTTTTTCCTGGAAATGAGGTTGCACATACTTTTCCACTCACAACAAAACAACAAAATGAATAATAAAAATAATAATATCTGTCAGTAATCTATCAATGGCTGTTGGTTTAAGCGCTATCTAGGAAAAATTATCCACTTAAATTACATTGAAAGATGCCAAAATTGTCTGCCAGTAAATTAGAAAAATTTGATATATTGGAATACAATATATTATTTCTCCACCACCCTAAATTATAGCCTGGAATCCACCCATATCAAGTGCTGGTCGCTCCAAACGGTCTCTCCCTGATATATCTGGCCTCAGTCGGTAGGCTAGACTTTCAAAAATTCATGCGAGATCTGTGATTTGCTCATAGTCGCAAGGGTGGCCCGCCCCTTAAGATAGACTAGCAGCAGGTGAATTGATTCCATGAATTGATTTCAATGGGGAGAAGTGAACATTATCACCGATTATTTTGCCCCCATAGACTGTATAAAAAGATGAAGGCAGCACCCTGGTCTGAAAAATAAAGTCCATGCAGAAGCACCGTAAAATGGCATTCTATTTAATGGCCAGCAGATGGTGATGTCAGTGGTTGCAGGAAGAAGTTCAATGCTATAGAAATCTATGAGAAAATGACCCTACTTTCCCACCTGATTTTTCATTAAAATAATGATTTTTCACATTATTTTATGGTAGCTATAGCAAGTTTCAAGTCTCCTGTGATATAGCATGATGTTCATTTTTGTAAATTATGGCCCCATATAGACTAAAATAAAGAATAAAGTCAGAATATGCATTAGGGGCGTGGTTATCCTCTGGTCTTCGTCCGATACGGTCAGATCCAGAGTCATGGTCCTTCCCGGACCTTCAATACACGCTCTCATCCAATAGAAATCACATCCGGTTCAAAATGACAACATGAAACAATTCAAATTGCCAAAATCGAGGCTTTCTTTACAGTATGCTGAAACCAATGGGTGATGTCACGGTGGCTTCGTCCATACTTTATACAAAACCCAAAACCAGTGAAGTTGGCACGTTATGTAAATCGTAGATAAAAATAGAATACAATGATTTGCAAATCCTTTTCAACTTATATTCAATTGAATACACTGCAAAGACAAGATGTTTGATGTTCAAAGTGAGAAACTTTTTTTTTTTTTTTGCACATAATCATTAACTTAGAATTTAAAGGCGGCAACACATTGCAAAAAAGTTGGCACAGGGGCCTTTTTTACCACTGTGTTACATCGCCTTTCCTTTTTTCCGACCCTCAGTCAACGTTTGGGAACTGAGGAGACCAATTTTTTAAGCTTTTCAGGTGGAACTCTTTCCCATTCTTGCTTGATTTACAGCTTAAGTTGTTCAACAGTCCAGGGTCTCTGTTGTCGTATTTTACGCTTCATAATGCGCCACACATTTTCAATGGGAGACAGGTCTGGACTACAGGCAGGCCAGTCTAGTACCCGCACTCTTTTACTACGGAGCCATGCTGTAGTAACACGTGCAGAATGTGGCTTGGCATTGTCTTGCTGAAATAAGCAGGGGCGTTCATGAAAAAGACGTTGCTTGGATGGCAACATATGTTGCTCCAAAACCTGTATACCTTTCAGCATTAATGGTGCCTTCACATATGTGTAAGTTGCCCATGCCTTGGGCACTAATACACCCCCATACCATCACAGATGCTGGCTTTTGAACTTTGCGCCTATAACAGTCCGGATGGTTCTTTTCCTCTTTGGTCCGGAGGACACAACGTCCACAGTTTCCAAAAACAATTTGAAATGTGGACTCGTCAGACCATAGAACACTTTTCCACTTTGCATCAGTCCATCTTAGATGAGCTTGGGCCCACCGAAGCCGGCGGCGTTTCTGGGTGCTGTTGATAAATGGCTTTTGCTTTGCATTGTAGAGTTTTAACTTGCACTTGCAGATGTAGCGACGAACTGTAGTTACTGACAGTGGTGTTCTGAAGTGTTCCTGAGCCTATGTGGTGATGTCCTTTACACACTGATGTCGGTTTTTGATGCAGTACCGCCTGAGGGATCGAAAGTCTTTAAATATGTTAAAGGAATTTACAAAGTGAATTATGTAGGATTCCTTTGACCAAGTGTTGTGAATAGAACTCGGGGTCACAAATAAAAGTTGACTAAAGGTAAATTTAGCACTGATATTCGGAAATATTTCTTCACCCAAAGAGTAATTTCAATGTGGAATAGCTTACCTGACCATATTGTTGAGGCAGAGACCTTGGGGGTTTTCAAGAGCAGGCTTGACCTAAAGCTAGATACCATTGAGTCATTTAGTATCTGATGGGATATATTCACAATAGTATAAAGAAACTGGCGAGCTTTATTTGGGCTGAAAGGCCTGTTCTTACCATTCATGTTATGTTATGTTATGTTATGATAGAACTCTCCAGATGGCTCTTGAAGAATCTTGCAGACAGTAGAACCCTCTAGATGGAAGAATCTATGGTGTTCTCAGGCTAGTCATGATGTTTACAAGCACTCATGAATATTCATTACCCTTACATAAGTATACAGAAACTACTGGCTGAGCAAAATAATACAATCAGGTATTATAAACCCTCGTAACGTAACAGTGTCAATGAAGAAAAATAATTGAGAACTAGCCAGGACTATCCTAATTGTCATAAAGAAATGTGTCTGCACCCCCCCAATTCTCTGTTCTAGCACCGGGCCAGACCAGACAGAGAGATGCTTAATGGACATATATTGCCTCGAATGATTTTGACATTCTGTAATGTGTATCGATTACACATTAATTACACAGTAATTATGAAACTTATGAATTGGTAAGCGTATTTCATTTGTTCAATATTGCTAACCGTCCCAATAAATGTTCATTGAATAGGAATGGCTGTAAACTTGTATTCAAAAATTAAAGCAAAAGTATTTGGATGGCAACAAAGTAGAAACGGAAGTTAATGTATCTGGCATCTATCTATCTATTAAGATTTTGGAGGCAGTTTTTTTTTTTGATGCTAAGCAAAGAAACACTCATTCTGATAATCTCCGTACACAGAAAAGGCAGAGCATTCAGATCCGGGCCATATTACGGACCGGGCCAGTGGGGCTGGCGCCCTGGGGCCCAAGGGTCCAGGGGCCCGAGGGGGGGGGGCCTCTATTCTCTAGGATCTTATGACTACTCACACTGTTAGGGGGCATATCTGCAGAGAACCGAGAGAGAAGGGAGATATGAATTGGGCGGGGGGGACAGGGACGGCAATCAGAGGGCCCCTGGGCTATGGGGTACGGCAATCAGAGGGCCCCTGGGCCACGGGGGACGGCAATCAGAGGGCCCCTGGGCTAAGGGGGACGGCAGTCAGAGGGCCCCTAGGCTAAGGGGGACGGCAGTCAGAGGGCCCCTGGGCTATGGTGGACGGCATCTAGAGGGCCCTTGGGCTATGGGGTACGGCAATCAGAGGGCCCCTGGGCCATGGGGGACGGCAATCAGAAGGCCCCTGGGCTAAGAGGGACGGCAATCAGAGGGCCCCTGGGCTAAGGGGGACGGCAGTCAGAGGGCCCCTGGGCTATGGGGGACGGCAGTCAGAGGGCCCCTGGCCTATGGGGTATGGCAATCAGAGGGCCCCTGGGCCACAGGGGACAGCAATCAGAGGGCCCCTGGGCCATGGGGGACGGCACTCAGAGGGCCCCTGGGCTACGGGGGACGGCAGTCAGAGGGCCCTGGGCTATGGGGTACGGCAATCAGAGGGCCCCTGGGCCACGGGGGACGGCATTCAGAGGGCCCCTGGGCCATGGGGGATGGCACTGAGAGGGCCCCTGGGCTACGGGGGACGGCAGTCAGAGGGCCCCTGGGCTATGGGTTACGGCAGCCAGAGGGCCCCTGGGCTATGGGGGATGGCAGTCAGAGGGCCCCTGGGCTGGCCCTGCTGTAGTGCCTCTCGTGAAAACTCCTAAGGGAGTCCTAATGCTTACCAACTAGGGGTTCAAGGAAGTAGGGGGGAATGGTTTCAGAGGGCCCTATGATTATGAAAGCCCCTGCTATGGGTCGCGGCTTCTGGCTATGTGGGGGCCCTAGGGTGAGCCCTAATGGGAGAACACACTGTTAAGAGAGCCCTCTGATTACAAATGTTCTTACAAAGGGCCTCTGATTTACCAAGAGTTTTGAATGAAAGTCCTTTCAGCGAGCCCTACGGCCCAGGATATGCTAGCTGTGTGACATAATTTATGTGCGCAACCGCACATACTTGCAGCAGAACGATCAGAGCACTATGCTCGATACTGGTACTGTTGCCAAAAACAAATCACCAAAAGTTGCTATTGGCTATCTGAAAGGTCGCTAGATTGCGTCATGACATTACTATGATGTCATAACGTCACGCACGACTCACTTATCTCAAGAAACTGTGTCAACATGGCTATGTTGACAATCCCAAAGGGTACAGTTTTGAGATCGGGGCTGATGTGCAGTGCTGCTTAACCATGAAATAAGCTCCTGGTGGCAGTGCAGAGCTGAAGTTACATTGAAAAACAATGATTTTGACACTCGAGAGATGCGTTTTTTTAAAGTCGCCAGATTCACCTAAAAAGCCGCTAAGTCGCTAGATGAGGTTTTAGTCGCCAGAGAAGTCGCTAAATTGGCAACATTGGATACTGGCGGTATCATGTAGGGAGCAGATAGCCAACCGGGCTCTCATATTTTCCACTCATATTTTTGACTCAACCACGAGCTCAACATGGAAGTTCGGAGGATCGCCCCTCCCGGTTGTGTCAATATTGCAACATGCGCACATGTCTGCGTACCTTGTGTTCAGGTGTGCTACCACGCGAAACATCGACATAAAATACGCATGGCAACGCATTCGGGCATAAAATGTGCACACGGCAAGCATATCCTGGGCCTAACGCTGGCCCCAGTAGACAGCTAGTAGAAGATGGGCCTATTTTCTATGAGAAGTGATTTCGCTTCCGCACAGTATTGTGTGTACACAAAATGACACAGTCTTTGGAGTGCATCGAAACTGTCATTGCGACACGTCCAAAAGTTCAGAAATGCATTAAACCTACGCATCCTTGCATCCTGGACTGAAATACCTGTTGTATAATGGTTATGCAACTAAATATTAGATTAATAATTTAAAGTGAAGTTAAATCTTGAGTGACATTTAATATTTGAGTCTGAAGAGAAAATTGTTGACACTGCTATTTTTTTTAAGATTCATAATTCTTTTCTTTACCTTCTGTAAAATAATAAAACAGACTTGATCAAATTTTGTTAATGCTTTGATTTGGAATTGAATGTGTAATGTTTCCACTACATTTGAAATGTGGAACTGAAGGTTATTCAAAAAATATTTGTCCAAACTACTTTCATCACACTTTTCATGTGCTGCAATTTTTTAACACCACTGTACTTAAAAGATAATAAATCTCTGATGTACTTAAAAGAAACAGTGATATGAAGTGAATTGTTAAAATGACTGTATTCGTATAGTTATACTCGTCAAAAAATATTTATTTTTTTACAGCTATGAGGCAACTGTGCAGCACTATGAAAGAAAAATACTATAGATTAAATGCAAGAATTTTTTTGCAGCGTGCCATAGCTTCAATGCACCCATTTGCTGCTTCTACAACCTCAATCAAAAACACCATGTTTCAGATTCCTGGGCTTTCATAGCACACATGGTATTAGAAACTATCGACCTCAATGCAGAAAGAAAATGTTCCTGAATGTCAATAGATGATAATTAAATTGCAAACAAACAGTGTCACTCAGTGGATGCATATGCATTTTCAGTACATGTAGCACAGTACACTGCTACAAATGAACTATACCTGCTTGCTGGTGCATCAGAAAGACTTGCCCTATATATCTGACATCCATTTCCATTGCGCCTGATAATTGCTCAATTACTTTCAGTGGTTGGCCATCTGTATAACAGTGAGAAGCTACAACAATTACTGCCAATATCAACAGAAAAAAGCTGAATCGATACACATTGTACACGGAGGCATCCATCAAATGTCTGTTTTTATGCTCTCTACAAGGTATTGTCCATTTAAGTGTAAGAATAATCAATACAGAGGGACATTTATGTGTATTTAGAATTTCCTTTATTAGCTTTGTGCTGTAACGTCAGTTTACAGCGCCAGCATCAGTATTCACTGATGGCACCATGCTGTATTGCTGCCTAATTTATGACTACATTTGTCATTGCATCATACTCCACCATTTTTGGGCTTCAGAGGATAAATCTGGAGTTGTGCTTTTGACAGGCACTGAAGCCTGTTTTGAAAATGCGGACCTATTTAGAATTCAGGGCTTAGCGGGTGGTAATTGTGGAATGGGTTAGGACAACAAGGACTTATTAGATTCAAATATAATGGAATTCAAATGATTTCCCTTTAGTTAAGTAAATAGATAAATAGTTGTTTAAAGGACTAATAAGAATATGTTTCTTAGCTCACAGCTGGTACACATTTACCACGTCTGATTAGATACCTCAATGATTTTTTTCACTTTCTCTCTGAACCCCCTTTTCAAAACTGCAAAACTGAGCTCGGAGCCAGACATACCAAATTCCAAGGATTTGTTTGAAAAGCAAATGTGTGTCAGGTTTTACTAGTATGACACCATGGATATTTCAGAAAAATAAAACAAACCAACTTATGCCCACTACCCCCGCCACTCTGTTGAACAATTGAACATTTTTTCCACACTTTTGGAACAAGAATGACCCTCTTCACTTTCACATGGTAAGTAGTACCTTCCCATGTCCCCATAACCGAACTGGCTAACCTTATTATACAACCCTAATTCAAAAGAATTAGGGAAATTATGGAAAGTGCTAATAAAATCAAAGGACTGATTCTAAATTTTCATTCACCCTCAGCTACATTTAAAATATTTCAGCTGTCACAAAGTCAGAACACATGGGCCACAGGTAGATCATGGGCAAGCTGTTAAGGTGTTTTAAATAAATAGAAGACAGTAGTTTCAATGTATATGAATGAAGAGGATTGTCAGAAGATGGTTTGAGATCAGGCAGCAAGAACACTGGAGGTCAGGCAAGATATAGTAGTGTAGATGGGACTGGATCAAGGTCAGAAGCTGGAGTGTTGAGCCGAATGGATCAGGGCACGTAGGGCAGATGCAAACTCTTGGACTCAGATGGTGAAGAAATTGGAATTGATTCCTTTATAAAAAGACAGTTTGCAGCAAGAGTTTGAACAGCGAAGATGGAAGTCAGCTGTCTGATAAAGGGGAGATAAAAACTAGGAATGTAAGTACACAAAGACATCAATTAACAAAGTAAGAACAAGCGTGTGGAACACAAGATAACAGCATAAGGGAATGGGTAGAAAACAAGGCAATAATTGAGTAACAATAAAGCAAACAAAGAGAATGTGAATGGCGTTTCGGGGATATTACATTTTTGGTCCGTCCGCCGCCGCCGCCGCTGCGCCGCCCTACGTATTAACCCGATAACTTCAGTAATATTTCTATTAGAAATTTATTGTTTAGCATGTAGATAAGTATCATAAAGAGGAAGAACTGACTCGATTTTGGACAATTTACAATTTCTAGATTGGCCACCAGGGGCCAAAAACGGAAAAATCACTGTTTTTATCATATTTGTCCGATTGACCTCAAATCAAGTGCAAATGAAAGGTCATGATCTGAGGATGTGTCCCAGGATGACATTATACCTGTTTGCTTCAAAATTTTGACACAAGTTGGAGCTTTGTCACATAAAATTCACCATTTTTGCCATATCTTTGGAACCATTTGTCCAATTGACATGAAACTATGTGCAAGGTCATGACCTCACAACGTGTCACATGATGATGTCATACCTGTATGGTTCAAAATTTTGCCACCAGGTGGCACTTTGTGATGGAAAATTACCATTTTTGGCCATATCTTCAGAACCATTTGTCCGATTGACCAAAAGTTCAAATGAATGTCCCCAAGGTCTATTCAAGGATTTGGGAATTGGAGGATTGGGGGCGTTCGGGGATATACCCCAAGCCGTCGCCTCCGACGGCATAAGCCTAGTTGTATAGTGTGTTTTTTTTTGTTTTATGTTGGACTGCAGATGGAAATTAGCTTACTGCTAAATCTGGTGTGCCCATCTCTTTATTTCATGTAAGCGATTAATGCAAGCACAAGCTGTCCTAAATAAATAAATAAACTGCTGGCAGTAATCAGGCTTGGAAGTGGCTAGTGAAATTGAACCCAATCATCAGTTAAATTTGTTTGATTGGTTGATTACTAACTAAGGAATAAATATTTTTTTCACATTGGGCCAGGTAGGGTTAGATAGATTCTTCCTACAATAAATTAAATTATCATTTAAAAAAACGCATTTTGTGTTTACCCGGGTTGTTTTTTCTGATATTGAAATTAATTTAAGATCTGAAACATTTAAGTATGACAAATAAGCAAAGATGGAAGAAACCTGAAGCGGTCGAACACTTTTTCACACCACTGTATTCCACTGCATCTCATGAAAGATATTTTAAAATGAAGCCCATCCATTCATTATATATACCGCCTCTTGCTCATAAGGGTCGTAGGTGAGCTCGAGCCTATCCCAGCTGACTGTGGTCGAGGGGCAAGGACCAACCCTGAACAACTTGCCAATCTAAAGGAGGGTGCACACGCCATTAACACACTGATACCTATGAAAAAATTTGAGTCTCCAATTAGCCTGGCATGCAAATCCTTGGGCTGTGGGAGGACACTGGAGAACCCAGAAAAAACCCTTGGGAACACAAGGAGAACATGGTAACTCAGAAAGGCAGCAGGCTAGATTTAAACCCATGACCTTCTTGCTATGAGGGGGTAGTGCTGCGCCTTCCTGCCCCCAACAAATTAATTTTAAAGTCTATATGACTGGATTTGCATGAACAATTCATATAGTGACCACATAAATCAAAATACAGCATGAGGATGGGTCATTCCAGTCTGTTCCAAAGTTAAATACATGACGGAAGTCACTTTTGTATATCAAGAGCAGGCTTCTAGCTGGCTGGATAATGCTAGAGAGAATCTGGCAATTATCTCGCAGAAATAAATGAACAGGACCTCCTTTTAATAAGAATCCATTGTAATTTGGATCCTTTTTTAAATGTAATTTTTTTTTGGTCATTTTTCTCCAGACATAAATACAGATAAAAGAAGAAAAAAGATGTACAAAAACATACAAAACAAGGAGTCTGAAAAGGATTTAAACTTGTTTGTTCCTACCCCTTTCTCACTTTTGAATCATTTTTATATTTAGCAGTCCAGGTTAATCCAAAAAACCATTATCCCTCACAACAAAATGGATCCAGACAATACCAGCCACCTCAGATTATATACAATAAACTATGTTGTATATCCCACCAGTGTATCAAATAATAAATTTAAAGATCAACCACCTGTTACTCAACTCAGCTTCTCTTACACCATATACCTCCCAAAGATGTATTTTTTGTATCTTTTTTTAAATTGACTTATATTTGTCCTTTGTTAATTCTCATCATTCAAGCCATTCCACAGATCCACCCCACACACTGATATAAACATACTCTTCTTTGTGGTTAAAAGAAAAATGTTTTTTTTTTTTTTTAGTTAAGTTCTCTTCTCAAATTGTGGCCCCCATCCCTATCACAAAACATTTTTTGAATTTTTCCTGGCAGTAATTTGTTCCTTGCTTTAAACATAATTTTTGCGGTCTTAAATTCAACCAAATCCTAGAATTTCAATGTTTTTGACTTTAAAAACTGGGTGGTTGTATGCTCCCTATATCCCAGATTGTGAAATATTCTGATTGCTCTCTTCTGTAGTCTGAATACCGGTTGCTTTTATAAGTGTTACCACAAACTTTACACACAGTACATCAGATATGGCAGTACAAGTGATGAATACAGAATAAACAGTGATTTCTGATCCAGTTTTTATCATGCGTTTCCCAGAACTGCTAACATTCTTTGCCAGCTTGGATCTTAATTGACTGATTTGGGGTTTCCAGCAGATTTTGGAGACCAGAGTCACAACCAGAAATTTGATGTCGAAAACTCTTTCCACCTTCAACGTTATCGACAATTATTTCTATTTGTGTATCTGTGGGTATTTTGCGATTCCCAAAAACCATGAATTAAGTTTTGGTTAAATTTAATGACAATTTGTTTATGTCAAACCAGTGTTTTAATTTATTCATTTCAGTAGTGACCGTCTCCAAAAGCTGTTGAAGATTCTCCCATGAACAGAAAATATTTGTGTGATCTGCAGATAGGACATATTTCAAAATATTTGACACTGTGCAGAGATTGTTTGTATTCATCATCAAAAAGTGATTATTTTTGTGTCCAAAACACTGCCCTCTTGATAAGGGATGGTTTGAGGAATCTGTAGCAGATTGAGCCTCTAGAGGGCAACCATGAGCTGAGAAATAATATATTTCAGGGATGGCTGAATTGAGCACACAGTTTACATCCAAGAAAAAGTATCTTTTCATCCTCTCTGTTCAACCCCTTCCCAAAATCAGTCAGGGATGGTTTGTAAAGCACTACATACATGGTATTATTTGCTTACAACATGGTGTTTATAGGCTGCAAGCAATCTGGATGACCACCACATATGCCAGTGTAAATCATGTGAGCGCCGTACTGCATATTACATGTAATAACTGCTTTAATTAGTCCAATTAAAAAGTTAAGAAATCAAGTATTTGATTAGATTTTATGCTTAGTACTGTTATGGATAGTACTGTTACCTCACAGCAGGAAGGTCATTGTTTCAAATCTGGCCAGGGGCCTCTGTGTGAAGTTTGCATTTTCTCATTGTGTTTGCATGGGTTTACCCAAGTACTCCATTTTCCTCTAACAGTTCAAAGACATACATTATTGGTATGAATGTACCTGCTTTGATTTCCCCCAAGTTTGGAAGAGTATGGTGAGTAAAATGAAATATACTCTTCCAAAAAAGAAACTATACATTGTTTTTAGCATCAATTTATTATACATGAAATGTTTTGACAAATGTGGAAAATATGTTGAAAAGAAAGTGTAATCACTATATCAATATTTGTATAGTTTCTTTTTTGGAAGAGTATATTTCAATGTTTTCCACATTTGTCAAAACATTTCATGTATAAGAAATTGATGCTAAAAACAATGTATAGTTTCTTTTTTGGAAGAGTATAGCTGGAAAATTGCTGAAAGTGTCATGAAAACAATGAAGAAACAATGTTTATTGGAAGAAAACTAAAACTAACTAGTTATTAGACAATTATAACTCAAGCAAAATCAAAATGCAGTTTTAAAATAATGATTACGTTGTATAATTTACTATTGGAAAAAAGCTATCCAACCCTACCTGACCCTTTGTGAAAAAAATCATAACTCCTTAGTAACAACAGTAATACGCAGTGATGATCACAAGCTGAACAAAATAAAGATAAATCAGAAACCAAGTATTCAAGTATTTATGTAATGTAATAGTGGATCATGTTGAAGAAAAAAGTAAACAGATGACAATATATAGTAAAAACTAAAATAATAGGGCTACCAGGTTAGTTCATCCAGTTAAGGTGCTGAAGAGACGACCACAACCCAGGTTTGAACCCCAATCCTACCAGCCAGTAGTGGTCGGTAGCCTTTTCAGAGCAGCGCACAAGTTGCTTCGTGCTGCAGGGAAATAAATTGGGAGAGACTGCCAGTTTGGGATTGTTGAATTGCAGCATTGTTCCTTGCTCAAGCACCTCCTGTTGACCAGCCGGGTGCTCGTCAGTAAAATTCTAAGCTTATTTATGTATGTGATCTAGAAAAATACAAGAACAGGCAAGAGACAAAGAAGTTGACTTTACTACTAATTACTACTAATCAGGAAATTACTGTCAGCCCTCAAACCTCACTTAAACAGAACCTGTCAGACAATTTGAAGAGATGTCTATCAGTCAGAAAAGGGTTACAAAGCTACTGTATTTCTAAGTAGCTTTTTACTCTGTCCAAGTTCCTCGGGGACTGCAGCAAACCATGGTGAGGGCCATTATCAATAAATGAAAAAAACTTTGAACAGTGGTGAACCTTCCCAGGAGTGGCCGGCTAACAAAAATTCCTCCAAAGACTCATCGATGACTCATCCAGGAGATTACAAAAGAACCCAGACTAGCATCTAAAGAGCTGCAGGCTTCACTTGCCTCAGTTAAGGTCAGTGTTCATAATTCCACAATAAGAAACAGACTCGGTCTCAGGTGACTCGGACGGAACATCACGAAGGAGAGCACAGCTCGGAATGGGTCCGGAGACGCGGACAGGAACATCACGGGAAACAGCACACATCTCGGAGTGGGTCAGGTGACTGGGACGGAACATCACGAAGGACAGCACAGCTCAGAATGGGTCCGGTGACGCGGACAGGAACATCAAGGGAAACAGCACACATCACGGAGTGGGTCAGGTGACTGGGGCAGAAACATCACGGAGAACAGCAGGCACAGGGGACTCAGAGATCCGGCTGGCGCAGAATGGTACATAGCACAGCGGCACCGGGAACTCGGGAAATCCAGCTGGCCAAGAGTGGTTCAGGAAGCGCAGCGGATACTGAAGGCTCGGGCGAATCCCAATCACGACTGGGCGCTGCCCGCACAGCGTCCAGGCCCCGGAACACATGCATCTCGCAGTGAGTGCGTGGAAACTCAGAATAAGGCATAGGCAAGGTGTGCAACGTAAAGTCCCGTCTGCCTCAGTGCCTGCTGCATGGGAATACAAAGGAGAGGGGAAAGACACACACAGCTCGACAACAGGTGCTGAAAATAATGCAATTAACAAGGGGTAATCACACGAGGGAAACTCAATTACAAAAAACGGAAAAACATTGACACAAAGACGCGGATCACAAGACTCCCCCTCAACGGGACAAATAAACTGAATAAAAAGACTCTTAAGTGAATAGGATAAGAGCCAGAATAGATAATAAAGATGCAGAGATTCTGCAGAAAGCATAGCTAAGCCAGTTAGGAAACGAGATACGGAAACAAGAATAGAGCGAACGCGGAGAGGTAATTGGTCAATTAGTAAGTTTAGCTGTACAATCTCGGGTGCTCGTTAGTAGGTTAGTATTATATACAATATTAGTTTTGGTTAGTAATTTTAACAAAACAAACTGTTAGTACTTGTTAGTAATTATAGCAAAGTGTTAAGGATACGAGAGGGCAACACACTGGGAAACTCGGAAACTCAGAAAACCTCGGAACACTAAACTCGGAACAGGAGGGAGACACAAAAGGGGAGTGAGACACCAGGAGCGGGGATCCAAAATGATAATTTATTAAATAAACACAGAATAAGGATAGAGGGAAAAATGGGGCACTCAGGCCAACAGAACCACCGTGCTACTATACTGAAAGGGGGAGAACTCAGGAATCAAACTACTAACGGGGGCAGACTCGGGAACTCACGGGGGGGCAAACTCTGGAACTCACAGGGGCCAGACTCGAGAAAAGGGGAACTCGGGACGGGGGAGACTAGGGACTCTCGGAAGGGAAATACTAAAAGCTGGGGCACTAGGAAGCTAGGGGGCAATAGAAGGCTAGACACAGGGAAGGCACAAGACGAGACAGTGGGCACAGCTGGCAGATGGCTAACTCGGGTAGCACAGCTGGCCAGAAAAAGGGTAAGGGAGAACATCAGGAGGGGGACAGACAGGACACAGGGCTCAGGGCAGGCAGGAACGCTGGGGCTCAGGACAGGCAGGGACGCTGGGGCTCAGGACAGGCAGGGACGCTGGGGCTCAGGACAGGCAGGGACGCTGGTCGCAGGGCAAGGAGTACACTGGTCACAGGGCAAGGGGCACGCTGGTCGCAGGGCAAGGAGCACGCTGGATGCAGGGCAGGAGCACGCTGGACGCAGGAGACGAAGGGAACAGGCACACTGGCTCTGGAGACGAAGGGGACAGGCACACTGGCTCTGGAGACGAAGTGGACAGGCACACTGGCTCTGGAGACAAAGGGGACAGGCACACTGGCTCTGGAGACAAAGGGGACAGGCACACTGGCTCTGGAGACGAAGGGGACAGGCACACTGGCTCTGGAGACGAAGGGGACAGGCACACTGGCTCTGGAGACAAAGGGGACAGGCACACTGGCTCTGGAGACGAAGGGGACAGGCACACTGGCTCTGGAGATGAAGGGGACAGGCACACTGGCTCTGGAGACGAAGGGGACAGGCACACTGGCTCTGGAGACGAAGGGGACAGGCACACTGGCTCTGGAGACGAAGGGGACAGGCACACTGGCTCTGGAGACGAAGGGGACAGGCACACTGGCTCGGAAGGGTAGCACACAGGACTCAGGCAGCAAGCACCAGGGGCAGGAGGCAGCAGGAAGGGGAAGGCTGGGCTGGAGATGCAACTGGAGGAACACAGAGCAGATGAGGGGACCAGAGGGAAGTGCACAGGGCAGGGAGTGGAGTGAGGCGTTAGCGAGAGCGAAGTCAGATCTGAAGGACTTGCTGGAGAGTGGGACTGATATAGGGCAGGGGCATACACAGACACAGGTGTTTAAATTTAATATAATTAACAAAGGGTGGAACATGAGGGAAACCAATTACATGGAAACATATAAACATTAACACACAAACAAGGATCACAAGACAATCCCAAAGACGGGATAAATAAACTGGATAAAAAGACACCTAAGTGTACAAAATAAGAGTCAGAATCGATGATAAGAATGCAGAGGTTCTGCAGAAAATTTAGCAAAGCCAGTGAACAGTAAAGCAAGGGGCGGAGACTAGAACAGAGCGACTGCTGAAAGATAATTAGTCAATTAGTAAGTGCAGCTATACAATCCCGGGTGCTCGTTAGTAGATTAGTATTATATACAGGGTTAGTTTGGTTAGTAATTTTAGAAAACAACAAACTGTTAGTAATGTTAGTATGTATAGAAAAGCAAGGGGAAACTAGCAAACGAGAAGGGAAGGAAGGATGAAACCCAGAATCCATTAAATCAACCGAAACAGTGTCACAATCAATTAACACAGAAACTGCTAAACCAAGACGCGACCAGGGAGAAAGCATAGACAGTACATGGGTAAAACGTGGACTGGACAAGGGAGAGGAATGAAATGTGAACACTAAGACATGGACTAAAAAACTGACATACCAAAATAATAGACACCTAAAATTGACTAACCAGACACTCAGACCACGGAACACAACAGAAAGCAAGAGGAAACTAGCAAACGAGACGAAAGGAAGGTTGACGGACTATGACGCGACCGGGGAAAAAGCAAAAACAGTACCTGGGTAAGACAAGGACTGGAATAATACCGGGAAATCTAAAAGGTGCAACACAAGACATCAGACTGACATCACTGAATAAATAACCTAAAATTAAACTAACGAAAAACACGCAGAACCACGGAACCTTACAGTGTGCAAGCAGTCAGAAGTTTTAAATTACCATTTCTTCCAGCTCCAGTGGCCTATTTATACTAGAACATTTTACGTTTTTTCCAAAAACTAGCCCATATTTCACCACAAAAACTACTTAGTGACAGTGAATGATAGCCTTGACTTTTTAACCATCTATTGGCACATATTTAAGGATAACGCATACCAAGTCTCATCAGCAGTATTAGATTGGTTCTATTTTTTTAGGATAGAATGTCCCATGGATGATCTGAGATATTTAAATATGACAAATAAATAAAAATAGAGGTAATCAGAAAGGAGCAACTACTTTTTCAAAGCACTGTTTTTGGCATCTTCAAGCTTTCCTCTTTAATGAATATGAACGCCTGCTGGGTCCTTTTCTTAACATGGGATATTTTTATAAGAAATATACTGTCATCCTTGCCCTTGCTCACCATGATGAGCCGAGGGGTCCATCGATAACCCCATTGTCTTTTTGGACCCCTCCCACCCCCATACCATTTTTTATCTCTAAAGCCTCAAAGATATGGTATCAAAAGTTGCTGGAGTCTTGTTGCTGCAGGCTCAGTCTCTCTTCCCCTGTTACAATGGGTTAGCATCTTCCCAGTGTCTTTGCATTGCAGCTGTTCACAGAGCTGTGGAGTAAAGTGGATGCTTTAAGGGTCTGCTGAAAGAATAAACACAATAGACGAGATATATACTTCCAGGGGCTGTCCCAATGACCTTCAGCTTCTCCATCTGACAGTCCTACAATTTCCTGTCAGCAAATTCTACATCTGCACTTGCGTATAGACGTGTTTGCCTTGAGAGAATGTATAACACTGGTGGCTAATTCTGTCCTTTCAGGGGAACTCATTACAATTGGGACCTGGAGCGTTTACCATGACCATTAGGTTGACGAAACATGCTCTCTTTCTCTTGCAGTATGAATAACTTTAGTGCTGTCATATTTCCCTTGGTAGTAGCATTACCCAGGGCTAATAATTAATGTCTTGCAGTTAAATTATTCACTTAATCTCCTCACCCTGCCTGACATCATGCACTTGTTCTTGTGCAAACACACACACATACACACATGCCGGTACGTTCAAAAAATACACCCACAGACAGACACACACAAGCAAAATAAATAAAAAACACCTTGTACTGGCTGTAGTTTAATGGTCTTTTTGTCCTTCTACATGTCTGCCTAAATGTGTTAGCAGTTGGTTCTCCATTTATGTTTTCAAAGTGGAAGACTTCATTTCAATAATCTTAAACCTGTCATTTGAAATTCATGCCATATTTTATCAGTCAAGCTTAAAACTGGACAGAACAGCTACAGGCAAAATTTTAGGCTGATCATGTGTCAAGTTTCAAAATACAAAAGAAATATATGGCGCTAGATATGGCACACATGAAAAAGACTGAGAGATGAACTGTGGGTGAACTCTTAAACCAGTTTCTTCAAGAGCACTGGATATAGGCATCGCAAAAACGGAAAATGAGAGTCGCATGAAATGCATGAACACATGCTGTTACACAGTAAATGGTTTTAGCTGCATCCTCCAAGAACTTTGCCTATGTCTGTAATCTCTGTGGGCAGCCAAGAAAGTAAGGGGAGGAAAAGATAGAGAGGGAAGACAGGCTGAGTGCGCACAGGAACGAATGAGCAGAAAAATGGAGCAGACTGGTTCCTGCGCGCCTCTGTCTGAGTCCTCGGGCTCCGAGCTGACTGGGGCCTCAGCTGTGTCTCACAATGTGCCGGGCGTCAGCAAGCTCCCATCGCATCCTCTTGTTTTATTTTGACCTTTTCCTTTCTCCTCCGTTGGACTATTTTTGATTACATTTATTTATGGATTATAGTGTGAGGCACTTTTCTGAAGGGATGGACTGAGTTCTGCTGCAGCATATCTACTGTGTCGGAAAGGGATTCAAAGCAGCACTGCTTTGTTGTTGATGCGTCCAAAGCAGAATGAAGAAAAACTGCAGATGGGCAGAGTAAGCGATGCTCCTGGTACTCTCCTCAGTAGGGCAACTTGCCATCTCTTGGCTGTGTTTCAAATTTAGTCCTTCACTTTGACACTCTAGCAAGGGCGAAACATTTTTGTCTGCAAAATTAGTGCATTTGTTCCAACATGATTAAACTGGCTCTAAATGCATTGAAAAGACATTAGACATCTGCTCTTGACTGATGGTCAGAGTTAGGGGCAAAAGTTGAATCCAGACCTTTAACAGCTACCAAACCCTGCTTTTCTCCAAGCAAAAAGGGTATAGCAGGGCGATGTGTGGTCCAATTATTTCTTCAACTGGCACAGCATGAAAATTAATCTATGAATCTAAAGCTGTGATATATTGACTTGGCTAACACACCTGAACTACCAACATTTTTCAACATCAGGGTAGCCCTGCCAGGATAGTCCAAATTATTTTCTCAGGGTTTGGTAAACTAAGGACAAGTATTGTACAACTGTGTCTTACTTTCAGTGAAATTCCTGCACGGAACGCTTTTAGGGTCTATGCATCACAAATTCACATTATTACAAATAAAACTTATAATTATTGCTTATGGCATAACAACACAGATTTTACGAGCCCAATTAGCTCTTGCTTCTTAATAACCATGCATACAACCAGAAAGCACATTATGTACTGTGCATCTGAATGTCATAATAGAGTTTATAAATTTATACTGTTTATACATTACGGGTGAGGCAGTAGTTGAAAAAGCTCAAAGCCACCTTCACTATGTTTTGATTCAATTGGATAAAATGATAAAAGCTGGATGATGAAAATGAAGATCATGTATTCCTACAAGTGTCTCACAGTAAGATTAGCTTTGATGCCTTATTCTATAGCTCTATAACTCTATAACTCTATAACTATTTGGCTACAGATTTGCAAAGGTGGTAATGTCATCCAGCAGAACCAGACTGCTGTATAATATTTTGTATGAGGCCACCTGTTGAGGACAAAATAAAATCCATTCTTTAGTACCTGATATGCATCCAATTTATCATTTTAATTAAGATTAAATATGCATATTTATTCATATTTTAACAGGCTTGTGGGTACAGTTAATGCCAAGCATTTAGTTTAGGCTACAGAGGAACAATAAACACAAGACTGCATAAATACTGTTCAGATACACTTTGGTGACTTTATTGAGGTGGGGACAAGCATTAAAAGAACTGCGGTATTAGTTTGTTTATGATTTAAGGAATGTGCAAAACACAGTAAAATGTGATAAATAATTTAGAACTTTTTCTTCTGAAAATGCCCCATGATATGAAAATTTCATATTTCTCAATCAAAGATGCATCACAAAAAAGTACATTATATGCCTGTCTTACATTTTATTCCACATTTTATTGGCCGTCTGATATTCATGGCTTCTGATACCCTGAATCACCTTCAAATAGTGCAGAATGCTGCTGCTTGGGTTCTGACCAGGACGAAGAAATATGGGCACATTAGCCCAGTATTTAAAAATCTTCACTGACTGCCTGTCAAATTTAGAATTGCATATAAAATTCTACTGCTTACCTACAAAGCCTTAAATGATTTGGCCCCAGAATATCTAAGTGCACTTACTCCCTTCCAAGATTACTTGGTTCACAAGGTACTGGATATTTGAAAATTCCAAATACATCCAGAATTACACTTGGAGGCAGATCATTCTCTTACAAAGCCCCAATCTTGTGGAACAATCTTCCAACAAACATTCGGGCCTCAGACACAAGCTCTGTCTTCAAGAGTAGGCTAAAAACGTACCTTTTTAGTCAAGCTTATGATAGTTCATGATTGGTTATGTATAAACATTTATTTGGCTTTGGTGGGACTGATTACAACCTAGTTTTATGATGGGTTCACAAGATATTGGAATCCAGAGTTAAGTAAATCCATGTGGAACCAGTGGCACTGAGCATGCATTTATGGTGCCAGTGGGGCTTGCTAAGGCTTGCTAGTGCCTTAGTCACTTTACTGTTATGACTTGAAAATCACAACAAAGAAAACCTGTAATGACAACTAAAACAAATTTATTCTTCACTGAAAAAAAAAACTTCTTCAAATAATCCACAGTTCAATCCTATAATAACACTCTAATGCCACTATGTAACTCCGTTGCCAAAATAAAAACTCTGCCACTGGTGACCAAAGTCACAGCATTTATATAGACTAGCAGCATTCTGGAAGTAGCTACAGGATTCCTGGTTGATCCTGCCCCCTCCCGGCAAGAAGAAGCCAGAAACTTCTAAAAAGCACTAGTCTATTTCATTACAAAGGAGTGGTATTGCATCAGATCATGTTTTGCTTCAGACACACCACCAGGGGGTGCTGATGAACAAAATAAATAGCTGACCAGCAAGGCAGCAAAAACAACATGGAACAAATCTCCATTTACAAATGATATACAATGCTGTACATAAAATACTGAGACATAACATTAGCAAATCCATGTGGAACCAGTGGGGCTAGCTACAGCCTAGGGGAGATAAAACAAATAATGCACCATACGCTGCGTTCAACACACCAAAAAGAAAAAAGAAGGAGGAGGAGAAGGAGAAGACTTTGCTACCCCTACTGCATGAGCAGTGTACTGCTTTTTAACAAGGCACAGAGCAGCAAGGGACGCGCGTTCAGGCTTCACCATGAACTGAATGGAATGGACCTGTACTCGCATTCGCTCGCATGCCTTGTGTAACTATAAACTGGCCCTTAGTCCCTGGGGAGGTCCGTATGGTACTGGTGGTAGTGTTAAGCGGTTGCAGTCTCGCCGTTGATCGCTCCTATGGAGGACAAGGTCACCAAGGCAACCAAATTTGGACTCACGGCCATGCAACTTGGTGTACATAAATTGAAGGAAATTCGAAATGGCCATTATCAGTTGGTGTTCGTGTTATGATTCTGCCTCATGTGTTGTCATGTGCTTATTTGAGCTTGTGCCTTACTTTCGTTTTATTTTACAGCTTTCATTTCTGCTGTCTGATGATCGATTCCCTCTCTGCCAAACTCCAGTGATGTCGCATGACAGCCCTCAGCATGCCTGCAGCTCCCTGTCCAATCACGTTTCCTCTTTCGGTTTCGGCTCTGGTATTTCATTCATTGCTTCCACCTTTGCTTAATTCTGGGTCTAACTAAACTCTGAGTGAATGCGTTCTCTGATAGGATAATTACTAACCTGTACTAACCAGCAGTCATTTGAGTGTGATTGTAAATATTTTGTCACATAGTATTTAGCTTAATTAACTCATTAGTGAGTGCGTGCGATTCTAGCTTTAGTAATTCCTGCCTAAGCTTTCCCTGATTAACTGCATTTAAAGCTGTGCTGTCCTTTACTTCTCTCGTGGTGCTTTTTACTTGTCACGTTTAGATTACGTTAATCTAAACTGTCTAGTTTGATTGATGGTCTCAACGTCTTGTCTCGAGTCATTATTGTTAACCCGGTTCTTGTGTTATTTTTAATTAATCCCATGTGTTTCTGTTCCAGTCGAGATTGCTTTTGGAGTCCTTGCCTCCTCTCATGACTATAAATGTGGCAGATGGGAAGGATCATCAGACGGAAACTTTGCTAGACTCTGCACTGTGAAATCTCAGCTCCTGTGCCTTCCCGAGTGTTTCCTTGTGCTATTTTTCTTGTTTTTGCTGCACCCTCGTCTTGTCTCCCCGTTGTCAAGTCTCCCAGTGTTTTCCATCAGTGTAGTTAGGTCCAGTTTTTGTTTTTTATTTAGCCACTCTTTGAGTGAGTTCCTCTGTATGCCCCTGCCTTTGGCAGTGTACATTAGTTTTCCCAATCTTTCAGTGCATGTGCACAGTGTTTTGTTTCTGGCTTGTCTGCCTATTTTCTCCTAGTGTTTTGTGTTTCAATAAACACTTCATTTCCAGCATCTGGTGTTCACCTGTCTACTTCCTAAGACTTTGGTAGTCCTGAAGCCTGGCTCATGCAGAGGAAGTGGCGTGACATGTTGGCTACCAAGGACTTCCGAGATAACCTCCTAGGAATCGTGGTGGATGAGGTACACCTCATTTACAAATGGTGAAAGGCATCAAGTAAACAACGTAATAGCGATAAAATCTCTATATTCAATATTTACAAATAATGTGAACTGACTGTGCAGTCAGTTCTGTTTCACAAGGCCCCATTGTCATATTATAATCACAGCAGACTGAAAGTCGTAATACGCCTCTTTCATCCTCCTCTGCTGTCGGTGCTAAACTTTAAGTAGCTTATATATTAGGACAACGGGATGGAAGTGTAGATGGATGGACTTCTCCATAACTAGCCATATCCCTTCTATGTTTACTCCCCCGTTGACTCTCTTCCATCGCTCTGAATATGTCACCTTGTTCGTTGCTCTGATTGGTCGTAGCGCTATCCTATTGCGTGCAGAGGCAGTTTGAAAGACAACCGCTGTTTCCACCCCTAGGTTTGAGCCCGGTCTATCGGTCGTACCCAGACTATACATTTTGACGTCAGTCTGGCTTGTAAGGCTAGCTATGGAGCCATGTAAGGAATTTATAGTCACTTATAGGCCCCTCATTCTGGGTAATAAACTCAGGACTATTTGAAAGCGGGATCCATGGAAAAAATAGAGCACGTGCTCTACTCCAGCAAATACTGTCGAAGCGGAATGATTGCAAAGAGTTTTCCCACATACTACCATACCTATACTGCGATATATCACAGTGCGGTACTTTATAGTCATGAATGAAAATGTTGCATCCTCATTGCCATTTAGACTCATCTCACAATGTACCATGCATGGTGCTTTGTAATTTAAATAACTGATTGAATAAGTTTCTGAACGTGATAACAGGGAACTTCCAACCAATGTCAAAAATGAGTATTGGGAAAGGAGCAACTGCCAAAGACATTTGAGATCAAGTCTGGACAGCGAGCACCAATGGGTGGACCAGCTGTCCTGCAAGTTCTCAATTGAAATGGAAGGGAAATCAGTGCAGCTGAGTAGTGAATTTAAATACAACCCCTCTGTTGTGCAGAGTCATCGTGTGGCCAACTGAATAAATATACATCTCATACCACGCTCGAATTTAAAATATGAGCCTGCGGCCATTTGCTTCCTGCTCCTCTGCATTATTGCAATTGCATTATTACTGACAGTTCAGATATTGGATTTTGAATGGAACAAATGGAGTTAATAAGTATGAGATCATTGCAGTTAGAAGGTGATTGGCTTTCTTGGGTGAGAGCCAAAAACAATTTGTGATTCTTTTGTACCTGCATCTGTGCCTGCAAGATATAGTGAATGAGCCCTAGGAGGGAGGGAGCGGGGGATCAGCTTTTATCAAGCACTGGCTGGCAGGACATTACGTCATTTCTGACCATAAATGGGCGCCGAGTTCCATTGCTGGAAGCCTTTGTGAGGATGGTGAATCAGAGGCTTTGTCTGTCCTCTTCTATTTATTTATTTCAGCCAAGCGGCACTACATGGATATGGGCTACAAACCAATGGAGGCTTGGAATTAGACAGGGACAGAGGAATTATTTAAATCTGTCTCTCATCGTGCTTTGTCCTGAAGTTGCAACCACAATTTTAAGCTTTTACATTATATCCATTCTTCCACAGTGTATTGCTTTCAAACACAGCCAAAAACTGCTGTGCTTTGAAAATATCAAAGCAAAATTTGCTTTAAACTGTTAAAGGAGAAGGACCAAGGAGGTAAGGCTGACCTATTGAATTGTATCTCTCTGCTGAAACAATCCCATTTTCTGGAAGAAATGTTTGCACCATGCAGATATGATGGCTTGACACTATAGACACAGACAACAGTGCTGTGAAGGGGTAAGGATGAGAATGTGTCTCCTCTATACAGGCAAAGTGAACAATACAGAAGAATAATTGTAGCTGTCTCTGCACTCCCAAAATGGCATTAAACAGACAGATACAGTTGCTGCAAACCAGGGCCTGTCAAGTCCTTCCCCCCCATTTTTTCGAGTAACATTACATACCATCTGTCTTGCAATTATCATGTTCAATGGGAAATTGCAGGTCTTTCTTTAAAACTAAGTGTCACTAGTTACTGAACCTGTCACTGTTGCTCTAAAGTGAACAGAACCTGAGGAATAGTTGTGGCAGTCTCTCCATCCTTTCAATTGCAGTGTTCCTCTTTAATGAATGCAAAACCTATTATCTATTATTTATCAGATACGGGGAGCACAATTTCCACAGGCGATGGGGTGGTGTGTGGATGTGTGTGTGTGTGTGTGTGTGTGTGTGGGGGAGCTCTTTTTAAAATCCCCGTTTGAGCCCCCCCAAACTTTTAAAATATTATTATTATTTATGACCAGAAAATCATTCTTAACATGCTACTTTGATTAATGCAAACGTACTATTGCCGCAGATTGTAAGGTCCTGATGTACAGCAAAAAATGTCCTGGGCTAAGCATGTGGACTTTAAAAAATTGCCCACTGAATGAGCAAGCGGCAGTTCGTAAAGATGAGCGCCAACAGCAGCAGTTCAATGTGTAGCCTTTCTATAAGGGATGGAAAAAAGAAAAGAAATGTGAGTTCACTCATCCTTTATTTTAACTTGGAAATTCACTGAGGTAGATGCCTCATTTGCAATTTAGCAAAGTAAATGATAAATAACATCCTAGACACCAGAGAGATAATTAAAACATTAGATTAAGTAATGGAAATGGAAAGTAAAACTAAAAAAGTCTTAATAATACAATATGACCCCAAAAGGTAGTTCAGATAAAGACTAATGAATCAGCTAAAACTAGAACAGCTGGAAGTGAAATAAGATAAGGTAAAAAATTTCAGTTGCCTGGAAGATAAAGAGGTGAACTTCAGATTGTTCTACACATTATTCCAGGTTGCAGGCACACAGTAAGAAAAACTGGTTTTCCTGTGTTCAGTAAAAACAGCTGACACCTGCAACACGGTCATGTCATTAGAGCTTGTTTGGCAAGGGCCCGCATTCATAGACAGCAATTAAATAACATAAGGGGGAGAAAACCAGTGAAGGCCTTAATAATATACTCTTCCAAAAAAGAAACTATACAAATATTGAATTATTGATTACACTTTCTTTTCAATATGTTTTCCACATTTGTCAAAACATTTCATGAGTAATAAATTGATGCTAACAACAATGTATAGTTTCTTTTTTGGACGAGTATAAATAAACCCAGTGTCTATCACACATTACAGAAGGCCACCCAACCTTAGTATATAGCTCACAATGATGAGTACTGTTTCATTAAAAAGCTGTTCAGTAATTTAGACAGGTATAATCATATTTATGTCTGGACTTGCTGCTAGGCTCAGGTGGACGTATACACACTTGCTGGCAAGGTAAAATTGTTCCTCTACTAATGTAGGCAGGCCTGGTAAGCAAAATAGTCACCAGTCGCCTATCCTGGTTGAAAAAAAACCAGCACCCACCTACATAAATAGCTTTTTCCCATAGACTGTATTTACTTTTTTGTGAAGGGTTGGCACAGATCTTTTTGAAGTAGCAAGGATTGTATGAGGTAATTAAGTATAGATATTGTATGAGCTACTTAGTTAGTAGACAGCAGTTGGCACAAGTTTGTAGTGGCTAGCAGGATTACCGGACATCGGTGTGGGAGCCAACCAATGAACTGCTAAGGATGAGGAAAGAGGCAATCGTATTTCGCCTTATACAACTGTACTATGAAAAAATCCAAACTTGTTAAGGCTGAGCCATATTTAATTGCACAAGCTACTGAGAAGATGGGTATAAACTTTTTTTCAATCCAAAAACTTGAGTTTACCTGACTGAAATAAGGATCAGTCATAACTTTTATGTCACCAGATGTGTCTTTATGACTGAGATAATTCTTGCACAACTTTGAATTTACGGTCATTGGTTTGTTGAGCTTAAAAATAAAATCCCAGGGAAATCAGTTAATTTCCAGATGGCAATGCTTGCCTGACAAGGATGCTTTGATACTCTTCTGATCCATGATTCCGTTGATTTTTATGAGATCACCAGCTCCTTTTGAGGAGACTAAAGCCCAATCCATAAGGTTAAAACCTCCACGGTTTACTGAAGGGTCATTTTTGAAATGTTCTCCAACTCTACAGTGACACAAGTTCTGTGTTTGGATGAGAAAATTTAGAATTTTGATTCACTGCTCCAAAGATCTTGTTCCCAGTCTGTTGGTGTACAATTTTTGAATATCTTACCAGACTCAAGTCTTTTCTTAAGTTGCCAGCGCTTTGCAACAGCACGACCAATGTGACCACTTTCATATAGGTGTCTGGAAATAATAGATCTTTACACTTTCATGTCCTCTCTTCTGGTGCTCTTAATATCATCACGGAGATGTCATGCTGTCAAGCGCCAACTTTTTTTTCACTTGTCATTCACAGATAACGAACACTGAGGCACTTACAGTAACGTCTGTTTTGCACCTCTATCACCATTTTCTTCCAGCTAACCGGTCTTTTTGAAATGTTTGATGGTGTTTCTTTCACTGCCATGACACTGCTCAAAGTTTATGTCTTCTTATGTACTGGAACAACTAACCAACAATGGTAATTTTGCTGAATAATATTGCCTAAAACCAGTTTAAACTAATTTTTTGAGCATCAATAGTCACAGAATGAGCTGTCGAACAACCATTCATGCTATGCAAGAGTGAAAAAATTTTAATTTTTGACACATTTCAATTGTAATAAAAAATGTATGGTTTCAGTGTTTGTGTTAATACACATTATTTTACCTCAATAATATATTTATGAGAACGATTGTTTTTTTGGTATTTATTACTTGCAATAGTATTTTTCAATGCATTTTCACCTAAATATTATTGAGAAATAAAATATTAGGACCCCTATTGGAGGTGTAAAATCATCACTGCACACTACCGTATGTTTATTTCAAATTTGATGACTGCAACAGGCTCCAAAAATGGAGCAATTCAGGAATAATAATGATGTGAGAGGTTGCAATAAGAAGGTTCTGTGAAACTAGTTATGTTAAGCAGGTGATCCAATCTTGTTACTCAGTAAAGATGGAGCCTGAAAAGAACACTTGTCCCTGGAAACCAAAGACAGGTTGGGTCTCATCAATTTGCCCATGGGCAAGGGTGTGTGAATGAGTGGTGTGTGAATGGTGGATGAACCCTGCGATGGATTGGCAAGCTGTCCAGGCTGTGTCCCTCGCTTTCACCCATAGTCAGCTGGGATAGGCTCCAGCTCCCCTGCAACCCTGGTGAGGAAGAAGCAGCATAGATAATGGATGGACTTAATGACCTGTTGTTTTCTGTGTGTATATATATATATATATATATATATATATACATATATACTCACAATGTTGTTCACAGATCTAATACACAAAGTAACACCAATTCTGCGTTGTAAATCTTATCAAAATATGTCGCGATATGATCCAAACTGTAATTTTCATTTTTTTGGGGTTAGACCACTGGTTGGGAGATAAGACCACTCTAGCATTGGGTGATAAATTTATGGTTTATGTTTTTTTTTTTTCTCATTGTTAGTTTCTTTTCTACAAACTACGCAGGAGTGACATTCAAGTTGTCTTTTGCATTCATTGTATTGAGTGGATATTTACATTAACGCTGCCAACGCTGTTACTGTTACTGTAATGAGAATATCACTCCTTTTAAAGTTCTGGGATCTGGGAATCTGCTCCAGATTTGATAATTACACATTGCTGGCATTTTTAGCAAACTAATTTATGTTTTAGCTCAGATTAAAATTAATGCGCAAAAGTTCAGTGGCCGTATATTTTTCTTTTCTCATTTCTTCCTTCAGAAAAACCAAGCATACAAAAAAAAATTTTTCCACTCATACAGGATGTACAAAACCCAAAACCAGTGAAGTTGGCACGTTATGTAAATCGTAGATAAAAACAGAATACAATGATTTGCAAATCCTTTTCAACTTATATTCAATTGAATACACTGCAAATACAAGATGTTTAATGTTCAAACTAAGAAACTTTTTTATTTTTTTTTGCAAATAATCGTTAACTTAGAATTTAAAGGCAGCAACATATTGCAAAAAAGTTTGCACAGGGGCCTTTTTACCACTGTGTTACATCGCCTTTCCTTTTAACGACACTCAGTAAACGTTTGGGAACTGAGGAGACCAATTTTTGAAGGTTTTCAGGTGGAACTCTTTCCCATTCTTGCTTGATGAACAGCTTAAGTTGTTCAACAGTCCGGGGTCTCCGTTGTCGTATTTTACGCTTCATAATGCGCCACACATTTTCAATGGGAGACAGGTCTGGACTACCGGCAGGCCAGTCTAGTACCCGCACTCTTTTACTACGGAGCCATGCTGTTGTAACACGTGCAGAATGTGGCTTGGTATAGTCTTGCTGAAATAAGCAGGGGCATCCATTAAAATGACGTTGCTTGGATGGCAACATATGTTGCTCCAAAACCTGTATGTACCTCTCAGCATTAATGGTGCCTTCACATATGTGTAAGTTGCCCGTGCCTTGGGCACTAATACACCCCCATTTCATCACAGATGCCGGCTTTTGAACTTTGCGCCTATAACAGTTTGGATGGTTCTTTTCCTCTTTGGTCCGGAGGACACAACGTCCACAGTTTCCGAAAACAATTTGAAATGTGGACTTGTCAGACCACAGAACACTTTTCCACTTTGCATCAGTCCATCTTGGGCCCAGCGAAGCCGGCAGCGTTTCTGGGTGCTGTTGATAAATGGCTTTCGCTTTGCATTGTAGAGTTTTAACTTGCACTTGCAGATGTAGCAACGAACTGTAGTTACTGACAGTGGTTTTTTGAAGTGTTCCTGAGCCCATGTGGTGATGTCCTTTACACACTGATGTCGGTTTTTTATGCAGTACCGCCTGAGGGATCGAAGGTCACAGGCATTCAATGTTAGTTTTCGGCCTTGTCGCTTACGTGCAGTGATTTCTCCAGATTCTCTGAACCTTTTGACGATATTACAGACCGTAGATGATGAAATACCTAAATTTCTTGCAATAGCTCGTTGAGGAATGTTGTTTTTAAACTGTTCGACAATCAGCTCACGCATTTGTTCACTAAGTGGTGACCCTCGCCCCATCCTTGTTTGTGAATGACTGAGCATTTCAGGGAAGCTGCTTTTATACCCAATCATGGCACCCACCTGTTCCCAATTAGCCCGTTCACCTGTGGGATGTTCCAAATAAGTGTTTGATGAGCATTCCTCAACTCTCTTAGTCTTTTTTGCCATTTGTGCCAGCTTTTTTGAAACATGTAGCAGGCATCAAATTCCAAATGAGCTAATATTTGCAAAAAAGTACAAAGTTTACCCGTTCGAACATTAGGTAACTTGACTTTGCAGTGTATTCAATTGAACATAGATTGAAAAGGATTTGCAAATCATTGTATTCTGTTTTTATTTATGATTTACACAACGTGCCAACTTCACTGGTTTTGGGTTTGTACATCCAGCTTATTTACTTCACAGCAAATAAACCAATAGCAAAACACAAAACAATTTTGTTTATTAATTAACATTCAGCTAATTAACACACCTCAAACAAATTTGATTAAATTATTTCGATAAATGGCATATTTTTTTCATAATCAACTAGATGAAATGAATATGGAATCACTCAGTGTTGAGGAAACATTATGGAATCAACTAGTAATTGGCATTTCTAAAAGAAATACCAGCAGAGATAAGAATATGCAAATTAGTCTGCAGTTAAAAGAAAGTGCTTGCACCTTAAAGAGGTGTTGGACTTAAGTAATTGAAAGGAAGCATGTCACCATCAAGAGAGCTGGAAATTGAAACAATGGAAAGGATTACAAAACTGCTCCAAGAACAAATTTAACTCAGAAAGTGGCAAATGATGTTAGTTCTTCCTAGACAGCAGTGTCTAAAATTTGAAGCAAGTATGAAGAAAATGGGAAGGTTGTAAAAGGAAAACAAATGAGTTCACTGTGGAAGACGTCAAAGCATCAGATCAAAAAACTCAAGTCAATGTGCCTGGAAAATAGAAAATTCACAACAAAACAAATGATAAGCAAATGGGCAGAAACAGGACTCAAGGTTTGTGTCATAACTATTAGTAATCGGCTGGGTGAAATGGGATTTACATATGGCAAAGCCAAAGTAAAACCGGTACAAACACCTAAACAGAAGTAATTAAGATTACTGTAGGGTTAAGAGAAGCAATCATTGAGTGTGAGTGATTGTGTGAAAGTGATATTCAGTGAAGAATGGTGAATCTGCATTGGCCAAGGCGATGATGTTAGAACTTTTGTTTGGTGTTGTTCTTATGAAACATATAAAGATGACTGCTTGAAGAAAACAAGCAAATGTCCCCATTCATTCATGATATGGTGTTGCATGTCAGGAAAAATGATAAATGATCAGGGGAGAATGGCAATTATTACCTCAACAGCACACACTGAAATTTTGGACCATTTTTTGAATCCATTGGTAGAAAATAGGTTTAGTGATGAACTCATTTATTGGGATGACATTTCATCTTTCCATGCAGCAAAGAGCTTTAACCCTCTCCAGCCCAATTAATTATTTTGAGATATGAAAAATCTTGCATTCATGGAGAATAGCTCTCATACGCTAGTGGCTGCAGGTGGAATAACATTGTATTTTTGCAATACTGAGCTGGAAGGGTAACTTCATCAAACCATTTCCCATGTGGTCTTTATATTTTATAATCAGTCATCAATTTATTTATTGTTGCAAATTTGCAACATGAGCCTGGAGAGGGTTAAAGCATTTCCACAGGAACGGTATATACACTCTGGACTCTGGATTCCAATCTAATTTAAGTTTTGGAAGGGGGAAAAATAGGTCTTTTACAAGCTGATCTGTCAACCCCAATTTGAGAAAGTTGGAACCAGCTTGATGGACAATATTGTTTCTCATCAATGAATTCCAAGCCTGAAAGAATTCCAGTCATAAAACCCTGAAGAGGAGTAACTAAGTAATAATTCTGATATTTTTGGTGATGATTCTATTATTTTTTCCTCAACACTGAGTGATTCCATTCCACACTCCCACCCCCCACTCGATTATGAAAAAATATGTTCTGATTCTGCCTTGTTCTGTTCATGTTTTGCCATGTCTTGATCCATGCCATGTTTTGTTCATGTTTATTCCTGCACATTCTCCCAAAGTCCATTCCCTCAGTTATATTCCGGTCCATGTTTTGTCTCATACCATGCATTGCACTTTGTCTCCCCCTGTCTGGTCTTTTGTCGTGTGATCGCTCACTGCCCCAGTATTGTGTGCCTCACTTTCAGGTGATTTCATGGTTTCTGGGATTTCAACCATTCCTTCCTATCTCGTTTACTTCCTTCACCTTGCTTTTCTATTTTACTAACAATACTAACAGTTTGTTGTTTTAGTTAATCTTACTAACCTAGACTAACATTGTTTATAGTACTAACTTACTAACAAGCACTAGGGATTGTATAGCTGCACATTAATAATTGACTGACAAGCTCTCAGCACTCGCCCTGCTCTAGTCTCCGCCCCTTGCCATCACTCTATTTACTCTGCTGTGTTTCAGCAGATTTTCTGCACCTGGCTAATCACTGTTCTGCCTCTCACTCTGTACACGGTAGAACTCCCTAACCGGAGCCGTATGTTTGTCAGGCTGTCTCTGTGATCCCTGTCTGCGTTTTGGCTTTTGCCAATTTCTTGTAATCAGGAACTTCCTCATGTTCATTCCTTTGCAATTAGTTTGATCCAATAGACCTGTTTCCTGCATAGCATGTGACTTCCTTCATCTATTTAAGCAGTCTTTTCACAGCTAGCTCCTGGTCAGAACGTTGATCAATATTTCTTCGTGCAGAAAGCCTTGTGTGCCATTGAGTATTGTTTCTCTTCTACTGGATTGTCCAACTTCGATTCTTGCCATTGCCCTTTTTGTAATGTTATTATTGGCTTTGTTCATCGACTACAACTTTTTGCCTATCATTTTTGTACCTCTGCTCATCTGTCTTACTGGTTCTGACCCCTGCCTGTCTAGTCGACACCGTTTTTGGATTTCGTATTGTGGCTGGGCAATTCCTGTGTTTTTTGTCTTTGACTCGGACTCCATTAAAGGCATACGTTTTTTGGATTTCTGTCTCTCGCGAGTGGATCCTGATTTGTACCTCACAAAATATGCCATCAATGAAAATAAATGAGTCTTATTTCTTTGATGTGTTTTTCATGAAGCCTGAATATTAAGCCAATAAACAAAAAAGCTTTGTGTCATGTCCCTATTGAAGCGCAATATAAAAAGATGAACTGCCTTCTGCCTTCTGTTTGCTTCTTGCCAGTGTGTCTTATAGGGGATGGACATTTTATGGCGCCTCGAACCTCTCATAATACACTTTATTATGGACAGATTTCACATTTCAGGGTGCCATATTGACTTATCTCTGCAGTTTTAACAACGATTTGTATATGTAATGTTTTAAAAACACAACAATTGTGTTAGTTTGGTTAAACAGCAGAGCTTTTGTCTTATTGGTGAATAAAATTCTTCACGAGTGAAAAAAAGGTGTGCTCAACTCCAAGAATATAATGTTTCTAGGTGCGTTAGAAGGAAGAGCTTAATGAATAACGAAAAATGCACTCACAAATCTTCTGTGGTTTATTGGAAGTAGTCACAAGACATACACGTTTCGCTCTGAGCCATCTTCAGCGTCTAGACAAAATTCTTCACACATTGTTACATTTTTAGTGTGTTTGGCTGTTGGGTGCAAGAACACTCACAGGGAAGCAGTTACTTTGGGTCTTCAGCGAGAGCTTTTTTTTTTTCTTTTTCTGTTAAAGAGCTGTAGGACATTTGACATCAATAAAGCTTGCTGTTAACAAGTTTTTTGATCCGGATGTTTGAGCACTTGCAAATCATTCTGTTGCGCTCTGTTTGGAAATTACCAAAAAATATTTTGTGACACCTTAGGGGCAGTTCTTTTGTTTGCCGTTCATTTAAAAAAAAAGTTTAGGTTGTCAAGCAACTGCTAACATTGGTTTTTAAAAGCAAATAGCATACATAAATAAGTCAATAAATATGCAAAAGATAAACATGGTCCTAGCTTCATTAATGGCAATGTCATCTGTGTCTGCAGGAGAGACAAAGGGCATAGACTGTTTTCCTAGCAGAAGGAAAATTCTCAACATGGATTAAAACCTTGCACCCCTTTTCGCACTTTTAGATTTTCAAAGTGAATACAGCAATTGTGTAGCTTTTTACCTCAGAGCTATGAGCCCTGTAAGAGCAAATATACCCAATATTGCAAAAAACCATCCAACCATTCTCTTAACTGCTTTTTACCTCATCAGGATGTGGGAGAGCTGGAGCTCTTGCCCGCCTACTATGGGCAAAAGGCAGGCGCATACCCTGGACAGTTTGCCAATCCAGATTACGCTCACCATTCACACTCACACCTATGGGCAATGTTACAGTCTTCATGGACAGATGTCTTCAGTCTTTGGTAGAAAATTGGAATTCCTGGAGGAAACCTCCCGCCCCCAAATGCAGGGAAAATGTGTGAACTCCATATAAGCCGCTGGATTCAAGCCTTGACCTTTTTGCTGTGAGGCAACTGCACAACTCGCAACACCTCCCTACTAAAAAAATATGAGGAAAGGCAAGGTTTGCAGCAGTATTGTGTGTATAAATTGAACAGTAGGCAATATAAAGGGTGTGGATAACTCATTTTACAGAGTCATAGTACCATCTTCCAAAGATCCAATCAAATCCAATCCCTGAACGAGCGCGATAATTACAGTTTTTCACAGTGTTGGGTTTATTTCAGAAACGCATGACAGAATATTTCTGTTTTTTTGTTCAATAAATGCATATGAATAAAGCAGTAATTGCTATGTCAGAGCCTAAACTGGGAGATTGTGCAGCTGGCAGAGTGTCACATGGTTACTGGGCCCTGTGAGCAGGACATCCTCAAAAATACAAGCTATGGATTTTCTGATCAGACTGTATTTTAACAGCAAAAAAATCCATTGATATGGATGCACTGTTGAGTCTGTTATTTTGATTCAGGGAAAGCATAACAAGGACAAACATTTGTTGAGTATTCATTATGCTCTTGGATGTCATACTGAAAGAAGATAAATTCAGAGCCAGAGCATGAAATGGTTTTAGGTACAAGCACTATTTTTCATAATAACAGCAGTTACAATGTGGATTCTTTTTAAACTTATTGGACAAAATCTTTGAATGTTGACTGTGGATGGGAGGCAGGAGAGGATCTCTGAAAAACAAAACCATAAATAACCCATACAGGGTGGTTCAAAGTATCTCCAGGACAAAGTTCATCAAATGACGTGCTTGAATGAAAATAAGTGCATCAATTAACTCTCTTGTTATCTCCTTTTAAATTTAAAATGAGCTGGTGTCATACTGCAGAACCAAGGATCCATTGTGTTCAGGAAGTCCTTCCCGGAGCTGTCACACAGCTTTAGAGGCTATGGTTCAGATGAGCTGAAGGACAGTGAGTGAGTTACACAGTCCACCCATTCTTCCCAGCTGTTATTCTCTTTTTGCAAACACTGGCTTTTTTATTCCACTGAAAGAACAAAATTTACAAGAGGAACAAAACAGAACTGTGCACTGGGGGTACACAAGCCATTTGTGGAACAAACCTCCTTTTCAGAGCCCTATTAAGATCCCCCCTCAGTTTGTTAGGGTTATTTGTGTAATAGCTTAGGGCTCTTAAAGCCCTGTAATGTTTTGGGGCAGAGTGAAAGGTCATAGCATGCTGCAAATGCAGGGGGCATGTATCCAAAGAGAATGCTCGCTCTTATTTATTTCAACTCTTCTTCATGCCCCTACTTAGCAGCAAAGAAACTTTTCTTATGAAAAACATGGATATTTAAAATAAGGGCATCCTCTCATTACAATTTTAACACTCATGAAGTTCTCAGAAGCTTGGTTGAAAACATCGGCTATTATAAAACAAAGGGGTGCTCTTTATTCCAGGTAATGGCTCTTTCCTTCTTGCTTGCTTTAAGTACCGGTAATCGTATTGTAATAATAAAATGCATTGTACTGCATTTTGTACAATCAAAATTCTATAAAAACGGGGAAGACAGTAAAATCGAAATGAAAATACAATCCCATCTCCCAAAAAATGAGACGCTGTGTAAATTGTAAATAATCATTTTAACTCAATATTTAATTGAAAATAATGCAAAGATATCAGATTTTGAAACTGAGAAATTTTTAAAGTTTTTAAAAAAATATGTAATCATTTTGAATTTGATGCCAGCAACACTTTTCCAAAAAGTAGCAACAGGGGCATTTTTTCCACTTTTTCTTTTGTCAACACACTGTAAATGTTTAGGAACTGAGGAGACCAGCTGTCGTTTTGAATGCAAAATGTTCTCCCTTCTTGCTTGATGTAGGATTTCAGCTGCTTAACATTCTATGGCCTCCTTTGTCATATTTCTTGTTTCATTATGCGCCAAATATTTTAAGTGGCTGACAGGTCTTGACTGCTGGCAGGCCAGTTCAGAATCCAGAATCTTTCACCACGGAGCCATGTTGTTGTAATATCTGTGGTGTTTGGCAATGTATTGCAGAATTAAGCCAGGCCTTCCCCGAAAGAGGTGTATATGCCAGTGTACTGCATGTATACATGATTCAGCATTGATGGTATCTTCACGGATGAGCAAGTTACCCATACCATGTGCACTAATGCCCTCCTGTACCTTCATTGATGCTTGCTTTTGAACTGTATGCTGATAAACAAGTCAGATGGTTCTTTTCCACTTCAGTCCAGAAGAGGCATGGCATCCATGATTTCACATTTTGATGAGTCAAACCACAAGCATTTTCTTCTTCACCTCAATCGATCTTAAATGAGCAAAGGCCCAGAGAAGGCAGCAGCATTTTTGGATCTTGTTTTTTGATGTTTTTTATCTTTACATGGAAGAATTTTAACATGCATTTATGGAAGCAGTGACAAACTGTTCTCTGACAATGGTTTTCAGAAGTGTTCCTGAGCCCCATGCATTGATTGTTACTGTCAAATACTGTCTTTTTCTGCCGGGCCAAGCAGCAGCCAAGCCCCTATAAACCCGAATGTTGCTGAGTGAGTGAGTGAGTGAGTGAGTGCCTGAGTGATCAAGTTCAACGATTGGCTGACCAGCGGGGAAGAAGTTCAGGGATTGGTCGGCCAGCGGGGAATAACTTCAGAGATTGGTTGGCCGACTATTGGCTGGCTGGCTGGCCAGGCGTTTGTCACTTGTATCTCCTGGGGGGTATAAGACAAAGCAAGTTCAACAAAGACAGGCTATATTTGAGTGAACTGGCTCAACAAACCCTGAACTCACAATCAAGAGATCATTGGTACCACAACGGTGGTTGTAATCTTTCTTTGTTTTTGTGCTTTCAACAATGTAAGAACTCTCAACAGAGTGTAAAATGGCCATGCTAATTGCCAAAAACAACCTGCCGATGGCATTTAGCGAAGACTTCAGCAGAAGTGTGGCTGACAATGTTTCCTGATTCAAACATCACCAAGAAGTACTCCTCTGGGAGAACAAAAACTACATATATTATGAAAGGCAAGATACATGATTGTTTCATTTATTTTTAACTCATTTGCAGAGGTGTACAGAGTACATGTACTTCATTACAGTACTTAAGTCTTTTTTTTTTTTGAGGATTTGTACTTAAATTTTTTTTTTTACCGGGACGTTTACTCTACTACATTTAAAAGATTCATTACAAATTAAAATAAGAATGTAATTAATTTAAGGATTATCTGGATTTGTCGTGTTCGAGAAGAACAACAGGGTATCTTTGTGCAGATTAGAGGGTGACACGGGAGTGGATTTTCATTCCTGTCCCGTCCCACTCCCACAGAGAAAATTTGTGTCCTGTCCCAGTCCAGGGCCAGAGGGGAAAAAAAAATCCTGTCCCGTCCCACTCCCAGTAAAGTGACTCCCACTCCCACCCCGCTCCCATTCAAAATGACTCCCACTCCTGTACCGCTCCCATTTTTTTTCCTTCTAGCCTCTATGCATACACGATATTCGACTTGATCTTCTCCCGATTATTTTAAGATTAAAACTGCAGACTACAAAGTGTTTAAAAAAATGCCCGCAAGAACAGTTCATCTGTGGTAATATAGGAAAGTTTAATTTGGAAAAAGAAAAAAAATGCACAAGATTCAAATATTAAATAAAAATACAACTGCCATTTCAGTCTGGTTTGCCACTCTGGATTTTATTTATTATTTGCCTATTTGCAAGAAAACACTGCCCAGAAAGCAATCAGGGCTAACTAATTCATTATTACAAAATAAGTCCATGTTATTGTAAGTGTGTATGTCGGATCATATAAAATGTATAAAATCATTAAGCTGTATCATACCCCTCAGCCTGAGTTTAGCTATGGCCCCCTACTTTCGATGATGCCGAAAGAAAGCACCTTAATCGCGAAAACCTATATTAACACCCGACAGCAAAGTGCGAATACGATTTTATTAACAGCACTTGCAAAACCTGCCGGTATGTTTATAATGTTCAGTAGCGAGGCTAGATTAAAATAATCTGTAGGCCTACAGAGCATTCATATTTACTTGAATAAAATAACGCAATATCGGTTATTTCTACTTTATATTCATTGGATTTTGTTCGGTGTCACTAACTAGTTTATTATTTATATGATCAGGGCAGGATAAAAAAGCGGCGAGTGCTAGACCACAATCATTGTAGCCAGCTCATTTTACCAGCCTCAGATATTTGAAAAAATACATTCAGTGTGCATTTATCTAAATGGCAGGCTAGACGAATGATTTGCCCAACAGTTTTGCTGAGAGCAAGGCAGGTATCTTCGATTAAGTGCAGTATTCTGAGTATGGACTGCGCAGTCAGTGGTTCCAAGACCGTGCGTCGGTGCAAGGCTCGTAAAGACAAAAAAATGTCTCAAGATACTCCTTGAGTGGTTCGGTACAAGATCGCAAATGAGTTTCTGTTGGGGTCTGGAACTCAAGTGGTAATAAAAATTTCGCTTCCTGCTCCCGTCTGCTCCCGTTAACTTTTTACTCCCGTACCGTCCCAATCACGTGATTAATGGTAAAGTTGACTCCCATCCCGCGGGAATCCTGCGGGAATCCCGTGACCCGTGGGATTCCCGAACAAATGTCAGCCTCTGGTGCAGATGTGTCCGCCAGCGGACGTGGAGCTGCAAATTTATGCACGCAGTTACAATAATAAAACACTAGATGGCACACCTGAATCAGTTATTGAATATTCACAAGCAAGTTTAGAATAGGGGTATTCAATTACAAATCAAAGAGGTCCAGATAGTAAAAATTTCTGCGTATAAAGGTCCGCAGCATCATCATGTCTAAGTTGCACCATAATACAGTCACATACAATCATACAGGCTGCATACAATCATAAATAATAATAAATACAAGTAAAAGGAATGGAAATGCACTCACTTCAAGTCAAATAAGATCTCCATTTGAAAAATAACATACAAGCAAATCAAAGCTGTGAGACATGACTCTGCATCTTAAAGCGCTTACATTTGAGAAAAATAGATAAAAAGTGTAGCTTGAGTTTCCTTTCTTCCCTCCACAGTCTCATGAACTGTATATTTCTGACTTTTTTCATATTCAACAGGGGATTATAATATTTAGGACTTTAATAATAAAAATGAATTTCTTTCGCTCCCACTGCCCACTTTCTCCTGTTTAGTGAGAGAAGTGAGCTCTGGCTTTGTCTGCCAGGATTTTAAATCTTCTCAAATGCAGTATTGTGTTCAGTGGCAGCTGGTAAACTGGCGATGGGGGGCTCAAATCATCCCTTAAAAATAATGGTTGGTCATGGCCTGTTTTCAGTCATTTAAATTACAATTAGGGAAACTCAAAAAACTCTCAACATTATCAGGTGTGGTCAGTTTTCAATAATAACGCGTACCTGCCAGCTACCGTGCATTTGGTGTGAATTAACTGGCATATTTACGTTCCTCTGCTGTCGTCAGCTATTATTCAGTCAACGGGTATGTTAGAGATTCTCGGGCAGAAGTGAAGTCCTTGTGCACGGAGGCTTATCAGTTTCACATGCGTTACGGTGATAATGACTTCGGACTTCTCGCGTTTTTCTCTACTCTGGGTTTGGAAGCAGTGGAATTGCATTAAGACATTTCAAATGATCCTGTTGCATTTAAACAGTCATGAAACACACGCATTGCTTCCAATTTGATTGAAAACAGATCATGACCAACTCTTATTTTTAAGAGACAGGTTTTAGCCCCCCACACCGCCAGTTCACCTGCTGTTTAATTTCGCAGTGGCGTTTTACGTTTGCACTTTTCACTAGCGCTACCGTCTCAGAGCATATGAGCCACAGCGGCTCTGAACTTCCAGTGGGGAGGATAAACATATAAGATTCTGTCCATTCCACTTTTAAAACTCTGTTTTTGCAGTCCACTTTGCGCCATTTAGAACAAGCCATGTCACTATGACAAGCTACTACTGCAAGCCTTCACTATTTACACTCAGCCTTTCTCTCACCTTGCCTCTCTCCAGTGTGTTTCCTTCTCTCAACTTTCTGACTCAGTCCCAGCCGCACATGCAGGAGCATGAGGCAATGCACCGCCCACACATGAAGTGTGCGGTTACGTAGCTACCGTAAAGTGGAGAAGAGAGGAGCCTAAAAAAATTAAGGCTGCCAAAATTGAGTAAAATGCAACAAAACTGACGTGTTGGTTACAGCTCAGGGTCTGGATGGGACGGCGTCTGGGTCCGGACTTGGACCGCGGTCTGCCTATAAGTGACTTCGGGTTTATTATATGGACGAGTTCACTCCAGTCCCTTTTTTTTCCAGGAGTTGCCTGAATAAAACTCCTCAGCTAAACCTGATGAGCAAACTGCTCAATATACTTGCCCATAGCAGTTAAAAAATTCTCTTGCTACCGAAATAACCGTTGTCCTGGGTAGCAACCACTTCAGCTACAGTGTGCCAATGGTTCCCCAAATAGTAGTTAAGAAAAATCAGCTTTCTGAAGCAAAAATTCAACATGGTATTGATGCTATGTAATTCTACTATTAATTCTAGGCAATTATAGTGGTTTTTAAACCACCAGTAAACTCAAAGATGAAGAATTGTATAAAGGAGAGAATGCCTGTTTGTTTTTTTTACCTTGACAAAGGTAACAAGGATTTACGCTTGCCATGGACATTCACACACTCACTCACACACACATACTGTACAAAATAGTACCAGTTACTGTACTGTTTGTAAGGCAATGTTTGTTAGGCAAACTGTAATGTTTGTAAGATACAAAAAAAATGTGTACAATGTTGTATTACTCTACACACATTCTTTTTTCAGTCCAGTTACTGTAATGTTTGCAAGGCAAACTGCAATGTTTGCGAGGTACACAATGTGTAAAATGTTGTATTGCTGCACACACAATTTTTTTTAATGGAATTTTGACCGATAATAAAAAAATAAAGAAAAACTGTTTTGTATTCATTTTTTGATCTATAATGTAGGGTCATGAGGGGGGCAGGGGGTACAATAATGGCCCACTGTCAAAGACACTGGGCCGATACACTGATGAAAAAAAATCTCCCTATTTTTCACAACCCAATGTTGGCAGGTATGGGCTAGACAGTAACTTTATTAAGGCACTCGGTAGCCATGCGCACCGCTCAACGAGTGCTCCATCATTTCCCTACTCTTATTCTCACTCTCACAAGTAATCTGCACAGCAGGGTTGCCAACTCTGATAAGACAAATAAGCGACAGCAGCTTCAAAAACAAGCCCAAAACAAGTGCAATATAAATTAGACGATACTAAGACGGATTAGACCTGGGGAGGAATCTCTTTCATTTAATTAGTTGAGCAAGGGGCGAGGAGGGTGAGCGGGTTCTCTCACATTCCTCGTGAGGCTGTGAGCAGACAGAGTTAATCAATGAATCGGGAAGAAATGGGAACCATAAACGTATAATAATTAGGTCGCTTGTTACACTTCTCTAACAAGCAACTATATTTTTAAAAACAAGCCCAAAAAACCGCAAGCCGTGACCCGTAATTTTTTCGAGCGGCTTCAGGAAAAAAGAGGTCCAAAGTCGCATCTAATAAGCGAACTTGGCAACTCTGCGGCACAACACCAGATCCTTATATATCATCACATCGCATGCAAATACATATAATGACATTGATTCCAGGGAGCTTTTATCATTCAGTCACCCGCATACCGGTTAATTATGCTCGATACAACGTTAATGATCACACATTTCGACTGGCGACTAGTTTAGCAATGTTTGCCATCTAGTGATGGCATGATACCAGCTAGCTAGATAAATCACTGGAAACGATTATTTGACTGAGCAAAAATGGGGTACTAGATGATTTCAATGACACAGCCTGAGACAAAGCAAGTTCAAACGCACTGGAACCAGATCGAGAATGAAGGATTAAGCTAACAATTTGTACTTGTCTAAAACGCCAGGTCGCCGTCGGTCAGACATCCCTCATCCTTTAGTCTTTCAGCTCTCCCCAGGGAGTGAAAGCCGGTCCAATGTTTACCCTAGTCCTGGATCTTATTTTATCACTTTCTCTTTTTCTCTGAAATGTCTCCTCGGACAACAACTTTGCCTTCTTCGGCTTCCTCGCCGCTTTAGACAATACAACCACTTCGACTCTGCTTTATTCTACATTCACTCGTTGGTCTTGAGAGACGCGGGGGAGGGGGTTTGTGTGACGTATGCCGTAAAGTAGCAAGTAAATTTGTCGTTTTTTTTGGGCTTGGGTGGCCCTGGTTCCTACCCGAAACCCGAAGTTACACAGTGCCAGTGAAGGCAACACAGGCGTGTTTGAGCCATGACAAAGGTGTCATTCAACCTATTGGGAGTTCATGTATAGCCAGAATTATATTGGAAATATATATTTGAGAGTGAAAAAACTACATAGTGCTGCTTTAATGAACAGTGTTTTAGTTCTGCTCCAGAAACAAACCCATCCCTTCGAATGAGTCCAAATCCATTTCGCTTCCATGGGAACTAAATAAATAATAATTTCAGAAATTTGAAAATATCAAAAGGCACCACTTCAGTATGTGGGTAATGCACATACAAAGTTTCAAAAAGATATAGTGAATGGTTTTTGAGTTCTGCTCCGGAAACAAACCTCTCTCTGTACAGAGTCCAAATCCAAATCGTTTCCATGGAAACAAAAAAAAAAAATTCCAGAAATCTGAAAATATGAAAAGGGACCACTTCAGCATGTGGGTAATACACATGCAAAGTTTCAAAAAGATATAATGAACAGTTTTTGTGTTCTGCTCCGGAAACAAGTTTATCACACACAGACGGACGGGCGGACTTGCTGATCGCTATATCCCCCCATATTATATGCCAAGGGGATAATAAAGTTCAACACCATCGCAAATATTATACCACATGAGGCTAAATCCTGCCAGCCAGGGCCGGAAATGTCATAACAGCAACTCGTGTTCAATATTGAAAGGCACAGTTTTGGGTAGAAATAGAAATTTTGGGAGGGCAAAAAAAAAATTTTTGGGTGTGCTGATAATTTTGTGTTAATTGTAAACAGGCTGCCGGGGGGGATTTTTTTTTTTTAAACAGGGCCTAAATGGTGCATTCTAGTGCATTCTGAAGACAAAATGTTACATTTCAGCTCAAGACATTGGCTTAGTTTTTTCTTCATTACATTGATATATTGTTATATTTTCTATTGTTGTCAATGCATTCTACACCTTTTCTAGCTTTGGCGAGAAAAAGATGAATTTCGCCAAAATTAGCAACTGACAAGGTGAGAGACAAATTATTAAATAATGGAATAAGTCCCGAGAAGCAGTGGGTTACAGTGATTTTATGACGGCAGAGGGGCGTTCTCTTAGTTCTCCCATAATATGTTTCCGAGCCCACACACGGCGTGCAAGTAGATTATCTCCAAAATGGCATGCATGTGAAAAAAAGGTTTTCAGTGGGATAAATTTGTTACCCAGTTTGTTAGAGGGCCAATATGGAAACGTATGTCAATCAGTAAATGGCATACTGGGCGAGGCGTTATGGCATTTACTCACCCCATATATTTCTGTATTGGCCCTATGACAAACTATGCACTGTGACTTCTAATGGACAAACCTTCTACACACGTGATTGTCACTTTTAACTATAAAGCCAGTCAGAGCGCAAAAAGTGCTTCAATTTTTAAGATGGGCTGCTAAGTGTACAGACTCTTACCTAGCACTGAGAGTATAGTCCAACTTAATAAAGGTATTCAGCTAAACCTTCTCAGGTCTGTAGATCTGTGAGCTGTCCCAGGGGTCAAGGAAGAAGAGTCTTTGGAAAAATTAATTCAGTGCTACAGGGTAGCTGTGTTCAACCCCAGAACCCAACTCCTCAGTGGCAATAAAACTTAAACCAGGAGAACACAAAATGTGAAAAAAGCATTACTGGCAGAGCTTCAGAAAGAGTGAGCACTCATTAAAAAGGATTGCCTAAAGCTGGAATAATGAATCGAAAAAAAGTTGCACATTGTAGTCAGTGCTTTTGAAGAGAACAGTTTGAATAAGAAAAAGAGCTTGCATTTACTGGGATTTTATTTATTTATAGGACTCAAAACTTGCAGTAGGCACCCTGGGAAACCTTCCAAATGCTTGAAACAATTTTGGGATGGCACAACACAATATGCATGATGCAACATATGAAATAAAATTGGAATGAGCACCCAGTGCCTTCAAAAAACTTTACTTCTTAGCTTTAGGAAATATGTGAATTAATGCATTGTTTCTTTTAATTTCTAAAGTCCAGTGGTTGGGGGGGAGGGGGGAGCTAAAAATTTTAATTTCAGTTAATGAAACTGGATTTGCTTCTGCATGCATGTTAAATACAACAACAGTACAACAATAATGTAATTGTTTTACAACATGGCAGCACATCCTGGTCGCAAAAGTGCTCAATAGGTAAGGTGTAATGAAAACGCACCATCCAAAATTCAAGGCCAAAATGCAAATTATGCATGCTTGTGATGCATAATTGTTATCAAAGTGTAAGATGGCGAAATATAAAATTAGGTCTTTGGCATGTTTTAATGCCATTTCAGGCCGAAAAATCTAAAATCTATTTTCGTCACCAGGGCAAAATGCAATGACGTCTTTCCGAATCTGTTCACAAAATCTGGTTTCGCAAAAGGTAGGAAGGCAAAAGCCGCTCTCAGTAAGTTGATAAACATCACCATTAGATAGCCAATGAGGCAAGAACTCGATGAAAATGAGTAGAAACACACCCTTAGAATGTTGCGAGCATGTATACCCATCTGTGCTCTTGCTACGTGGCAGCATTTTTATAATAATAATATAGGAAATTTTATAATAATTACACACACTCTCAGTTTCTTCTCAATCGAGTATTAAGAGCGGTTGTATGTAACTATTAAATATGTCGCGCTGTTCGCAAAAATTTGAAATCTTTTTTTATACTCAATCGATAGCATTTGATGACTTATTTCACCTGTGAAAGTTTTAGTCTGATCAGATAAATATTTTGGGAGAACGAGAGCCAAGAAGAATAGCCCAGAATCGAGCTGTCATTTAGGCTAATTTCACCATGTTCGACATTTTGACAGAAATATTAAAATAGAGCAAGAATCTTAAAACCAAAGAGGTCTACAACAAAACTAGAGATGTTTGTGAGTAATTTGAGTGGTTTTATTAGTTTGTAAGGCAAAATCTGAATATTTTAGGGATTTTTACATTATTTTCATTTTACGCTTAGAGTTTTCAGCAGTCAAATTCGAAGGCTTATAAACCAAAAAGTATGCAAAAATAGTCTAATTTTAAACTTCAGTCGAAGGGTAATACTTTCACTTAGTATTCGTGAAATAAAATTTTTGGGCATGGCAAAAACAAATCTCTGCATTGACACGACAACGGATCCTTGTTTGACTCAGTCTTCATGGTGATATCCCTGCTCCTGTGTCTTTCTAGTGTTTCCCTTGAGCCTGTCCTGAGTCTTGTATTTGGCTGCGTCCTTGTATTGTCTTCCTCTTGTTTAGTCTCCCAGTGAGTTAGCTAGGTTCAGTTTTTGTTTTTATCCCCCCGGCATATAATGCGGGGGGATATAGCGATCAGTGTGTTCGTCTGTCCGTCCGTCTGTCCGTCCGTCTGTAAAAAAAACCGTTTCAGACCAGAACTCGAAAACTATACCACTTACAAACACCAAATTTGGTATAGAGCTTCTCCTTATGGTCTAGTTGTGCCTTTTGGGGGTTTCGGTCCGTCCGTCTGTCCACACAACCTGTAGGTTACACAACCTACAGCCGGGGGATCCGCCATTGCCAGGCTCTTGTTTAGTTTAGCCACTCATTGAGTGTGTACCTTGGTTCTCCCCCTGCCTTTGGCAGTGTATTTTAGTTCTCCCTTCTGTTCAGTGCATGTGCTCTGTGTTTTTTTTCTGGCGTGTCAGCCATCTTTTCCCTTAGTGTTTTTGTGTTCAATGAACACTTCTGCATCCTGCGCCTGTTGTTCCCGGCTCCCTTCTAACAGTACAGTTTGATGAAATGTGCTCATCATAATGTTTAGTTTGGTGAAATGTGCTCATTATAATGCACAGTTTGGTGAAATGTGGTCATTATAATGCACAGTTTGGTGAAATCTCCTGTGATCTGGAAAAACCTAGTGAGTTTATCAGTGGCAAAAATCTCGCAATTGAACAAAAACTTTCAGGTTCTGGACTTTTCCAACAGAAAAAAAAATTAAAGAAAATTGATTTTGAAAATTCAAATGAAACTTATAGCTGGTGTTTTAAAATTTTGTACCACTTTTAATTACTGCAAATGAAGGTTAAACTCAGTTTCTACCAAAAGTGACACACATACTAGATTTTTCCAGATCACAGGAGAAATGTGCTCATTCTAATGAACAGTTTAGTGAAATGTGCTCATCATAATGTACAGTTTGGTGAAATGTGGTCATTATAATGCGCAGTTTGGTGAAATCTCCTGTGATCTGGAAAAACCTAGTGAGTTTATCAGTGGCAAAAATCTCGCAATTGAACAAAAACTTTCAGGTTCTGGACTTTTCCAACAGAAAAAAAAAATTAAAGAAACTTGATTTTGAAAATTCAAATGAAACTTGAGCTGGTGTTTTAAAATTTTGTACCACTTTTAATTACTGCAAATGAAGGTTAAACTCAGTTTCTACCAAAAGTGACACACATACTAGATTTTTCCAGATCACAGGAGAAATGTGCTCATTCTAATGAACAGTTTAGTGAAATGTGCTCATCATAATGTACAGTTTGGTGAAATGTGCTCATTATAATAATATGCTTTATCTGTCAGGTTGACTGACAGACAAAGCAGCCTGAAAAGGCAGAACTTTATGAACATTAAAGCAACAGATGAAATAGTGGTCTCTGTCTGTAATTAATCCCAATTTCTTCAAGACATCTGACTTAGCATCCTAGGATGAGATGTCGACAATCTGTGATTCACCAACAGTTATTTTCCATCTTATGTCACCCCGGTTGATCCATTTCTTTTCCAGGCTCACTGTGTAAAGCAGAAGTTCATTTTCACTACTTTGCTTTGCTTCGTACGTAGAGTCTGGGTAGTCATCATTGACAAGAGTTTACTTCCTGATGGGTGGGCACTTGTCAGAAGTTTAAAATTATTGGTGTACCCGTAAACTAATCACTAACGTTTGGCGATGACGTATATTATGCGCCGGCTCAGCCACCTAATACTTCTACTGGAAACTACAGCCTTCATAAATTAAAGTTAATACTGTACTAATACATATGCCAATCTACCAAATTTTAGCCTTCATTCATTCACTTAAAAGAACCAAAAGTGCTCTTTCTGTTCTCCTTACAAGAATCAAACTGTTGAGCTATCGTTTTTCCGGCATATACTGCTGCTGTTTAAAAAGAAAAGAGACCAGAAACCATTGGCAGAATTGGCCAGAATAATAAATTATTTACATCAGGACGAAATCTGCATTGACACGAAAACTGAACCGTTAACCATACATGCGCTAACATCATACCGAGCTCGCTATCTGACTTTGTAGCAACACAGTTTGGCTCTCAGCGTTTGGCTGTCCCAGACAAGCATTTCATTCATGGATAATGAAAATGACTTTAAAAAGTTCACTGCTAACTTAAATAGCGCTGCAACACCATTTCCATTCAAAAAACTAAGCAAACATTCATCTTGTGGCTATATACCTTGTGGCTATATAATTGCTGATACCCGGGATTTTCTCCACGACAGAGTGAATGGCCTGCAGTGTTTCCATGTCCATGGCCATTGTTGATTTCGGAGACTACAATTTGAAACTCAGCGCAGCTGCTACATCATGGCTGTCGGGCACGCCTTCTGTTCGTTGGTTGGTCCGGCGTATTTTCTGTGGATGGTAAACGACGCAGAGCTCCGAGTGATCAGACTGAGTACCGAAGTGAAATGAAATTAAGGAGAAGTACGAAGGCTGGCGGAGTCAGGCTAGTTTATTAAGCTTTTACCGTACAGCAGGAAAGCATAGTACATTGTAGAACAAATTACAAAAGAACAAGGAAGCAAGGTTCCTGGATAATAATATTAGTAATACATATAACTGGGACCTCAACAACAGCACTAAAGTTTTACAAATAGAATGCAACAAAGAAATGAGGTTCCTGAATGACAACTGATGCGCTGACCATATTACAGAAAGAAATAGCGCTTAGAGAGTTTTACAAAAACGCACAAATATGCGGGATCTAAGTCTAAACAAGACTATAGTGAAACAACAGGCTTGTGAGGCTTATGACACTTCACGCCAATTGAGTGCAAAGGTCTCTTTGATAGAGGGAACACTATTGTGAAGAGACAATATGGAACAGATGCAGACGATGACAATATGCAATATGGAACAGATGCAAACGATGACAATGTTTTATAAATCTTTTATTGAGTCTGTTTTCACCTTTTCATTTATCTGCTGGTTTGCATCTCTCAATCTGAAACAGAAAAACTCATTAACCAGGATAACAAAAGTCAGCAGTAAAATCATTGGTACTCAGCAACAAACCCTTTCAGATCTGTACAATAACCAGCTGGAAAAGAAGGCGAAATCCATCATGCCCTACAGCACTCATCCCCTGCACTCAGAATTTAAGTTTCTACCCTCCGGTTCCCTTCACAGACAACCAATAGTCAAAACAAACCGTTACAAATTCTCCTTTATACCCCCTGCCATCTCACTGCTCAACTCTGTACAGTACAGGTAGTACTATCATTAACTTAGTTCACACTTTTTAAGTATGCATTCTAGACTTTTTTTTTTAAATCTTGTGTCTTACTTTTGTTATTATCATTTTTTGTTGTGTGTTGTCGTTGTTGTTTTGTTTTTTATTGCTACTGCAGCACAACAAATTGCCCCATGGGGACGAATAAATGTCTTCAATCTTGAAACTTGATCAGGTTTGATTGCGGCTATTACTTGATATTTTGACCAGAACAATAACTTGGTTAGGAAGAATGGACATATCTACATATACTGAGCAATAATATTGATGTTTTCTGAATTATATATTTGTACGTTATTAATTTGACTGATTTATGCAAATCCTGTAGCGCTATCGCTAAGGGGTAATTGGGTTTCAGAGGTTCATCAAAACATTTCAACAGTGGTGTTCGCTCACTGACTGTATATTTTTTGAAGGCCACTGCTTCTCCTGAATGCATGCCCTGGTAAACAGTCCAGGATCACAATAATCCTTGGTTTAGAAAAAAATCATTAAACCATAGGGCTTTAGGAAATACTGTTTGAATTCTTTATTTATTTGCCATTTATCTTTGCATGATTTCCTGAAGCTGACCACCTGATGCAGGGCAAATTGCACAGAAAATTACAAGGTCTGCGTCAAAAAACATTTCAAGTCACCTCCAGAGGAAGCTCTCTCTGCCACAAAACACACTGCTCCAGAGCTGCCAGAAACGCCCCAAAAGCCATGTATTTAATCATTGGTGATGTTAGCAATTGAATTTTTGCACCAAGCTGTTAGTTTGACATGCCTTTGAATCAAGTGGGTTACACCCACTATCTCATTTACACTGTGAAGCGGAAATCCATTTATGGTTAGGAGTGTGATATTTCCTATGCATGCGCAAAGCAGTTGACCAATCAGGAGTGAGTGATCAAGTTGACCAGTCAAAGCACATTGGGGTTTTTTGGAGAGGGGGCCAGGACCTCAACAAAGCATTTGACATACAGGTACTGCAGAAATAGCCAGCATGAGAAAACTCATCCTGAAAATTTTAACCTTTTTTAGCAGACTTCAAGAAAACAAGAATGATCAATAAAAAGTTGAAACTCAATAGGTGAACTCTAAAATGATTGATTTTGTACTTCAGATGCCTAGAATAAAATGACAGGAAAAATCAATGAATTTTCATATGTTGTGTGTTACGAAAATAGAAATTGACTCATAATGAAAACTAATAATAGTGGTTTCATCGTAACTGAATAAAATTTGGAAATAGTGAAATAAGTTAGATATATACTCAGAGGCAATGAAAACACAATACCAGTTTGGATTCAAATAATTTTGTGACTCAAATGTATTTTCTTATTTTAACAATTCAAATATGTTGGGTGGGTTGACTTTGATGAACTAAATGTGTTAATGGGCCGATTTGGACAATAATAAACAGATGCATTAAACATAACGAGCACAAGTTGAAAATGAAAAATCACAACAAGACTGAATGGAACACACATTTAAAAATGAACTCAAAAGAAGAGTCAGTATCGGGTGTGACCCCCACGAACATCCACACAGGCAATACAACGTCTCCTCATGGACCTGACTAAGCATCTTAGTTTGTCTCGGGGAAGTTGCCGCCACTCTGCCTGCAGTGCATTCTGGAGTTGCTGCTTGGTTTGAGGTCTGGGTACTCTTGATGAAAGAGCTCGTCCCAGTTGGACATACTACGCCCAAAACATACTGATGCTGGACGTACTACACCCAAAACAGTGAGCCACTTGCCGGGCACTTACTCCCACCTCTAGCATACCCAGGGCCCTGTTCTGTTGTTCAGTCAACAGACGTGGCATTATGACACAAAAATGTTTTTTGTGTGGCTTTTATCATGCCTTTATATAGAGAAGACAACCCCTCCTTCATTTCAACCACTGTACTTGCACAATTCCAAATCCCATGTTGTACTCAATATGGATTGATGAGAGTCCAACTCACACTATTGAGTTACATGATGATCATTCATGTGTAATGAGGTACATATTGTGACCCCAATGGTCACTTAAGAACTCAAATTGGACTACGCAGGTCCTGAGCAAAAATAAACCAAAATTTAGAGTGTTGCGTTTTCGTTGCCTTTGAGTATAGAATCCACATAAACAGGCCCATTGAATTGGTGACTGGATTTTAAAAAATGTTTTCAGAGGGTGATAGACAAAGCATGGTACACAGCACTGAAATGAACTTCAGTGTCTTGTTTATGAGCCAAAAGGAAAAAAGGAAGTTCTCTAATGTGATTGTCCTTGATAGACAGCTTTGGCTTTAGGGTGTATAAATACGTACATTGATGTGAGACAATTTCATCCAAAAATTGGTCTTGGGAAGTATATTGTAGCTCACCACAGAATTCAGGAAAATTAATGGCATTAGAGAATCTGAATTTGCTAATAGTAATCTATATTTTCAAGACCTTCATTCACAAAAAAAGGCACAAACGTTGGAATGCAAAACAAAAAGGAAGAGAGGTTCCTAAATAAACACTATTAGTAATACAGACTCTGGCTTTAGCCGCAGTAACAATGTATTACAAATAGGAAAACAAACGTAAGTATGGTTCCTTTGCATAAAATGCTGGTTTAAAACAAGAATTAGCACTAAGATAGATTTAGAAAATAATACGAGCAAAATATGGAGAATACGTCTGTGGAAAACAGAACAGGCATGTAGTAACAAGGCTTCGCAAGGAGTAGGTGCAAAGCTTGGTCTTAAATAGGCCACTCCTACCGTTAAGTGGAAATTTGAAACAGGTGGAGGTGATAATTGAATAATCACAGCAGTGCAGTCCGGGTCTAAGTAGACCGGTGAGCTGGAGGCGTGGTCTTACACTAAATCACAAATGAAAAACATACTAGTTGGATGATGGCCAAATGGTCTTCGTGAAAACAAGGGAAATTTAGGAGCGCGAGAGGAAGTAATTTGAAGAGGTCTTTGGAATGCCCACTCCTATTTACACATTTTTAGTAGGGCTGTCACATTAATTAATCGCGATTAATTTAAGCGCAATAAAAGTAACTGCCACTATGAGGCAGACAGACGTGATTGCTTATTACTTTTTCTATGACACTCACCTAATGTGGTCATTTGAAATGTTTCCGGGAAGAAAACTGTGATTCGAAGTCCACTAATTACCAGCGAGGTTGGACAGCCTCCATCGCCTTGGCATAATTAGTTCACCTTAAATCAATTCCCGTGTAATGTGCCTGACTTGCAATCAAGCCATTTATTCAGCCAACTGACAAATCAAAACCAAAATGTGGCCTATAATTATTAAGAAGAGATAATGAGAAGCAGACAGACCTAACCAGGCTGCCGCGTTATATTGAAAGATTTTCAAATTCGTTAACAATTTACATGTCACGTTCTATACGTTTAAAAAAAATGTTTTCCACCTTCACTGTTGGTTATTTAGACGCTCAAAAGTAAATAAAATCAAGTGTTATGAGTTACATTATTTTAAATTACTCTCGTTCAATTATCTAAAAAATGCCCCAAATTTGCGGCAAAGATTTGCCTGAACATTAATTGCCACATTAATTCACGTTCGGTATGCTTCACAAAATGTAGCCAATATTTTTAAGCTCTTAAAACCAGGGCCATCTTTGAATAATTTCTTTTTACTTTTTCTTTTTTTAGAAATATCTTCTATAATGCATACAAAATTTCTCAATAAAAGGTGCAATTCAGTGGTCCGCTATTTATTCAGATTATTGAAATTCTTTCAATCTAACACGGCAACCTGGTTAGGTCCGTCTGCTTCTCCTTATCATTTCTTAATCATTATAGGCCACATTTTGATTTTGATTAGTCAGTTGGCTGAATAAATGGCTTGATTGCAAGTCAGGCAAAGTACACTGGAATTGATTTAAGGTGAGCTAATTATGCCAAGGCGATGGAGACTGTCCAACCTCGCTGGTAATTAGTGGACTTCGAATCACAGTTTTCTTCCCGGAAACATTTCAAATGACCACATTAGGTATGTATCATAGAAAAGGTAATAAGCAAGAAAGTCTGTCTGCCTCATAGTGGCAGTTACTTTTATTGCGCTGAAATTAATCGCGATTAATTAACGCGACAGCCCTAATTTTTAGTTTAGCTGACCATTTTGCCCATGTTAGTTTTTGCTACTCTACGTAAAGGCATCTAGCAGTGCACTGAACTGTCACTTGAGAACTAAGATTCTCTTTGTGCTGCAAATTGACTGAGCCAGGACCCAATGTGACCGGCATGCCCTGAAGACAGCAGAAGATAGGCTATAACAGCAGCTCCAAACCGTGACAAAAGTGACGTTGATGTCTTTGTGTAACTCAGCTCTAAACAAATGAGCAAAATACTTTATTTTCATGTCAATAAGCATCTTCTTATACTGTGACACAAAACGTTGAGAGTCGATAAAGCTTGTGCATTGCTAGCACGATTACAGCAATCTGCTCATTGTAATTTAAATTAACCTTAACTGATAAAAAAAAGTATTTTTCAAAAAATAAAAGGAGAACTATTGGTGTCACACAGTTTTTAAAAGCCTACGTAATAGCATACAATATCCTTGAAGCCAGGCATCATTCACCAGTTTCAGAGAAATCAAACTAAGGGTTAATTTGTGCCTGGGAATTTATGGTGTGGTTGAAAGGAGATGCTGACTGAACGGCCAGTCTGACAGCCATGCTGACAGATACAAGCATCTAAGTGGCCACACTAAAATTTATGGGTTATCTAGGGGTTTCATTCAGGCCCAGTCTTCTAATGAGGTCTAATGAAAGCTGATGTTTGGTGTCCACTGCATCCCACATACACATACACACACGCACACTCATACACACAAAAGAGAAGAAAGAAAATCTGTGACATGCACACATTTTCTATGATAAGTGTCACATAAATTCTAGTTTTCATCATTTAAAAAGAAAAGATTCACTTCATAGTTTTTGACACAATGTGTGATGGAGGTTAGTTGATGGCTCGATTTCAGCAAGCTAGAATGCATGACTGTTTTGAAATGATCAAGGAATTAAGCTGCCTCTGAATGTTTACAGCATTAATAAGACAGAGCTCTGCTGTCTAGTACCATGTGTCAAGTGATACGGAATGAGAAGACAAACAATAGCAGAAAAAAACTTTTCTACAAGACTGTTATGATTCTGTTGTGCCTGATCATGTATTTGTAATGACCCTGATTCCTAGCCATGTTTTCTGATTTAGTCTATGCCATGTTTTGTATTTTGCCTGTCTTTCCTTGTCACGTTTTTTACCTGCCATTACTCATTTTCACAGTTTAGTTCAGTGGTCGTCAACCCCGGTCCTGGAGGGCCGGAGTGTCTGCTGGTTTTTGAAGTTACTTTGCACTTAATTGATGAAAGAAAGCAGTTCATTACACCCTTAACTCATCTCACCTGGTGTCTTAAGTTTAAGTAGGGTGGAGAAAACCAAACCCAGCACACCCCGCACACTCCAGGACCAGGGCTTGCTACCCCTGCCCTATAAACTTTTATCTTTACTTTGAACCTCTACTTTGTCCGCATTACAACTATGCTCAATGTCCAACTACATTGACAAATCTTGGTTTCCACTAAGACTTCTGTCACAACCTGCATGTCTGTTTAATTGGCTCTAGGAGTCTTGTGGGAAGTTCCCGGTAATTGATCTGGTTTTTGGATTTCTCATTCCCTGCATTCCACATTGTCTCCCCTGTCTGGTCATATGTGATGTAACAGTTTTATTTCCCCATTCTTGGGTGCCATGCTTTCAGGTGATTTCATCGTTTCTAAACATTCCTTCCAATCTCATTTGCTTCCCTTATTAACAAATTTTAACAGTTTATTATTTTTGATAAATTACTAACACTAACTAACATTTTTCATCGTACTAACTAACTAACAAGCACTAGGGATTGTATAGCTGCACATTACTAATTGACTAACGAGCTCTCAGCACTCGCTCTGCTCTAGTCTCCGCCCCTTGCCTTCACTCAATTTACTTTGCTGTGCTTCAGCGGATTCTCCGCCCCTTGTTAATCACTGTTCTGCCTCTCACTCTGTGCACTTTAGAACTCCCTTACCGGAATCGTCTGTTTGTCATAGGTTGTCTGAGTAATCCATGTACGCGTTTTGGCTTTCGCCAATTTCATGTGGTTAGAAACTTCCTCCTGTTCATTCCTTTGTTAATTAGTCTGATCCAGCTCACCTGTTCCCTATTATAGCAGGTGACTTCCTGTATGTGTATTTAAGCAGTTATTTCACCACCAGCTCTTGTCAGAACGTTTTCTCTGTGCTGTGATCGTTTATGCTTTGTACTCTTAGTGTTATACTTCTGACTGGAACATCCCGGGTTTTGGCTCTCTCTCTGATATTCCTGTGCCCCTGTATCGAACCTGCTTCGCCCAACCCTGAGTTTTGTGTTTGCTGCCCTGTGTACAAATTGGATTACGACTACTGGATTCTGATTTTGGATTGGACTCTCTACCGTTGTTTACTGCCCTGCAGGGGTTTCCACCCCAGATCCAATAAAGAACAAGTTTACTGGATATTTTTGGTCTCGCTTCTGGTTCCTGAACACTACCTCACAAAGACCCTGCGTGTGAATCAAACAAGGCACTATACTGGATTCTTTTAACAGTCCTTTTATTCTATCATGACTCGAGTGCATTTTCTATTTAAAATATTTACTACTTATTGACATTTTGATTAATGGATAAACCATAACAGGATGTTATTTCAAATGATAATCATGAAGTTGAGGAAATCAAAGAATTAATGATATATTACTCATGTCATGATTGAGACCATTGTAAAATCCTATTTATATATTTTCAGTGCTGTGAAAAAGTATTTGCTCCCATGCCAATTTCTTCTATTTTTGAATATTTGCCGCAAATGTCTGAAATTATCAAACAAATTTTAATTTATAATAGCTGCTGTGCAGCAATGGTCGGGGCCGGGCAATTTAAGGCAAAATCAGGCAATTCTGAGCAACAAGTAGAGTGTAAGATGGGGAAAAAAGCAGGCATTCTAATGTGCATTTTACATCAGTTGAGGCTGGAACTCTCAATTTCTGGCGCAAGAGACTATGCTGTATCTCACTGAGATAATTGGCAAATGGAAATGTCACATGTAGCTTCACAAATTGACTAAGCTAGTCACCTGTGTGCAAGACAGCAGCTGTTAGTGTCCAAAGGCAGATTTCAGACGGCTGTCAAAAATTCAGTTAAGACAAAAATCTGAAAATACGCAAATCTCATCTAGACAGCATGGAGATGTTTAATTTGTTTTTAATAATGATTTATTGGCTCCATAAGTGAAAAACTGGTGTTTAAAAATGCCATTTTTGCACTGACTCCAGTTCCCAGATCGCAAAATTCTTCTGGTCCATAACCGGTCCACACCTGACATGTTCATCTGGCCCACATACCAAATGGAACTTGGGCGCTCCGCTCCCGTTTGCCAAAATTTGGCCACAACTAAGCCATCATGATGCCAGAGGTCAGCCAGGAACATATTATGCAGCAAATGTGGGCCAGTTTTGGTTCACTTACAGACTGACTTTTGTCACTCTGCCAAATAATTGCCAATTGTGCGCCATATTTGTTTTGTGATACGTGGGCCAAATTCAGCATTTACCTCATGGGCCACTTTAGGCTCACGTCTATTTTGTCTGATCGTTTGATCGTTTCCTGATGTGGCCCAGATCCGTATGCTATCTGGGTTTACATGAGAATGAAATTCAAAATGCTGTAAAAAAAAATTCTTGAGATAGTTCTTGAGATAAAATTCTGAGATTTTGCAAACATCACCAACCATGACTCCAAAATATTGTCATTTTTTTAATTGACATTGAAAATGTACTTAGCAAGAATTTGCAAGTATATGTTTACGATACCATTTACAGTCACACATTTTGATGCACTGTGGGCACAATATTCTATAAATCAAAAATCTGTGTGAATTGTTTGTGAATTGAGTCTGAAGTTTGGTGTCAATTGAGCAAAAATTGTGGGAGGAGATAGGTTTAATAAGTTTTACAGTTTTTGAAAAAAACAGTGATGAACTTCATAATTTGCAATAAGTTTAAATGTGCAAAAGTTTCTTTAGTGTTGGGGCTACATTTTGGCAAAATTTTGCAAATCTGTAGCACATATGGTTGATTTGTTGTGAATTTTCACAATTTTGAACTTTAGAGGTTTGCTGTAGTGCCACTATCAGGGCTATTGGCCTGTTTTTGCAGCTGAGGCAATCTGGCATGAGACTGGACCTTGTGCAAAGTTTGCTGATTTTCCGCGCATGGGAAGTTGGATTTCCTCAGAAGAAGAAGAAGAAAGAAGAACATGCAGGATAACAATAGGGCTCTGGCAGCTGAGGCTGTCCGGCCCCTAATAAAGACTTCAGTAGATGCACAATGTAGTTTTCAAATGATAATTTAATTTACTGGAGGAAAAAAGCTATTTAAGCTCCTTCATGAAAAAGTAATTACACTGTAAGTTAAAAAAAAAGGAAGGAAGGAAGGGACAATCCAATCTTCTTATGAAAAATGGTGTTTATTTCCAGTATAAACGGCAGTGAACAGAAATACAGGTAACGTACTTTCTTATACATGAAAAAACCTTTGAAGTTGGCCAGGCATGTTAAGTGTATTCATTACTTAAATAATGCTGATCATGGTCTCTTGGGGTGAAACCGGTCTTCAATGTATAATGGTGAGGTGTATCATGATTAAGTTTAATGGTCAGAAGACAATTGTTTCCTCAGCTGGATAGCCGTGTGGGTGCTAATTGTGTTTGGGTGGTCTCTGATTGACTTAGGATGGCTCTCAGTATGTCTCTTCCGACAGTTGATGGCCTTCCTTGGCTTTTCCTGTTTTCAGGTGTTACCCTGAGACCAGGGTGAGGGTCTTCTCTTTGTTATATTGACAAGATTACCATTTCAGAGCATGTGGCGGTTCATGCTTGTTGATTGCCGGGGCTAACTAAATTATGAGTCTCCCACTCTTCAGCAGAATGATTCATAATTCCTTACAACACACACAATAAATCAAGCAATTAAACAAATTTAGCATTTGGATTGCCAATTATGTAGGCTAGATGTTGTGGTTTTCATTCAAACATATTTTCGTATCATGAGGTTCCCCCATCCTCAAGCAATTGGAGAGAGACAGATTCTGAAAAGAAAATTTGGCTTTTTTGTGGCATGTTGATAAATGTAAGGCTGAGTTCTTTTTGCGCAAGAACTGATTTCCCAACTTTCACACCCAGGTCTCATACCCTTATCACAGGAAATATCTTCCAAATATGGTCTTTCCGTTTTCTCATTCTTGCGCTACAATTGGACAGGCAAACCAAAACATGGCTAGCTAATCCTTCAGGAATTCAAAGCAAAGATACGTATGCGCATCACTACAAAGGAGAGGAAACATCCAGGCAAGAGATGAAAGTACAGACAGAGGATACAGCCAGATGAATTGGATACATAAATGATTCAATTGTTTTTTTCAGTAACAACTAATGATTTCACTGAACAAATATTGATCAAAGCTACAGAAATTAAATACATCCTCTGATTAATTTTTCTGAATCAACTAAACAGAAGCCTGCTTACTAATCAACGCTACAGGAGCATGCTGCTTATGTGTGTGTGAGCTGCTCATTTATGTGTGAACTGAACTGCTTGTATGTTTGTGTGTGTGTGTGTGTGTGTACGTGTGCTGCGTGTGTATGTGTGAACTACATGTGTTTGTGTGCACTGCTCATGTGTGAACTGCTTGTACATGTGTGTGTGTTTCTGAGGGCTCCCGGATAGCTCACTCGGTTAAGGCACCGCGCTGCAGTGCAGAGGTGACTATTACCATGCGGGTTCGAGCCCCGGCGTACTCACTGGCGGGGATCGACAGCTTTTTCAGAGTAGGGCACAATTGACCATCGCGCTACAGGATCTCAAATTGGGAAGGAACTGCCGGATTTGGGATGCAACAAATCAGCTTTGTTCGTTGCTCCAGCGCCTACTGTTGGCCGGACGGGCGCTCGTCAGGAAGACTCTGGGTTTGTTCATGCCCGGGTATCCTCCGCCCTCGTTCTGAACTTGCAACGATTCAACCAATGAGTGTATAAGAATCAGTGGTTGACAGGCACGTGCTTCGGAGGAGAGCCGTGACCTGTCCACACTGTCCTGTGTTGGCAGCAGGGGGTCGCACATGAGCAAGCTTTGTACATAGTTCACCAATTGGGCATTCCAGATTCGGGTGGGATTGGAGATGCCAAATAAAAAAAAAAAAAAGTGTGTGTGTTTCTTCTGCCTACATAATATGGTTATTGATTATGATTATTGATGGCTAAATATAATCTAAATCTAATTTTTAGTTTACTGATTATTGTATGAGTATGAGTATGAGTAATAAAATGAATAATGATGAAAAATACATAATCAGTGAATATAAATATTAGTAAATATAATGTATTAGTAAATATAATTCTGAAATATAATCCACAACATAGATAACATGAAATATCATGGATCTATAAATTGAATTTATTCAGGCCAATGTTATGTAAGGGATAATTAACGAGAAGGTGTGCATTCCACGGTTTTAATGCACGCGAAGCGGAGGGTGGTTGCCTCCGCGAAGTGCATTAAAACCGTGGAATGCTCACCTTCGAGTCAATTATCCCGCTTATACCATGGTCAATTGCCAGCAATATCAACTCGCAGCATTGAGAAATTTTTGGTAAAAGTTTTGCATTTACACCAAAAAAAAAACGAGCTGGTAATCATTAAACAGGCACCGCGCCTTCTCATACCCAATAGCCTACTATAAGCCAAGTTAAATTTAACCAGCTATCTTAGTTCATCTTACGTTCTTGGCAAAATAATTTTTTGCACACGCTTACATCCGTTTACCAGCTGATTTGATGACGGATTCCAGCTGAAATGGAGATTATTCATAACGCAACATTATGTGCGATTATGCAGACTGTGGCTAACTTGCTACCCACAATTACAACGAACTTATGACGTTTTCCGCAGTCAGCGAGCTGAAGTCTGCTGGCATAGCACGTAGCTAGCAAACTGTCAGCAGTTGGAGTGGACACGTTAGCTTCCTTTGTAACCGTACACAATTACAATCATTTAATGAATAAAGCCTGATTACTTTGCTCCTATAATATTTCCGGTCATTATTGCTTGAGTACCTATAGTTAACCGCCCCGCAGGACGCAACTTATGTGACACCACAATATTTACTGGAGATAAATGAGCAGCTAGGTCATTGTTGCACCTAGCCGAATACCAGGTCTAGCGTTGCTAGGGTTACAAGTTGGCTTGTGGATGAATTTCGAATGGTGAAACAACCGTAGCCAAACTACCTGTGCGGTTCCACGGTTTTAATGCATACCTGCCAGCCAATCAGGAAAAAGTATTCACTCAGACCATGGTATAATCGCAATTATACGTGTGACCAATGCTGAACTTCTTTTCTTGGCCACACATACAAGTGCGCCAGTTGATGACCATTCCAGGGCCATTCATAGAAATTACTGCTTAAAATAATTTTGGCCAAGAAAAAAAGTAGTCAATCAGATTTCATTATTCTGGGCGGTCACTCCCCCTTGTGATGTCAGGTAGGGGAGACTTTGAACTGGCTCATAATGGCTAATTAGCTGTGCCCCAGGTGGCATAATGGGACCTTGAAAATATCTGAATAATTTAAATATAAGAACAAATAGAATAAATCAGGAATGGGGAGAATACTTCTGCACAACACTGTATAGGAAAGGAAGGAAATTCATTGATCCTTGGGCCACATTTCGAGAGTTCAGAGCCAGAATGGTTTATCTCCAAAATATGGGCATTTTGGGTTAAGTGCAGCTACAAGTGACAAATCATGTCTAGTTTGTCTGGAAAAAAGGTTTATCTCCATATGCAAATTTGGAGATAAACCACTCTGGCTCTGAACCCTCAATTTATTCTGTAATGTATTTGTTCTTAATACAACAACAATGAAAATGTATCTGATTTCCTATAAGTTCCTATAAGAAATTAACAACATTATCTTAAGACAGTCCAATATTTTCTCCAAATCGAATGCCGCTGAATGATCTGCTTTATTCCAATCTAACATAAAGAGTATAACCCAAAAATTGAGACTGTCACCAGAAAATCTAATTTTTCCAAATGAGACCAAGTCTAATATTCAATGCATCACTGTTCATTTCAGCAACATTGCAATTCAGAAATCAAACTTATAATTATTTCCGATATTGTGCATTTATGATTTATGATTTATTATTTCATCAAATACAGTATCAATACTGATTCCACCAACACAACTCAAATCATCACTTTATTCTGTCATTCCCATACCACAAAATCCCTCAGGCTCAAGGGATTATGGTCAATATTTGAGGTTGGCTGCGAAAGTCCCAGCCAATAATTGTAATGATTCACTCAACATACAATTCTGTTGGCAATGACTTCACAATATGCATGTATAATAAACATTATTTGCAACACCTGCCTTGACTACAATACTTTTTACCAAGTTTTTTCAATGAGAAACAGTATTAAACCTCATACACCATGTGAATGGTGAGCCCATCTCAGCAGCCATTTATTGTTCTGAGAAACTAAAAGATAAAAATGGCTCAAATTCAACAAATGAGTCACAGGCATAACCCCTGAAAGCAGAATGTGATTACAGTGATAAATGTTGTGAACTGCATGTACTGTATTTTCAAGACTTCAATGACAAATCTTTCATTTTCCAGCCAGCCAAGGGATTTCATGAGCTGCTGAAGTCCAGATTAAATGTATTAAGTACATAATTTAGGCTGCAGGCATCAGAACTGTGGCAGTTGGCACAGTTACAGGTTGGCTGCACAGTTGGACCTCAGTTCCTCTTAATTTTTCATGCGCTTCTGATTATTTTCCATTATCACCTGGGGCAATATAGTGTGAAGAAAAAAAAGATGTTTGAATCAAATCTTCCAACACATTCAGATTTTGTGGAGCTGTACAATGTTAATTATGTTCAACTTCAGTACATCAACTATTGGTTTTCAGTTGGTTAAAAGTTTCAGATAATGTAAAGTTACACCTCACTGTCTATTACACCAAGTGAAAATCTTTCCACAAATCGGCCGAATAACATCTAAGATTCATTTGATTTAATCACTCATCATGGCACTTAGGATGTCATGCAATGCCTCTTTCCATAAAGAAATTAGTTGGGTTGCATTTATCTCAATGTATTCGTACAATGAAGTAGGAAAAGTTCAATGATAAATACAAAATTAATTTTAATTAAGAATAATAAAGTAAGAAAACAGTAAATGGCATCAAAGCCCACAAAATTATTGGGAACACTTCCTTTTCCCCCCACCCCCCCGGCTCATTGACCTTGAGAGCCGACTAGGCACTAGGCCAGTCTTGGATACCTATTTTTAAGAGAGAGAAGTCTGATTGTTGCAAATGGAGTGATGTCCTTCGGCAGCTTGCTATTATAGCTGCAGAATTGAACAGTCCATTGCATATGCATCCAAATGTAATTGGTTCCTCTTGTAATGTGAATATAGGCCACTAGATAGCAGTATTTACCTTTTTTTGTTAAGCTCAGACTGGAGTCATGTTTAGACATGTCCTGGACATGTCTGGGGCAAGTCTCAGAAAATTAAAAAAAAGAGGTCTAAATGTGGGTGGGGTCTGCAAAAGAGTATATAAGGAAAAGAATTGAGACAGTAAAGTAGTAGGAGAAATTGCAAGAAGATGACCAGACCTGCCATTCTGTTCAAGACCTGTGACGTTTCTTTTGTGGATTTCTTTGCCTGTGTTTGAGCATTTTCTTCATCCAGGACATCACCAAGCCACCCCACCAAAAAGGGACTGTAATTATTTCTGTTTTTTCTTATTTATCAATCTTGGTCTTTAGTTGTAGGTTGTTATTAGTCTTTGTCTTTGTTAAAAATTAAATGTGTTTTAGTTGTTAAAACTGTGTTTGTCATCCCTTGCTGTTGCTGTTGTGTTATAAATGTAATAACAAATTGGGGCCATAACAAATTGGGGGCTCAAGGTCCGGGATAGACCATTTTGTGAGTCATTTATTAAAAATCTAACATTTCAAATTGTGAAATTGTTTTTGTGAATTTTCCTAGATATATATTGACAACAGCAATGGATGATTTCTTGGCATCACCAACCGTAGGGGTTTTGAAGTCTTTTAAAAAGACGGAACTGCTAGAAATTTGCAGACAGTTAGAGCTGACAGAGGTAAAACCAGCCATGCGAAAAGCAAGACTGGCTAGAGAGATAGTTGAATATTACATTGATGAAAATGTGTTTGCACCAGGAGATCTGGAACAGTTTCCAGTGGAAAATCCAAATATAGAAATGGAACTTAAATTAAAAATGCTAGAGATTGAAAGGGAGGAAAGAGAAAAAGAAAGGGAGGAAAAAGAAAAACAAAGAGAATTTGAGAGGGAAGAAAAAGAAAAACAAAGGCAGTCTGAGGTAGAAAAATAAGCAAGAGAAGAAAAACAAGAAGAATTTGAGAGAAAGAAAGAGGAAAGAGCAGAAAGAGAGAGACAGAGACAGAGAGATTTTGAATTAGAGAAATTTGATAGAGAAGAAAGACTCCAAATGGAGCAACTAAAAATTAAAATTGAAACTAAAAATAAATTTTGTGCCAGTCAGGAGGTAAAACTGGTGCCTCCATTTTCGGAAAAGGATGTTGACAACTATTTCCAGTGTTTTGAAAAGGTAGCAAAGAGTTGCCAGTGGCCAAAGGAACACTGGCCTCTGATGTTGCAAACTGTCCTCAAGGGTAAAGCTCAACAAGCCTATTCGGCTTTGTCTGCAGATGATTCCTCTGATTATGAGGTTGTCAAAAAGGTTATTTTGAGAGCTTATGAGTTGGTTCCAGAGGCTTACCGACAGAAATTCAGAGGTCTGAAGAAATCTGAAAATCAGACTTATGTTGAATTTGCTAATGAAAAGCAGGTTTGCTTTGAGCGCTGGTGTACTTCTATGGAGGTCAAGGATGATTTCAACTCACTAAAAGAGATGGTGTTAGTTGAAGAATTCAAGAACTGTGTTAAAGATGATGTTAAGACTTACCTTAATGAGAAGCAAGCACTGAATTTGCAATCAGCTGCCAAATTTGCAGATGAATATGTTCTCACACATAAGTCCAAATTTCAGTCTAGCAGTAATAATAGATGGTCCCAATTTCAGAAAAAGGGTTATGGTGATACCCAAGATTCCTCACCCAAAGACAAAGACAAATCTGGTGATGGTGCTCAGAAATCCAGTAACAGGTCTGATCAAAGTGTGAAAGCTGACAGTGACAAAAGTGGTCTAGTTTGCAGTTATTGCAAGAAATCTGGTCATGTTACAACTAACTGTTGGTTCCTTAAAGCTAAGAAAGAAAAAGAAAAGGATACCAAACCAAATGCCTTTGTGAAAACAAGGTTAGAAACCCCTGTAGTAGATAACCGATCTGCTAAATTGCCTGCTTCTTGTGGGGCTAAAAAGCCTAATACAGCTGACTTTGTGAGGGAGGAATTTCTTCCATTTGTGTTAGAGGGATTTGTGGCTCTAAATGAGCATACTACTCCTGTCCCCATATATATCCTAAGGGATACCGGAGCTTCTCAGTCACTTTTGTTGATGGACTCCTTGGAGTTACGTGATGAGACCGCTTCAGGGGATTTCATACTTGTACAAGGTATTGAAGGGAGGACTGTATCTGTACCCCTGCGCTCTATATTCTTGAAGTCAGATTTAGTTACAGGACAGGTAAAGGTGGGACTTATGTCAAGTCTACCTATAAAGGGTGTTTCTCTGTTGCTAGGCAATGACCTGGCTGGGGGCAAAGTAGTTCCCCCTGTACATCTTACTTCACAGCCGAGCACTGAAGATGGGGATGAGGACCCATCTCTGTATCCTTCTTGCGCAGTGACTCGTGCTATGGCCAAGAAGGCTAAAGAAGAAGATGATGTGGTGCCGTCCAGTACATTGAATAGTCAGGACTCAGGTGGTTCGCCTCATGACTCTGATTGGCCTACTATGGTTTCTCCGTTTGAGGACTTATCAGATACTTTTATCAGTTCTCTATTCAGCCAGCCGGATGGGTCTGGTGATTCTGATGTGTCTGGAGACTTGTCTCTGTCCAGAAAGCGGTTGATTGAAGAGCAAACTAATGATCCTGAAATTTGTGTACTAAAGAAGAGAGCCCTTCCTGATAAAGAAATAGACGCAGTTCCAGTTGGGTATTATCTCAAGGATGGTGTGTTGATGCGGAAGTGGCGCCCTCCTGATATCCCTGCCAATGCAGATTGGGCAGTGGTCAGGCAAATTGTTGTTCCGAACGTCTATAGGAATGAGATCTTAACAATGGCTCATAGTTTACCTTTAGGAGGTCATCTTGGTGTTAACAAGACTGTTGATAAGATCATGAAACACTTCTTTTGGCCTGGGCTTCGGAAAGACACTTGTCAGGTAGTTGGAAAACACCAGTTAGACCCACCTGTAGCTCCATTGCAGCCTATCCCAGCATTTGGGGAGCCATTCTCTAGGGTCATTGTTGATTGCGTTGGTCCATTACCCAAGACTAGATCTGGAAATCAGTACTTGTTGACAATCATGTGTGCATCTACCAGATTCCCCGAAGCCATACCTCTACGTAACATCAAGGTAACTGCAATCTCGAAGGCTTTGATAAAGTTCTTCACGTTGTTTGGTCTTCCCAGGGAAATTCAGTCAGACCAAGGTAGCAATTTCACTTCTGGTTTGTTTCAGCAGGTTGTGTATGAACTAGGTGCAAAGCAGATTCTTTCTAGTGCCTATCATCCAGAAAGTCAGGGTGCCTTAGAGCGGTTTCATTCCACTCTCAAGACAATGATGAGGACTTATTGTTATGACCATGAGAAAGACTGGGATGAAGGGGTTCATTTGCTGTTGTTTGCAGCTAGAGAAGCAGTGCAGGAGTCGACTGGATTCAGTCCATTTAAGCTAGTGTTTGGTCATGAAGTGAGAGGACCTTTGCTATTATTGAGTGAACAATGGCAAGAGAAAGAGCCGCATATCAGTCTGTTAGACTATGTTGGCAAGTTCAAGGAAAGATTGTGTGCAGCTTGTGACCTTGCCAAAGAGAACTTGAAATCAAGTCAGGGAAAAATGAAAACTTGGTATGATCATAAGGCTAGAAGCCGTGAGTTTAAACCAGGAGACAAGGTCCTTGTGTTGTTTCCCTTGCAGTCCAATCCATTGCAGGCTAGATTTCATGGTCCTTATGAAATTCTGACAAAACTCAATGATCTCAATTACATTGTGAAGACTCCAGATAGGAGAAAACCAAAACAATTGTGTCATATTAACATGCTAAAGCCTTATCATGACAGAAATGCTAGGGTTGCAGCTGTCACTTCAGATTCTCCAATGGTCGAAACGTGTGAAGATGAGGGGGAGTTTCAAGATGATGAACCAAGAATTAAAGCTGAAGTTCTTTCATGTAAATTGTCAAACACTGAAGTGTTGCAAAATCTTGATGTAAAACTCCAGCACTTAGAACCCTCACAGAGAGATCAGTTTGAAAGGTTGATCAAGAAATATGAGGATTTGTTTCCTGATGTTCCAAAGAGAGTTACTATAGCCTCTCATGATGTAGATGTTGGTGATGCCAACCCAATAAAACAGCATCCATACCGGATGAATCCTGAAAAGAGAAAGATTGCTGAGAAAGAGGTTGAGTACATGTTAAAACATGATATTATCAGACCCTCCAACTCCGATTGGAGTTCACCCTGTGTGCTAGTTCCAAAACCTGATGGAAGTACTAGATTCTGTACAGATTATCGCAAAGTCAATGCTGTAACTAGAACTGATGTGTTTCCAATACCTAGGATTGATGATTGTATTGATAGTGTAGGGCAAGCAAAGTTTCTGACCAAGATTGATTTATTGAAGGGTTATTGGTGTGTGCCTTTAACTGAGAGGGCCAAGAGCATCTCTGCTTTTGCCACACCATCTGGATTGTACCAGTATGAAGTCCTACCCTTTGGCATGAAAAATGCCCCAGCCACGTTCCAAAGGATGATACAGTCTACAATCGCCGGATTGCCACACACGGGTGCATACATCGATGACCTGATCACATGGAATGACTCCTGGGAAGAACATCTAAAAGATGTAGAGACGTTGTTCCAGCGCCTGACCCAGGCTAACCTGACTGTTAACCTGAACAAGAGTGACTTTGGTTGTGCTACTGTCACCTATCTTGGCTACGTCATAGGCCAGGGTAAGGTGGCACCCATAAATGCTAAAGTCCAAGCCATCATGGACTTTCCAGTTCCTGACAACAAAAAAGCTTTGCGCCGCTTCCTTGGAATGATCGGGTACTACCGCAAGTTCTGCAAGAACTTTGCTGAGATTGCTCTCAGTCTAACTAACCAACTGAAGAAAGGCGTAAAGTTCACCTGGGATGATGCATGCCAGAGAGCCTTCGATCGCCTGAAGTCTCTGCTGTGTCACTTCCCCGTGCTCAAATCTCCTGACTTCAACAAACCGTTCTCCATCGCGGTCGATGCTAGCGACCAAGCTTGTGGATCTGTGCTCCTACAGAGAAGTGACTCTGATGACATTGAGCATCCCGTGGCATACTTCTCCAGGAAGTTCAATCGCCACCAAAGGAACTATTCCACAATAGAGAAGGAACTGTTGGCTCTGGTCCTTTCTTTACAACACTTTGAGGTTTATGTTTGTACAGGACAAAAGCCAATGATTGTGTACACTGACCACAATCCGTTAATGTTTTTGAGTAAGATGAAAAACAAGAATCGGAGATTGTTGAATTGGAGTTTGATTTTACAGGAGTTTGACTTGGAAATTAAGCATGTGAAGGGTACAGACAATGTAATTGCTGATTGCTTATCCCGTGTTTGAATGTGTATATCATGTGTTTGAATATTGTATGATATGTATATATAGACAAGTGTTCACTTAACCATTTTGTATTGAAAAGAAAAATTTTGCCTTTATGAGTCAAAATTTTTCCCTTTTGGAATGGAGGTGTAATGTGAATATAGGCCACTAGATGGCAGTATTTACCTTTTTTTGTTAAGCTCAGACTGGAGTCATGTTTAGACATGTCCTGGACATGTCTGGGGCAAGTCTCAGAAAATTAAAAAAAAGAGGTCTAAATGTGGGTGGGGTCTGCAAAAGAGTATATAAGGAAAAGAATTGAGACACTAAAGTAGTAGGAGAAATTGCAAGAAAATGACCAGACCTGCCATTCTGTTCAAGACCTGTGACGTTTCTTTTGTGGATTTCTTTGCCTGTGTTTGAGCATTTTCTTCATCCAGGACATCACCAAGCCACCCCACCAAAAAGGGACTGTAATTATTTCTGTTTTTTCTTATTTATCAATCTTGGTCTTTAGTTGTAGGTTGTTATTAGTCTTTGTCTTTGTTAAAAATTAAATGTGTTTTAGTTGTTAAAACTGTGTTTGTCATCCCTTGCTGTTGCTGTTGTGTTATAAATGTAATAACAAATTGGGGCCATAACACTCTGTTTGCCACTATAACTACATTGATGAAACTTATGCTCATATCCTCTCCAGTCTAATAGTTAGATGCAAATATTAGAGCCCCAGCATGAGTCATTTTTAATCTCATAAGCACAACATGTTCACTAGGATGTTGAATTATAACCTATGAGTGTTTCACTAAATATTTAAAACATACAGTATATTTAAACATTTTCCAAGGGTGAAAGCTACTAACAATAAAACTGCAACTACTTCAACAACTAATTTTCAATTTTCTTCAGAAAACTTCAACTGGTTTATGGTTTGGCAAAACCCCTTCTAATGACCAGAATGACTCAAAGAACTGGTTGACCTACACGTAAGGACTGTTACCATGGCCCCTGTCTGCAAAGTATTACTCTCTTCAACAGCAGGAAGCCAGCTCCAGTTCAGTTTGCTTCTATTTTTAGCCTGAAATCTATTAGCAGTTGGCGTGCAGGATAATTATACCTGATCATTAAATATTAATATTTACATTTACATTCAAGTTGAATATTAATCTGCACCGTATCATTTCCTCTGCAAGGTACAAATGTTGTATTTCCTCTCATACACATTTCCTTTGGAAAAAAAATATTCAAAGTAGGTCTGATAATTTATAAGTGCATGGCCACAGCAAAGAGTTGTTTCAGTGGTCAAATATCCCACAATTAATTATCTGTCGTTTGTACTCTGAGAAGGCTAATACTAGCCCAGGAAAATAATAGTAACATTTAATTTTTTATAAAGAACTCGTGTGAACATGAAATGAGAAGAGAAATAAATGCTAATTAAAATGTCATTCTGGATTATTACCACATTCCCGCTTGGAAAATGGAGAGGCCAGTGTCATGGGATTGGCTTGATTACATTGGTACGAGTGAGCAAACTAACTTACAGGTTATTTAAAGCAATAGAATACAGGGTAGACTATTGAAATAAGATAAATGTATGCAGACCAGATGTTTTGCTTCATCGAATCATTTGACCTCAGCGTATAAATATTTTGAAATCCGGGTCCTGAAAGTAAATGTCTAGCACTGTATTTTGACCCTGATGCTGATTTTTGCTTCTCAGGCCAGTTGTGAACCCAGGTGGTAAAAGAGTTTGCAAAACCAGATGTGTTTAGGAAAGAAACAAGTACATGGCAAGACTCCTCTTTTCTAACCTCTTGATATTCATCCTCAGTTAACAAGAGAATAAAAAAGTAGCTTTCCCTCTGGAACAGAATTGTGGTTTGGCCTAATTGGGCTGCAAGTCCCCCGCAGTAATGGATATTTGAGTGTCAACCAGGGACTGATGTCTTCTGTTAGGAAAAACAGGATTTTTCTTGTTTCCTGTTGTAAAGGAAAATTACCGGCACATCAAAGAATTTTGCTATGAAACGAATACTTGAGCTGTGCTCCTGATCGAATTGAGTGAAATGAAGAATGAAGAAATATTTCTCTTTATGTCTATGAACTATTTTTTTCCAACAAAATCATCATCTCTCTTTTCATTAACTTGATATACGATATGAAACTAAACTGCCCAAATTCAACTCCAGAGAAATACATCTAAATTGCATTAAACAGCAGGTTTTTAATTCTAGACTATGAAAATGAAAACATCACACGTATGGAGAGCCATGTCTTGTTTATCTGCTCATTTCATTAGTGAAGACAGAGTGTTTGGCCAGAACACAGAATAACACAACTACTCAGATTTTTCTATAGTTTGAAGCATGTCAGCTCCCTAAGGCTTTGAGGTGCTTCTGAGAATTGGATGTCATCAGCAGCCTTTCAGCATCTGTTGAGGTGTTAACACAGGACAGATTCACAACTGTGCCATATTCACAACCTCCCCATAAATCCCTGCAGATAAAACTTGGGGAAAAAAATCATGCTGAATGGAAATGTAGATATGTGGTACAGAGACTTCTGGGAGTACAGATGTGGCAGATATCTTGGCGTTATTTTGGGAGACATCAACATTTAACAAATTCAGATACTTGTTTTGGAATCTGGAACATTCTTTCATCTAAATCGTGATGCTATTACTTGCATACCAGAGACCAATGCAGATACAAAGGCTGCAGCCTCTTAATCCTCGGGAATGACAAAAAGTGGTTATGCACCTGTGACTCTAATGAGAGACATTTATAGCACTCAGAGATCCTGATCAATTGCACCAAAGGAGGAGGAAGGAAAAAGAGTGGGATGCAGGCAGTGATGGTCCTTAGCCATTCAGACATCTTATTCCCAGCTTTCCAAGTCCTTTGATGGGAGGAGGGAGGGCAGGCTGCCCGGAATGCTTTAAGTATAACCACATTGAGCGCATGAGCCCCCTGGCTGTGAAATTTACAATGTTTGAATGGAAACCTTTTTTATTCCACAAGTACAACTAGACGTAGGAGTGAACAAATTCGAATGGCACATTACCAATCGCAAATATCTTAAACCAATAATTCACTGGTTCATTTTCTACGCTTTTTGAATTAATAATATCATATTTGAGCTCCTGTCTTGTTGCCATGACTCAGTCTGTCTGATTTGGTGACAGCAGAGTGTTAAGCCCGTATTAAAAATGGTCAGCGTCCCTTTTAACGCTGTCCCCTGATTGACCTGGTCAGTTGGTAATGTGCCACGCTACTGGACCAACTGACATCCCCTGGAGGAATCCAGCCACTTGAATGGGGAAGACTTGCCGTACCTGCCTGTCCAGTGGAAATCCTGGCCTCGGGTCAAAACCAGCAGTCAGACCACAATGTAGTTTACTGCTCTGGTAACTGGGGTCATAGCCAAAGACACTGGCTGTGAGGATCTGACTCAATTCATGTTCAGCACTTCAAAAATGTAACAGGCAGGGCATTATGTTGGCCCGTATTATTCCTGCAAAATAACCAATCTGTCAGTTTCTCACGTTTTCTCTCAGAGTATGTGCACTACCGACAGCAGGTGATTTACACCTGCATGATTTCACTCAACGTCTGTGGCACTGTGCTTACAGTGAGCAGCCTTTCACATCTAATTTGACTTGATGGAAACAAAACAGAACTTTAAGAGTGCATCGTAGTTACAAGTGTAACATGAATCAGACAAGTCCAAAATCATTTAGAAAAGCAGCTTTGATTTCCATCTTTTTCGAAGCCTGCCGCATACTACCTTACATACTCTATTTCCACTTTGCTGATAAGATGGGATATATAAGTGTGGATGTTTGGGATGATTTCCCAATTGCACTGTCTTTTCTTGACAAGTGGGCACAAGCCTGTTCACAGACTGTAGTGCATGAGATATCAGGGTTTGTTGCTGTTGACTCTTTGAATTTGGTGTGTCTGAATGGCACATACTTGCAATCATTTACAGTCATTGTGGGATTCCTTGGAAGTGAAAACAATAAATGTCTGCATGCTGGATTGTAGCTCCCGATACTTTATTGACTAGTAGGGGAATGTTTAAACCCAACAGGGTCAATTATCAGGCTAATGATTTTCATGACCAGTTGACAGGTTCTGTGGGCTCTAAAATTACTAGTACCCTTGACTGGCAATGGACAGACAATAGTACTCTAAAAAATAAAAAAATATATATAAATTAATTGAGGAACTTTAAATACCGACGTGAAAAACACTGAACGATATTAATGTTCCAATGGAACCAACTAAAATCATTTCCTGATTTAATAGAAAATCAACTTCCTCCAAATCTAGGTTTCGCAATTAATGGCACTCATAAAGATTATTGTAAATAACATCTGGGTGAAAACACAAAAAATCATCCCAGTGATCAACCTTTGCATATGCATTTTTTGGGAAAAAAATATCTCATAATTATTCCATTTTTGCTGTTTTACATTTGTGCTGATGTATACTGATAATTAAGATAACATGTTGAAAATGAAGTATGTTTTTGCATTTTTATTTCCATTTCTTGTTAGGAATCTTTCAAGTTCTAACCTTTGAAATCTCACATTGTGAAAGTCCTCTTTTATTTCCCCTGCATGCGCCTTTTTGTTTCTATTCATATAGCTTGAAACGGTTTATGCTATTCAAGTGAATGCAAAGCCTCAGTAAACCCCCATTTCAATGGAGGTCACCTATTTTCAGATTCTTGAAACATGGCTATCAAGAAACCCATAATGGTCATAACAATGTATGTCAAAAAAAAAACCCACATTCAAGGTCGTGCCTTTTTTCTCATGACTGTCGCAATGACAGAACGACTTGTTTTTAAAATTAACTGTCAGTCCTGAAACCACATGTAAATCCATAAACTGCACTTGGCAGATGCCACTAAAATAACGTGTTGAAGTCATTTGTATGTCAGCGTTTCAGTTACGACCATTATAAAAGTTTACTTTCACCAAAAATAAATATCTACTCCTGCCTTACCAAGATTGCAAGTGATCTTATTTGAATACGCTGGGAATTCCTGCTGGACCGAGCTTTTCGCTGCCATCGCATTTGTGAATGTTACGTGCCACACTTTTTTTTCTGTATTTCCTTGGTTTTGTTGCTGTGTCTCTCTATTGGTCTAGGTTCCTGTCCATCATCATTACCCCATGTCATGCCATGTCCCACCTCCGCCAGTCAGAGGGAGTCCACCTGACACTGGTCCACCAATCATCTTTCACCTCACCTGTTTAAATCCAAATCTTATGACCTTAGAGAATCTCTGCTCACGCCATTTGTTTATTGTACCTCAGTCTTTAGCTTTGAATTCGTTTGTAACTCCGTCTACATCCTGGTTTCTTTTCATTTATGTATTGAGTGTCTTTTTGACTACATCGAGGCCAGGGAAGGGTAAGAAATGGGCCTCTGTACACCTTCATGTAGGCAGAAATCTGTTAAACACACAAGGTTAGGAGTGGTTGCCACCCTCTGTATTTATGTTTTGGCTTGTCAGTATAGTTAGTATATACAGAAAGAAAACCTACCTATCAGAAGTTGGGTAGCTTACCTGTTTTGTTTCCAGCTAGTCCTGTTTTGGTTTTGTTCAGTTCTTTTCTTGGGCAACACTCCGGTCCCCGGACCTTGGATGAGTGTTTTGTTGTCATGTTCTTGTTTTCTGTCCTGTAAATATTGTAAATACCATTACTTGCACAGTGAAAGCACCCATTTGCACTGTTTCACTCGTGTATTTTGTGTTATTGCGCCATATCCTGTTGTGTTTTTCTTAGAGCTGTAGTATACAAGTAGAGAATCAGTTGAGAAAGATTGAGACGTTGAGAAAAATTTGAAAAAAGCATCCTGTCCACATACACACACACACACACACCCCCTAATGCTCCCTAATCCCTCCCACCGAGCATGTGTGGCCTTCCGCGTGGAGACTCCCAGACACACTCCCTCTACCAGGGCAACAAGTCGGCCGGTGTTCTGTCAAATTTTGCTCACCTGTCAAAAAATGCTACTGTAATGCAAAGCGATCATAAAGTCTTTGTTTTCACCTTGATATTGCAATATGAATCAGTTTACAGTTTAACTTTGTTATTTTTCAACTTATTATAACATAAGCAGATTTTATAACGAGGTAGATAAGTTTGTTCAAAGATATATGCCCATATACGCCATTATCATCTAATTTCTGCATTTTCAGGAAAACCCAGCGTGTGCATGCAAATATATGTACACTTACAGGTCGAAATGCGCCCTGAAAATAAATCTATTTTTATGATTTTTGAAGATACTCAAGATGTGAGCGAGGAAACAGCCCGAGATTTTTGGTTTGCGCAAGCGCAGAACCACGAGGTAGCATATTTTGATAGGTAAAAAAAATTTGTCAGAACACCGGCAGTAAACAGACACAGAGCCAAGCCTTGATTGAAGGTTTACCATGTCGGATTCGCAGGTATAGCAACAATGAAAGTTATTAAATGCATTTTAACCTAACGTAAATTACAATGCATCAGTAAGAGAGCGCTCCGTTTACAAACGCCACAATGAACACGTTCACAAAAACGTTCATCAATCGGAAATACATATGAACTAGTTCATGAGTTCATTGAATGCATTCATGCACAACACTGATGATAGCAATGCTAGTTTACAATGCTAAAAATAAACGGCTAACATTCCGACACCGTCTGTCGACACAGAGAAAACAACCGGCAGCATTTACAATCATAAGCCAGCATTGTCATAGACTCATAAAAAGTTATTTATGTGACAACTCACACAATTAAAGTAAAAAATTACCGGTTACACTTTACTTGAAGGTACTGTCATAAGAGTGACATGACACTGTCATAACTGTTACATGTGTCATGTAACAGTTATGACAGTGTCATGTCACTCTTATGACGAAGTTGTCATAATCAAAACATCTCAAAAACCGAACGACACTTAATGACAACGTTTATGACATTTACATGATGTTTATGACATGTTCATGACTGTGCCGTGTCACTCTTATGATGATACCTTCAAGTAAAGTGTTACCTAATTACCTACCTGTTCAACAAAAAGTCTGCTGTATCAGCACCAGTTTTCAGGCCCAAATCCTCCTGGAGCTTCCTCCAGCGGTGAATGGTTGACCCGATGTTTACTCAGCTTTGAGTCCTGCGTTGCTTAAATTTCCTCTTCGTCTCTGCCTTTTCCTCTGCAGACTTATTTCTCCCAACTTTTGCCGGTGGGGCAGGCAGGAGCCGCTTGCTGCTGTGACTGTCTTTCTTTTCCATTCTTCTAGCGCTTGTTGCTAAGCTGCTACTCAGCCACTTCTTCTTCTTCTTGTTCTTTAATGTTAATTGGCGGTTTGAAAACACTTGGTGTATTACCACCCCCAGCTACTTGCTTGTTGCAGAAAGTTTATAACGCGGAAGGGGGTGGGGACCAGGCGGAGTGCGGAGCACAAGGAGTCAGAGCAAGCTCTAGTGGGAGTGTCAACTAGAAGGAGGGGATTGGATGAGAGTAGGAGAGAGACATCTCTGGAACCCCTGCAGCCACTAGAGTGAATGGATTTTTTTTTTGTTTTTTTTTGCTCTTCACATTGTGTAGATTATAGGACCATAACCACCATCTAAATGAGGGTATTAATAATGATCAAACTTTCAAATCGTATACTATAGCTTTAAGTATTGCTTGCCTCAGGCTTACGCTATTTAACATCACCTCGGTTAAAAGCCAAAGTGTGACCCCTAGCTTTCCTAGGCGCTTGGGGCTTCGTAACGGTGAGCAGAAATTGTCCCGGTACGGTTGCATATCAAGTTACGTTACCCCCATTATAAGTTACAACCATCAGTATGAATTTACAATATCCATTATTCACGTTAATTTGTAATGTACGTAACTGTACAGAATTTAAAAAAATTTAAAGTAGGAGCAAAATATGGGACAACAAATTCTCACTTCATGAGTCTGGTTTCACGGCAGTAGCATTCACTGTAAGAATTGATGCACTGCTGAATGCAGCAGCCGATCACGGTCGAACATTGACATACGTGAAGAGAGTGCAAGTTTTGAGGAGCAGATTTATCTCAGTTTGGGGATATCTGATTGTACTTTGTATCAAAAGGCACAATTACACTCCCTAGAGAACATGCTCGCCAAGTTTCAAGATAATATTGTTGATACTTTCCGAGTTCTGCACCGGAAATATAGCCTACCCCTTCCACATTACATGAGACTCTCAGTCCCAATTTGTTTCCATGGTAACTGGAAAAATAAAATTCATCAAACTCTCTAGTAACAGAGGAGAGAACTACATTCTCTCGAGAATATGCATGCTAAGTTTCAAGGCAATAACTTTCATACTTTCAGAGTTCTGCTCTGGAAACAAAGTCTACTTCTGATCAGGATGGAAGTATGCACGGACAAACAGACCGTGCCCGTTTCAATATCCCCCACCAATTTCATTCAGGCAAGGGATAATAAAGAGGAAGAAACATAAAATATGGGTTTTTAGATAAAAATGTTCAACATATAAATAAACCATCAGTTTGTAATTACTAGGCATGGATACACGTATACATGCCCTCATATGCAGGGAAGGCACTGCGTATTACTTACTTGACTTTTTCTACACCTCATACACTCACTTTCACACATGCTTGCACATGCAAACAAACATACATGCCCTCCCATACAAACATGCGCGCATGTGCACCCTCTTTCAATCAAGCAAACAAATGCACCCACTCATACTTAATATAAAGTGCACTCAACGCTTTTTTCAGGACCAACTGTAAATCTGCAATTGATCAAAGTAGGCTTTGCCGTCATGTGCATAAATCATCAGCAGAGAATGATGATAAGCAATTAGGATTCCTGTCTAGAAGGTCTGGAGGAGGAGTCAGGGGACTTAAGCATCTGCAGGGGCAGGTAGGGTCAGGAGATGATGAGAGAATCAGAAATTCACAATTGCCGTTGTTAGTCTGACAAGGTTAGAGGGTCAAGGAGAAAGCAACTTTAGCTGCCTGAGTCTGCTTTGTATATCTACTTTGGAAGATTTCAGGCGAAAAGCGAAAGCAGCTCCAAATAATATTGTGTGGACAGCAGTAAGAAAATATACATATATATCTTTGATAAGAAGAGAAAAACTACCAACAATATTCTTTGAAGCCAGTCCAGATAATGAGGTTGCACAAATTCACATTTTGAACACTGAAAATAGAGATTTTTTTAATCCTCTGTTGCCGTTCTAATTAATTCATGAATGGTTTTACTTCTTGACTGTGAACACTTAATTCATGCTCTGTTCTGATAGAGTATCTGAGAGTGCACTGTATAGAAATTTGAACAGTAGTAAGGCAATTCAGTGCATCAACCAAACAGATCTTGGGTTGGACAGAAAATATTAGAAACTTTTTGGGAGTTTCTAGAGTGCTCATTCTATTTTGCATTTGATGACATGCAGGGGATCACATCACATTTATTCTGCTTGGCAATTCTGGTATTATCAAATGCATGGTTCAGTTTAACACACTATACAATGTACGAACACGCGTAACAAAAAAGATTAATGATGAACATTAATAGGTTTCAGTTGGAGCCTACTGCACACATATATTATTTCTGAACTTGCACAAAGGAATAATGTGAAGTAGTAGGACATTTTTCATATTGTATGTGGCACAGTATTTATGTATTTGCTGAGCACAGAACATATCTCTAAAGGGCACTGGTTACACACATGCATAACAAGACAGTGATGCATGGACATGTAAAACTGAACAATACATGTAATTTGTCTGCATCTTAAACTTATTGCAGAAATTTATTTACATTTTTTTTTAATGATGACTCACCATATTTGAGGTCATACTGTATGCTGAGAATTACTTTTTTTTTTTAATGAATCTCCATTATTTACCCTGCACACACCTTGAGTTGTTTGCAAGTATTTTGGAAAATGGAGTATGATGCATACATGTTCTTGCTAAATCCCCCTGGATGTCCACTTTGCATGTTAAAGAGGAAAACTAATACAGAACCTGCACAAGTAGAAAATCTTAATTATTGTGGTTGAGCAGCATTCTAACCTAAACTTCATTCGAGGGCAACAAATACCAAAATCAGAAGCTGGACAATGACCTCGGGGGCTTGTTGGTTTTAAAAACAAAATAATAGTAAAAATAAATAATAATAATAACTGAAAAAAATACATGTTAGTTTGTTATTAAACACCTGCACAGGATAAGTAGCATCCCTCATTCCTAAAAATTAAAGAAACAAATCTACGATTTTTCACCAATATGTAACCGCGTGGCAACTTCATGTTGTTATTGGCACGAAACAAATATACATCTAGTTTTAAGTGAAGCCAGGTTGCAGTCAGGTGAAAGAAACAACCGAAATACATGTTCCTAGATGTATGTTCTGTAAGATGTAAGGATACACTGGAAAGGATCCTGAAGAAACTTGTAAATTGTCATTCTGCTTAAACATCCATAAAAACATATGAGGAAAGGAGTCTGGAAGCACTCATGGAAAATGACTGCTTGGACTATACTCCTTTTCAGCTCTGCTGTTGCCAGCTTGTCATCCTGTGGAAAAAAATGCGTATAGAATAGAATGAGAGAGGGAATAAGGGAGATTATCTGTAGGCTCAACTGCAAATTCATTGCTTCTGGCAGAAAATTAATGCTCTCCATATTCCCATGAACTGGGAAGGTCTTCTCCCCAGAAAATAATTCAGGGCACTTAAATTTTCTGGAAAATGTAGATCTCTCTGGAACTAAATCAACAATAATAATACTCCCACATGTTGGTCTCCATTCGTCAATTATCAGTGTAAACTACCACATATTGTCATTTAAAGCCAGCGTTAAGAGATTTTCAATAGCGAGCTGTGAGCCTCTGACCCTTCAAAGCATAATTGCTTTCAAGCTCTTCCTGTTTAAAATTGCTCAATTAATAATCACACAATTTATTTACTGAATTATCAAGACCAATATATGAGCCTGTAATTATTAAGACATAATAAAGAAACAATAGAGATCATAGATGGGCAACACTGAATGCGAACCTCATATTTATATTGCAGGGATGGAAGAAATAATATTCATGATAATGAATTAATCCAATAATTTCTCTGAATTCCATCTCTTGTTCCAGCAATTTTTTCAACCTAATTTATTTCAAGAATGCACTTAATCAAAATTTTTTCAGCATTCAAAAGAGTAGGCTATATTTGTGGGGAAGTGCAGTTGCATTCTCCTTGCTGCTATGCTATATTTGATTCATTAAATTGCCAACTTTTCTCATGTGGAAGCGTTGGTAATAGAATGATTTAGTATATTGGTTACTGGTGTATTGCGAACATTTGATGCATGGCATGCATTTAAAATAACTTACAATGCTTCCCATGCATAAAACTTTCATGGTCCCAAAATCATTGATGTGGTCTTTATTGTCCAGCTTCTGGGAAAGCTGTAGGAAGGCTGCAATATGAGATTATAAGAGTGGCAATATCTCATTAATTAACTAGGCTTATGCTGTCAGAGGCAGCGGCTTGGGGTATATCCCCAAAAGCCCCCAATCCTCCAATTCCCCAATCCTCGAATAGACCCAATACAATACAAAGCACCTCAGGTCATGACCTTTCATTTGAACTTAATTTCAGGTCAATCGGACAAATGGTTCGGAAGATATGGCCAAAATGGTTATTTTCCATCACAAAGCTTCACCTAGTGGCAAAATATTGAAACATACAGGTATGATGTCATCATGTGACACGTCATAGTTTCATGTCAATTGGACAAATGGTTCCAAAGATATGGCAAAAATGGTGAATTTTATGTGACAAAGCTCCACCTTGTGTCAAAATTTTGAACCAAACAGGTATAATGTCATCGTAGGACATCCTCAGGTCATGACCTTTCATTTGCAGTGGATTTATGGTCAATCGGAAAATATTTCCAGAGATATGACAAAAACAATGATTTTTCAGTTTTTGGCCCCCGGTGGCCAATTTAGAACTAGGAAATTGTCCAAAATCGAGTCAGTTCTTCCTCTTTATGATACTTATGTTGGAATTTACAAATGCGACAAGTGCGACAACCAGTAGAATACAAAAAGGAGGCTTTATTTCTGAAAGGGGGAAACCCCCCCAACAGAGCTGGCAACAGTAAAAAGTCCGCAATGCAAAATCAGAATCCAAAGGGCGAAATCCAGAGTCATACACAGGGCACCAATAACAAAAATCGTAGTCAGACAAAAGAGGTCAAAAAACAAGAATGCGGTAAAAGTACAGGGAATAGGCAAAGCTCGATATCAAGGAAAGATAAACACTGAGAAATCAAGGCGAGAAACGTGGCACGAGAAAACTAGGGAGAACAATCTGACAAGAAAGTGAACCAAACAGACATCTTATATACACATCCGGGGTAAACACATGACCAGGGAGAACAGGTTTAATCAATGGTAACAATGATCAGGGAGAGACACATGAGGAATAAACTAATTACATGAATTTGGCTGTAGCCAAAACGCAGACAGGGATAACAAGACAAACCTAAGTACAAAATAACAGCTCCGGTTAAGGAACACTTAAAATGCCAAGATAAAAGAAAAGGAAACCACAAAGTATAAGTGGAAATCCACAGAAACTTGCAGCAGGGATAATTAGGGATAGGCAAGGAGGCAGAGATTAGAATTGAGCGACTGCTGAGAGATCGTTATTCAATTAGTATGTGCAGCTATACAATCCCGAGTGCATGTTAGAAAGCTAGTAAAAATATACAAGATTAGTGTGGTTAGTAATTAGCAAAAACAATAAACTGTTAGTATGTGTTAGTAAGACAGTAAAAGAGAGAGGAAGGAAGAACACGAGATAATGAAAGAAGATTGAAACCCAGAAACCAATAAATCACATGAATGAGTGGCACGCAAGACAAGGGACCGTGGGCAAAGACCTACACAAGACAAGACAGGGTAGACGTGGTGCAATGCATGGAAATGAAAACATGGTGTGGAAACTTAAATGATATGAACATGAAAAATAATAAAACAAGAAATCTAAATTACCAAAACACAAAACACAATCCCAAGAATAGTCAGACATATGCAGTGGTCACTAAGCACAGAATCAAACAACATGGCATAGCCAGGCACAGAACTTAAACATGACATGCAGAAACGGAATCACAACAACTTACTTATATGCAAAACATGAGATTTCTAATTGAAATATTACTGAAGTTATCGCGTTAACACGTAGGATATCTGGCGGCGGTCGGACCAAAAACATAATATCCCTAAAACGCTGTTCGGCGTTTGGGGATATAAATAATAAGAAACGAAATCTAAATCTTACCTTTCTACCATCCTCAGCAGCATTTACTACATAACATTTTACTTTAAGAGGATGTTTAGACAAATTTCAGTTGTTGCCATCAATGCAATCTCATATTGTAGCCTTCCTCTGACGCAAAGCTATATGTCATAATCATTCATGGCTATACAGCTAAACAGTAGTCTAGCCACTCAGTAGCCTATGTTAATTCAGTTAATTGTCCGATTCTTAATCGAAAACAGGGTGAGAGTTAACCTGCATTATGATAATGTCACTTGTGGCAGACAGAGTTTTATACACTCAACAAAAATATAAACGCAACACTTTTGTTTTTGCTCCCATTTGTCATGAGATGGACTCAAAGATCTAAAATTCATTCCAGATACACAATATTACCATTTCTCTCAAACATTGTTCACAAATCTGTCTAAATGTGTGATAGTGAGCACTTTTGCTTTGCTGAGACAATCCATCCCACCTCACAGGTGTGCCACATCAAGGTGCTCATCAGACACCATGATTAGTGCACAGGTGTACCTTAGACTGTCCACAATAAAAGGCCACCCTGAAATGTGCAGTTTTTGCTTTATTGGGAGTCTGGGGACTCAGAACCAGTCAGTATCTGGTGTGACCACCATTTGCCTCATGCAGTGCAACACATCTTCTTCGCATAGAGTTTATCAAATTGTCAATTGTGGCCTGTGGAATGTTGGTCCACTCCTCTTCAATGGCTGTGCGAAGTTGCTGGATATTAGTGGGAACTGGTAGGCGCTGTCGTATACGCCGGTCAAGCACATCCCAAACATGCTCAATGGGTGACATATCCGGTGAGTATGCTGGCCATGCAAGAACTGGGACATTTTCAGCTTCCAAGAATTGTGTACAGATCCTTGCAACATGGGGCCGTGCATTATCTTGCTGAAACATGAGGTGATGTTCATGGATGTATGGCACAACAATGGGCCTCAGGATCTCATCACGGTATCTCTGTGCATTCAAAATGCCATCAATAAAATGCACCTGTGTTCTTCGTCCATAACAGATGCCTGCCCATATCATAACCCCACCACCACCATGGGCCACTCAATCCACAACATTGACATCAGCAAAGCGCTCACCCACACGACGCCACACACGCTGTCTGCCATCTGCCCTGCACAATGTAAACCGAGATTCATCCATGAAGAGAACACCTCTCCAACGTGCCAGACGCACGAATGTGAGCATTTGCCCACTCAAGTCCGTTACGGCCCCGATGAGGACGACGAGCATGCAGTTGAGCTTCCCTGAGACGGTTTCTGACAGTTTGTGCAGAAATTCTTTGGTTATGCAAACCAATTGTTTCAGCAGCTGTCTGAGTAGCTGGTCTCAGACGATCTTGGAGGTGAACCTGCTGGATGTGGAGGTCCTGGGCTGGTGTGGTTACACGTGGTCTGCGGTTGTGAGGCCGGTTGGATGTACTGCCATATTCTCCGAAACGCCTTTGGAGACGGCTTATGGTGGAGAAATGAACATTCAATGCCCGAGCAACAGATCTGGTTGACATTCCTGCTGTCAGCATGCCAATTGCACGCTCCCTCAATGCTTGCGCCATCTGTGGCATTTTGCTGTGAGACAAAACTGCACATTTCAGGGTGGTCTTTTATTGTGGGCAGTATAAGGTACACCTGTGCACTAATCATGGTGTCTGATGAGCATCTTGATGTGGCACACCTGTGAGGTGGGACGGATTGTCTCAGCAAAGCAAAAGTGCTCACTATCACACATTTAGACAGATTTGTGGACAATGTTTGAGAGAAATGGTAATATTGTGTATCTGGAATGAATTTTTGATCTTTGAGTCCATCTCATGACAAATGGGAGCAAAAACAAAAGTGTTGCGTTTATATTTTTGTTGAGTGTATTTACATAAGTAAACTTCACATGCAGACCTGAGTTCGCAAAACCGCATTTTAAAAAATATTTTCTTAGGTGTAACAAGCCGATTGGACAATGGCGCAGGAAAAAAAATGTGCTGATTTGTTAGCTACTGGAATTCATTAGCTTCAAATGGCATTAATGTTTTATCTCGCCATCAATTGAACACAGCCTTAGTTCAGGCAGGCCACGGAGATGCATCTAGCTTGTGAAGCTGTCCTTAAATAGTGATGGTACAGATCCCAAGCCAAGCCCACATCAGCTGACAGATCAGCGGATTCCCAGCAGGAACTCAGTTGGCAAATCATAAACAAGGCGCCCTATTTAAAGATGCTTTCCCTGCCTACTATTACCACTTCTGCTTCATTAGCAACCCTCCTCCATCCCCAGCTCCTCCTTTACATGTTTATCTGACTTTTTCAATGACTTACATCATCATTGATGCTGCTCTGTTCTGAAGCAGCTTTGATGCTGTTCTTCCACCAATGGCTTTTTTGACGCATATGCATGGAAGGGCAGGGATGTTTTTTGGCTCCCCTTGCTTATTGGTTTTTCAGGCATGTCCGTGGTAGGGCGGGGAGGTCTTATAACAGAGCTCCATACCATCAAATTCAAATGTTGCAAATTCTATCTTATAATTTAAGTTTTGTCAAAGTGGACCTGACTGAAATGTGGATAGGAAAATGCTTGATTACTGTTGCAATGAACAAAAATGTAAGCTGAGGGAAAATAGACAATAATTTTACTGATTGATCCTCGCAACTGTACAAATAAGGAAGCATAAATGAGAACAGGTTTGGAGAAATAATGCACTATAAGGCAAGGTGAGAACCAGCTAACAATCTCTCTGATGGCAAGTCCTGAATAGAAGTGGTTTAAAGGTATAAATATAGGGCACTGGAGCTGCCGGATACCTCACTCGGTTAAGGCACTGCGCTGCAGTGCAGAGGTGACTATCACGTCGCGGGTTCGAGAATTTCGAATATTGTTTGGGAGGCTGTTCCTTTGTCTTGGAGCCTTAACTGAAAAGGCTCGATCACTCTTTGTTTTTAATTTGGACTCTGGAACAGCCAATAATGCTTGGTCGGAAGATCTCAGCAGTCTTTTAGGTCTGTAAGGATTTACAAGCTCACTTATATATTCTGGTGCCACGCCATGGAGTGCTTTGAAGGTAATTAGCAAAATTTTAAAATGAATTGGAGCCAGATGCCAAAATTGGAGTAATGTGGGCTCTTTTATTTGTTTTAGTGAGCAATCTTGCAGCTGAATTTTGAACTACTTGCAGTTTTTTCAAAGATTTCTTACTCAGACAAGTAAATAATGAGTTGAATTAGTCTAATCTTGATGAGACAATAGCATGAATAATAATAGCATTTTCGGCATCTTCAATTGACAGAATAAGTTTAGCTATGTTACGGAGTTGCAAGTAGCATGACTGTACAAGCTTCTTTATGTGGAGCTCAAATTTGAGTTCAGCATCAAATATCACACCGTAATTTCGGGAAAAGTGCATAATATTACAACTCCAATTCCAAAATAGTTGGGACAAAGTGTAAATTGTGAATAAAATCAAAATGCAATGATTTTCAAATCACACCAGCCAGTAATTTATACACTATAGAACAGAGATAACATAGCAAATGTTGAAACGGAGAAATTTTACAATTTTATCCACAAAATAGGCTCATTTCAAATTTGATGGCTGATACAGGTCTCAAAAAAGTGGGGACAGTGGCCTGTTTACCATGGTGTAGCATCCCCTCTTTTTTTTTAACAGAGTGGAGGTGTCTGGGCATTGAGGAGACAAGTTTCTTGAGTTTAGGCATTGGCATTTGATCCCACTCTTGTTTTATGCAGGCTTCCAGCTGCTGGAGAGTTTTGTGTCTCCTTTGACGGACTTTTCGTTTAATTATGCACCAAATGTTCTCAATCGGTGAAAGATCAGGACAGCAGGCAGGCCAATTCAGCACACAAACTCTTCTACTACGAAGCCATGCTGTTGTAATAGCTGCAGTATGTGGTTTTGCATTGTCCTACTGAAATACACAAGGCCTTCCCTGGAATAGATGTCATCTGGAGGGGACCATATGTTGCTCTAAAACCTTTACATACCTTTCAGCATTCATAGTGCTTTTTGAAACATGCAAATGTCCCACAACATATGCACTAATGCATTCCCATACCATCAGAGATTCTGGCTTTTGAACTGAACGCTGATATCAGGAGGGGTGGTCTTTCTCCTCTTTAGCCCGGAGGGCACAACGCCCATGATTTCCAACAAGAATGTCAAATTTGGACTTGGTCCTGTCTGACCACAGAACACCTTGCCATTTTGCTATAGTCCATTTTAAATGAGCGTTGGCCCAGAGAACATGCCGGAGCTTCTGGATCATGCTCAACAATGGCTTCCTTTTTGCATGATAGAGTTTTAAGAGGCATCTGTGGATTGCATGGCAAACTGTGTTTACAGACAGTGGTTTCTTTAAGTATTCCTGGGCCCATTTAGTAATGTCAATGACAGAATCATGCCGGTGAGTGATGCAGTGGAGTCTGAGGGGCCGAGGATGTCATGGTTTTTGGAGGCTGGCGAACTTTCTTTGTTTCTCTTGTCCGGGATGATATCGTTTTGCCCACAATCGGATTCTTTGGCCAGCTGGCATTAATTGTGGGCGGCGCCCGGACTCTATTTAATCCCAAGTTCCGCCTCGTCGCCTTTGCTAGTGTGTCAGTGTAACTTTGCACTATAGCCGATAAGGTCTCTAGCTAGTGAATTGTTTGAGGAATTAGTTTCAAAGAGGAAAGTGGTAGTTAGCAAGAGAATCTTTCTCTCTTTATATTTCTCTTTCTTTGCACCGTCGGGTGCCATATCTCGCTATCTGAGTTTTTCTCTTTATTTCTTTCCAGTCCTGGTCACGTTGCTTCCTTTAGTACCCGGACTAGATCTTTGTCCGACCACTGGGGCAGTTACATATGGTGGTACTTTAAATGTTCTTTTATTCTTCATGGCACAAATATTTCTGTCAAAATGTGGCATATGATGGTAAGTATCTACTTTAAACACAAAATGCACCCTATTATGACAAATTAACAGTTTATTTGAATCCTGCAATTGCAATAGTGGTTGGAAAAAAACCGGCATACACAGGAGGGCACCAGGACCAAGATTGAGAACCACTGATCTAACAGACACACACAGTCGCAGGATGGGAGGAGAAACAATAGGGTTTCACATGAGGGTTATGACAGAAACTACTATTTAATCTGGCTTCAACGTGAAACCAATTTTCTTCAAATGCCTGAATAGTTTTACCTTGTTCAGAGTGTAATGAACCACGGGGGAAGAAGACGGCTGACAGGTGCAGCCTCAGAGTAGGTAGTAAAGTAGGTACCACATTAAGTAGGCTTTGATGTGGCCAGCTCAGTGCATTACGAGCAGGCACAAAAATACAGTCTTAAGAAGGAATCTCCTTTGTTCTGTAGACTGTTGATTGCATGTGATGGCAGTGTTTGGTGCTGCTATTGCAAATGTCTCAGTTTGGCATTGAAAGCACAAGGAGAAAAGGTGGAGTAGAGGCCACGGGGGATCACAGCAAACCTGCCTAATCCATCCGCATCAGCCTGAGGATCTGTCAGCCCATATACAGGAGAACTTCTTTGTGGATCGCCAGGGCCAGGAGGAATGAAATCTGTCTCCTCTGCAGAAGATTGTGGGGTGGATTGGCAGCAAGAGGATTCAGAATGTAGGTGGTGCAAGGAGAAGCATTACATATGCCTCTCTTCGCAGTCTTCTAGACCATTCAGAGGAATATGCCTCTTTGCTCTCATCATATGAGTAGTTTTTTTCATTTTTTGTCCTCACCAAGTTGTGCAATGCTGAAGGACCTCTTTAAAAATAGGGATGTAAAACCACCTGTTTGCTCTCTGAAGAAATGTCTACTAAATATTGAATCTATTCCGCCAGGTTGAGTGATTCATTGTGATTCCAGGAAAAATTGCTCTTGATTGATATTTGTGGCCAATGCTTAGTGTAGAAGTTGAAAGCACAAAGATACCATTGCAGTGTCAGCACAATTGCCCACAAGCACAGCATATTTGGAAATATGTATAATATATTGGAAAATTTAGTATATTGGAGAATAAAGATGTTTTCCTCAATTTCATTATAATGGAAGAGGGGAAAAACACTTTGAAATGATATTCTTTACTTGGAATAGCAATGCGTAAAACTAATCAAATCAGCACTAAGGAAATATATAATATGCTCTCTCTCTCTCTGTCTCTCTCTCATTTCAATTTCCATTCACTTTACTGGCATGACATTTTTTAGTTTAATTTTACAGTGTATATTGCCAAAGCATAAATACAAGAATAAGAACAATAAGAAAATAACAATAACAATGTTAAGAAGAGAAATTAAATATACTAATGATTACAGTATGTATAAAAGAATGATTCAACTATGCAATTTATGGAATTACAATGCCAATATATACAGTGCATTATGTTGCAGTCTGAAAATAATTTAAATTCATTTTTCCATCATCAGTCTACACTTAATATCCTATGATAGCCATAAACAAAATTTTAGAAATTTTTGCTGAATTATTAAAACAAAAAAAATTGAAATGTCGCATTGATATAAGTATTTGGACCTTTTGCATAGACACTTGAAATTTAGCTCAGGTGCCTTTCATTTCTCTAAATCATCTTTGAAATGTTTCTGCATCTTGGTTGGAGTCCACCTGTGGTAAATTTAGCTGCTTAGACATGGCTTGGAAAGACACACACCTGTCAATATATCACACCTGTAAATGGAGTAAAAAGCAAGCCATGAGGTCGAAGGAACTGCCTGCAGAGCTCAAAGGCACGAAATGGAAAAGGTTTTGGTTTTGTTTAGAAAGCTCTAATTGCTGCCGAAAGGTGCATCAACTGAGAGCTGTGTAGAAGGTCTGAATGCTTCTGTCAATGTGCTTGTTCAGTTTTTCATTTCTAATAAATTGGCAAAAAAAATTGGGGAAAAATGAATTTTAACCATAATGCTGCAACATAATACAATGTGGAGGGATGAAAATGATTTCTGAATGCACTGATATTACAGGTCTTTGATGTACAAGTTCATAGGGGTTGAGTCAGTGTTGTCCCTCATTTGTGGCAGGCTGCTGTATATCGTGCTGCCAGAACCTTTGAAGTGCCTGTCCTCTCGAAGGAGGATTGGCAATACTCGGTACTCATGTAGGGCTAGAAAATGGGGACGTTTTGTTTTTAATTTTGTTAAAATGTTTTCCTAATTTTCTTTTATTTGTGGCACTGGGTAAAGAAGAGCGGTGCTGTCTCCACTTGTTGGGTGCAGCAGCAAAGCAGCCTTTCTTCCAGCAGCAGCCAGATCTGCCGGTGGCTGGTCTGTATTGCGAGGCTGTAATTGAGACTGTACATTGTCAATACTTTCCTAAGTTAATAATTTCACAGTGGTCAGTTTCTGCCATAGTGTATTGTCATTTGAGGGAATAATAACAGTATGTGTGCGTGTGTGCATGTATTTTTTTTTTTATTATTCCAATGAGGTCTAATTCTACTTTTGTTTCTGTATTAAGTCTATTCTAATTGGTTCTTTTGATATGAAGCTGCCCTGAGGCTGGATGGTGTTTAGTTTCAGTTGGTGGACTGAACATCAGGACCTTGCTCTCTAACCCGATTCAATGTTAGTGACCCCCTTTTTTTGGTCTCTGTAGGCACCTGAACAGACTAGGCCAAAAGTTGCATGCATCCCATGCAAGCCAAGCATTACAGGAAATCTCCCAGGATATTGCCTGACTGTGCCCCAATTATTTAATGGAGCACATAGGTTTTATAACTTGACCAACTGCAGAGCATTCCCAAGGCTCATAAGAAGACAGATCTGTCCTAACTAGAACGAACTTTCCACCAAGTGATTAAGTGCTATATCAAGTTGAACGCCTTTAGGGGTTGAGTATGAGTTTCCCCCTTGTTTAGCTGAGCAATTGTCTGCAGTGAAGGAAAACAAGCTTCGGGGTTTCTTTCTCTGTACTGCGTAGCTCAAGCTCACATGCTGTTCCGGTTCTGCTGCGAGCTAGCGGAACAGGCACAGTTGTGGGAATTGCATGGTATCACAAGCAGCCTACAGTAGTGTGCAGTGATGATTATACACCACTACTTTCATCTAAAAGGTTTTTCTTTTTTATTACTTCTCAATAATTTTATGGTGAAATTGTATTGAAAAATACTATTGTAGGCAATGAGAACAAAAAAATCATTCCTACAAGTAAAATGAGGAAAAAATATGGGAAATAAACAAAAACACTGAAAACATCCTTTTTAATAACAATGAAAAGGTGTCACAAATTTTTATTTTTTTGTCTTGCATAGCACAGAATGCATGTTCGAAGGCTCATTCTATAGTCATTGATGCTACATAACTTATTTAAACTGGTTTGAGGCAACATTATTCTGAAAAATTACCTCTGATTCAGAATATAAGGTGACATGAACTCCAGTGTCACAGTGTTAAACACAATGGCATGACGGAAGAAGCTCCATGAGATTATTTGTAGCCATATTGTGGCCTTACATGATGCTGAAGACATTAAAGACCTCTTCAGCCCTGAGCCTCTGGCTCAAAAATGACAAGCCCAAAATGAAATGACTATATCTCTGCAACTACTCTGCCGATTTGAATAATCTTGGTATCATAATAAAGGTAACACCTTTGAGATTTCTTTCACCGCGTAAATCAGTGTATATGTCACTGAGTCAGAGTAAATGAAGATGGAACACTGCATAAGTGAAAGATCTCATTTGCTCCAAACAAAGTTTCAGTTGCAGTCTGGAACCTCGAGTCTCACCATTATCTGTGCCAATGTTTATTCTAATCAACTGAATCGGAGAAAAATAAGAGAGGTTTTAGTTTGGGTGTGCCATTTCGGATGTCTCAGGTAGCAAACTGTAAAACTTGCTTAATGTCACTTCAAGCATGCATTCCATCTAATTACAACAATTTTATTTATTCTATTATTTTTTATTATTATTAGCAGTGCTTTAAGTGGAAAAAAAGAAGTGCCGGTACTCCCCCTTTTCAGCTGTTGGCAGGTAAATTAAGTTGGCGGTGGGCGGTTGGTACCAGCAGATCATTAAGTGTAACATTCAAATACTAGAACATGATGCTGATTTTTAAAAAAATTGTTTTAAAACTCCACTAAGAATTTTAACAAGTATTTTCTCGTTAAAATCCATCTATGAATTATCTCCCGACAAAACACGTCCAATTGAAAGGAGATGTTGCCCAACACTCCGTGCACAATGACTCAGATCTCTTTTGTTTTTGGGTGAGGCATGATATAGCCTAGAGTGTAGAGCTTATTTAAGAAGATCTTACAACCAACCTCCTTGAGAACATCGCCAACTGCCAATTCCAGACGATGATTTGAGCAGTGCCACACAAACAGGTCTGGAAATCTGCTCCAAAGTTGTGCAGCAACTCTTCTGTCCGGCATTACTGATGCGCTATCACATACAAATGCCACAAAACACTCACCCAAGAAGTAGTCATCAAAGCCATTTTTATGAAGACATGCAGTTTCTCTGTTATATTATTAGCTGTGGTCCCATCCAACTCAAACAGGTCAAAAAATATTGTGTCTGGCTCTGCGTTGGCAATAGCTGACCACAATCACACCACCAACACAGACTTTCCACTGATTGTGATTGATTCATCAATCAAGGCACAGTATTTTCGTCTGTTTTTGACTATGTCATCAGCCACTTTTTTTTGTAATTATGCTGGCTAGCTAATAGTTGAAGAACCCAATATGGCGTTCAGTGCACCACACTCTCCAGTTTCCCATATTATCCAACATGTAGATCTGACCAAGCAATCTGATTGGTCAGTTAGACGTTTAGAATGTTCTCAAATGAACAGGACAGTACGGGTAGTCTGTGCTCAAATGAAAAATACCTCATCACTGAATATTATTACTCCGCATATCTTAGGTGCCTAGGCCATTGATTTAACTAATTTGTCAATTTCTTTGCATTTGTGCGTTGAAATGAATATTTAATAAATCAACAGATCTGTGAAAACTGCTTATTTCAGAGGTGATTTGATAATAGTCTGAAAAGGTGGTTAGCGAAAGCGCCCGAAAGGTGGGGTTGAAATTATGTAACTCTGTTCAGCCTTAATGTTGCTGGATACTTTTACTGCTTGCCCACATTAACCAGAGCGAACGTTAATTAAGCATTATTACACGCGAGGGTGTACTTGACCGTCATTCTTGTCACGGCAGTGATGCGGCTAGCGCCTCGTTCCGTTATCACTGAAGTGACAACAATGACGGTCAAGCACACCCTCCAGTGTAATAATGCAATTATACAACTATTACCTCTAAAATAAAATGTATTATCAAAATTTATTCATACTGTGGGCATTTCGCTCTCAAAATATTATAGTTTTTTGCAATTATTCTCTCCGTTTCCGTGGAAATACATGAGATCTGACGTTAACTAGACCTAACTAGCCCTGAGCGAGCCAATTTGGGCTAATGTTTTCTTGACATTGTGATTTCCCAAAACTGAATAAATACCGCACACAGCAACACAAAACTGCTTTGCTAGTTCAGTCATGTGGCAATTAGAGAATCCGCCCGAAAAAAAAAAATTTTTTTCATGGACTAGTAGTTATGCTTCTGCCAACATCAGTTATTTTTAAGCTAACAGGTGCCGTGACAACGACTCAGCTCATCTTTATCGACCAAACTTATGTTAACGGTTTTATTTAAATATAGGCAACGGCTTTCTATTGTCGGCCCCAGAACAAAAATCAGTCTTTTAATAAACTCACCTGCAGATGTTTCATTTTAGATGGGGGTGTGTCACTCCAATGACTATAATGGAGAAATTTGAGCCATTTTCTTTTAAATGAAAGGGTCTGGTGCGGTATTTTCAACACATATATAACTGGAATGCATATAAGAATAAGAATCAGTGGGTTATTTTGCATGACACCATTCGATAATAAAGTTGCTGGAAGTGTTGTTTTACTCTTCACATTCAACGTTAGAGCAGCCGATTGAGTGTATTCAGTAATGACGACGAATTGCTGATGAATGGCCTACAAACACCATCATGAATTAGTCATTTGTCGAAAGGACGAGACATAACGTAACGTAGATGGGCGAATAGTAAACTCATTGGTTCTGTTCTCTAACCAGCTGGCGTTGGTTTATGTATTTGGTTGTGGGTATTTTGAGGATTAATATCAATTCCATGAAAATTAATAGTTTGAAATATCATCTGGCATGCAAGTTATTATTGAATTCAGCTATGCTTGCCATCGCGTGGCGAACGTGCCGGTAAACATTTGAAGCAGTTATAATTTCAGAGATGATCAAATTCCACGTGTTGGCAAATAGCTAGTCAGCATGATTACAAATACCCCCACCAAATTAGCTAGGTAGCTAAGACCCGTCTCTCCACAGCAAAACCCATCCGCAATGAGTCCGATCTGCGGCCAAAACTGCTTGCTACTTGCCAGTGATCGTTCGCGATGAGACCGCCAACGCATCACAAGGCTCGCTGAAATAATGTTTGAAAGATATGCCACTCCTCCTTAAAGCCACATACTCACGGATTCACTAATTAAGACTTAATTTTGAGAATTTTTTTAGAGAACTTTCGTATGTTCGTAGTGGCTAGATATAACGAATACGAACAATCGCACGATTTTAGAACCCCCAGGTCCAGCCATATAGATAAAACTATTGAGGAGGTTTCCCTTGTCGGCCAGATGCTAAAAATAGGCCTGGAAGGAAAAATAAGCGTGTCGCGCAGCGAACAAGGAAGCCAAGTTGTCGTATTTTGGATTTGCAAGAAATAAATAGCCTAAAATATATGACATAAAGAAATTATTGCGATGTTTGGATGACTCTACTGTAATAGGATGGTTATTGACTTGATGTATGTGCCATAATTGGCGTTGGCTCAGACAGTCTTTCACCGTTTGAGTTCCGTCCTGTGAACACCAATTTTCCGTCCATGTAACATTGGCAACAAGACCAAATTTTTAAATTCCCTTTTCTTTTTTTTTTTTACCAAAATTTCAGTGATCCAGGTCTAAAACTTCTTGTAAACATTTGTTTTTATATTATCAATGAAATAAACCGCATGTATACCATTAATTTATAATATCATCCTGTTAAGTACAGTGGGACCTGTTGGTCACACTTCCTGTGAAATATGTCATTTATGTATGTAAATATGTAGTTTACCACAGCTCTAAGGTGCTGGAAAAGCATGAAAATACACCTTCCAAATCCTTGAAAAGTGCTTGAATTTCACTTTGTAAAAGGTGTACGAGGCCTGTAGACAGCATTACAGTGCTGTGTTTTTAGATTTTTCTTTTCTTTTCTGTTCAACTATGTTCCATTTATTGTTTTCATCTTTACAAAACATCAAAATCCCAGTTAGTTGGTGGACTTTAACATGACTGCTTTTACAATCAATCTGTAAGTAATGTAAGGACAGATACAGTGATATGTGGATATAGGGGACACATCCTCAATTCATAATAAAAAAAGGGGACAAACCCTGACAAAATCTATAAGCTACATTTTCCTTCTTAATAACTGACTGTGTCGACATCAAAGCAGCTGTCAGGTGTGCTGCGCAAAGGTAAATTGCACCCCCACCCCCAAAATTTTTGGCACCAACCACCACTGATTTCAACCTTGAACTTATTCTCTGTCCTTTGCTCTTGAATGTTTTATTTTTTTTTTTTAATTTAACTTTATTTTAAAGATTGTTTTCCTTTTTTATGCAGGTGTTGAATGTAGCTGGGAACTAGTCCTCTGGAGTCATGAATCAAAATTTGAAATTTTCTAACCCAAATGCAGAACTTATGTGCACCGTAGAGCTGATAAATGTTTCAAAAATGACTGTTTAACCCCATCCGTAAAACATGGAGGCGGTAATATTATGGTTTGGGGGCCAGTCTGCTCAAAAGAACCCAGTGATCTCATAAAGATCAGCGGAATCATGTACCAAAAGAAGTATCACAGCATCTTTCTGAGGCAGGCAGTGCCGTCAGGAAAGAGAATGATCATTCAACAATTTTATTTTCAACTAATATAATGACCCTTTGTGCACTTCTAAGTTGTGCAAGAATTATCCCAGTCTGTATGATCCAATATTACATGAAAACAGTACTACATGAAAAATGATACTTTATCTCTGATTTATCTTCATTTTGTGAAGTGTATAATCATCACTGCACACTACTGTATATTAATGGCTTTCACATACCAGATGGCTATCACCATGAATACTGTAACCCTGAGGATCTAGAATTTCCAATAACAGAAAACATTGTGCACCTCGATATTTTAGGCACACGAGGCAGGCACAGTCAATTCACTTTTGTTGGCTGGGAAAGTGCAAAAAATTGTCTAGCTTGCAGATTCTGTTGTCTGCGTTTCTACTCAGCATCCAATAGACCTCGGAATATCCTTCAGGGACTGTAGCCAAGGGTACTAGTTTCATTTCTCCATGAACCCCAGTTCCTGGAATGCAGCATATGTTTTCAATTTAGTCCTGGACCGCCTCCCAATTTTTTGTGCCTAAAAACTTTCAGCCTTGCCCTAGTAATATTAGATTTTATGGGCAGTTTGTTTTTAGCACCACCCTTTCCTCATCTTTCATCTTCAGCAAGACGACCTGCTTAGCAGAGACCACTGGGACAAAAAAAGCAAAAACATATATCTTGGTTTATGCAAAAGCTAAGTTTAGAAGGCAGTGAAAAATATTCAGTGTAGCCTTGAGGCTGTCTTGATCTTCACATTGCAAATTTGCTCTGCCTACAAAAACTCTAAGTACAGTTCATCTTCTTTTTGTCTTTGAAAAAGGACTGAGTCAAAGAAAATACAATATCAGAAATGGTATTGTAAATTGTAATATTAAATTAAGAAAAATGAATAAAAAGGGTCAGAGACAATTAATAAAACTCTACTGCTCATCCAACAAAGAGCCATTTATGCTGCGGCCAAAGAAAGTACCTTGTGACAGAACTATGTTTTTGAACAGGTATAGCTACCATCATTTAAATGTGGGTTGTCTGAAGGAGGGATGGGAGGCAGAGGAAGCATGGCACATTCTGAAGAGGTGTACCTTTCAGTATGTGTTGGAACATGGTCAGAGCAGGCAATCTGCATTCACGACAAGAGCACTCATAGGGCACATACCTCTGCCAAAGCCCAACAGTCCCCCATGTGTCTGAGACGCATTTAAGAGGCGTCATGTACAAATACCACCACACAAGTAAATTTAAAAAATTCCTGGATAACTCAAAATGGAATCACTTCCAAGTTGAGCAGAAGCAAACCTCTGGTAAAAATTCCATAAAGTCTGTCTAACTTGTTCTGTAATATTGCTAAAAAACAAACATACTTACCCACAAACCAAACATAAAACAATCTCCTTGGCAGAGGCAAAAACTTTATTTGACATTTCACCTGCACGACATTGTAGATGTCAATATATAGCTGTTTTTTTTTGTTTTTTTTTTTTTTTATTAAAAAAGCTGTCTTGTGATAAATTATTTTCCCAGGAGATAACTTTGGGTGAACAAAAAATAAGAATCACAGTACAGTATCAGATGTGGGTAAAAATTTTACAACCCAAGTATCTGCTTTAAAATCATATACAATATTATATCGAGGGCTGGCTGCAATAAACAGTTATGTCCAAAATAAAACATCTGGACTTAACTGTTTATTGCAGTCAGCCCTCAATATATTGTGTTAGAGATTTATCAATATAGCGTCATGAATAGTACGCTTTAAACATCAGATAATCTTTACTCAAAAGACCCATTATTTTCCCTCTGATCCAGTATGCATGCAGATAACAGATTTGTTATATTTTCTAATGAAGTGCAAGGAAAGCGATCAAGTTCAGATGAAAACGAGCTTAAAATTGTTTCTCAAACCACTCAGGCTCCAGCGCGTTCGGCCTCAGTAATTTTAATAACGCACCCAGGCTCTGTCGGTGTGGATACTTGTTGGGTCCTGATTCATGCTGATTGGTTTTGCCTCAGTGGTTTGAACGGAATGGGGATGGCAATTCCCTGCTCGGAGTGATTCGGTGACTATATCAAATGCAAATTTAAACTAAATAGTAAATCTGGGTTTTTTTTCCACGCCAGTACCTCACTCCAAATGAAAAAGCAAAAGCAATGTGACAATAGAGGCTACGCCTGTCTGATGACTGGGCCTCTTGAACAAGCATTGAAGAGCTCAGAATTATTTTAAACCACAGTCTTTGTGTAGTTGAGATCACAGTGCACATTGGAGGAACTTCATGTTGATCAGCTACATCACACTGTGTCGATGCAGACCATCGGCGCGAGAAGGTGGGTGCTGAGGGTGCTGCAGCACCCCATGTTGGCCGGGAGTATGAGCACACAGACAATGTGTAAACATTAATAACTTTAAAATATGCTGCCTCTTTACAACATTTCGTAATACATATCCTCTAAGAAGGTATTGAAAGGTAACCTAAATATTATTTTATTCGAAATGAATAAATTAATAAAGAATTATTCTGTGTCAAGCTCAGTGAAAGAATTTCCGGTATCGTAGTTGGTACAGTCGCTCAAACCAGCTTCAGGACAGCACATTGAGGGCCGGAAAGAACGGTCTTTATTGCCAGGTCTGTCGAAGAGAACAATCTACCGTAAAAATGGCAAAGATCCTATTCCAGCACATAGCCACCAGCAACTGTTTGCATTAGCTAAATACATTTATGATCGTATCTAAAATAGGCGAATATTGGTTTCAAAACCAGTGGCAGTTCATCGGCTGTAACAAAAGGGAAGGCAAAACCTCGCCCTTCAAAGCTTAATGACTTAAACCTTTCGCAGTTTACTTTTCTTTATCAGCAGTTGCTCATGCGAATTGGTAGAAGGACAGTCAAATTTATTTTCGATAGCAAATGGCCATGCAAATTATCAATACGTCTTTATAAATTAGTTTGTGAGGCTTTCGTAAGAAGCAACAAGAATCCATTTTCTTAATATAGAAGGAAGGAATGCGATGTTGCACAACTTATTGCTTATGAGCCTCACTGATCAATTTGCAAAATTATGTGGTTTCACGAGCTACTTGAGCGAGGAATTTATGAAGACGTAGGCCTATGGTAATTTACGTTGTAATTTATGTGTGAAAGAAAACCCCTCATAATGTTGTGGTGCAAATTATAACAAAGCTATCGAAAATAAATGTGACTGTCCTTCTACCAATTCGTATGAGCAAATGCTGATGAAGAAAAGTTAACTGCGAAAGGTTTAAATCATTAGGCTCTGAAGGACAAGGTTTTGGCTTCCCTTTGTTACGGCCGATGAACCGCCACTGATCAAAATAGAGCTAGTTTAGTACAAAGAAATGAAAGTGATGTCCCCAGTCGCAATTGGTTCATCGCTTGATATGACTTTTTCCTGAGTTTTAAAATCGCCGGGTTTAGCATTGGAGTAAGCACACTGTTGTAAACTCGCACCTTTTTTTGTCAATTATTTTAACTGTAATTTTACGATCAGCTCATGACAGAGGTTCTAAGAATGTTAACTGTAAACCACAGTGACATGCGCACAGGACTAGGCTAACAGTTAAAATAACAAGGAGGCAGTGCGTTAATTTAACTGATAAATTCAATCCTCTGATAACAGTGCAGTAATACCTAGTACTTCGGCTTTCCATTAATGGATCAATGCCGCCATCTAACGTTATTTGCTAAAAAAGAAAATAAATAATAATCATCATCATCATCATCATCATCATCATCATCATCATAATAATCATAAAACTAATTATTATTATTAGGCCTACTTTTTACATAATCACTTGACTCTTACTGGAACATGAGACCAATAACTTTACGGAAGTTGACAAATGATGACACCCCAATTTACCTTGCAGCACCCCTCAGCAGAAACATGTTCTCGCATGCATGATTCAGACTGTGCCCATGCAATGAAGAAAGTATGTAGATTGAATAAGAGAATAGAGGGGTACTGTTCCAATACAGAATTGAGGAACGTTCATATGTCTAAAGGGTGCAGCAGGAAAAAATAGACTCTCAGAAAAAAACACTATAAAACTAAAATGCGAAGATTTCAGAAAATCTGGTCATACGTCGTGATAGACTATGGAATTCTCTCTTGATTGACACCAGTGTTGTGGTTCAGTTTTCATGCTTCAGTGAGCACAGCTAATTTGAATTTTGCTAAATAAAAATCTTTTGCGTATGGAAGTGCCAGGGTTCATAGGTTCATATGAGATCTGTTGCCATGGAATGACAAGTTCCCTTGGTGTTTTACTTGCATGCATAAAATGGGAAAAAAAATTAGTTGTAGGAAAAAAGACCTCAAGGTTTCCAAATCAATGGTATTCCTGAGTCACATAAGTCAAAAAAGGGCATGGCAACCAAATTTCAAGAGGGCACCACAGGAAATCGCTGGAGATATTGACACGAAATTTGGGATTCTTTTATTTGGCATCATAAAGTGTTTTGGACAAAGTTTGAACAAAACCTGAGAGGTGTTAGGTGCATGGGTGGCTGAGTTGACATGGAATGACCCAGTCATTAGCTGTGTGTAATGGGCAAGGTGTTTGACTTAATAGTTTTTAGTTGCACTTAGGGAACGTGTATCACTGACGAAAGGTACCCGGCCTGGCTACAGAGAGCTCAATTAATCTGTTCGCAAAGTGAAATCAGAGTTGGAAAATTGTTTGCGAAAGATTAAGGCATGTGGAGAGCCTCACACACAACACAAAGTGAATAACACAAGGCTGTTAGCTCAAATGTAAGCAAGTAAATTTTTTTGCCATTTCACCCTAGTTACCAACAATCTATGCATATGTTTTTGCTGAGAAGACAGAATGTCTACATTAACATAGTATTGTTTTTCCCCTGTAGACTTTTCCCCAGTGCACGCAATACCAGATGTAGCCACAAACCAGTGGCTTTTCTGTTTAGAAAATGATTCCTTCATGCCACGCAGCACAGGCATTAGCAACACTAGACAATATAAAACATATAACCAGATGGCAAAGGATTTTGTAATGGCATGATGTAGTCTGCTTAGAAACTTTAACATGAGAAAAGCTGACTAGGTAGCTAGCCAGCTAACTTGCTATAATCGGATTCAAAACATCAGTTGCTTAGCCAAAATGAGTAAAGTTACCCTGTTATCGAAATTGGTTTGGAGGAAAACACCGAAACAGTGAACTTTAGATTAATAACTCACTTATGCCAATGTGACTAGTTTAAGGGTTAGCTGTATTGTGTAATATGATTTATTACAAAGTCTAGCTAGTGTATTGCCTGGCTCATGGCCAACTGACATTAGACAGCATACTGGATTCAGTGTTAGTTTTTGCTCAGTGATGGCAACAAACATGAAAACTACTTACCCTGCTTTACACGTGTAGAAAAACTTCTCTATTTTGCCCATTTTAATTTCAATGTGCAGTTTATTGGGTGCCTGGCTTTTCTGCATTGATCGCCAGCATTTTGCAGTTACTCATGTATCTCTATCCATTCAGTTAAAAAAATTTGATATCATGGGTATTCCCTTGCGTGACTGAGTTATGGCCTCTCTGAAAGCCTTTGCCTGCCTGGTTGGACGCACTGGGCACCAACTAAACAGTTATATTTTGGGGAATATTGTGCAAAAGAGTGGTGCTCAAACTTCTGCTGAGCTGTGATCAATGTGGAACTGAGCTGCAAAATTGTGGGTCTTAGCAACTGTAACAAAGGGGGGCAGTGCTGGTCGGAGTCAATCGGAAAGGTCCATTAGCCGTTTCAAGCCATTTCATAATCTGTCTTTTGTGACATCAACAAGGGTGAAGGATGACCCAGAATAATAAATGGACTGATTAACTAACTGGCTGTCACCTCTTCCTGTCGCAGCTGGACTATGGTGACATTGTCTATAGATTTGCCTGTGCCTCCAAACTAGCCAAACTTGATCCTCTCTTTCACGCAGCCTTGAGGTTCATCACTAACTCTCCTTTTAGGACTCACCACTGTACTTTGTACTCAGCTGTTAGTTGGTCCTCGTTAACATCTTGCAGGTTGCAACACTGGTATATTTTTATTTATAAAGCCATTCTCGGTAACCTCCCCTCTTACATCTGTGCCAAATTTGTTTTGGTTCAAAATTCTTTCAATCTGAGATCCAATTCTTGGCTACGCTACGTTGTGCCTCCACTCAGATCTGAGTCAGGGAAAAGAAGTCTTTCCTACTTTGGGCCTTGGTCGTGGAATGACCTCCTGTCTGAACTCAAATTGGCTACACTGGTTTCTCTCTCCAGCTTTAAAAGGATCATCAAGGATACTCTCTCTAGTCACTGCTCCTGTTTTGATGTATAACCCCCTTTTTTATATAATCTCCCCAACATTTTTATAATTATTTTAGGTCTCGGGCTCACTTGTTAGGATTACTTGTTATAAAATAATTTATTTATTTATTTATTTATTTATTTATTTTGATTCTCAAATTTGTTTCTTTATAGGTAGTTATTGTGCTGGTTGTGTTGTATGTTGTGTGTGTTATGTCTTTAATGTTTTGTCCTTTGTAGAATTCAACATAAACTTTACGCCTCTTGGCCAGTTCGCACATGTAAAAGAGACTTGTCTCATGTGATTTTACTGGTCAAATAAAGTTTAATAATAATATAGGGCCCTATTTTTACAATATATGCTCATTGTCTGTAGCGCGTTGTGCAAGCAAATTTTGGGATCCAAATCCATTTTTGCTAGTTTAACGGCAGGTTATCTGGCTGCTAATTAAGGCGCAAGGTTCAAAGGGGTCGTATTTAATTTCTTCATTAATCATAGACATGTTTTGGATGTTACATTAAATAAACCAGTGTGTCATCTCCCATGCCCTTTAAGAGCCAGATGCCCTTGCAAATTGGCAAATTGATATTATGAGGGTGCATTTTCCAAATAGTCAGAAAAACACTTCTCTACAGGGCCCGGTCAATTCAAGCACAAAGTGAAAGCGCGCTAGTAAACTACTGCTGAAACCTGATCTCTTTAATGTCCAAAAATGTTTGCTAACGGGGTCATTCCATACAAAACTGAACAAATGCGTTACAATTGTGATGAAAATTCAAATACACCTTTGCCAAAGTTTTTAATTGCAGTGGTGAAACCCCATCCAAGGGCATCACAAAGAAGCAAGCAAGAAGATAAACAGAGTGATCACTTCATTTCAGTGACCCCATAATGTACTAAGGTGGCAGGCGTTGTGGATGTAACAAGGACAAAAAACAGATGTTGAATTCTTGAAATTCAGATACATTTCAAAGTCAGTTCTTTTGTATGATAAATGGCCTCAGTCTATCAGTAACATTTATGGACAATTATGGCTAGTCAATGTTTTTCATGTCTATTGTCCTCAATATTTGTATTCCGTTCACCTGGTTTCAGTGCAAAGCATTGTTAAAATTTTGCAACTGGTTACCAATCACCAAAGGAATATATTATGTTATTCACAAGCAGGCATTTCAAAGAATACGAATGAAATAACAAATCATGTGGCATTTTCATTTTCTTATGGACTTCAGTAGCATTTAACTTCTTTCCCCAACCACCGACGTCGTCATCTGCTGGCCATTAAACATAATGCAAATTTTTTGAGATTTCTGCAACGGCCTCGCTTTTTAGATCCGGGTGCTGCGTCCATCTCTTTGTACAGTCAATGCACAGGACATCATCTACGCATATTTCTTGATGTTGTTATGGTTGTAACACGATATTAGCACATGGGAAAAAAATTTCTTTTTTCAATCATTTTTTAAAGCATGGTATATACGATCATCTGATGCCTTGTGAAATTTTGATGCAGATAGTGAGTACCTTAGTTTGCCGTGGTCATCTTGACGCCATTTGCATATATTATGCAAATTAACCCACAGGTCTGGACGTAGCAAGCGAGGATGCGACTGGTTACGCCCACAATGGTAATTTCAAATTGGATTTCTGATCAGATGAGTCCCAGTAATTTAGTGCAGAGAATTAAAACCGTTATTATGGGCATTTCTCTGCAATATTTCATTTTACTTTGTTTCGAAGTATCAACAGACATGTCATGAGCATTTCGTGAAGTTGGCTGCCAAATCTTGTGAGAAAATATGTCCTTCACAATGCCATATGACATCAGGACACCACTTTTTCCGCTGTGTTGTTGGACCGATGACTCTGTTTTTTTCTTATGTATATCTACAATCCGGGAGTGAATAAATATGAACAATGCAAATCATTTAATTCTCTTCGGAAAAAAACTTTATTGACCAATATAAAACACAGTGAATTGTGAGGCTTAGTATGGAGCAACCTAATAAGAAATGTATTATTGAAATATTGTTCAAAATTGTTTTAATCATATTCCAGTGAAAGAAATCATTATACACTGTGAATGCTGGAGTCACATTTTAACCTGTGCATAAAACAAAGAAACAAAATTAATAAAATAAGGATTTAATTCAGGGTCACGGGTAAAAACATGATTATTTGTAGGTGAGGCAATGACCAAGAGAAATTAAAATGAGCCAGGAAAATAATAGCTTGGGAAAAGGAAACAAAATAATGTTATTTTAATAATGCTACTGTAACCCTTTGAATAACATTGTGCAGGACTGTAATGAACTTGTTTTTACTATATAGACTGTGAGGCTAGGGACGACATGGGTTAACAAGGATGACATAAAAACAAAAATAATCACCTGGATGTGGATGTTCACGATTTAAACAAGTCAGAGCATTCAATGATCCGGCACACAATGCACAGGGATGCAAACAATTGCACTCACCAATATGGAATCTATTTTTTAAATACGTATTTCGATTTACACTTTCACATTGTAATCTTTTTATTTTTCCTCGTTTGCATTACTCCATGCTGCTGCTGCTCGTCCCTGTGTGTGTAACAAGCTGAGAGCACGTGCGTTGTGTTCTCGCCTATAAAAGGCCATTAAATTATCTGAGTAATGTGCCCTTAAAATAGCAGTTAAAAACTGACTACTGACTTTAGACCAGGTTTTTTTGGTCAATTGTGCAATGGCTTTGTGCTACCTCAAAATGGCATCACGCTAGTCATGCGCCTGACCACACCTATGACCAGCACTCCAGTGGCGCTCAATTTGGCGCAAATGCATTCGCCATGGCAGATGGGAAATTGGTATCCGTGTCAGCCATTGAGTAACAAAGACAGTTCCGCCACGCCTAGCACCCCTTTGCACTAGGTGTATGATAAAGGCCTTAATGTCATAAACAAACAGATTTTGAGATGGCTTGTAATGACTAATTAGCTATGCACCTGGTGTCATGATAGCAGACCCTGAACATATGCCATTATGCTGTACCTCATACTGTAAAAGGTATCAGCCCAACAAAGAAGAGTGGAATAGAGAATATAAGGTTTTTGCAACTGTAGCAAACACAAATATTCAGAGGTGGAAAAATCCAGCTTCGGAAATTAAAATCATTCCCTGTCCTTTGTCTTGCATTAGCTAATTTGCACAATTGTTCAGTCAGTAGTACAATCACCAGGGAAAAACAGCTGACTGAGATTGTATGCGAGAGAAACGCAAGGCAGAACTTTTACACTGTAAACAATGGGTTTGCCATCTCTCTCTCTCTCTCTCACACACACACACACACACACACGCTCCCACACACACACACACACAGACGCACACTTTGGCACAAAAAGATACACGTGTGTGTGTAGGTATGAATGTACTGTATATGTGTTTGTAGCATGCACACATGTCTATGCATATATTTTGACCCAACCTGATGGGACAAATTTTTCAAACTGTAAATCAAAGACCCATTGGAAAGCCTCTGGCAAGGAGGTTTGAATGCCATCCTGAGTTAGTCAGATAAAAGCTGCAGAAGAGACAGAGAACCCCCGGCAGGTTTTACTTTCCTGGTTGAGACCAAGTTGAAATTTTCTCCAGATGTCCATAGCTTTTCAGATCTAAGCTGAAAAAAATGGGGCTGCAGGGGAAAAGAACATTTCAGAATCTTTTTAAGGATAGTTAGTGCTGCAGACAGCCGAGGAAACACGGTAACTCCACATGGCTGAGAAACACAGTTCAGCACTCAAAATAACAAGGACATTGGACTTAAATTGTACTTTCAAACCTACCACTCGCGTCCCATCAAAAAATTTATTTTTGATTCTGTTAACAAATTATTTTTTCAGTTATTTGTTTGCCACATATTTTTATTGTACTGTATACTTTAAGTAACCCACAAACTACTGCAGCAAATGTGACTGCATGTCTAAATAAAGTTTGAGTTGACTGTCCATTAGTCTATCTTTCCATTAGTAATTGAAACTCATTCGCAATTCCTACATTGGTGTGTAGTTTATTTGTGTATATAGAGTGATAGACTGATGCGCCAAGTGAATAATCGCTTTGTGCAGAGGACTGACCTGCTCAATGGATTCATTCAGTTGCAGCATCCTAACAATTCAGGCTCGGCACAAAATACAGGTGCATCTCAATAAATTAGAGTATCATCAAAAAATTGATTTATTGCAGACTGAAATATTTCAAGTCCTTGTTATATGGGCCGGTAGGCCACGAGTCTAAGTTTCGGCTCTGGATCTTCTTCTTTTTTTTTTTTCGGGGTCGCAATTGTCCTGCTCATGCACACGCGGTTTCGCGATTGGCCCAAACCCAGCCCGAGTACGGGGGGGTATACTACGAAGCAAGCTAAACAAGGACAGCCTTCATTTCAGGAAGCCGGTTCAACAAACTCTGACTCACAGTCACAGATAATTGGTATCATAAAGGTGGCTATAATTTTTCTTTCTTAACATCGGCTTTGTGCTTTTTTGCACAAAGTTTCGTGCATCAATTTTCCGTGTTTCCCTTTATAAAATGACCAATCACGTGCTCTGAGGAAGCTATCCCTGATCCAGGATCAGAAAGACTGTGGGATATCTCCCCCCGCGGCACAAGGGGGCGCCCCAGTGGCTTAATGGGAGACATGAATTTTTACACTGATTGGTTGAACACTTTGATAGACTGCACGATTATGCATGCGCATAGACTCTTGGGAAATTATTAAATTCATAATTATTAAAATTATTTTAATGGTATGCTGTGTAAAATGTATAGCATGGCATACAATATTCTTCCTAAGATTTTCTGCATATCCACCCGAATGTTGTCAGAGCTGGTGGCAAAAAAAAACAAAAAAAAAAACGCAACGTTATGCATACTGTTCGTGCCACTTAAGTGCCTCTCTTTGCTACAATGCCAACATATGGCTCCAGTAGATTGCATAAGTAACAAATTCCCTCAGCTGACAATCTGTAGCATTCATAGAGAATATCGTCTGTAAAAGCGAACAGGTCGTGCTAGTCTCCCTTCAAAGAGAACTGCCCACGTTTCGGGCACCAAAGTTCACAGGATTATTCAAGAAAGGAGATGCCAACTGCAAAGGAGGTGCTTAGTGATAAGGCAGCAACCTGCTCCTGACCAGGTTCAGTTCTCAGCATAAGTTACCATGCTAATCTAGCCACGTTAAATGAGAGGCATCTACGTGACATTGAAAAGCCTATGTTTAGGCTTGACATACCTTTCTAAACCACGAATCTTGCTTCGCTGTATACCCCCCAGGCTCTGAGAAGCTTCTTGTTTTTTTCGGGGTAGCGATTGTGCTGCTCATCCGCGCGCAGTTTCGCGATTTGCCCAGGCCTAGACCCGGCTGGAGTATAGGCTCTGAGGAGCCTCTTGTTTTTTTTAATTTTGATGATTACAACTGACAGCTAATGAAAACCCAAAATTCAGCATCCCAAAAAATTTGAATATTGTGGAGAAGCTCAATATTGAAGACTCATGATGTCACACCTGAGCCTTTAAATCATCTCTCAGTCTGGTTCAGTAGGCGACTCAATAATGGGGGAGACTGCTTACTTAACAGTTGTCCAGCAGATGATCGTTGACACCCTGCACAAGGAAGGTAAGATATGAAAGGTCATTGCTAAAGCAGCTGGCTGTTCACAGACTGCGGTATCCAAGCACATTAAAGCAAAGTTGAATGGAATGAAAAAATGAGGTAGAAAAAGGTGCACAAGCAACAGGGATAACTGCAGCCTTGAGAGGATTGTGAAAGGAAGCCCATTCAAGAACTTGGGGGAGATTCACAAGGGGTGGACAGCAGCAGGAGTCAGTGCTTCAAGAGACCACACACAGACTTATACAGGACATGGGCTTCAACTATTGCATTCCTTGTGTCAAGCCAATCTTGAACCAGAGATAACAGCAAAGGCATCTTACCTGGGCTGAGGACAAAAAGTACTGGACTGTTGCTCAGTCGTCCAAACCCCTCCTCTCAGATTAAGGTAAATTTTACATTTCATTTGGAAATCAAGGTCCGAGAGTCTGAAGAAAGAGGCGAGAGGGACAGAATTCAAGCTGCTTTAGGTCCAGTGTAAAGTTTCCACAGTCAGTAATGGCTTGGGGAGCCATGTCATCTGTTGTTGTTAGTCCACTGCATTTTCTCAGGTCCAAGGTCAGCGCAGCCGTGTACCAGGAAGTTTTAGAGCACTTCATGCTTCCCTCTGCTGACCAGCTTTATGGAGATGCTGATTTCCTTTTCCAGCAGGACTTAGCACCAGCCCACACCGCCAAAGGTAGCAATACCTGGTTTGAAGGTGACCTATTATACTATTTTTCGAAGTCTTTGACTCCTCTAGAGTAGTCCTTATCACGCAAAGTAAAAAAAGGGTACTTATTTCGCTCATACTGCCATCCTCAAAAAGCCCCATTTCTAGTCCATAGTAGTCTCTGCCTGAAACGTCTGATTGGTGTGGCTCTTCCCCTATAGCCCCCACTCCCCGTGTGCCCACTTTCTTCTGACTGGCCAGCTCTGTGGAGGGCGGATCTAGGCGGGACGAGGCAGTAGAACTGGTCAACAAACAAAGTGTAGACCGGAGAACATAGAAATCCAGTGGGTCTGAGTTTAGAGGGAAACATGGACAGTGAGCAGCAGTTAAAAGTGGACCAACAACTTATGGACTGCTTCGGAGTGTATTATGACTTGCTGGTTCGTGTGAATAGCTGTGGTGTGTAGTTAGCCTAGAGTAACGAACAACTTCTGTGCTGGTGTATGATGAAGGGGCGAAAGCTCCAGGCTAAACGGCCTTCTCGGAAATTGCCCGTGGTGATGGTTTACTCATTGCGTCGGAATGACCAGCTTTTCCTCATGGAAAATGGGCGAGTTATGGATATTGCGCGAGAGCTAGATAGAGTGCCGGTTATGTCACGAACATAATACAGGTTTTACAGACTGTAAATTCTGTTCGCGTGAACTGTTGCTTATGTGGAGCTAGTGAATTGATCTTCTGTGAATAGTGAATTAGCAGAGCACGCGAACTAACATGCAGTAGCTGATAAGCGGTCATGACTTTGAATGTAACCAGTCGCGCGAAAAATTAATTTCATTCTGGTGGGAAAGCTGCTTAATGCCCCCATAACGCGTGTATTCGCATCTTTGCATTGACTTTGAATAAAATCAGTTGCGTGAAAAATTAGTATCACTTCCGGTGTGAAAGCTGCTTAACGCGCCGATAATGCATGTATTCGCGTCTTTGCATTGACTTTGAATGTAGACTAAGCTGTCCCACGAAAAATTAATTTCGTGTCCGATGTGAAAGCAGCTTTATGGATAGTACGCGACAGCAAGAGAGAGCTTGGTTATGTTATGAACATAATACAGGTTTTGCAGACCATCAGTTCTGTTGCTTATGTGGAGCTAGCGAATCAATCCCTTCTACAGGAAAGAATTTCAAAATTAATCTCCGCCTTTTTATTAGCTACAACAATTTCTAAAGGGGGATAAAATTATGTCATGGTAGTGCAGAGAAATCATTTGTTATACCAGACACGGTACAGCTTCTGTGTTTCGCATTGCTTTCACGGTAGCACCAGAGAGTTTGCCCAGACATTTGTGAAGCATCCGGCTGATCACGGTCATGGATAAGTGAAGCGATCACTACCTAGTGGCTACAATCGGGCAGCGTTATGATGAAACTGCCGCATTGATGCTTATCAAAGTAACACAAGCATACCGATCAGAATTACTGCATATAAGTTCACTAGGAGCATTTTTAATTAGCACGGCGGCACACGAACTAACATGCAGTAGCTGGTAACCGAGCAGTCATAACCAGAGAGACAAACCCTTGCAATACGTTTTACAGACAGGAAGTTCTGTTACCATGGACACTTGTACCAAACATCCAATTACAAAAAATCATTATAAGTTAGCTTCAAATGAGGTTTATGTTCACACACCTTCTGTAGATTTTCCCCTGATATCACTCTTGCATATTTAGGACACAAACATTAGCAACAGTTACTTGGCTACGTTAGCCGGTGTGCAACAGCCACAATCAACTGGCTATCATGTCAGGTTGGCTTAAACAGTAAAAGCAACTTATGAGCTGCTGGATAGCTCACTCGGTTAAGGCACCGCTTTGCAGTGCGGAAGTGACTATCACGTCCAAGCCCCGGTCGTACCAACTGGCAGTAGTTGGCAGCTTTTTCAGAGTAGCGCACAATTGGCCATCGCGCTACAGGGGCTGCGTTCCAATCCGAAAAAATGCTTGCATTGTCGTGTTCACTCGCCCTCCAATCGAGGAGGGAATCCCCAAATAATCTTGTGAGACATTATAGGTGCCGTTTTGTTGGCAAAATGGGGTTGTACAAAGTATTAACATCAGGGGTGCTAATAATTGTAGCACACATGATTTGATGTATAATAATTATTTCTTAATGTGGGATTTTTCCCACTGAATAAATGCACTTGAATCAAAGCTTGGATTTTCCTCTTTTTTTCAATATGGTCCTATATTATTACTCAGCAACAAAAGTTTCTGTGACACCATTTATGTGTATGTTATAAATGACACGCAAAGATCTCAATGCAATCAATATGTTTATTTAACAGGAGAAACACTGACTTTTCAGTGCCAACGTCACTCAAAACAAAAAATGTCATTTTCATGCGTCATGAAGCACTTGTCTGACGTCTAACCAATTGTGACCTTCACACTTCAATACCGGGTGTGACTTCCTCGTGCCATGATGCAAGCAACGCATCTCCGGCGCATGGACCGAATCAGATGTGCCAGAAATTGCTGTGGGATGTCATTCCAAATCTGACGTAGACGTTGTCGCAATTCCTGGAGTGTAGCTGGCGGGTTATCCAACCGCCGCAAACGTCGATCCATCTCGTCCCAAAGATGCTCGATTGGGAACATGTCTGGGGATCTGGCTGGCCATGGCAGGACATTGACATGTTGTTGCATCAGATACTGCTGTACAATCCTTGCAACGTGTGGTCTGGCGTTATCATGTTGCAGCGTTATTCCGGGACCATGTTGCATCAAAAAGGGTACCACCAATGGCCGTAGCACTTCATCGCGATATCTTTGACCTGTCAGATTTCCATCAATAACAAGCAAATCTGTTCTGTTTCTAGCCGTGATCCCTCCCCAAATCATGACACTACCACCTCCAAAACGATCAAATTCCTGAACACAGTTGTTGGCATAACGTTCTCCATGTCGACGGTATACACGTAAACGACCATCACATCGGTTAAGCATGAATCTTGATTCATCAGTGAAGAGTACAAGATCCCACTGACGTTGGATCCACCGTCGATGTTGTTGTGCCCACTGTAGACGCAGTCGTCGGTGTTGTACTGTGAGTATTGGACGTCTTGCTGGCCGACGTGGGACAATGCCAAAATGACGGAGACGGCGACGGATTGTCTGTGCAGACAGTCGCCTCAAACCAGGTATCGTTCTTGCAGTTATGGTTGCAGGTTGGAATCGATTTCGGAGATGGGTTGTTCGAATCCAGTTGTCCTGTCTGGGAGTGGTTACTCGTGGACGGCCGCTGCGAGGACGGTCTCTGACATGTCTTGTCTGCTGATGACGCTGCCATAAGTTCCAAATGGTTGTCTGGTGGACATTCAGGCGATGAGCAACTTCCCTCTGCGAGGTTCCGGATTCAATCATCCCAATGGCCCTCCACCGATCATTTTCAGACAGTCTTGGCATTTAGAGGGTAGAGTTCCTGATCCGAAATGGCTGTGTTTTCGATAAGTGATGCTTCCGTCGTTCATCAGGCACAATGTGAACATTCCAAAAATTCTCCTCTTTTATTGCCATCCACAAGCATGATTTACGCACATTTTCACGTGCAAAGTCATTTTCTCGCATTTTCATGATTTCCATTTCAATGTTGTGTTTACGTGTAATGTTTCAGTCTGATATCACCATGTATGACAATTTCATAATTGCGTTATGAAAAATAATTAACAATATTGGTGTCACAGAAACTTTTGTTGCTGAGTATATTTAGAAAAAAACTGAATTTATTAGAAGCTAAACTTTTTGTTATCTGCTTAAGTGCTGCAACTCTTAAAATTCCATAATGCTTCCCAATCAAAAGCATTCCTTTCTTTAATTCATCCAAGACTTGTGATTAAGAGGAGCAATAACATCAAAAAATGGACATAATGTTCCTTCACTCTCCTTTTATTGTGAAAGGGCAGGTTTCAAACAATGTTGGAAATGAAAGGCATCATATTTTGCATTCCTACTTCGAGGGCCGAGGATTAACTAGTTCTATCTGACATTTTACTCAAAAATGAGATATCTGTCCTTCAATAGTCTCAGTACTAACTAGTTTCATTTGAGATATAGTTTCATGTTTTAGTGGTTACCTGTAAAGGCCAAAGGTCAATGTAACATAGGTACATCTGAATTTTCGATAGAAATATTAGTGTTAACAGGTTCTATCTGCTGTCAGCCAATCTGTTACTTCAGTTTGGTCATGTGATACATGCTTGATCAAAATGGCGGCACGCTTGAGAAAGCTGACAAGAAATCACCATGGAAAATTGATGACTGATGATGAATTGAGAGAAGTATTTGAGAGGTAAGTGGAGTGTATCAAACCTACAGATATTGTAGATTCTCTGTATAGCAGCGTTATATGACATTTCAGCAAATTTGTAGTCTACTGTTCAAAATCAAGGAATCATATCCTAACTACAAATAAGTTATGAGATATGTACCTTTCATTGTTTTAAAATAGCAAATAGCTAAATATAAAAACTCATTTTTCTCAAAAAGTAAAAAATGCTAGATAGAGCTAGTTTATCCTCGGCCCTCGACTTTGTAAGCCAGTATTGGGAGACCAATTACATTCCAGATACACACAGACTGGAAAGAGTTACAAGAACACATAGGTCAATATGGGATACTTCAGTCGCACATACATTAAGGTTTTTTTTTTTTTAGGTTTTTATCTTATAAACTGTTATAAAAATTACTTTCATCCAGATTTGCACTCATTTTTGGCGAGATACTGTTTTGACAGTGGGTGCGTAAAAGCACTCTATTCATCCTTCTCCGGCAAATCCTAAAGACGTTCAACTTTTTTTTGTGGCTCTCCAGATGATCAATCAGTTGTTCTGCAGCAAGCTTCTCCAGCACCTTTGACATTACTGGTAGTATTGATACGGGTCAATAATTGGAAACCAGGTCAGGATCCGACTTGAAAAATAGTGTTTTAATGGCTTGTTTCCACCCATTAGGGTATTCACTGCCCTGTTCTAAACCAAATCACTGAAAGAGGAAGTGACATCCTAACTGAAGACCTGCCTTGATGAGCGGACTGCCGGTTTTCATTTTCATTTACATGTAGACCACATCAGAGCGTGGTGACATGTAAATGTAAATGAAATGGACTGGGGGCACAGTTTTGCTTTTTGCATTTGAGAATTGTCCACAGTTGTGCAAGTTAAGTTAAAAAATTTTAAATGTTGAATATATTCGATTTAAATTTTACTTATATAGAACTCATGCATATTTGGAAAATTATAATGTTATTGTGAAATTACATTTTCATTTTCAGGTTTCCATTTTCATCTTAATATTGTCCCCTATGAGCTTCCATATACATTATTGTTATGCAGTTCATATTCTTATTTATTTTTGGTGCATCTTTATAAGCATTTTTTTTTTATATTGAATTTAATTTACATTCAGGCCTGAATTAATCAGTTAAATCATACCTGTACATGTAATTATTCTGTATTTATTTTAATTGTTTTCCCCCTGTCCATTGGTTTGACTGCTGACCTGCTCTTCCCTATCGGCCAGCTGTATAACCATTTTTAACTCACTCTGCCAATGCAGATTATTCCTTGTTTTTCCCTATGCTTTTAAGGCATCTGAAGCAGAACATTTACAGGTTTTATTCAATCTGATTACACTGAAACAGACATCTAATCATAACATTGGCTCATGGTTATCCTCGTGTTTATACGCAATGCCAATTCTTCTGACTTTCCTTTTGGGGATCTAATATTAAGGGATGCTTTCATGCAGGCCTCTCCAGTGGGATGGTCTTCCATAGCTCGTAGCCATAACTAACCTTTCCCTTCACAGTCTCCAAGGTTCTAGCCATACCCCTCTCCATCTAGTTGCTAGCATCGATGATAACTTGAGTGAAGTTTAGCATGAATCTCTAACATGAGCGAAGTTTACAGTCATTGCAATGTTATTCTCTTTGTTTTCACAAAACAAAAATGATTGAAGAGCTAGGGATTGAATGAACTAGCAACAGTCTGCATAGCTGTAGCGAGCTAGTATTCCAAATCCCATCCCATTTGTTCGCTAACCTCTTCATGCTTTATAGGAGAACACTCAGGGTTGTTAACTTGGCAAAGAGAGTTCACACAAAATATTAAATGAGAGGGTGAAAATAATAGTGACACAAATATTTTTGAGAAGACGTTTTGTTTCCTGATAAGAATTTCATGTTGCTTTCAATTGTTACTTCAATAAATGGGTAGAGTTCTGTGAATATTTTGAATGGAAGACTGTGAACGAAATTTTTTTCGACATCTTTGTTTGTTCATTTTCATGAAAGGGAGTGAATAATTCTGGGAGGCACTGGATATGTATGTAATTTTAATGTATTTTACACAGTGGGTTCAAGATGAGCCCAACTCCAGATGTTTCACCCCTGTTGCAGGAAATCTGGGCCATCGGTGGAGGCAGCAGTAATCCTATATTGATTATATAGGCACAATCTGAGGTCAATTTAATCAGGGCACAGAAGAAGAAATTAGAGAAATTACACAGATGGTTGGTTTGGTATGTATTATGTGTCAAGATGTGAGGTTCTGAAATAAAATAAGGTACGGTGTTCTACTCTTTAATTCAAGGAAGGCCCAAACCCATTGTGTTGACATAGTCAGCAGCCGAAGCAAAAATATAATGTGCCACATTATTTTGTCACTTTTTATCTCTGGTGGGGCACGACATGTCAGAAGTATGACACGAAAATCATGGCCACAATTTCAGAAAATTTATGAAAATGGTCACCCGCAAAAATGTGTTTCATGGAGTTGGGGCCTAAATCGTTCTCAGTCTTCTCTGCTATACAAGCTATGTTAATTAGTTTTCCGAAAAATCCATTTCAGGTATTAAGAGAATATTTTTCCATCTTTTGTCTGTAGAGTTTACACAATATTCAAAACTATTGGTAAGTTCTGAAATCGTCATTTCCTTAAAGCTATTCTTACCTTTCCGGCATGCGGCACAGCACTTAGTAGAAATTTGAACATGAACAACTCCACCTCCCTCCAAAGTCCTACCCTCCTCCGCCTGCCTGACCTCTGACGCTCCTCAAGCAGCACGAATGAAGCTGCTTTCACACCGGACGCGAAACAAACTTCTCGCACGACAGATTACATTCAAAGTAAATGCAAAGTCGCGAATCTTGCGCGTATTCGGGTCTTTGCGTTGACTTTGAAAGTAATCTGTCGTACGAAAAAATCCGTTTTGCATCCATTGCCCCATCTTGAAACGGGGCAATGGAGTCAGATTCAGAGGCACCGGTTAGTGAAAACTAACCAACAGAATTGACATAATATCTAATTCTATATGTGGTATAAAAGAAAATGCCCTCGTAACGTCTGACGAACTACTATTAACAGTAGTAATTATAGCATTTCGACGCCTGTTTGTTTACAGTCAGATGCTTCGTGTTTCGGCAGAATTCATCCATATTTTCTTGCAAAAATGCAGTCATAACATCTTACCTCACCAGAATTGTCCCGGTAACGTTAGTCATTAAATCAAGAGCAGTTGCAGCTGCTTTGTTTGTCAGCTTTGTTAGCTACTTTGTTGAGTAGCTACCCGCTTTGTCTCTACAGCCCTGCTGCTCAGCCAGAGAGGCACGTGACTCGCAAGTGGTGACAGCGGTAGGCAACTGGAAGGGGCACAGCAGCAGATGACAGACAGGAAGCTCGGCAAATCAATCATTTTATTCGGACTGAAGAAAATGATTTGTCAGACTTTTATCAGAAATGTGAGAATTGAATATCGATGAGTTTCAACCCCTGGTGGATTTATTTTACATTTTAGTGTGCCATACGCTTATTAGGAGCATTTTAAGATTACAAAAGAAAAGTGAAAAAATTCCAGAAAGGTAACAATAGCTTTAATAAATGGAAAAAATTTTCTTTAAATACCATAATTAATATTAATATTAATAATTAATAGCAATATATGAAATGGGGAATTTTATAGCTCCTTCTGTGCATGTCAATAATCAAATAAATTGATAAATAATGCATAGCCTATGTAGCCATTTATGTAGCTTTATGACAAACAGGATCCTGGCAAAAGGGATGTTTTCAGGATTTATATTTTTTAATTCGTTAATTCCTTCGGTGAATCAAGTCTCATCAGGGACCTTGATGTCTGGACAGCTTGGTTACGTAATTTATTTGTTTCCTTTCACAATTAGACCCTTATAGATCACCCCTATGTTCAGGTCAAACACCTATGTTGTATCCTACTCTTCATGGACAAAGGTATTTCTACAACTTCTCAGTTTTATCGTTGTCTGGAAGACTCAGACTGTCTCCAAACAAATTCTTATGCGTGCATATAGCTTTTCATACAGACTTTGAAGGGAGAACTGTTGTATTACTGTTGGAGAAGTGGTACAGTACATTTGGGGCATTTGTGCTGCCGAAGTAAGGGGGAACCAGAAAGACAGCAGTTTGGAATTCTACTAGAAATTTCTACAAAAGAAAGGATGCGAGACAGGCAACACCTGCTGTGAGTTGCTATGCAACGTTGGCCTGCCACTGCCCCCAAGGCCTTTTCCCTCCCAATTAAGATTTTAGGAGTGATTCCAGCTGGGACCACTATTGTGAAAATCAAATGCATTTTTGAGGTGATAATTCATTCTTCCTTTCTGTGCTTCTTCAATATTGTTCTTTATAAACAAAAAAACTGAAATGGTCAGAAAAACACAATGAGGGAGAATTTATAAATTCATTCAGATTCAAAATATCTCTTATTTACTAGCTGAAATTAAATGCACTTAATGGTTTGAGATTTCTGACATTTGAGTATAATGTTTCTTTGCTAAATTGATCTAGGAGAATCCATCCAATGCTCAGCTATTTATATTGAAGGCTTTTAATTCAAGGCCCTGATCCTGTGTTTTTATCACACCATCTATTTTCTGACACACAAACAAACACACACACACACACACACACACACACAAACACGCGCGCGTGCGCATACAAAGACACTTTTTATTCCCTCGCTTTGTTTCAAATTCCAATTTTTGGTGTTCATACTCACTGATAATTCCCACTTTATCGAAAGGCCTAAAGACAAACACGCAAACTGCCCCTCCTTCTCACGCAAATGCAGCTGGAGGAGGATAATTCATATGCTTCTTGTGTCCATGTGCAAGCAAATATTTGGGCTTAATGGGGCTCACTGATGCACTGTGGAAAATGTGTGTCCCACTGAGATCCATGCCTTTAGCTGGCACTATGCTGATGCAGATTTGATAGAAGACTATCCACATAGTAACATAACAGGCCACCTTTTTCAAATGGTCATGCTAAAAGCATATGCTTGAACCATCTCAAGACAATATGAACTGTATTATTATTAGGTGTGATTATATTAAAAATACAGCCATAGAATCTTTCAAATATTTGAAATCTGCATTGGCAAAAAAAAGTAATGCCCAGGGAGATATACCCAGCCAGGCTCATACTGGTTGTAGGAGCGTAACTAGAATTGAACAAGTAAACGTAGAGCAGGAATGTTTTTGCCATTTCTGTGACTCTCTGAAGCATTGTTTTGGAGTAACAGGGCAACCTATTAAACTTTACACAACCTAACAGATGTTTTATCATTGAATATTATACACATATCATATTTGTGTGCAGGTCAAAGGAGAGCAATTACAATCAACAACAATCTTTCTAGGTAATAAAATTAAACATGGAAAATTACAGAAGCGATCCTGTCTGAATAATGTAGTTAAAAAGGTGCCAGTTCAGCCGCCAGCGTGTCGCTTGCATGCTGTTTGCATGCTGCGCAGACTCACACTGTTTGGGGAATATGCTGGTGTTATGTTGGCACCTATTGCTTTTTATAGAGAAACACAAATTTTGACCACGAAAAAATTCACTGGATTGTAGGAATTTAAAAAAATTAAAATGTGAAATTTGCACCATGTGTAAGAAGCACAGGGCTATTGTTTTATGGTATTCTCTCTCTCTCTCTCTCTCTCTCTCATATATATGTATATATATATGTATATGTATATACATATTTATACCATGGTCTGGGTGAATACTTTTCTCTGATTGGCTGGCAGGTATGCATTAAAACCGTGGAACCCCACAGGTATTTCGGCTACGGTCGTTTCACCATTCGAAATTCATCCACTAGCCAACTTGTAACCCTAGCAATGTTAAATGTGGTATTCGGCTGGGTACAACGGAAACCTAGCTGCTAATTTATCTCCAGTAAATTTAACAGCGTCATACAAGTCGCGTCCAGCGGGGCGGTTAACTATAGGTACTCGATAATGCAGCGAAGTAATCAGGCTTTATTCATTAAACGATTGTAATTGTGTATGGTTACAAAGGAAGCTAACGTGTCCACTTCATGTGTCAACAACTGCTGACAGTTCACTAGCTACGTGCTATGCCAGCAGACTGATTTCAGCTTGCTGACTGCGGAAACCGTCATAAGTTCATTGTAATTGTGGGTAGCAAGTTAGCTACAGTCTGCATAATCGCACATAATGTTGTGTTATGCATAATCTCCATTTCAGATGGAATCCGTTATCAAATCAGCTGGTAAACGGATGTAAGCGTGTGCAAAAAAAAATCTTTCTCCATGAACGTAAGATGAACTAAGATAGCTGGTTCAATTTAACTTGGCCTATAGTAGGCTATTGGGTATGAGAAGGCACGGCGCCTCTTTAATGATTACCAGCTTGGGTTTTTTTTTAGTGCAAAACTTTCACCTAAATTTCTGAATGCAGCAATTTGATATTGCTGGCAAATGACCATGGTATAAGCGGAATAATCAACTCGAAGGTGAGCATTCCACGGTTTTAATGCACTTCGCGGAGGCAACCACCCGACGCGAACTCCGTGTCGTACATTAAAACCGTGGAATGCACACCTTCTCGTTAATTATCCCTTACATATAAATATATATATATATATATATATATATATGTAAAATGTACTGTATATAAATACTAAAATCTGCCATTTTTGCACATTTATTTCTGTGAGCAGGTTGGGTTAATACTGGAAAGGCTGCTCTAAGATGTGAATTATAATACCAGGAATGTTCTTCCTGAGAATGAAGCCATGACTTTGCGGTATCAGATTCTACAAACCAAGCACCATGGTGCATCCATAGATTAGTCACCGTAAAACACTCACAAACAGGAGTCAAAACAATTTTTACAAGCATATGAATGGAGGCAAACATTTCACGCAGGGGAAAGGTCTTCAGGTAAAAAAAAACTTAATGTCATGGAAATGCAATAATAACCTGATATTGAATTGCGCCACAGTATATTTGCTGTCCCGTTAGCACTTCTCTTGCTTGCCACGGTAAGGATGGTTAATGTATAACATCTTTTTTTGAAGAGTTTGAAGAGTCTTTCTTCCAGAATATTTTGCAGCAACAGAATTTTAAAATTATATGTATTTTACTAGCTGGTGGCAAGTGAGGAATATATCTTTCTTCAAAATTATGAATCAGAAAACGTTCACGCACTGGGAAAGCAAAGCTCACGTGACCCGCCTTAGCCAGAGCGTGACTCGTGACGTTTCGCCCCGTTGCCTTTCATTAGGAGAGAGACAGGCAGCTCAGTTCAATCGCACATCATCTGTCTGCTCAAGCTCATGAGCCTGCCTATCAGCGGTCATTCTGGCGCAGACTCTAAATTAGACACTCTGTCACCTAGCCCTTCTCTGGGGAGACAGTTTCTCTTTTTTAAGGGGAGGGGAGCTTCTACAGACCATTTGCAGTCTTGGAACATGGGGTGAATCAACAAAAGGGACTCCGTTCCCTCCCGCTCTTCTCTCTTCATACGTGTCTCACGTGATGAGGTGCGTGTCTCAGGAAAATTCTGCGAGGGGTAGACGAGCCCCTCCCCTGCAGGGGGGACAAAATAAGCAAAAGACCCACTTCCCCTGCATCACCTGCCAGCTCAAAATTCTCTCCTCAAGCAACGGAGATGTCTGCAAGAAATGTGTAACCTTTTTTAAACGAATAATAAACCATTATACTCCTTTGCATTAAAACAGGAAAACTATGCACGAGCAACAAACCCCATTAGACCTTTCCTTGATGATTACCAAGTGAACCATCATGCTTCACTCTAAGACATAAAAGAGTCTTTCATAAATCGACACATTATGCCAGATGCAGATCTGTGTTGTGCTATCGAGCTATATGTGTCATGAGTTTCAAATGAGAGTGGTGCATGTAATTGGCAGTGGAGATTTTTGCTTTAAACATATGGCAAGTCTCCCCCAATGTTGCGTATCAGTCGAGGGTACATTTTTCATTGTTGCTTATTCTTTCAAGGAAGGCCTGTTCCTTATGTATTTTTCATTCAGCATGAATGGAACAATATTAAAGTTGTATTGAGTCATGATTTGAGTGCAGTATTAGCAGAGGAAACGCAGCAATGTGATGAATAAATAAATATGAATAGAAATCAGGGACAGACAAGTGCGATGAAAACACTAGGGGTTTCTATGAGGAAAGCAAAAATGCACAGGAAACAGCAGAAAGTAAATCGAAAATAAGTTTGCAGATAAATATCCAAATGCTTCCTGAATAAATCATGGGAATCGCAGGTGGCAGGGAAGCTGCACCAAATCCTTGGCAAAATGCTACATTTCTTTTAGAGGATGAGCATTCTGCTCTTACTGTGTCTCACACAAATGTGCATCAGGAAGACGTTTGTGCCTTTCGACATAATGAATGAACATTATTCTTCATTCAAGGGCAATGAACCTGAAAAATCAGTGATCTAGTGGAGGCTATATGCAAGTATATGGCATATATCCACCTTTTTTTGTCATTTGACATTATACCTCCCCCCATCACCCAAACAACCGTTGAAATACTTGGGAGAATATACCCATTTCCCCCTTTGTAATCTACCCATCTACCTAATAGAGTATCCTCATCTCTCTAGGTACCACATTACCACTGCTAAAAAGTAAACATAGGGTGAAGTATCTGAAAAAAATAAATTCTGCACCATTATTTCTGTTGAATTACATTCCGAGTCAAGGCAGCATTGAGGTTGATTTTGTCTGAATAAATGTCCAGGACAAATAAATTAAAATGAATTTTGAAATGGATGTTTATGCCTTTCAAATTTGGATAATAATAATTTTAAATGGGATTTAAGTTTTATAATTTACTGATATTAGCACCTGAGAAATTATTATAAATGAAAGGTCATAACTCAGTGATGCCCCCAACTGGTAAAAAAAAAAAAGGTCTACTTCTTTTCCTGGAGGTCTGTTTACCAACAAGACATAAGTAGGTCAGACAAGCATTTCAAATGACTGTACGGTCTGCTAACCCTGACATCCCATCTCTCCGCTAGGCCCCATAATAACCTCAATTGCCCGGTGACACAATGACATACTGCCCTGTTTGAGAGTGCTAAAATTGGGCTTCATTATTCTGCCTGAAGCCTCGTGGCTGACAGGCCAAGGGGAGTGCGACAGGGAGCTTGCATCAATCAAGTGGCCGTTTGGGGGTCTTCTTGTTCTGAGACTGGCCTTCTAATTAATGACCTTCGCCCTTCGGCAGAGAAATGTATACAAAGAGATTTAACTCCTTAGCATGCAAAAATGCATCAGCCATCTGCAGCCAGTTCTAATGCAGATTCATGTCCAAAAAAGTTGACACACTGTGTAAGACATAAATGGAGACAGAATGCAATAATGTGCAAATTATTTAAACTTTAAATCAAGCTGAAAATAGTTCAAATACAACACATCAAATGTTGAAACTGAGAAATTTTACAGTTTTTTTTTTTTTTTTGAAAATTATATGCTCATACCAGCAAGGAAAAGGTTGGCATAGGGGCATGATTACCTCAGTGTTGGATCATGTCTTCTTTTGACAACAATCTGTAAGCAAGTGGGAACAGAGGAGACCAACTACTGTAATTTTTAAAGAAAAATATTTTCCATTCTTGCTCTATGAAGGAATTCAGCTGCTCAAGACTACGCAGCCTCTTTTGTCATATTTTTCATTTCATAATGTGCTTAATATTTTTAATGGGTGACAGGTTTGGACTGCAGGCAGACCAGGTTAGCACCCAGACTCTTTTACGATGGCACTATGTTGTTGTTGCAATATGTGTAGAATATGATGTTTGCCATTTTCTTGCTGAAATAAGCAAGGCTTTCCCCAAAAAGACATCTGGATGGCAGTCATGTTGCTCAGAAAGCTGTATATATCGTTCTGCATTAATGGTGTCTTCACTGATGTGCAAGTTACTGGTGCCATGTGCACTAATGCACCCCCCCACGCTATCATGGATGCTGGCTTTTGAACTCTGCGCTGATAACAAGCTGGCTGGTCTTAAAAAAGGACATCCATAATCCAAATTTCACATTTTGATTAGTCAGACCACTGACCAGTTTTTCACTTTGCCTCAGTCCATTTTAAATGAGCTTGGGCCCAGAGGAGGTGGCTACATTTCTGGATCTTGCATATAACTATATGGTTTAATCTTAACAAGGAAGAGATTATATTGCACTTGAGGATGCACTGACAAACTTTGTCGACTGCAGTGATTTTCCGAAATGTTTCTGACACCGTGCAATGATTTCCATGGTAGAATCCCGTCTATTTTTAATGCAGTGCTGCCTGAGGACCAGAAGATCACAGCCATTCATTATTGGTTTTAAGTCTTGTCCCTTATTTACAGAGATTTTTCTGGATTCTCTAAAATCTAAAAAGTGCCGTACGGGATGAAATCCCCAAAATCTTTGCAATTTCTCACTGAGAAATGTTTTTCTTAAATTGTTGAATTATTTTCCTATGCAGTCTTTCTCAGATTGGTTAAGCCCTCATCATCATTACTTCCTACTGACTTTTAATACCCAATTTTATTACTGACCTTTTGCTTATTAGCCTCATTGGCTGTGAGATGTTCCACCAAGTGTATTACTTTTTTTTGTTGGCCTCATACGACTTTTCAAGTCCCTTGTTGCCCCGTCCCAAATTTTTTTGACACGTTGCTGGGATCAAATTCAAAATGAGTAATTATTTTTCAAAAACAATTATTTTTCTCAGTTTCAGCACTTGATATGTTTGTATTTCTGTATAGATCAGTGGTCATGGATCTTGATGAAGTATTATAATGCTGATGAAACCACCACAAATGATTTTTAACAACTGAGAAAATGCTCACTTAGAATATAAAAAATGTATTAATTAATTAATTAAAATATACCTACAAAAAAGGGACATGCCAATAGCCTCATGTAGTATTTACGGGATGGCACAGGGGAAAGGAATTTCTGGAAAAAATAGGCAAAAAACCTCAGGTTTTTTTTTCTTTTAATCTGAGTTGGCCATGTCCAGCTCTAGGCTTAAAACCGGTCTGTCTCTCCGTCTAAATCTGTGATGCTATGATGTATACTGAAAGAAGCGGACTTATGCCTTGTTGACAGCTCTGTTGATTGTCTGCTTTGTCATGCCAGAGGCAATACAGTGGATTGCATTAACAGTCATAGTTTTCGGCTGGTTTCAGACAGACAGAAATCATTTAGTTTTTTTTTTTTCCCTCTCAAAAAACAGACAACCTCAAGCGAAATTTACTCAGTTCTGTCACCAGCGATGTGTAATTAAATCAGTGGTAAAAAAAAGATTCAGTTACAAATGATCTTATTTAGTGTAACTTCGTAAAAAGAAAAAGTGGGCAATCAGTTCAGTGATGCAATTTCATATGTCTACATATTTCCAACACACAGTGCTTGCACAAAATATAAAATATCAGAAGGTCAACTCTATGCACTGCATAGGCAGACTGCAACACGTACTGTACAACCCTAATTATGAGAAAATTTGGACAGTATAGAAATTGCAAGTAAAATAAGAAAGCAGTCTTTTTTAATCATATCTGACTTGTAATAAATCAAGAAATTTATAAGAGTACAAGATAAAATGTTTAATGTTTCACCTGGTAAAAAAATCTACTTTTTTTTTTTTTGGAAGTGGCTGGAGGTACATACATCCATACCTTGTATATCTCGGTCTAAAGACACCTACACCCATTTCGAATCATTGTACGGTGCGGACAAATCTCAAAACAACTTTTTTAAGTTTAGGCAGGAAAACTACTGGGTTATGTTTAGGCTAAGGGTCAGGGTAGGTTTAGGCTCTCAAGCTGCACTTCCATCAAAACTTCTCCCCGCTTTACTTGCGGGAGTTAGACTGCAGGATCTTTTTTTTTTTCACTTCAAAGATTTGCAGCTCTGATTGCATATATAGCATTCACTTCGAGGAGAGATGAACCTGGTAGAAGATTGACTCATGAATTCACATCACCGACCAATAGCAATGAAAGTTGAGCCTTCTTTACACTCAAGGGGCAGTACTTCCTGGATGCTAATGTTGCCATACTGGCGCCACAAACATTTTACTTTATGAATACTGTGCCTAATTGAGAATAAAAATATTCTCAAAACTGATGATGTTGTCACATCCGATGTTGAGCTTGACCATTAATTTTTTGTGAAACTGTGTTGCATGGTATGTATGATACAGCCAGCTTGCTAGCTACCAGGCTAGCAAGCTAGCATTTCCATTATCTCAAGCAGTGTAACTGTAGTTTAAAATGTAGATAGGTAGCCTAGCTAGCTAATGTTGCCGCTGGTAGCAATGATGCTATTGAGAACACTGCTCTACTTGCACAAATGTTCTGCAAAAGATGAATATTATCAGCTCGAGCGAAACATGAATTTCGGGCATTCGTTCTGTTTGCAACAAATCGTTCGCGCCATTTGCGTTGCGTCATGATATGCATCGCCTGGTGCGAACTAGCATCTTCTTGATTGTATTTGCACCTTTGCATTGACTTTGAATGTAATCTGTCCACCCAAAAAATTAGTTTCAAGTTTGGTGGAAAGGCAACTTAAAACTACTTGGTTATGTTTAGGGTTGGGGTTAGAATTAGGGTTAGGGTCAGGTTTAGGCATTGAAACGACACAGTAAGTTTAAGATTTGGACTGGGGTTGGCTATTGTCTCACAAGTGAAAAAGCTCAGGTTCAATTCCCGCCAGATATCTTCTTGTGTTTACTGATGTGGTCAACTGCAATCAAATTTGTATCTAAGGCGGAACCTACTGCATTAAAGCTGGTGTCAAAGGTCTCCTTTCTCATATCTATGCTGATGCCCAGGGCATCTTCCCAAACGTCATTTTAAACCTTTTCCTGCCTCCAGGCTAATGCTTTTCGAGAACCGGCATACCGGGAAATAAATAGCTACTAGGGAACAATATATCGATGACCAACTCACAAGAAAATGAGTGTGGGTCCTCTATATATTGGCAACAGACAGGACAAGGGTTAAGATGGATTTACCGCACGTACCTTCAGGATGATGGCAATTGATATAGGCTCTGTACCTTAAGCCAGAGCACTACTGAAATTGGTCCATACTAGTGATGCACGGGTCGAGGTTTTTTATCACCCGCGCCAACCCGACCCGACGTGACGGCTAATTTGGCTTTTGGCTGGAATTCTTGATCCAAAGTTTGGGCTCTGTCTATTACTTGAACCGTACCGTGATTTCTGATCTTTGCAACCTAACGAAATATCATCTGGCAAAATATTGCAAACAGGCTGTTTTATTGGAACAAAATTAACATGACAGTGGCGCACTAGCGCTATCGCCTACTCTTCCATACAGTGTTGCGATATCCGGTGTACGAGGATATCCCCCCCCCCCCCCCCTTAGCTTTTAGGCTATTTTTTGAACACAGCTTATAATGTAGGCCTAGGCGTATTTTTTTCCAAACTATGCAAAAACAAATTCGAGTCAACAGTGCCAGGGTTTCAGCGATTACGGTGCGCTTCCAGGACACGGCCAGCCGAACCGAAGGTTCGCCCGCTTGTTGTGCTAGTTGCTGGGACGCAGAGGACTGCCTTGGCCACCATGGAGTTGTACACGATTATTCTTTGTCTCATTATATGGTCATTAATGAGAGCAAGACTAAGTTTATGACCATACATGCTCCAGTAATGATAAGTTACCTGTTCATTGGGGTGATATGTGTATAGAATGGTGTTATAGATCTGTAGCCTATATCTAAGAAGTGTCTTTACTGCCGATGGCAGCACACGCTCTGCTGTTAGAGAACACATAGCTGATAAACGGAAGCACCTCAACAAGTTTATTTTATTTTTGAATAAGAATTGTGATATGCCTTTCACTGTAAAGTGGCGAAAAAATGATTTTTCTTTGTGTTGTTTGGACCCACAGGCCAATAAAATTACTACTACTATATATTATTTCGGTGCTGACTGCAGAACGATTTATAAGATGAACAATCCTTCAACCTTTAGATCCTTAGTCTAACCGTGGAGGATTAAGCCGCGCACCAGTGAGTGCGTGTACATTAAGAGTAGGAAGAGAAAGAGGTACAATTGGCATTCTTAATCCTGCTTAAGGTAGCGTTACATCGTTTGACGAGAGCATATCATCTAGGCTGTATGTCTAGAGCCCTCAAGTGGCCAATAGACTATTATACTTTTTATTCGCAATTTTGTGGGAATTAGACGTTGCCACTGTTGGGCCCAACCCACTCGCACCTGCTAAATGTTGTTAAAATATTGACCCGACCCGCGGGCCGACCCGCGCATCACTAGTCCATACCCATAGCCATATTTTTTTGGTAAATGTGTAGCAAGTGGTGCCAGGCACAACAAACCCCGCCCCACACACATCCTTTAACTGACTTTTTTGAAATTCAATACGCATCTATTCTGGGTCAGTAGCAATCCCTAAACCGAATTTGAGGTGAATCTGGCCATTAGTTTTGCTGCTTAAGTGTTAACAAACAAACAAACAAACAAACACAGAAACAAACTGAACCAAAAACAATACCCCTTGCCCCCATTAAGTGTGAGATGCCAGATGTGACAATAACAATGTCACTTCGATGACAATTTCACCCTTTATAGCATTTAGCCGCTAGCTAAGTGACATTGTCAGTTACCCTATATGACCAATTAGTAGCCCGGCATTTATTTTGCAAAATCGACATGGACCCCAGGCATTTGAAAGAACCAGGCAGGTATTTGCAACAGGGCATCATTTATTTTTGCACCGACCTGCACCAGGCCATTATTTGCAAAGAAAAAGGAGGACAACTGTAGCAAAACTGAACCAAGAACATACACCTTATAAAACATAGAAAAGAATCTAAAACAAAACAGTGCAACTGCTACTTTTTAAAATAAAACAGTGCAAATAAAATTATGGTATCATGTACCAGAATGTACTTTACCAAACTATTTTAAAAAGTGGTTTAAAAAAGGTACGGCAGTAAAACAAAAAAAAACTTGCGCCAGGACCACTACAGCTGTGATTATGTATTACCGTATTGTTCAATCCCGTAAATGTTCAGTCCCGTCATAATGCATTTCCATTCAAATGCACTCGTGTTAACCGGGCACGCTATTTTGCACCATGTACATACGCAGTTGAATCAAAGCAATAAAATGAAGTTTGGCTTTCCTACATATTTATAAACGGACTGAATTTAACCGTTAAATTAATGTATTGTCTCCTTGTCATTTTAACTTTTAGTGGAGTCCTGCGTGCATTTAACCGTGGTTTACACTGAACATGCACTGAACTCCATGGTAAACTTTTTGTAAAACCAGGGTTATGCCATCGGAGGCGACGGCTCAGGGTATATCCCCGAACGCCCCCAATCCTCCAATTTCCCAATCCTTGAATAGTCCTTGAATAGTCTTTCATTTGAACTGAATTTCAGGTCAATCAGACAAATGGTTCTGAAAATATGGCCAAAATGTTAATTTTCCATCACAAAGCGCCACCTGGTGGCAAAATATTGAACCACACAGGTATGATGTCATCATGTGACACCTGAGGTCCTGACCTTGCAGTTGAACATAGTTTCATGTCAATTCGGCAAATAGGTCCAAAGATATGGCAAAAATGGTGAATTTTATGTGACACAGCTCTACCTTGTGTCAAAATTTTTAACCAAACAGGTATAATGTCATTTGGTCATGACTTTTCATTTGGACTTGATTTGAGGTCAATCGGACAAATAATTCCAGAGATATGATAAAAACAGTGTTTTTTTTCCGTTTCCGTCAAAATTTCTACCCTGATCGCTGTGCAGAGTGTCAGGCAGTCCAAACCGGCTAAATATGCCTCCCAGCAGGGCATCGGCTACAGTCTCTGCCTCCTGGTCTGGGAGAGCATAGGCCTCTGGCCACTTAGTGAAATAGTCAATGACAGAGAGAATGTAAAGGTTACCTTTGTTTGTGCGAGGCAGTGGGCCCATCACATCTACGGCCACTCTCGCCATGGGGGCCCCTACTAGATGCTGCTGCAGGTGGGCATGCGACTGACCTGTTGGGCCTTTCCTCGCTGTGCACAAGTCACACCGCCGGCAGAAGTCTTCAACGTCCCTCCGAAAATGGCCCCAATAGCAACTCTGACGGAGGCGGCAGGGCGTCTTAGTCACACCAAAATGGCCTGACCCGGGAGCTTGTCGAGACCCATGTTTACTGTTTACATGCATCTCATTGGACATTTATACATATACAAAATGTCGGAGCTATTCTGTCGCGTGTGCTTTGGTCCAGCCAATGACGTTGCCCATTCTACTTTTTTATATCTCTGTGCCAAAGACCATCTGCTATTTTTTCCCCCCACATCTTTATTCACGTCACATACAAAGACAAACTGAAGCTTGTTTTAGCATCTGTGTTACCGCAACACGGGGCAACACAGATGTTTATATACAATAGTGCAAATAATTGCCTGGGCGTTTAATTGAACCGGCGTTTAATACGCAAAATGAGGTCAGATCCCCGGCAGCTTTTTGCACACAGGCGCATATTTGTACGTGGGCGATTATTTAGTCATATACGGTATATGACATCTGGCATCACATGCTGAATAAGGATGTGTTATTTCACCCTTTACAAAGCATGACATTTACTTATGTATGCTTTATGAAGACATTGGGCTCTAAATTCGTCGACCAGGCGCAGCGAATAGTGGGAGCGCCATGCCAACGGGGTGTGTCCAGGCGTATGTTGCAATTTCGTGCCCAACGTAGCCTGGAGCAAGTACTCCTCTGTCCCACCTCTGTCCCTCCTGCCAGCGCAAGTGGCAAAGAGGGAGGAGAAAAGGCTTTAGTAGGCTTAACACAGCCGAGTCAAATCTTCACCAATAAAATGAGGTCCTCTCCTCACCTTTAAAGTGTTGAAATAAAGAATCCTCTGTCGTATATCAACAAGATCCATTAATGTTACATTTTACTTTGCTGCTTCAGGCTTGTTTTTTGCACCGCTTACGTCTGTTCGTTGGTGATCATTCTGCTTGAGTTGAGAGAGGAAGAGAGGAAGTCGTGTGGGATTGAAGCTGAGAATTAACGTTCGTGGAAACAGGGTTTTCTGAAAATAATTTGTGTGTTAAGACTCAACAATAATACAATAATAACAACAAACAATAATAGAGATTAGATGATTTGCTCCCGAGGTATAACCTTTGTCGCAGTAGGAACAGGGAGAATCTTCCCCCAAATTTTTCCCCTTTTTACCCCTGTAACAACTCGGTGAGCAAACAACCAAATTAAGTCACTAATCTGGTCAAAAAAAGGCGACAGGGTTTTTTTGGGGGGGTCTTAGTCTCCCGGGAGGAAAGCAAAGTAGAGTAAAGTAAAATAAATTTGAACGCTAAATTTAGAGGATAAATTAAATGCTAAATAACTGTCGAACTAAGTGAACTGTGCGATATACAAAGTAAAACAGTTTTCAGGGACTGTGGTACTCGCCTGTTTTTTTTTTTTCTTTCTGTCGCTGTTTTAGCAAACGAACCTTTGCAAGCTCTCAACGCCAAGAATATAATCGAATTACCTGGATATCTAACTATAGCCTGGCTTGATTCATACTTGGTTGCTTGCCTTTCATACAGTCTTCTAGCCAGTAAATACTGACGTTCACCGGGGTTATTATTCCCCTTCGTTCTCTATCCTGACTGCATTACCGCATAAACGCATTGCCAAGCTGAATATTAACGCAAGCCGGGGTTTTTGTCTTTCTCGCATTTTATCACCGAATGGGCACTTCTGATTAAACACATTGTAAATACCCAATCTTTGTATTTTCCTCCGGTTGCTGTGCCTTGATCTGCTGATTAAAGTTTCACTGCTTGTTCGAGTGCTTAGGACAGCTTGTTGGTGGAGGTACCGTGTTTAATTCCCTCACATAGTAAACGACTTGTTTATTCGGTCTGTTTTAAAGGGAACCGGGGCTTTACTCTTTACTCACTTACTCTTGGTTGTATTTGCGGCTAGCTAGCTAGATAAGTACTGTTTGCATTCTTGGCTGGGGATCTGCGGTTTAGTATTTAGTTAGTAGTGCAGCAGTCACTTGACTCGTCCGTTTGGTCAGGTTGGAATTTAAAAGGTAAGTTTTCTATCGGAGTGCTCCACCTCCTCCAGTTTCTCCTGGGCGTTAGAGCCAGTCTGTTTTATCTGGGTTCTCAGCTAAGCCTAGTGATATTTTTAGTTTAGTATATTAATAGTACTGGGACTAGATAAACTCAAGCCGGCTTATTAGGAGTGCTTATTACATATACAGTTTGGCTCAATTTGGTATTTCATTTCTGTTAACTGAAACTAAGCCCCTGTTAAAAGAGGCTTATAATCCATTTACATAGTTTCCCCACGGTTTCTATTGTGACTGCTGCTTAGGGCTTCCGAGGTTAATAAATAAATTAATAAATTGTGGTTCCTCAGCTTCCATCTCTGCATTAGTAATTTTCTTTTATCTAGGGTGAGCAAGGTCATTAGGTAGGGGGTCCAAAATGTGGCCAAAACTATATGACGGTTGCAGGATGATCGCACTTTTGGAAAGAGATTTCCAGGGTGGGTTTGTCTGCCACCGGTGCCAGCTAATTGAGCATCTGGAGAGCAAGATACTTGATCTTCAGGGCCAGTTGGCGGCACGACATAGTTCCTCTAGGAATTCAACTGATTGCGAACTAAGTAGTATGTCGTTTAGAAAAATGGTATGTACACCGAAGCAGGGTGATACTGGGATCCCAGAGCCGGCAGGGAGAGAAAGTTGGGTGACTGTAGGTCGACAGCGCAGGAAAGGGCGTGCACGTCATACAGCGACAGCTTCTCCAGTGGTTGAGGTGTCCAACCGATTCCAGCCCTTGCAGGAGCTCGGCTTAGCCCCTGACCCTGAGAGTGAGGGGACTAATGAGCAGCAGGGCACCCTGTTGGCCTCTACCCCTCAGAAAAGAGAGTTATTGATAGTGGGGACTCAATACTTGAAGGAATAGATAGCTTAGTCTTTTCGCGCAACAAGGAGTCTCGTACAGTGTGTTGCCTGCCTGGTGCTCAGGTAGGAGCCCTCCTGGAGCGTGCAGACAAGCTCCTGGCCAGAGCGGGGAGGGATCCAGTTGTCATGGTCCATGTTGGGACCATGACAGGGAAGCTCAGGGAAGTTGGTGAGATCATCTTTAGGCCGCTATCCGCCATCTTCAGACGGTCTTTAGAAACTGGAGAAATACCAAATGATTGGAAACAGGGCAATACAATACCAATATATAAGAAAGGGGACCGTACCGAGCCAGGAAACTACAGGCCAGTCAGTTTAACTTGCATTGCGTGCAAAATATTGGAATCTATCATAAAAGATGAGCTGGACTTATTTCTTGAACGTAACAGTTTCTGGAGGGATAGCCAACATGGTTTTCGGAAGGGAAGGTCATGCCTGATAAACTTTCTGGAATTTTTTGAAGAGGCCATCAGGACTTATGACCAGAGCAGGGCTTATGACATCATATACTTGGATTTTCAGAAAGCATTCGATACAGTACGGCATAAGAGACTAATTTTTAAAATGAGCTCCATTGGAGTTACAGGAGGTATTCTGTGGTGGATTCAAAACTGGTTACAGGACAGAACACAAAGAGTGGTGGTCAGTGGTATCTCATCTAAGCTAGGTATGGTGGGGAGTGGCGTCCCACAGGGATCGGTGTTGGGACATCTGCTGTTTCTCATCTACAATAATGACCTTGATTGGAATATTGGGAGCAGATTGGTTAAATTTGCAGATGATACTAAATTGGGGGGTTTGGCAAATAGTTTTGGGCCCACTGAAGTGATTCAGGATGATTTGGATAGAATCCCGAATTGGGCAGAAATGTGGCAAATGAAATTTAATCTAGCAAAATGTGAAGTTGTACATGTAGGTGATAAAAACAGACGGGATTACTTCATAGGAGGTTTAAAACTGGAATGTGCTGCACACGAGGAAGATCTGGGAGTGATTGTTGACCAAAGCCATTTCTAGCCATTGTGCCTTAGCAGTTAAAAAAAGCTAATCGAATGCTGGGATACATTGCCAAAAGTATTGAGTGCAAATCTAAGGAGGTGATGCTTCTTTTGTACAACACATTCGTTAGATCACATCTGGAGTATTGTGTACAGTTTTGGGGACCATACTTTAAGAAAGATATAGAGGCTCAAGAGAAAGTTCAGAGAAGAGCCACTAAGCTTATTCCAGGTATAAAATCCTTTATCTCTTTAGTCTTAAGAAAAGGAGACTCAGGGGTGATTTGATTGAGGTCTTTAAATACGTTAAAGGGATTAACAAAGTGAATTATGTAGGATTCCTTCGACGAAGTGTTTTGAGTAGAACTCGGGGTCACAAATTGAAGTTGACCAAAGGTAAATTTAGCACAGATGTTCGTAAATATATCTTCACCCAAAGAGTAACTTCAATGTGGAATAGCTTGCCTGACCATATTGTTGAGGCAGAGACCTTGGGGGTTTTCAAGAGCAAGCTTGACTTAAAGCTAGATACCATTGAGTCATTCAGTATCTGAAGGGACATATTCACAATAGTATAAAGAAACTGGCGAGCTTAGTTGGGCTGAAAGGCCTGTTCTTGCCATTCATGTTATGTTAAAAGTTAAATTATTTCACCCTGTTCCTGCTTAAAATTTTGTCATTAACATGCATGGACAACAATGCAAGATACGTTACACATTTATTTTCAATCTGTGATCTTAACTCAGTACGAGATCATAGCAATCTGGCTGTTTTTTGTAAAATTGTAATTTTTCGCACGACAGATTGCGTTGCTGCGTTGAACGCAGTATCTACATGTCAGAAAGTCGGACAAAGTTTTACTATATCTCCGTGTCCAACAGTCGGTTTGTTTCAATATAACTCCGTGTCCAACCGTCCATGACTGTTTTTAATTTCTTCAAATTTACTGAATCTTTTAGATATTAAGAGTGAAAGCTTTGATAAGAGGGCTCAGTTCTTCAAGATGAGTAACAAGAATTTCAATCAATGTTTCTGTTTGAGCTCTGCTCGATAAAGTGAGTCGACATTGGCGCGGGACAATGTAAAATGCCTGTCGAACATTAAATGCAAAATACTCCGCGTCTGATAGCCAAAAAACGAGAGGACAATTAGAATAGATTGATAACAAAATAATGAATAAAAAAATAAACATTTTAACAACAAACAGAACATCCAATGAACACTGCGATTTAGTTATTTTTTGGATGTTCTGTTTGTTGGTGGTATATCTTTATTTAATTATAAATCTGTACTCATTTCAGTACTTTTGCTGGCTGCCGGACATGGAGCATTTCGTGTTGGACAGTCTTGATCGTGCAGGCGATATTTAATCCACAAAGTCAATGGTCATGGAATTGATTTGGTCACTGACTACAAGCACTATTTTATCTCTGGTGTGGAAATAAAGAGCGAATCTGTTCGATCCATCTGACTCATTTTCAAAAGAGAGACCGAATAATGACTGTTGCCTATCTTCACTGGAGGAAACAGAAAAATAAACAGACGTGTATATTCACATCTTTGCATTGACTTTGACTGTAGACTACGCCGCCACACCCATCTCGGCGCACGTCCATCTACCAAATTGCCAAAGTGGCTGCGCACGGTGATGCACCACACAAAATTACTACTGCGAGGGCTGCACCGGACAAAATTACCACTGTGTGGGCTGCACCACACTGCGCCACACTGCGCCCCCCCCCCCCCGCGCTGCGCCAAGAAATTAGAGCCCATTATGTCTCATTGTGAGGGCATTATACATACTGTATAAAGCCATTATGGGCAACACTTCATCTAAAGTCTGAGCAATGTTTGTTCTTTAATGCCTGCATTTTCAGTTCAGTCATGTCACTGAGAAAGGCTTACTTACCAAAATAGCTTACTTGGACATTTGATTGGTCACCATATTTCCCGCAAATCTCCACAACATCAAAGCAAGAGGAAGGATATATTCTGTAATATTAACAGAAAATATGCAACCACTGTCAATTTCAATGAAACAAATTTCATTACCTTGGTCTAACGTGTTGTGCTAGTTACTGGAAAATAGTATCTGGTTAGTTACTACATTCAAAAAGTCACTCAATTACTCTGTTAATTACTTACACCAAAAAGTAATGCATTATTGTTAAAAGTAACTTCTCAGTTTAGTGGGTCGAAATGCATTTTCAAAAGAATATTTATTGGTCAAATTGTGTTCCTGACTCCACATTTAGCAACTATTCAGTTTTTTTTCCCCAGATGACCCAATCTGATGGCAGATATGCTAGTTAACTAGCCGGTTGACTTCCCCAGTTAGGGTAACTTTTGGCTTGAACTAACAAGCATTAGGCATCAATGGAATTTTTTAATTTATGCAACTGAAGTTTTAGTTTTTTCATGTGAAAAATTATTTACAGGGGTGCCCCGGTGGCTCATCGGTCTAAGTGTGTGCACCATGAAGGCTGTGTCCTTCCCGCGGTGATCTGGGTTCAAATCCGGCTCGGGTCAATTGCCGCATGTCTTCCCCATTCTTCTCCCCAACCTTCCTGTCACTCTCCAGAGTAGATCTGTCAAATAAAGGAAAAAATCCCAAAAAATAATCTTTAGAAAAAATAAATTATTGACAGCAGAATATGTTTATAAAATTAATCAATTTATTGAAAAAAAAGTTTTTCTGATGATAATGTGTGATACGCGCACACACACAAAAAGATATATGCTGTAAAAAGTGCGACAGTCAACATAATGTAATAGTAACCTAAAAATACAAGTAAATTGATAAAATAAACAGATCAGACGATGCACTTAGATAAGAGACAGAGGTTACTATAGCAAATACAACATGGCTATCTAGATGCATCCCATCAATTCAAACCTACATAGAAAACTGTAAGACCTCACAAAACAATACCAATGACGGACATTGTTGCGGGTGAAGGAACCACGTGTTCTTATTGACTAACTTCAATTCGAGCTCTTTCCTGGCTGGTGTGGATCACAATATAATGGATAATTTTCACCGTCCAAGGACAGGGCATAGAAACGCAACGGTTACAATCAATCTGACTCCATTAAACAGTTAGCATACCAAATTTAGTTTTATCCCCGTAAAATATCTGACTCCAAATTAGAACTAGAACTTATAGTTTTGGGACAGCATGCGCGAATCTCGAGACAACTCTGCCATCAGATATGGCAGCGCAAGCCATCATTGCTCAGTAAATACGTCCCCAGGGTTAATTAAACGCAACTGTCCTGGCTTAATTCGACGATAAATCCATTGGTTAAACGGGACTATCTAGATAGCAGCATCGAGGCAGACAAATAGCACTGAGTGTGAACGTATCAAGAACCCGGATTTATATATATATATATATATATATACCCATGGGCTCCTTAGAAAGATCAACTGAATACCGGCATATAAATAAAATATACGCCCAAGGGTATCCTTAATAGCTAAATCTTAAGAGCCGGTATTACATAAACTCTTAAGGGGTAGAACATAATCTCAAATGTAACTTATAAGTATTGTTACCTTCACATGTCTTGGTCGGAATTTCCCCTTAAGTCCCGGTCGCAACAAGGCTAGAAAGAATATACAATGAGAACACGCAAGCTGGAAAAGGAATAACAATAATTTAATTACCAGGTAGGCACAACTTGGATCAAACAAATCAACGCTAGGCCAATTACCAGTTACATATAATTTAGATTATATTTTCATACCTGGGAAAGATGAATGGCCACGCGGAGCTAAAGTCGTGGTCGGGGAGAACTCTGATGCCCCCTCGCTCCGGAACAAGGCAACATGTGACCTCCCCCACTTACCTACGCGCATCAGATGACAAAGAAGAGAGAGAAAAGAAGAGACCCGCCCGGTTAGGATCTCGTACTTTTAGAGTTTCCAAAACCACGCCTCCGAACAAGGTGGAGGCCGAATCAGAGTTGCCCTCTGGTTTGATACCCCCAGGGCAATTACCCGCGCAAATTCTAACCAGCTTTTCAGGAGCTTTTCAAAAAGAGAGTGAAACATAATTTTAAGGGAAATGAAACATGTTTTATTCAATTCCATAGATTTCCCCGAGAATAAAAAGAACAAACATGATAGGAATATGTGCTAAAATGATGCAGTTGGCATGGAAAAGCCTTAAAATGGAGTGTTACAGTCCAATTGTGTTATAAATATTTAAGTGGTTCCTTTATAGGATGGTGAACATAAACATATTATGAATTTCACAGAGATTTAGATTGTTTTAAGCAGAATAATGCAACTGAGCTTTAACTTCAGTGGGGCCAGTGGGGTGAGTTTCAGGAGAAGTTGGGCCTGCTAGAACAAATGGCTCCAACCTCCTGCGGGGTTGAACAAAGAGGACTCTACCCCCGCAGCCAGGCAGCCCAGCATCCAGGTTATAAAAGCTTACTGCTAGATCAACCAAACTGTCAGTTTTTACACGCGTAATGAGCACGCGCTCCAACAATATTATTTTTGACATATGTTGTGAGCTAAATCAAATATTCAGGTTCTACAAAACAAGACACTGAAATTCATGTTTACTGTGCTACATAATATCCATCCCTTCAAGTACAGCCTCATATATTTACCATAGTAAAATTTAATGTTTATAGTTAGCTACCCAGCTAGATAGCTGTAACGATGACTACTCAATGCACAGCAGAGACGTAGCCAGAACTTGCCTTTACAACAATTATTGGTCCTGACTTGCTCTCAATAATTTTCCTTTAGTAACTCATTATCCAATAAGAATCATCCACTAGCAATTAAAGACACGCGTTCTTTCTTCATGTGATCTATAATGAGCTGAATTTGGTTCGGAAAAATAATTTACTCTTGCATAGGTCTTTGCTTTTCGAATGGTAAACTGCTCACAAACTTCCGCGCCATCTTTTTGGCATATCAAGTGGTCTAACCTGCCTTTTATAATCATTTCAATTGTTTAAATTAAACCAAACATAAAGATCTAAAACACTTTTACACAATATTGAATAAGCATAACCTAATTGAAACGTTCCAAATGCGCGTTATGAATGGTTTTTGTCTTGCTCAATGAGGAGAATAACCAACACTTGATAGTGTGGTGTGCTTTCAGCGTGAATGTATCGTTAATTAAGAAAAACGTCAGAGAATTAAGCTGGGGACACACTACAAGATTTTTGGCCAGATTTTACCTATGATTTGCAGTTGGGGCTGGTCTGCGCCAGTCAGTTCTAGTTGGGGACAGTCGTCATGACGAGTCAGCGCAGAATCTGTTAGTGTGTGATGTGGTACAGAATGGAATCAGCACGTGTGTAAGGTGAACAGACTCTGCTCGACTTCAGTCGCTGAAATTCAAACATGTTTGAATTTTTGAGCCGACTGGACGCAGTTGTATAGTGTGTGATCCCTCATCTGCTGCAGTCCTTAAATGTGTGATCCCCAGTCTTTACAAGAATCTGCTGAAGCCAGTTGTGTAATGTGTGCTCCAAGTCTTTTCAAAATCTGCAAAGACTGTGAAAATCTTGTTGTGTGTCCCCAGCTTCAGTCAGGAATTAGTGTCATAAAGGCATGTTCCTTTTTGAAGTTCTGGTTACGCCGCTGATGCACGGTGTTATTCAATATGGCTCAGCTACAATGGTTATGACAGAATAAATAAATAATAAGCTTGTGCTCATTTATCTTATTGTGTAAAGATCTCATTATTATCATCATTACATTATTATGTAGTAACAGTAAACGGCTTTATAGGTGTGCCGATCTGAAGGTAACATGAACAATGCAGTCTAATTGTTAGGGTGTGAGGAACATGAAATATGCAATGATAAGTTTTTTTTCTTGCCTCAATTTTCACCTTCACCTGAAGCCAAAACTAGGGGTTACCATCGTCACCGATCAACTTCCGGTTTTCACAGGGCTTTCAGACATGGATGTCTCTTTACAACATTGCCAGCCATTGGATGTAATCGGCATTACATACTCTATGAATTAATTTATCGAGTAACGAACAAACACGCCATATCGTAACGGTAACTGAGTTTATTTATTTAAAAAGTAATGCGTTGGAGTATTAGTCACCGTCAAAAGTAACGGCGTTACAGTAACGCGTCACTAGTAACGCATTACTGCCCAACACTGCTCTTTGTATATTTACATGAGTATTAGACATAGACTGATTAATTAGCTTCTTTGTTATGTTCATTTCCATGAATGAGATTTGTTTGACCTTGGTGCAATTTATTATATGCCATCTATTGTTATTTGTAAGCTGAAGTTTTCTGCTCACAGCGATCATAGAAGTCCAATTGAGCACAGGTATGCATTTGCGGTAGTTTTGGGCCCCGATCACTTCGGGAACCAGGTGTAACTATACCCCCTTTATTTTCAACCCTGGTGATGTTCAACATAGTGTTTAAGTGGTCAAAGAAGAAAATGTCCATCCAGGTTGCATCTGTTATGGGGGTGTGTTTGTACTCCTGTTGTGGGTAACTTGAACATCTGTGAACGTACCATCCGCCTTGGGGCCATATCTTTGAATATTCCAATATACTTACTGTGACTCACTTGAATGTCTCATTCAATGGCCAGCAAAAGAAAATCAAAGAGCCTGTCTTCCATGTAGAGGCCTCCGAGTTGGTGCTTTATGGTGTTCAGCTTGGAGAATGACTTCTCCACTGTGACTGTAGAAGCCGGCAGTGTAGCATACATTTTTATCATCTCAAGCAGGATTTAAAATATGAGCTGGCCCCTGTTTTTCCATGTGGAAGGCATTACCTTCGTGCTGTAGTTGGATGGAAAGCTGGTATGGAAGACCTTAAGCAGTGATTTCAGTCTCTCCACTTCCACAACACTATTGAAGTCACACAATGTGTAGATAGCTTGAACAGCCTCTGGATTTCTGCTGCTTACCTATTTGGCAGGAACGATTAGGGAATGGAAGGACTGGATATTCAGTCAGTAGAATGTTCCTTTGGAGAGCTTGCACAGAACACATAAAACTTCTCAAACAGTTGAAAAATGTAATTAATGAACACTAGACTTGGCACTTTGAACCAGAACCAGATTCAGACAGTCTGCTTTGCAATGGATGTATTAGGCCTTCTTATTCTGCGTGTGGATCCTGGCCTGAAGACCCCTGTACGTGCCATTTGTGTTACCTGCACCATCATACAGTGCCGCTCAGCTAATTAGCCAAATGCGCCTGCATTCTCTAGTTGTTCTCCATCTGTTATCAAACTCCCGTCTCACCTAGACTTATCATAACCCTCCTTTTGTTCTTCTCAATCTTCACTGCAGTTGCACTGTAGTTCCACTTTAATTGAGGTACTGAAGCATGTCCAGTGCTCATCAGCATAGCCTTGATTATCAAATGGAACATGTCTGACGACAAGCTACAATATGTAATTCATACATTGTCACAAAGGTGAAAAGTGTGGAAAGTTGATTTGTGGTTTTTTTTTTAAATTTCATTGATAGATTTGCTCTCCATAATGTGAATGAAATTCTGTTCTTATTTATATTCTTTAATTCAGACTTCCAGCTGGCCAAGTAGAGTTTCGTTGCTTTAGTTGAGATGGAAATCTCATGACATCTTATATGGTTTGCCTCCCTCCAACAATGTTAAGTTCCGTGACTCAATGCCTTGTGCCAAATAAGAAAATCAGAATGCTTGTCAAATGATAGTCCTTTTGGGTTTCCCCCGTCAAATATTAATAAACAAATATGGCGGGTACAGAAACTCCTAATAAACTTGTTGATAATGACATTTGTTGTTAAATGTAAAGTAAGAATAAGATCAAAGAAAGAGAAAATGCATGAATATGGAAAAAGTCAAGTCGATGCTCCTTCAGTTATAAGTCATGTTCTTCCTGTAAATACCTCTCTATGTTCCTCAAGCGAACTGTTTTGTGAGCTGTACGGGATGCTAGCATTTGTTAAAAAAATTCTCAATAATAAAAACCCCACTAAATGACAACATAAGGAAATAAGGCTCCAGAAGTTTCAAGACTCTCTGATTGGTTGAGCACAAAACCTGGCTCAAATGCCCAGATGTAGAGTGAGAGAAGCAAACCACGTAAGATGTCTGCAGTGGAGGCTAGGAAATCATCCTCGACCAAGCAAACATTTTCTAATATCCAGTGGAGTTGTGTCTCAGCATTGGCTGGCCAGTCGATTTTTGACTGGAATAATTTTGAAATATGTCTGACCTTAACAACTGTCATGGTAATTTTGTTTGAGTTATGTTGCAGTCCCCTCAGATGTGATGAATTTATAGAAGGCCAATGACACAGAAAGGTCAAAAACCAATATGTTTTTTCCTTATTTGATATGCAAAGCTGATATGCTCAAATACAATTAAATGCTACAGTAGGTTCGTAAAATTTTCACTCAGTTTAAATGGGAAGATATTCAAACATCCCGCTTGTTGACCTTTGGGAGAGATCGGCGCGAGACGTATTGTCACCTAAAAACAGAAGTGTAACCTACAGCAGCAAACAAACTGCAACCTCTCCTCACTGAGGGAAAGCTGACAGCTAAAGCAGTAAATGGAACCATTGACCATTGAGTCCAACTGCAAATTGTGCATACTCTATGCCATCTCTTATGGAAAGACTGCCCTTCTGAGGCTGCATTCATGGGGCAGTAATGTCTGGTTGGCATGGTCCTACATTGCAACACAGCAATATACAGTAGTTGTCACTGCACTTAATATTATATTTCTGAATCTGAGAAGGATTGATTGGGTATTGCAGTGCAGGCAGATTAATATCCTTTACAGAAAGAGGATTCTTCTACCTCGCTCACTTCTGTGGCCTCCTCTTGTGCAAAATCAGCTGCAGTGACTCCTCCTGTCTCCATTGCATCTTGACCAGTGGTTTCAGAAAGGTCCTTGGGCTTTTCTGTGGCCGCCCCTGGAGATAATCCAGCTCCAGTGGTCCCTGGAATGTCTTTTCCATCATCTATGGGCTTTTTATCAGGTGACAGTCTATAATGCACATCTTACCTTGTGCTTTCATCCACCTGACTACTTCTATCATACCTGATCCTGGAAGCTGCTTCTCCCTCTGCCTGCTGCAACTCCTGCTCTCTTTTTTTCAGAAGCCTTTCCTTTCTGGGGATTGCACTGTCTGCAACCACCAGTGCAGATGACTAAAATTAATTATAAGAAACCACACAGTATTGTAATAATAATAATAATAATACTAACTAATATTATTATTATCGAACACGGTGACATATATCATAGCCCTTTGTGCGTGTCTTTGTTTCATCTGTGAATACAGATTACTAATCCAGGATCACAGAGGTGACAAAGCCTTTTGCCTTGAATCAAATTTATTTTTAACTTCTAGCTGTGCTCATGCTACATCTCATTTCCCATCAAAATTAGTCAATTAGTATTAATTGACAGATTGAAATTTAAATTTTGACCGGAAAAACGTGCTGCAGTGCATCTGTGACATGCCCAAATAATAATACTGTCATGGTTATGATTTTTTGTCATGTTTATGCTCATGTTTATGTTCAAGTTCAGTGTTCATGATTGTCTTTTATTAATTCTTTTTGATTATTGTTATTCTCAGGTTTTAGTTCATTCCATTTCTCAGTTCCATTGCACTTGTCTCCCCTGTCTTGTGATCTAGTTGGTTCAGTCCGTCTTCCCGGTCTGTGTGCGCACTTACTTCGGGTGATTTAAATGATTTCTGGTGTTTAATATATTCCTTCAATTCTCGTTTACTTCCTTTGCCTTACTGTTCTGATTACCAACAAAACTAACATTTGTATTTTGAATCATAGTCTACTAACACAACTAATCCATGTGTATAGATTAATAACTCACTAACGAGCACTCTAGTTAAATCTGTAAAGTTGCACCGCTACTATTTAATACTAATTCCCTCTCCGCAATCGCCCTGTTCTAGTCTCCGCCTCTTGCTCAGCTTTACCTGTCTCCCCCCATTTTTCTGCAAGATCTCTCGCACGTGCTTAATTACTTTCCTGCAATCGTTATCTGTGCACTTAGAACTCCCTGACCGGAGGTGTCTAAATGTCATTGCCTGTGTGATTCCCTTCCGTGTCTTGGCTTTCGCCAGTTTTCGGAGTTTGGGTTTCCCTAATGTGATTCTCCCATTGTAATTAGTCTGATCCAGCTCACCTGTTCCCTGCGTAGCATGTGACTTCCCTCCCGTCTATTTAAGAGTTCTCACTGCAGTGCTGACTTTGTCAGAACGTTGATCAATATTTTTTTGTGCAGAGCGCCGTGTATGCCATTGAATATTGTTTTTCTTCTACTGGTTTGTCCGACTTCGATTCTTGCCATAGCCCTTCTTGTATTGTTTTGTCTCTTTGGATTTTGACCTATTTTTGTATGACCATAATTTCTGTGTTTGGATGCCCTGTGTATGATCCTTGGCTTTGCTCATTGACTACGACTTTTTGCCTACCGTCTATGTACCTTTGCTCATCTGTCTTCCTGGTTCTGACCCCTGCCTATCTAGTCGACACTGTTTTTGGATTTCGTATTGCACTAAAGGCACATTTTTTTTATGTGGATACTACTTTACATTTATATCTTATATTTGATAGAATTAAAATGTATATTTTCGACTCTGGAGGCACAGGGGCAGGGGCTCAAGCTCCCTTGGGACTTATGAATGCACATGTCTGCTAATCAGAGAATGCAGTAGCTAGCCTGGCCAACCTGTCGCCCAGACATTGAGATGCTCAAAACCCAACAATGATTTCCCAAGTTACAGCTGAATAAGAGTGGGACAAATTGTTTAAAACTGGAACAATTAATGTCCACAGTTCCCCCAAAAATTATGCACAGGGCTATCAAAAGGAGAAGTGATGAAACACAGGTACACACATGTCAACTTTTCTGGATTGTGTTGCATGCGTAAAATTCTGACTGAATTATACTTAACCATTTGATTACAAGCTTTTACAAAACCAAACATGACTACCCTCCCCAAGTTACTGAAGACCACTCATCTATATTTCAGATATGCTCAAAGTTTTTATTCAGTTCTGAGTTAACCATAGCATTTAATTGTATGAAATAGGATTTTGATTGGTTAACACCAGGTATCTATTCACTAGTAAACTACCCTGCATTGGGTCAGGACCTCACACTGCGGAAAGAGCTCTCGCTTGATTATCGAGCCGCTTCAATTGAAAACGTAGGCTATTAATTTCCGTGTCCAAATAAAGGCAACTGCTATGGCGTCTGACATTCCCACTTCAAATGTGCAACTGTTCGGTTTCAAATGAAATGTCCAGGTATCTATCCTATGATAAATACCTCGTGTTTGAAAAAAAACTGTAGGTATATCTCCTAAGTAGATTCCTGTGTGTAACTGTTTTGTTGGTATGAAAGGATGCACACACTGGCCCATCTGGATAAGACTGAGCACCCCAAGGCAATCAAAAAACACAAAAAAAAACATATTCGGACAGAGGAGTCACTTAGCATAATAAAGATATTTCCATTTGCAGATGCGAAAGGGTTACAAAAAAAAAAACTAACAAACACACTAAGAGATAACTGTTTTCAATTTTGGGTGAACGATACATACGATACAAGCTCATCGGCTCTAACTGAGGCGGTTTGGCAGAAACTGAAAAACTGCAGAATGCTAATATGCTGTGCAACATAAGGCAAATTGGCATTTAGCCCAGCCTCTGTTGGAGTGCATTACTACCCTTGCACTCTGAGCATAAAGTGTGTGGTCAAATAACAGAATCCTTGCATAACTAAATAGTCTCTCCCTCTCCACCCACCCAATCTCTCTCCCATCATGGGAGGTGAATCATTTCTTGGTACAGTCCATGTTTACAGAGATTATATCAGTGTATGTACAGTATTTCATTATGTACCGATGAAGATGAAAAAATTGTCGTAATCATAATCTTTCTATCGAAAAATAGTCATGAAATAATGCCATGACACCAGTGGTGGCACATGAGCTGGCATGTTTTCTATCATTTATTTCAATTAACATAAAGTGAACTCTGAAAGTACCAAAAACTATCAGGTGTGGCCAGTTTGCTTCTTTGAGGAAAGAAGAGAAATAAAACATGCCATTTCGATGCAAAAATGCCTTTCAGTCAGTCATTCAATTTAGGATATCTTTTTCTTTTGATTCTTTGTTTCTTTGTTGGAATTTAAACACAGTGAAGTGAATTGTTAAGTGAATAAAACTTTTCTCTGAATTGAATTTAGTGTTTAATTGGAGCTACACTGAATTAAGAAGGAAGCTGTATGTTTAACTAGTGATAGGTTATTGTAATCAATGGAAAAATTGTTATTCAAGAGAAATGCTTGAAAATAAGTCAAGACTACTAATTAGTTCAAAGGAATTTTTTGTGCCCAGTATATGAAAATTAATATTTGTCCAATAATTTGTATGAAGTTGGTGATTTTGCACATTGTGATTGCCCCAGCCAGGCAGTTAACTGATTAGAATATGGCTGCGAGAGAGACACTATCTATAACGCATCAGTGAAATAAAAAAAAAGAGCATGGCTTATTGATTGGAAAAGTGAAGATTTATTTTCATCCTCCCATGCTGCCTCAAGAAGACCAAATGGGTCGAAACTCACTGTGCATTTGCTTTGTGGATGAGTAAAAAAAAGCCCACTCGATCTGAAAAGCATCTCTCAGTGCTGAGAGACACATAAGGAATATGCATAAATCTTCACTTGGGTAATCTACAGGATCATTTTACGAAACCTCAAACATGTCAAAAAGCTTTCAGTGGCATTACCTCACTGAAATATGACCCCAAAACTTATCGTTCCAGAAAGAGCATCCCTCCCATGAAAGCCAGAGTGAGTCTGTGGCTGACCCTTGGCACTATATATCAGGGCTTCTCGCTTAAAGATGCGGCATGTTCAGGCTTTCATTCTAGCAGGATGTTTTACCACCTATGTCGACTGATTGTCTCCACAGTAGCAATTTAGCTGTCTAGTTTCAGGAGGGTTAGTGGTTTGAAAAGAGTGGGAACACCTGCTGTATTGCTGAGCAGTGCTAATTTAGCCAAGAAAATTGATACAGACAAAAAAAGCTCATCAGCAAAGGATGTATGAATATTGCAAAAACAAAAAATGTATCACATTTCTGTATGTGTGTTTGTGAAGTGTGAGGATCTTTTACACAATAAATTGGAAAACAAAACTTCAGTGTGCTGAAAAAAGCTGTCGAAAATGAATTAATTATGTTGCACAATTATGTAAGCCATTCACTCCAATTAAGATATGGCAGTCCGCTAATCTCCATCTGTTTGGTGGTTTGCACTTGCCGCCCCTTTAACAAACTGTTGTTTGTCTGATGTCTTTGTCTGGATGAATATTCATAGAAAAAGTCTTGATATTGATCCAGCAGTAGAAATGCCGATGTTGCCTATTCTCAGGGCCGTAATCAGGACAAATTTTTTACAAAGGTCCTGAAGCATAAGTAGAGAGGGTTTATTTAATGGCACTCACGTGTTCTTTCTCCCAAGTAAAAAAACTGAGTTTCAGGCTGGTAATTTCCTGTATTCTGGTGATTTCTTTTTTTTATTATTTATATTCTGTACATATTAGATAATAGCAATAAATGCTGTGAAATAATGTTAAGTAGGCCAATAGGAAAATTGCCCTATTATTTTCAATATTATCACTTTGTAATATGGGGATAATACATTTGTACTATCAACATAATGTTTTTCATAGTTTTATCGTAATTTTTTGCATGTCCTTTACAGAGATTTCTTAATATTAATCCATAATCGACATCATTGACACTGAGGACACTTTTTAATTGTGCCCTCCCAAACAGAGATGCATGCTGCAGTAACATGTTGCACAATTCTGTAAATGCTTTCATGGACATGGTTTGGTAGTTTCCCCTTCTGATACAAAAGTAGAAGCGTTTGCATCTCAAGAGTGACACAGTGACACAGTGCAGGTGTGTCAGTGCATAAAGCTGGCCCTGGGCAACTTTTTGTCAATTACCTTATGTTTTTACTTACCTAAACCTCCCTTTAATACTTTTCCTCTATGGCAGTTTCATGGGACTAAATCACAATCAGAGCTGTTGCAGATAAATGCAAGCTGTTTCCTTCCCATTTTAATTTTTGTTATGTACCCTAGAAAAATGCTAATTTTATTGATAGGAATATGTTAAAACTAATAGAAATTGAGCCCTGAGTAAAATGAGACAGTTTAGCTCAAATAGCAATGAGCTTGGGTGTGAGGCAAGTCCATGCCTGGCCAGTGGCATCCTGGGGCTGCAGCCTGATGGAGATCCCCCTCGCCAGAACAGATCTATCAGAAGGCAGGTTTGGAGAGTTTAGCTGGAACGCATTCCCAACGCATTGTGAGCATGCCCAACCAGTTCACATATGCTTTGTGGACTTGGAGAAGGCATTTGACCGTGTCCCTCTTGGCATTCTGTGGGAGGTGCTTCGGGAGTATGGAGTCCGGGGCCCTCTACTAAGGGCCGTCCTGTCTCTGTATGACCGGAACAGGAGCTTGGTTCGCATTGCCGGCAGTAATTCAGACCTGTTTCCGGTGCATGTTGGAGTCCGGCTGGGCTGCCCTTTGTCACCGGTTCTGTTCATTATTTTTATGGACAGAATTTCTTGGCGCAGCCAGGGGCCGGAGTGGATCCGGTTTGGGAACCTCAGGATCCCATCTCTGCTTTTTGGGGATGATGTTATCCTGTTGACTCCTTCGAACCAGGACCTCCAGCATGTATTGGGACGGTTTGCAGCTGAGTGCGAAGCGGCTGGGATGAGAATCAGCACCTCGAGGTCATAGGCTATGGTTCTCGACCGGAAAAAGGTGGCTAGTACCCTCCGGGTTGGAGGAGAGCTCCTGCCTCAAGTGGAGGAGTTTAAGTATGTTGGGGTCTTGTTCACAAGTGAGGGAAGGATGGAGCGTGAGATTGACAGACGGATCGGTGCAGTGGCAGCAGTAATGCGGTCATTGAATCAATCTGTTGTGGTGAAGAAGCAGCTGAGCCGGAAGGCGAAGCTCTCAATTTACCAGTCAATCTACGATCCTACCCTCATCTATGGTCAGGAACTTTGGTCATGACCGAAAGAACAAGATCTTGGATACAAGCGGCTGAAATGGGTTTCCTCCGCCGGGTGGCGGGGCGCTCCCTTAGAGAGATGGTGAGGAGCTCTTAGCCGAAAAGAGCCAGCTGGAGTGGCTGGGGCATCTATATCGGATGCCCCCTGGACGCCTTCCTGGGAAGGTGTTCTGGGTATGCCCCACCGTGTTCTGGTAGCTGCCTCTCCATTGTACTTCTCTTGTCAGTGTGTTTTCCTTTGTTGACTTCCGTGGGCTCTATTAAAAATTACCTGCCTATTCTGACCAATAGAATACAACCTCAGGAAATACATTCTGAGGTACATCTGACCAATGGGTGATAGGAATGTACTCACGTGACTTGTTTTACGAACTCATCAACCGATTCGCACCGAAATGAAACAATGTATATTTTTGAACGTGGTCCGCACCAACTGAACCAAACTACTGGTGTGAAAGCGCACTAAGAAGAGTACTCGTATTTACCTTATTCGTATTTACCATTCTAGTTTGAAATAATTTCTGAAGACAATAAACTCTTGACTGCAAGACACTCAGTGGTTGCTTTAGGGCAAATAGCAAGGGACATTGCAGCAGCTTAACAGACTCAAAGAAAGGGAATATTTGTAAACAACAAAGTCCTCATTCATAGATATTTATATGGAATTTTTAGTCATGCCTTAAATGTTTGAATAAGTCTAAATGCCTATACTTATGTGATAAAAAGTTTCTCAACTTATTGGAGCGTTGAAGCATGAAACCATGAGGAGATAATCCAGTCCTTAGGACAAAAACATCAGAACTGTGTATGGCCCCCATTTGCACTGACAACAGCAACACATCTCTGATACATAGAGTGGATCAGACGGTTGATGAAAGCCATAAAAATGCAAGGAAATGTCTGAACTATGGCTGCCTGAAGTTCAGCTGCAGGTGTCAGCCTTGAATGCATGCAGTCAGGCCTTCCCACAACTGTTCGTTTGGGTTCAAATCAGGACTCATAAACAAACAAGGCAAAACTTGGACATTGTGCTGCTGCAAAAACTGTTGTTGAGCTCTATTTTTTTTTTTTAATTTAACCAGGGAAATCCTGTTGAGACTGAAATCTCTTTTTCAAGGGAGCCCTGGGGGTTGAGGTGGGGAGGGAGAGGGCAATTTGCACAGCTAGTTAGATTAGGTGGCAGGTCAAAAGAGCCAGGTTGGAACTTTAGCCATGACACCAGGGAACCCTGAGTGTCATAGGATGTTTAATGACCACAGTGAGTCAGGACTTTGGTTTTACGTCTCATCCGAAAGACAGCGTCTTTTCCAGTACAGTGTCCCCGTCACTGCACTGGGCATTATTCCAGCAGAGGGAAGATTGCAGCCTACTGGCCTTCCAGCAGCAACTTTGTTTTCCCAGGTGGTCTCCCATCCAAGTACTAACCAAGCCCACACCTGTTTAGCTACAGCCACCTAGCTGGAGCAGATCAAATAGTGGTATGGCACTCTAGCTAAGTGCAGTTTTGCATTATCCTATTGGAAAGCGTGCTGCAGATGTCAAGCAAAAAATGGCACTACATCGAGTCAGAACACTTAGTCTATGGGCCGCATGCAGCAACATTCTCTTAAATTTTCCTTGTGTTTTCTCTTTTTTAACTCCTGTGTTTCCTCAGTGAGAGCCCTCTGCGTCGGGGCAGCTGCTGGCCCTGGCTGCTGCGGCGCTGGTTTAGGGTCTGGTCCACCCTGGTGGGATGGGAGGTTCATACCATCACCTTATTGGGATGGTGTTTTGGCTCCTCCCCCTGCCGGGGTTCGGGATGGGACTCCATGCCAGGGGCCGTGTTTCTGGGGACGGCGCCAGCCTCCCGACGCGGACAGCTCAATGTGATAGTGTTTCCTCTGGTTCCCCATGCTCATTTTAGTAGTTGCCCTATTTTTATTTATTCATTTATTTATATTCCAATTTAATTTACAGCACACATTCACTTTTGTGGACAAGGAACGAAGGTGGGGGGTTTTTTTCGTTAGAAGGGGGGTTAAAAGATTGATAAATATAACATAACATAACATGAGTGGCGAGAACAGGCCGTTCAGCCCAACTAGGCTCGCCAGTTTCTTTTAACTGTTGTGAATATATCACTACAGATACTCAACGTCTCGATGGTATCTAGCATTAAGTCAAGCCTGCTCTTGAAAATTGCCAAGGTTTCTGTCTCAACAATATGGTCAGGCAAGCTGTTCCACATCGAAATTACTCTTTGGGTGAAAAAATATTTCCGAATATCAGTGCTAAATTTACCCTTGGTCAACTTCCATTTATGACCCGGAGTTCTACTAACAGAACTTAGCCGAAGGAATCCAACATAATTCACTTTGTTAATCTTTAAAGACCTCAATCAGATCCCCCTGAGTCACCTTTTCCTAAAACTAAAGAGATTAAGGCCCGTATTCAAAAACGACACTCACACTAATTGAGTGTGAGTGAGTACTAAAACTTAGTTAGCGTCAGGTTATACTGAGTCAAAGGTTGCCCAAACACTCATTTGCTTTCAGAGACCTCACTCACACTGAAAATGGTGTCTCTTTCTGAGTGAAGGTTGAGTGCAGGGAACACCTCCATTGAGCCGCACTAAATTGCGTCGGTATTTCGCTGTCATGACTTTCAGGTGGTTATAAACATTTGAAACTCTGGATCATTTACAGCCATGCGGTCAAGGCAATCAAAACTGCACAAATTTTAACTATAATGATGATAACGATGCCGATTACTTGCTGACTGACCGCCTGGTTTCAGTGTTTACCAGTGGCGTAGCCAGCGGGGGTGCTGAGACACGTCCCTTTTTGACTGCAATTAGCAGTTCTCAATCATTTTCATTTGTTGACGCATTTTCCAATTATCGTAATTGACAACCAAAGACACGCTTTCTCTCCGTATGCGATCTAACAGCGATTAAATCATGGGCTAAATTCAGTCCAGTTGCAGAACAAGACCAGAGAATTGGGTTGCACAAAACTTCAATTTAGAGCAATTATTAGTCCTGACCTGTTCCTAATCGGGGAGAACAAGCCGCACCTGTTAATTGTACAGAGGTCACGGAGTGAACCTTCTGTTAATTATGAAAATGACTGAGAACTGGTCAGGACCCACCATTGGCTACTGGTGAACTGGCAGTAAGGGAAGCTCAAAACCAACCCTTAAAAATAATGATTGGACATGACCCGTTTTCTAACAAGTAATGTTATTATAAAATGTTATTCACTTGAACTCCAGAAATCCAGTTATCATGTGTTGCCTGTTCTACTTGTTAAGTTAGAATGAGCACTGATAGCCTAATTATTGCCCTGATTTCAATTAATTTAAATCACCATTGCAAAAACTCCGAAAATTCTCAACATTATCAGCTGTGGCCAGTTTTCATTTGACGCATATCTGTCAACTCTCACGCATTCGGATTTCTCCGCTTTTCTTTACTCATGGGTTGGAAAATACTGCGCTCAGCTGGCTCGTGAGGTGCCATGTGGAAGTCACGAGAATCCATTCTTTTCTACGTTCTTAATTGCTGAATGTAGAAGGAAATGTCCGGCACGTTTCGCAGCTTATTGCTTAGTGAGCCTCGCGGGCTGTCCTGCCCCTTTCGCAAGCCACTCGACCACAGAATTTACGAAGGCATGCTGATATTTCACATCGTCATTTATGTGCGAAAGAAATGCCTCAATTTTGTGAAGCAATGTATAACAATGCTATCAAAAATAAATTTTATTTTCGTTATACCAATTAGTCTGAGAAACTTTCTAATCAAGAACAGTAAACTGCGACTGGTTTAGGTCATTCAGCACTGAAGAGTGAGGATTGAGCGTCCCTTTGCAGCAGTCGAGCACCGCCTGTGGTATCCAGTGCCCACGACTGTTAGTTATACTCAAGTGGCATTTGTGAATAGCAACTAGCAAGGAGTAGGACCACTCTCTCAGTTAGTGGTAGGTCGATCTCTTTCTCACACTCCACTTACATTTCAATCGTACTCACTATATGGTGAGTGGAGGGTGAGTGCGAGTGTCGTTTCTGAATTCGAGCCTAAGGATTTTCAGCCTGTTCTCATAGCTTTCATCTTTTATACCTGGAATCAGCTTCATTGCTCTTCTCTGAACTTTTTCGACAGCCTCTATATCTTTCTTAAAGTATGGTCCCCAGAACTGTTCACAATACTCCAGATGTGGTCTGACAAATGTGTTGCGCAAGAGATGTATCACCTCCTTGGATTTGTACTCAATACTTTTGGCAATGTATCCCAGCATCCGATTGGCTTTTTTAACTGCTACGGCACAATGACTAGAATCTGTGAGGGTTTGGTCAACAATCATTTGTAGATCCTCTTCATGTGGAGCACATTCCAGTTTTAAACCTCCCATGAAGTAATCCTGTTCAATGTTTTATTACCTACATGTACAACCTTACATTTCGCTAGATTAAATTTCATTTGCCTCATTTCTGCCCAACTTAAGTTTCTATCCAAATCCTCCTGGATCACTTTAGTAGAGTCTAAACTATGTGCCAAACCTCCCAAATTTAACTAATTTGCTCTCAATATTTACATCAAGGTCATTAATGTAGATGAGGAACAGCAGGGGTCCCAACACTGATCCCTGAGGAACGCCACTCCCCACCATACCTGACTGAGATGAGATTCCACTGACCACTACATTTTCTGTCCTGTTCTGTCCTGTAATCAGTTTGGAATCCACTCCAGACTACCTCCTGTAACTCCAATCATTTTAAAAATTAGTCTCTTATGCAGTACTTTATCAAATGCTTTCTGAAAATCCAAGTATATGATGTTATAAGCCCTGCTTTGATGAAAAGTTTTGGTGGCCTCTCCAAAAAATTCCAAGAGGTCAGGCATGGCCTTCCCTTACGGAAACCATGTTGGCTATCTCTCAAAATATTATAACGTTCAAGGAATAATTCCAGCTGTCTTTTATGATAGAATCTAGTATTCTGCATACAATGCAAGTTAAACTGACTGGCCTGTAATTTCCTGGCTCAGTACAGTCCCCTTTCTTATATATTGGTATTATATTGCCCTGCTTCCAATAATTTGGTATTTATCCAGTTTCTAAAGACCATCTGAAGATAGCGGAGAGTTGTTTAAAGATGATCTCACTGGGTCAGTCCAAGTGAAGCCCAGTTTTTCTTGCCATACATGTATTGTGACATTCATCACCCAATTTGGTGCCTAAGTCACACTGTGGTAAATCCTTCTTACCCTCCATGGTTTGAGTGATTATGATAATCTGATCATTGGAGCTCTTTTATACTGGTCATCATTACGCAATACCAAAACGAGTTCAGAAGAATTATGGTTCAAGTCATCACACTTCACTTACCTCAGATTTCAGATTTAATGATGATGTAAGATGAAACAGGTTTGTGCTTGTCTCAAAATTTTATTATTTGTTCAAGTTTTAACATGATGAACTGAATATTACTTAATATTCATACTTTCAACAAATCTGTTGCATTTTGTGATGAACAATGGTGCGTTTTAAAGGCCAATATGGTGTGTCTATTGAAAAATTCACATAAAATAAACTAGGCTGAACACCATCCCATTTTTTTGTCAGATGAAGTTGACAACTATAGCAATCTATGGTAAAGATTTGAAGAATGCAGTCAATTGCACTCATGGTGAACCATGGACTTCAAAATTGCTATTTTACTTGGTATTATTTCATAAGTCAACCAGAGGTACCCATTTGAAATTTTTGAGAAATTTCTGATGGGTCATCTGGGAGGGTCTTGATGCTTAGATATGGACTGACCCCACTATCTTCCCTGAGCTCTAGGATATAAGCCATCAGGACCCCTTGCCTTATCTGCCTTAAGTTTACGCAACATGTCTAATACTTCATTATCCCTAACCTCAATTTCCGCAAAATATTCTTGAGCGTTGGACATGCCCTCTGTGCCGAATAAAAACCCGCTCCAAGGTAAAATTCTCAACAAAAACACTGTTTAAGGTATCCGCAATATCCTTGTAATCCTATAGCAGCGATCCATATTTGTTCTTTATGCACTTAACCTCCTCTTTGCCCATTCTGCAATTTGCCTTTCATACAGTCCTTTAATATTCCTCAGCTCTTTTTTGACCACAGCTCGCATTTTACAGTTCAGCCTTAGTATTCTCAGTTTTATCCTTTATGAATGTCTTAAAAAGATTCCTCAGACTCCTATGAATAGCTTTTTTCATCTTACATTTGGACACCTTTGGAATGACTTTACATTTTGAATCAAGTAAACCCACCCTTAATTCTTTCCCACATATCATTCACAGACTCACAGTCCAGAAGTAACTCCCATTTTATTTTGCTTAGATATGAGCGCATCCCGTCAAAGTTTGCCTGCCTAAAATTTTAAAAATTTGGTTTTCGAAGACACCTTTTTAACTTCCCATGAAACGTCAAAATTAACAGTAGAGTGATCACTAGTCCCAAGTAGCTCCAGTACCTCAACATTGCTATCAGTCATTACAAAACACCACATCTAATATTGCCTTCTCTCTCGTAGGTTTATTAATATATTGCACCAAAAAATGTCATTTATAACATCCAGAAATTCTTCCTCCCCTTTACCCTGTCCTTTCATCATTTTCAAATTGATACCAGGATAATTGAAGTCTCTCATAATAATACTCCCTCCTCCACTACAAGCTTGCCTAATCCCCTTAAAGGAGAATTTCAGTGTGAAATTGACTTGGGGTGTATTGAAACATAATAATGAGTACTAACTATTGTTGAATACCCCACCTCCGTACGCACGCAACTTTTCGAAATAAATGGATTTTTACCCGAAGCTCCCAACAGGCTTACAATGGTTGTGAATCAGGCATCGCATTGCCATGCAAAGAAATCACTATTTTTTCATCATTAACCAGGCTCAAGTAGCTCCACACTTCATCAATAGAATTCCGAGGGGCTTGACATTTAAAACGAGGCACTGAGAACTTTGAAAATACACCGATAGTTTATTAAAAAAATACTATTTATGCAAACAGTACCTTGATGCAGTTTCCAGTCGCCTCCATCTTGAAAGTCACTATAAGTCAATTGACGAGCACGAACGAATAGGAGGGATAGGGGAACAGACTGCAATCTATTCGTTCAATTCACTTAGTTCTCCAACTATTTAGTGTTTAAATTTATTTTACTTTACTTTGCTCCCAGGAGACCGAAACCCTCCGAAAAAAACCCCCGTTGCCTTTGTTAGACCAGATTAGCGACTTAATTTGGCTATTTGCTAACCAAGTTGGGAGTTTAATTATTTAGAACATTAATATCGCTAAAGCATATGCTGTGCGTGCCCTAGCAACCCAGAGTGTCATCTGTAACATGGATTACCACGGATAACAGCACGAAAAAACTCAAAATTTTAAATGCTTGATGTTTTTACACATCTGAATCTTTCTCTGGCTACCCAAACATCAAGATAAGCCAAATATCTACTGATGACATTTGATATAGGTGGACGATACATACGGAATTCTTTGCGTTTTTGGCCCATTCTGCTGTCCACTGCCTCATACCAAGAAAATTTATCGATTTCATAACTTGAGCAGCCAGGCTTTCGCACCGCGTCCCTCACTTTGAAATATTGCCGCGGCATTTGTTGAAACAAGAGAGCCGTAACACATAGCAGTAATTTTCTTTGCTCAAGTACAGTTACTTTCACATTTGGTAAGAGTAGCCATTCATCTGTCTCAGCAAACAGATCCGCACGATCTCTAATAATGTGCTCAGTGCTAGGCCTGGATGGCCAAAGCGTCCAACAGCAATAGGTAAGCCATTCAGAAGCAGAATTCCCACAAGTATCTTAGGGTTTTCATAGCTTAGTCCTAATTAGGATCAACTGGCCAAACTCTTTAGCCCAAGAATTAAATAATAAACTCATTATAATTTCTCAAAATTTGGGGTAAGCCTCGGGGTTGGTAAAAATAACACAATATGTATTACTGATGTACAGTTTTTTTTACCCAAAATAAATATCTATCTATAACAATTTGAACTTAACATAACAACTTCAAATTCATTTTTATGGTTCATTGGCTTGTAGTAGGTAGTACTACATTAGCTGGCCTGCTGAGTCTTGCGTGGTTGGACTCGCTGGATGTTTGACTGCATTAGCAAAGTTGTCCAGTTGCTATAGTTTTTTGAAAAGATAAAAATCCAAGTCAGCTGATTTCAACAGAATTATAATCGCTGCCACTGGTAATACTTGCTAAAGTTAGTCACTGGAGATTACTTCACCTTGTGCTGAGGGAATCTAAGCTTTGTAAGTTTAATTTAGTAGCTTAGCAAGTCTGTGTCTGTTGGCATCCCCCAGCATTCTGATATTATAGCCAGATATTAACAGCATTACTACTAGTCTGATGGCTAACTGAAAAACAAGGACAATCCAAGAGCTGAGTGTACATTCCTGCCAAGGCCATTTTTTAAACTTTATGCAACTTTTGCTGAAACTTAATCTGTATCATTCTAGTCTCACAGTGTTGCTTGGATGCCAAAAGTTAGCTTACTAAGCTCCGTTCTGTCTCAGACTAGCATGCAAATCAATAAATTTTAAAAATTCTTGCGCCAAGTAAGCCTTGAAAGTTTGTGACCTTGGAAACCTATCCCAGCTAGTTTTTGTTGAATTACACTTTCCAATATGTATTATGATCAATGTTGCCTATATAATTTTGCCTACAATATTTTATTTGATTACATTCACTCCACATTCACTGTATGTTAGAGTCCACAATCCAATGTTACCATTAATAAAACCACGGAAGTAATGTTTGCGTACATTGTCAGTGTAATGTGACCCAATTTAGATTTTTTGCTCTTGCGTGGCACAGATCGGATATGCACGTTGTCAGTTTAAAAAGGAAAAAGACACATGCATTCGGATATTTTGAGATCGGATACAGGCCTCATTCATTTGTGGAAATAAATCAGATATGTGGTTTATTTTGTCCCATAAACAGTGAACGCACAGTAAATGAACGAGGTTTTATATTTGAGAAGCTGGCAGACTGAACATGGAGGCTGTCTCGCACCCAGACATTCCTAGAAACGACTGAAGAGGCAATAAGTGCAGCATACGCACAAGATGCATTTGTGGCCCTTTTCCTTCATCTCTGCCTAAAAATCCTGGCAATGTTAGGCGAAGTTTCCATAAACCGCAACATTCATCAAACATATCGTCGGCCTGCTGATAAAACCTCGTATCTTCAAAATGATAAACTTTACAGGAAAAAAAAAAAAAATACACGTAACTTCATGTTAAAATATAAATAAAATAAAAAATGTTTAATTTTGCATGTAAGAATAGTGGACATACAAGTTTTTGATTCTTATCAATTTGGAGATACGAGGTTTTATCAGCAGGCCGACGATATGTCAGCGTCATCCATTTTTTGGCTTAGCAGTAAGCGCTTGGTGCAGAAGCAGGCGTGGCCTAAAGTTTAGTAAAAAATAAAAGTAGGTATGCGCGATACTTCAGATGTTGTAGGCAAGTGTAATCGCATGAATTAGATATGGGTCACTTGATAAAATACGTGTGACCGCGCAATAAAAAAAATTGGATTCAGGCAGCAAATCCAATCTGTGGCATCAAGACATACAGTGTAAATACGGCCTTAGTCTTTGCTAGGTCTCGTAAGCCACATGTCTGTGTTCTATTGCTAGTCTTGTAGACTAGACTTATCCTCCGCGTATCGCGTGTATGTTCTAATTCTCTAGCTTAGAGCTGTTTATTGTTGATATCAGCACTTCAAAATTAATGAATCTCGTCTACAGTTTCCTTTTTCTATTTTAGTAATACATTGTTGCTGTAATTAAAGCCCCGTGTTTTTATTACTAATATCAATATCCAGGAACATTGTTACCTCTTTTGTTCTGTTGGTGGTCAAACTTGGAGGCCTAATTTTGTACAACGTGCTTCACCTTAGGGATGGTAGTAGTAGTAGTAGTAGTAGTAGTAGTAAAATAATTGGGTTTAAATATATTCAGCAATGGTTGGCTCATGCATTTCCATGCAGCACGTGATCCATTTCCTCTGCGAAGAAACGCTCTTTCCTACTATTTGGAAAATCTGCTATTATAATAACAATCCACCAAGGAACCAATGCACCTTTCTTTAAAAGGAATGGGAGATGACACCCTGATTGTTTTGCATCATGTTACACCCTCAACACACGCATGATTAATTCAAGTACTAAGTGCAATTAATTTGGATCAAGCACCATACTTTGCCTCAGACTCTACGCCACTCAAATCGCCAAAGTGGATTTGGACGTCCCCTGATTGCACTTGTGCCACGCGCTTCAGACCTTGGGCTTAGGTTGTAACAATTTAGTCCAATATGGTGTTAATAATGACTGCAGATGCTATTCTCTTGAGAGAGGTCTGCAGACCTCCACTGTCAGGACCCTTCCGATGCAGACCTGCGCTCTGAGTTCTCCTCCACTGCAAGGACCGGAAGTTGATTCGGAGCCTTTCAAAATAAAAGCAATTATATTTGATTTTCATTGAGTGGGAGCAATCCCACTATATGTTATTCTACCAGTTTATTTATTATTGAGTTATGTTATTCTACCCTGAATACATAGTAACCGCCTAGCAAGGCCTTAGCAACCACCCAGAACACCTTAGCAACCGCCTAGCCACGTCAAAGCAACCACCTAGCAAGGCCCTAGCAACCACCCAGAACACCATAGCAACTGCCTAGCAATGCCCTAGCAACCATTAGAAAACCTTAGCAACCGCCAAGCAATACCCTAGCAACCACCCAGAACACCATAGCAACCGCCTAGCAACGCCTTAGCAACCATCCAGAACACCTTAGCAACTGCCAAGCAACGCCCTAGCAACCACCCAGAACACCATAGCAACCGCCAAGCAATGCCTTAGCAGCCACCCAGAAAACCATAGCACTCACCTTGCAACCACCTGGTACACCTCAGCAATCACCTAAACGACCTGAAACACCATAGCAACCACCTAGCAATGCCCTAGCAACCACACAGAACATCATTTGCAGTTCAGCATCAGGAGCTTCAGCAGACAGCAATCCCACTGCCTTTTCTAGTTTACATATTAATTTACTCAAATCTTCTATATAAACATATCTTAGGGGTGTTTGCAGTTTTTACACCTCATATTACACTTATTAATTGCTTAAGATTGTTTGTGCTATTTTCTTACCTTGTGCTATTGGACCACCTGCATTTGCCAATGGAGGGCGTGAGGGTAGATGATTTTTAAATTAACTTAGCTTTGTGTATTCAAGGTGAATTATTGAGTACCTAGTTACATGACCCAGATAGACAATAACCTCTGTTACAGGAGAAAACACAGTAGACACAAAATAAGGTTTCAGTAGTGTCTTTTCATTTTATTAGGGCCCGAGCACTGACCGGTGCCAGGAACCTATTGTTTTTGATGGGATTTTTATTCTTCTTCTTCTTCTTCTTCTTTTTATTCTGCTACGAGAACGCATTTTTGAGGGCTTTGCCATGGACGAAAATTCACAAAAATTTGCCCACACGTCAGTCGTGGTGAAAATTGCAAACTATTCTTTATTTTGTGCTTGGACATGCCCTGGTGGCTCTATAGCGCCACCAAACACACGGCTATTTTGGAACACACTTGCTCGGATTCAAATGAAATTTTATAGGGTCATAGTAGTCATCATAAATTTTTTTGTCAATTTTTTTTGAAATTTTTTTGCCACACAGGAAGTGAGCTATGAGCCATTTCCTGCGTTTTTTCAGATTTTACGAACACATTTTTGAGGGCCTTATCATACTCGAAAACAGACCAAACTTGGCTTATTGACTAAAAATATTAAGTTCTTTGATTCTATATCTCATTTGGCAGTGGGTGAGACATGGTAGCTCTATAGCGCCCCCTAATACATAATTGCATTTTTGAGGGCATCAGCATGCTCGAAAACTCACAAAACTTTGCAAACATATTAAGCTGGTCATACTCTTTACTAGGATATAGGGTTTACAGATAAATGTGTCAAAATTGCATTACAGCGCCACCTAGAAAATTTCAATGAAGCAGCCCTCGCAGGGTCTTTAACCTACATGTACAAAATTCGGTGGACATGTGTACTATGCCAAGACCTAAAAAAAAGTATCTTGGTGCTATCACCTAGACTCAACAGGAAGTCTGCCATTTTTAATTGAATTTGCAAATTTTTTACATTTTTTGCCATTCACAGGCGTCGTACTTTAACGAACTCCTCCTAGAGATTTTATCTGATCAACTTAAAATTTTGCGTATGACATCTAAATACCTGTTCGATGTTAAATTGCGAAGCTTTTTTGGATTCATCGAACTTTGTATCCGTGGCGTCGCAGCGAATTTCGATGTTCCGCCATGAAACAGGAAGTTGGTTTTATGCGCGTATGCTTTGTGAAATTTGCCCGAAACTTTACAGGCTTAATAAGAGTCGACTTCCAAATATACCTATATGTTGATATTGGATTGGGTGTGGTCAGGTGGCTCCACAGCGCCCTCTGGACACGGCCATGTTGAGTTAACAGTGCTTGAATGTTCATGAAATTTGGTCTGATCAGTACATTTGTTTTTTTGGGCAATGCTTATTTTTTTTTTTCATTTTTCAACCAAACAGGAAGTGAGCTATGAGCCATTTCCTGCGTTATTCCAAATTTTACGAACAAACGTTTGAAGGCTTTAGCATACTCGAAAACTTGCAAAACTTTGCTAAAATTATAATTGATTGATTATCTTCAATTTGAGACAGAAATTGGCAGTAAATGTGGCATAATGGCTCTATAGCGCCCCCAATCAGATTTTTAAAAGAATTGGCATTTTGAGGCTCTCAGCATGCTCAAAAACTCACAAAATTTTGTACCATTCTAAAAACCATCATTCCTATTACACTGATAAAAAATACATATAGAGTTGGCAAAAATGGCATTAAAGCGCCCCCTGGAAAATTTCAAACAAGCAGCCCTCGCATCGTGGTTGACCTGCATGTATGAAATTCGGTGGACATGTAGAATATCCTGAGACCTGAAAAAAAGTCTCTTGGTGCCATGACCAAGACTCACAAGGAAGTTTGCCATTTTTAATTGAAATTTCAACATTTTTAGATTTTTCGCCATTCGCAGGTGTCGTACTTTAACGAACTCCTCCTAGAGATTTTATCCAATCAACTTAAAATTTGGTGAATAATATCTCAAGACGTTGTCAATAGTAAATTGCAAAGCTTTTTTGGATTTATCAAACGATGTATCCGTGGCATTGCGGCGAATTTCGATGTCCTGCCAAGAAACAGGAAGTTGATTTTACTCCCACATACTTTGTGGGATTTGCTTGAAACTTTCCAAGCTTGATAAAATTGTCCTCCCAAGTATAAGTATATGCTAATATTACATCGGGAGTGGCCAAGAGGCTCCACAGCGCCCTCTAGATACAGCCATGTTAAGATAAAAGTGCTTGAATGTTCATGAAATTTGGTCAGATCATTGCATTTGTCATGCCTAGTTTTTTGTTATTTTTTTGAAATTTTTTGGCCAAACAGGAAGAGAGCTATGAGCCATTTCCTGCATTTTTCCAACTTTTACGAACACACGTTTAAAGGCCTTCCGATAATCCAAAACTTGCAAAATATTGCACAAAATATCAGTGTCTTATGATCTTCAGCTTGATGTCCCAATTGGCACTTAATGTGCCACAATGGCTCTATAGCGCCCCCTAATTATTTTTGCAAAAGAATTGCCCTTTTGAGGGTCTCAACATGATTGAAAATTTACAGAAATCAACACATTTGTAGAGCCAGGTATTACGATCACTCTGAGAGAGGTTTTGAACACAGGTATTTCAATTTGGTATCATTGCACCCTCTAGAAATTTTCAGCAAAAAGGTTCTCAGAGTTCAGTTAACCTACGTGAACAAAATTTGGTGGAGACATGAAACGTGCCCAGACTTGTAAAAAAATTATACAGTGCTGTTACCCAAACCCAACAGGAAGTGCAGTTTTTTTGAATTAAAAATTCAATTTTTTTTCATGAACAGGTGTTATACTTTTAGATGCTCCACCTATTGATATCAGGAATGGTGTTTGCACTCCACTCAGGAAAACATATTGTGTGCAGTCTAGCAGTGTCCAGTGGCTGTTAACGGATGCATTTGACCAGTCACATCTCGCCACCACCCCAACGTGCACGAGGGGTGCGAGGGCCCTTTCAACGCTGCTTGCAGCTTTAATTCTTCTTCTTCTTCTAAGTCTCCTTCTTATCCATTATTTCTTGGCAGAACAGCCACATGTCTTCAATGATATGGAACCGAAACTTGAAAGGCTCCAGAATATCTTCTGTCTCTTCATCGTCCACATCCATGGTGCCGTCAAAAAAACTTTTAAATTACGCGTGCAGCCTCCTCAATTTTTGCATTGTCCATTTTTAAAAAATCAGGCAACTCCACTTTGGCTGCAAACACATTGTTATTTTCCTGCACCCATTCTGCTGCTTTTTGGCAGTGATGCACCAGCTGGTCCACTACACTGGTCTAAAGAAAGAAAAATAACGTTATTTGGATTTAGCACATACACCAATGACACTCAGCTTTTTTTAAGAACATGAAAGGACATCTCACAAAATTTAACAACATGGATCTGGAGATCAAGCCTACCTCCTCTTCAGTTGCCTCCACCACCAGCACAACTGGAGCAGCAGTTTGCTGACATTCCTGCTTCTCTTGAGCCTAAATAAGTTTTTTTTTTTTGCATTAAATACAAGCAAAGGTCACAAAGTCAGTTCTCAAACCATGTCCCGGGAGGGGAGACTGAAAATTGGCATAAGATTTACTGTAAGGCCCCCGGAAATGTATGTTTTTTGAGGCCTACTTGATATTTAGTATAGATGGCCCAATTTAAGGATATTTATACTCACCTAGTATTCGAATCTTGCTTGTAAAATCTCTTGAAATAATACCTGGGACCACTGTAGCTAAAGGTAAACTTGCAAAGGCTTTGGTTCTGATGTGATCTCGGGGGTTATGCTAATGCAGGGCTCTCAAGTCTCACGTAATGAGCGCGATTGTTACTCATTTCAGTCAGATGTCATGCACTTATGCCACACAAAGAAATGATTAAAATCAGTGGCGAACCGTGAGCACTACACCTGGGCCTTCACCTCAGCCATCACCACCGAGAGAACACATCACCACGGACAAAAGCAACATTGCAATTAATTGAAAGGGTTGTTATTTTTAGGATTTGTACTGTACTTGAGTTTTTTTAACCAGGACTTTTACTCTACTACATTTAAAACATAAAAAGTATAATTTGTTACTTTGACACTGGCCACTCCATTTCAAATTAAAATATGAATGTAATTCATCATTTAAGGATTATCCGGATTTGGCGTGTTCGGGAAGAACAGCGGTGCTCGGCAGGGTATCTTTGCGCAGATGTGTCCGCCAGCAGACATAGAACTGCAAATTTATGCATGCAGTTACAATATTCTATCTCTAAATGGCACACCCAGATCAGTTATTGAATATTCATTCACAAGCAAGCCGAGCTGAAACACGTTTTGAATATGGACAAGTTCACTCTAATCCCTGTATTTCAGGAATTGCCTTAATTTAACTTCTCAGCTATGCCTGATGTGCCAACTGTTCAATATATCAGGCCATATTATCTATCTAGCAGTTCAAAAAAAAAAATCTCTTGCTAGAGGAAAAATCGTTTTAATTCAAAACGAAAACAATTTGTGGAAACCGGCAGGAATCTAACGCGTCTCCCCTGGAATTCTCGATGGCAGCTTGCCACCTGCCAGCCAATCAGAAAAAAAAAAAAAAAAATGATAGGGGCTACACAAATAGCCAATCAGATAATAGCACTGTCATATCTGGGTAAGATTTAGGGCAACAACCAATGAAAAAAAAAGTTATCCTGGAATTATTTACGTGGTCCTGCTACAACAACATTCTGAAAGCTGCATTATTCATTCACCCACGGTGCAAAATGGGAGTGTCAAGCACCCCTGTTCTTTCCTAAACAATCTCATATCACGATATGCATATGGTTGTTTCTGTCAAACCATACACTATTCGTTTGAAGCGAAGACTACGGTAGAGAAATAATTTTTTTTAGGAAAATTTGCACATATTTCACTGAAAATGTGTCAAACTTTGCAACAGTATTGGGCAATATATAATGGACAACTTAACGTTCTAGTGAATAAAGACTGTTTCTATTGTCTTGTATGACGTAGTCACTTTAACTTACCTTGTTGCAAGATAGGTCTGCATACTGTTCAAGGGACGCGTGAGAAAAACGTCACTTCCAGTCCTCACAGTGGAGGCGGCCTGAGAAAAATGTCACTTCCGGTCCTCACAGTGCAGGTCTGCAGCGGAAGGGTCCTGGCAGTGGAGGTCGGCAGCCGGACTGTCTTGATTCTCTTTGGTATAAAAGGTGTAGAAGGGTGACATTTTGTATTAGCATCCTAAAGGTATGCAAGTACAACTCCTGGCAAAACTTATGGGATCACCGCGTATAGAGGATGTTCATCCAGCTTTCTTTTTTTCTTTTACTTCGTAGCACATAAACAAATTGCAGATATTTAACAAAACAAATTTTGCTTTGAAACAAAAAGATTAAGCGGTATTCAGCATAATTTAACTGCAATCTTCTCCATGTCTCCTAATTTTGAGAAGGGTGCTGAAGGAAGGCTTTATGATATAATTCTGAGGATTGAGATCAAAGGATGCTATCTAGCGGGCTCCAGTCACCACCAAAATGAAGATTATATGCACTACAAATGTCACTTATTTTTTTGTATCCATTGAAAAGATTCCCAGTATGGCGGAAAAAGAGTGGAGGATAGGATAAAAAGCCTATCGGTAGCCCTTCTGACTGGTAGCATCAGCACAATCAGTGCCATTGGATAATTTAAGACAACAAAACACCCAGCCTTCTCTCCCCACGTCACAGAGAACAAAATTGATTAATGACCCCTTTAGAGTTTGATTGGCTATCATTTGAAAGACAATCCTCTAAGGGTCGGCACAAAATTTGCACGCCAGCAGTCTGCGACTGCAGCAAGACAGGAATGTTGCACTGATAGAGAGACAGCGTATAGATGCTGCAGGCTGAAAATAAATTCCACGCAGCCAAGGGGGAATTCAGAACAGTTTTAAGACAAGTTTGCTCTGCAGTCCGTTTATCTGAACTGAAATGAAAATTGGAGTTCCCGTACATGTAGATTTGAAACTCAGATGAGAGTGCATGAGATTTATTTTGAGAAGACATACATTTTATTTCACTTCGAACAATTTCCCTTCTATAAAAAAGTATTTCACCGAAAAGATCATTCCATGACTGACAATAGCACCAGATAGCAGTGACACCCTGGTCATTTCTCTGTGAAGAAACGCACGAGCACATGTGAACAAACACACACACTGTCAAAGAAATGCCCGCAAACACATACATGGAAATCGATATGCGGCAGGCGACCAAGGCAGGCAGTTGTCTATCGTCGTAGTTGTCCAGTGGTGAATGAAGCACTGTCATTCTCCAGGAGATACAGCACAAGGAGTGCCTGTGTCAGGGCTACTTTCTCTCTGTCAGTAAATTATGCTCCAGTAATGCGTGAACTAAGCAGGGCAAAGCAGTGGACACCGGTATTTCTTCCACATGCTTTTTTGTGTGACTTCGCTCTGACAATGGGCATATTGTAAATCAGTAGAGCTGGCCCTATGTCCAAGGAAATGCAAAGCAAACACTGTCCGTGCTGCACTCTTCAAGAATTTCATTCCAATTGTTTAATCCACAGAGTTTTGAGAGTGAAAGGAAAAATGTGGTTATTTTGCAGACAGTTTAACTCCAGCACTACATCCTTCAGGAAAAAAGTAGACTCTTGGATATCCCTGCCTCGCTCCCTTTCCGTTCCAAATCCCAAAAAAAGATTTCCTAAAATGCCCTGAAAGCGGGCTCCTCTCCCGGAGACACGGTGGGCTCTGGTCCTGGAGAGTGGAAGCCATGGCTTCAGAAGGGGAGAGTGCTTGATGGTTCAAGCGACATAAACGCAAGACAAAAACGGTCGTCTGCCATCGAGAGGCGGCTGTGCCGCTCTGTGTTTTTTGCAACACATCGGCTGGCTGAACCATCAGCAGCAGTGTCGAGGGAAGCAAACGAACAATAAAACTGAGAGGAGAGGGAACTGCCGAATGAGGTTAATGCTCCACACATGTCCACAGCACACTTGCCTGGTTGCCACCCTCCATCCGCCCTCTCTCTGCCTTTGCCTTTTAGAGCGCTCTCCTTATTTTAGCTTGTTAGGCTGCGGTTCGAGGATGCTGTTGCTCAGTAATTTCCGACAGGTAACACAAGCACAGGACAAACTATATGACTAATTTAAATAAAAATAATATAGTAAATAGAGAAACAATTTGAATGGTGCTCTCTGGAAACATGTCCTCCTCCATTCTGTCTGTAGCCCAGTCTCATATCCCTAACTGCAATACATACTGCATTTGGAGCCTGGTTTGGGGGGAAAAAAAGCACAATTACAATGTATGTATTTTCAGGAGAATCACAAAGCACCATAGACTGTAACACTGTTCAAATTTTTCTGCTCACAAACATTCAAATATTCGCTTGAAGAAAAACTACTGTCCAATGTAGCCCTTGAACAACGTCCAGTTCACTTGAGTCATGACTTCAAGTCATCTGGCCTTTGCTGTGTTCCAGATGTGAAAGCAGTTTGTTTTGTCTGCAGTTCTCACAGTGATGGAGATGTAGATCAGCTGAGGTTGTGGTTACATTTATTCCAGCTGAGGGTTCCGACTGTCATTCCTGCCAAAGAAAAAGACCTGGTATCAAGACCATATAGCTCTTCAGAATATGTGTTATTTTATTCTCTTTAAAATCTGCTAATTTATTTTTCAGATGTATATTTTATTCATGGGAATAAGTTGCTGAATGCTTCATGACCTTGATATCAATGGTCCAGTGATTAAGAGGTTTATATATCCTGTCTGTTGCCACATGAACACAAGAGATATTTTTGTATCTGTGAGTGGGCCAGTACAGCAAGTCAGGTTTTATGGATAGACGCCCTTCCATGAGGAATATTATATGTAGTACCTCTTCATGGATCTTGCTTTTAAAAATGCATTTTTTAAAACTGGAAAAACTGACAAGTGCATTCATGTTTAATTTTTGAAATTGCTTTTGCTGTGATACTTGGAATCAAAAATTAATATCTTCATTAAATGTCAATGTGGCAATATCAGTCATATTTTATCGATCAACTGTTTGATATTTTTTGCACTGAGCAGCCCATTTTTCATGTAGCTTAGTAGCTAGCTAGCTGTCTACTGTAGACATCAAATTATGCTGGCTGGGTAGGAACCATTAAGGCGTTACTTTTCCTAGGTAGCAACATTCTCAGAACAGATCCTGAATTTGCAAGTAAGTTGCGCTTACTGCCAAAACCTTTTGTCAAAATTTCAAACAAAACATAGTATTATGGACCAAACAAAACAGCCGGATTATGCAGGCATTAGCAACCAATATGTATTTTTTCCCCTCTTGGTTCCAAGTTCAGAAATCCTAAGCTTTTTTTGGTTGAAATCTCTATCAATCACCACTAAAGCAAATTCGATTCTACATTGGGCAATGTAGCAATGGCATCTTCCCAATGGACAAAGTACTTCCATATTGCAGCAAGCCCCCAGGAGACAGACATTGTGCCTACATCAGACATCAGCCCCCTGTAATAGCGCTGTCCGGGTTCTCTCTTATGTCTCCCATTGGAGAGCTTGTTCCAGAGTGCGTGGTGCATTTAAGGATTCTATGGGCCCTATTTTAATGATCTAACGCCATAGATCTGAAGCATATGGCATAAGTGCATTTACGGTGTGTCCAAATCCATTTTTGCAAGTTTATCAGACTAAAAACTAAGACACAAGGTTTAAAGGGGTCATACTTCATTTCTTAATTAATCATAGGGGTGTACTGGGCATAACATTAAAAAAACCAATCAAAGTATTATCTCCCATGCTCTTTAAAAGTCCAATGTCCTTGCATCTTGGCAAATTTCTATTGTAAGGGTGGATTTTCCAAACAGTGGGAAAACACGTCTATGCAGAGACAGGCCAACTCTTGCGCAAAGTGAAACCACACGAGCAAGCCACTGCTGAAACCCGATCTCTGGAATGTCCAAAAATTTTAACAAGAAATAAGCTATGAAAATGTATTTTTAAATATTTTTCATAATTGTTTTAATCATATAACGATTAAAAAAAGTCTTCACACATTGAGAAAAATTCCAAAGTTCAATTTCAACTTGTACATAAAACAACAAAATAAAATGTAAAAAACTTTCAATTCAGGTTCCCTGGTAAAAATGTAATTACGTGCTGATGGGGCAATGCCCATGAGAAATTAAAATGAGCGAAGAAAATAACTACGTGGGAGAAAGAAACCATCTTTGATCACGCTACTGTAACCCCTTGAATAATATCCAGCAGGAGTGAAATAAACTTGCTTCTGCTTTATTGACTGTGAGGCTGGGAAAAATGGATCAACCTGGATGGCATAAGAATAAAAATAACTGTTGGTGAATCAAAGATTGTTGACATCTCATCCTTGAAGGCCTAGTTGCATATATGGAAGAAATTTGGATTAATTTTAGACAGAGACCAAAATTTCATCCATCGCTTTAATGCTTGCAAAGTCCTGCATTTTACATTCGCCTCGTTGTCTGCCAAACTGTGAATTATAATAAGTACATTTCAAACAAAATGCAGAGTTGTGTATTTGATTACAAAAGTGGGACAGATGGGTTGCAGGCAGGGCTTTGAACCAGTTCGTGGAACAAAGAGGAAAACCTGAAACTTTTGCTATTTTGCTAGGAAAAAAAATGAGACCAGAAACTTCAGAATTTTTAATGTTCCGGAGCAGAATAATTTATTTTAAATTCATATTTTTTTATTCTTGAAATGTTTTGTGTTTGGGCTACAATGACCAACTTACGTTCACTTCCTGTGTGTGGTTCCCTGGCATGCCCGGGCAGAGTAGAGAGAATTCAGCCTAATTAAGCCTAATGCTATGCCTAGCCTGTCAATTTTTTTCACTAAAATGAAATAGTTCTCAACCATTAGCACAATCCAGGGGTACAAAAGTGTAACACAGCAGCGGTCAGTCGGCAGTCACAAAGGCCCGCTGAAACCTCACCTTTCAATTCTTAATAACATAAACCTCTCGCAGTTTACTTTACCCGATTAGCAACAGCTGCTCAGACTAATTGATCAAAGTCAATGGCAGATGTCAAATTTGCTCTCGATTGCACAATTATTCATTGCACCACAAAATTGAAGCATTTTTATCCATACATAAATGAAGAATTAAAATATCAATACGTCCGTGGAAATTCTGTGGACGTGTAGCACTTTTACATTATTTATTTTGCAAGGCTCATTAAGCAAAAAGCCAGGAGAATCCATTTTATATTCTGAATGTAGTCACAGCTAAAGAGCGTTGTGAGGCACGATGTACAGCAGAGTTCAAATTGTGAGAATCACGAAAACGATTGCTGCGCATCATGGAAAGTTTTGGGGGTTTTTTGTATTGATATTCCCAATTTGCCATCCTTACAATGCTAAATTGATTATATAAAGGAAACCAAAACCATTGTGTTGGCCAGTTTTTCAGTGATTTTACTTAGCTTAAACAAGGAACAAGACTGGATCTGTTTCCCATGGCTTCCGCATCTCTTGAGCTTTTGTCATGGGGGTGTTTTGGCTTAGTCGCCCTAATTCAATATTTGACTGCGCGACTAGAAAATGTACCGAATGACCAGAAGAGCATGTGAAATGCACTGATTGAGTCCTGACAAGGTCTGGTCATTTGTTAAATGATTTCAATGGCAGCTGTAGCCTGTCCTGTTTCTGTCATTTGCATATATTAGTCAATGTGAGAAGTGAAATGGGATCTGTTCTGTTGTTTGGCAATAAATGATGTAGCAGAAGTTATTCTTGTCTTAATTCATCTATAATAATGCAACAAATGTGGCCATATAATTACTTTGTGATGCAGCTTATATAAAGCGTAAGCCTAGTGAATTGTAGTGTTTGTTATGGGATAAAGGAAATAATAGCCAATTTGAAAGTGCTAATGTTAAACTTACCAATTTAAAGTCCTATGGCTGACATGGAACGATATTAACCGGTTCAGGAACAAAAGTTTTTGGTTCTAACCAGTTCAAGAACGTAACTTTTGGAGTGGAACCCAAAAGCGGAAACGTTAAAATACTGTTTCTGTTCAGAAAAAACCAATTGGGGAAAAAATTCATGTTCAAAGCCCTGGTTGCAGATATTGTTTTTGTGGGTCAGTTTAGTTCAGAATTAATTTTGAGATAATTGTGGATAACGGGCTGATCTGTCCTGGACTTACCAAAATGTCTGAACATTATTTCTGTACTGCACAACAAAGCAAGCAAAAATTTGCTTTGCAAAAGAATGACCAGAAACAAATAATGTGTATAATTTTTATAAAAATCACTGATCATTATCACAAGCTCATTTGCACTTATTTCCTCACACCTATCCCTCCAGGGGAATCATCAAGAAGACAGCAAAAAATGGCGGAGTTCGCTAGTATAAAGCCTAAATACTCAAATGTGTTATATTGAAAGCTGAATCGCGAATCACCTGGATGTTGATGGACTATGTTCCATCACAATTTAAATTAATCAGAACACTCAATGATCGGGCACACAGTTGCAAAGCCATGCATAAGATTGCACTTGCCATTATGACATCTATTTGTGACATATCTTGATTTACACGATAATAATCTTTCGCTTTGCAGTCTTGTTATTTTTAATCGTTGCATGTCTGTGTGCTGCTACTTGTCTCTGTGTGCGTAATAAGACGAGGGTATGCATGTTGTACAGTCACCTACAAAGCCACACAAAGCTATTTGAATAATGTGCCCTTAAAATAGCAGTTAAAAACTGATTATTGACTTCAGATCAGGTTTTAGTTGGTCAGTCGCGCAAGAGATGTATGCTGCCTCAAGATAGCGACAGGCCTGCAGTGTGCTCGACCACACCTCATATTAAGACCAACACGACCTTGTGCGTTCAATTTGGTGCAAATGCATTTACTATCTATGCAGTATTGGTACTGAATAGGAAAATGTTATCTGCGTCGTTCATCAAGTAGCAAAGACACTTGCATAACTTATTGCACTGGGTTTAAGACATGAGGCCTTTGTGTTCAGCATGGGCATGTGACATTCTCTTTGTGAATGGAATAGGGTGAGAGACTGGGATAAGTTACCTTATTGTGACCAATGAGATTTCTGCATGATAAATAAATAAAACATGGCTGAACTAAATAAAATTCTCCCATCCCTGTTTTTCTTTCCTTTTGTCTCTCTCCATGTCTTTCATCTCCCCCTGAAGACTAGGCTTACATCTTACATCTCAACGCAGAGACGCTGTTTTTTAACCTTTTGAACTCCACTGTCAGTAAAAATGGTATAACCCGCACTTCCCACTGTGAACATGTGTAATGAATTAATGTAATGAATCATTTATCCAAATTCATGCATTTATCTATTTGTTAATTATTGCATTGATAAATTGGAGAAAAAAAATATTACAGATTAATCATTTGCCATGCTTATTATAAACATAAAAATCTGCGCAAATTGACATGGTACAGTATATGCATACATTTATCTCTCTTAATTTGGTATGAGGAAGAAAAAAAGGCCTTCTCTCTCTCTCTCTCTCTCTCACCATACCAACTGTTTCTGCTGTTGTGGATAAAGGCCCAGACAGAGCAAAGAGTTAGTAAAGCCAAGAACCAGCACAATATCCATTACCACCTAGCCTCCATCGATTAGTAATGCTTCCTGAAAAGATGCATATTGAACTCATGCAATGAAGTCATTAAATTAGCACTCATTTTCCAACGTGTGTTTCGCCTCATTAAACACCTGCCAGGTTTTAGTAGCAGAAGAACCCATAAATTCAGACCATGTCCTCCAGTCAGTAATAAGAAACAGAAATAATCTTCTTCAATCAGGTCTTCCTTCATTCAGCAACCAACTGCTTGCCTCTGACTGAGGTTGTGATTTGTTGAACAAAAAAAAAAAAAAAGAAGCATATTCACCCAGAGTGACTCAAGTGCTGTCAGCACTTCCTCTCAGGTAAGCTATTACATTAAGACCATTAAAAATTATTGGATGGTATAATGGTAATTTGGAGTTAGTCGTATACCTTTCTCATGGTGTTTTATATGGCTTAGAGAGGGAGAGGGATAGAGAGATCATGCTGCGACATGGTAAACAGGAATGTTACCCAATGTATAGACATGCTTTTCTGCAAGATCATATCCAGTTCTGCTTTAATTTGGTTCATTTTGACCTTTCAATACAATCTGTCATTTAATGAAATTACTCAAATTCCTGGCTTTAGTTCCACTCAAGACATGGAGTGTCACATGTACTGCTACAATACATCAAAGATGTGGATCATCTTATTAATTGGATAATAATTACAAAAGCAGTTTAGCCAGATTTGGCATCTGTGCAAAGGGGTTATTTATGTGTTAAGGCTGTATAATTCAAGATTGCAGCTTCACAGAGAGGAAGGGAATGACTCAAGTGAGTCAAAGCAGAGAGAAAGGAGAGAAAAACGGCTGCAAACATAAAAAATCTTGATGAAAATTCAGCATTCAAATTGTTAAAAAAAATTATCCTGAGAACTGAAAAGTGGCTGGGGGTTAAAACTTTACATTTCTGGGATCATGAACTCCTTTACCACAAATGTACTACATCTAAGCATTAAATTATGAATTATCTACTCTTTCTGAGCCAAATAGGACAGCTCTCCAGGTGGCTCCCCAAACTCTCAGATCCCTCAAAATGGCACACTGCCAAATCATAAAATAATCATATATTTAACACACATCAACTTTTGATGCATGAAATTCAATATTAATTCATGATTTTCTGTTGAATTTAGCATGGATTTATCAATATAGGCGCAGGTAAACATTAATAGTCACCAGTAACCTCTCCAAACCCAAAACATGCCTTTTATCCATGATAAATTTTAGAATTTTGTCCATTTTTCCTCAGAGCCCCACAAGCCAGCCCATGTATTCATAAAAGGAATTGCTTATTTAATGGTCAGAACATTCATCATACAATGAAAAGCTTTCAATTCCCACTTCCGAGGTCGCAACAAAACACTTTTCACACCTTCTAAGAAACAAGTATAGCTCACTAAATAATTAATATTATTATTAATATCTTACATCTTATTTTAATAGAACAGAAATTCCACTATCAGGAAAAAAAACAGTATGCAACAGATTGAACAGAATGGTGCAATGGATGTACCAGAGGGTTTACAGAAGTGCTTGAGCTGTTCACATTTTAAATGAGCCAAAACCTCGGCATCCAATTTTCTTGAATATGGTATAAATTCTAAAACAGAGCGCCACATCGAGCAAAATGTCACCATATGCAGTATTATTAGCAAAGACTAACAGTTACTCTTTCTAACCAATGCAGCACACAAGGTCTGTGATCATCATGGCTGTAGTAAAATGAGAATAAAAAACAGCTAGCCATATGTAAAAAATATACAAAATTGTACTTACTCATAAAATGAACAAAAACCTTTCTTCATTGAATCCCTCCTCCAGAGACATAGATCTACGCAGTAGAAGGAACCCTCCAGTCCTGTTTCATTCAAAATAATTGTATCCCCCGAACAAAGTGCGAGGATACTATGGATTTGGCCTCGTCACGCGTCTGCCGCGTCCGCAGAGATTTTCTTATGTGGGCTGTAGAGCGTTCACAAGTGCACCGATTCTTTTCAAATTTTGCAGGGACATGTATTATGGTAAGTTCACAACACCTATTGATTTTGGGTACTCTGGGACCATCTAGGCCCACCTGGGGGGCCTTCGGGGGATACATGTGCTCAGTTGCCGAGTGCTCTAGTTCTCATTGACTAAATCTGCATCTCATTTAAATCCTGGAAATGTGAGTGAGCATTTCAGGCCAGTTTTGGAAGTCTTTTTTCGGTGCAATCGTGTCATTTTCAGTTGCTCAGCATTAAAAGAATATGATCTGACTGCTGTTACGCAAAGGTTTGAATACTTTTTTGATGTCTTTCAGAATTGAATAAGAATAGCTTAATCTGTGGTGTAAATACTACAGATTTCCTAGTGTAATTTATACCAACCAAGGGGTCGGATTAAGTGGAGTGGAGTGGAGTGGAGTTGGGGATTTTTCTCCCTACTGGGAGTTTTTTGCCTCATTTGCTTTAGTGGGGATCAGGCAGGGCACTGCCCTTTCATTTATTTAATCTCTCAGTCCCATATGCATGAAAGCGGAATAAGGACAGAATAGCCTATACCAGTATAAATCATACACTCCATCTGCTGTGGGTAGGTTAAGTCCTTCTACCCACTGCACACTTTCGTACGATTTCAGAATAATAGCCACTAGGTCACATGATCACAACCATCCAATCAGCGCACTAATTTTGCCTTAAAATTCAGAATCTATGACAGCTTTTGTCATTGGCTCTGGGCGACCCACGTGAGAGGGTGCCTGGCCCTGACATGGTATGTTGCCCTTCCAGCCAATGTGATTCTGTTTGAAGTCCCTTAGCTGTGAGACCAACAGTTCGCGGTTGTAATCACTCTCTTGCAGCATGTATCTGCTACGGGTTTTATCAAATCTCATCAACTGATTATGACACCAGCAGCAGATGTAAATCTCGCGTTTTAGTGGCAACACGAACTGCCAGAACCGTAGATATATATATATTTAGAACACTAGATTGCTGATGTCGTGGTATATTCATTATCCAAAGTGATGCACCCGGCCGCAATTTTGATACACCCAACTTCTTCAGTGAAATGGTTTCCTTTGAGGCCAATTTCAAAAAAGTCGATATAAGCGAGAAAATGCAGAGATGCGCGGCTGCCTTTTGCTGCAATATTTATTTGAAGAGCTGTAATAAAACGTTTCATGCGTAAGTTAACGTATAAACGCAAAGTAGTCACTACTACTTGTAGTCACTACAAAGTAGCTAGCTAGCTAATTAGCCGTCCCATTGACTTGAACAGACCGCTGACTGAAAGCGAACGCTAGCGATTGACAACGGTCACCAGCGAGCTGCCTTGGCGTCGCGGGGACTACATTGACTTAGTGGTAAATAAAATTAAAAACGTGGCTAACAAGCTTGCTAGCTTCTTGTAATTGATAACGTAAACGGACAGTCATCGATGTTTCTTTTAATGGTGATAACTTCCAAGCAATTATCTGATTAGAGGTAAAAGCCTCGGTCGCGTCATTTCTCTGCTGTACTTTAACGTTAACACCGAATAACATTTCGATCTTCACTTTAGAAGGTATGCCGCTTTTCATCCTCCGAAAAGGACATATTTAGGGAGACAAAAGCGATGCCAAAAAAAACCGACTCGCACGCAAGTGTTTTTGAAAATGTAATTTTAAAGTACGCGAAAATGAATGGGAGTCTGAGTGACTTTTACTTCCGGGTGTATAGGCTGGCAGAAGAGATGCTTCACTTGAGCGTACCCTATCAGCAATCTAGTGTTCTATAGATATATCTATGGCCAGAACTCGTCCAAGTCTGTGTCCACCATGGACCTATAAGGAGATCAACATCCTTGGTGTCCACCCATGTCAAAACTTGTCGCAAATGACCGTTTGCCGGCGATGTCACACATCGTCTTCCCCGTGCGAACGTATTTCCTAATCTTATATCGCACTGACATACCACGCAGAAGCAGGAAAGCCCTTCGGCACAATGGTATATCCTTTTTTTGGGAGTATTTTCTGCCATGATCATCGCGGATTGTTTACCGTTTACATGTTGCTTCCGCTATTCCGTCTGCTGCTGGCAACGCATTTGTAAGCTCGGCGCTGATTGGTCCTCAGTTGTCGTCAACTTAGGGTTGCCACCTGGTGGCCATTATTATAAAAGAGTATGAAAGTGTGCAGTGGGTGGAAGGACTTAACCTACCCACTGCAGATGGAGTGTATATAAATCAATGGTTTTACCACTGTTGCTATGCATGTACGTGGTATAAGTTAAATTGCAGTATAACTTTAAACCCCAAATAGGGAGCCATATGCACAAATATGGAATAGCTTAATCTGTGGTGTAAATACCACAGATTTCCTAGTGTAACTTATACCATCCAAAGGGTAGGAATAAGAATAAGAGCATTTGCAGTCCGCTTTCAGTGGATGTCTCAAAACTGTGCCTTCTATTTTTAGGATACTGGCTTGATATTTGATGTTCAAATTATCCTGTATAGATTTACACATTTGGAGTTGTAAATTTTCAACTCATTTTATACTTGGCTTTACCAAAAAAAAAAAAGTATAACTGAACGCCAGAACAAACATTCAAGGTTGCAGTCCCTATTCATTTAACCGGCGAAATGATCGTCAATCAGCCTGGCCCTGACTTGAACCCCTTGCATATTGCCCGCGACATGTTCATTTGGCTCCACCTCATCGTCCTCAGCATCATCATTATCATTACCAAGAGCTGGGATCCCTATTGTGATTAGGGAGTTTCCGCAAACTCCCCCGAAACGTGTACGAGAACGTCCATCTTTTGTGCGTTGACAACAAAAACAGCAGTCGGCCAATAGACTGGCATTCACGTACTAGCTCGTGAAAACTCCCTATTCTGAGTAATGAAGCGTGGGGGCAGGGCTATTAATAGATTTGTGGTAAACAACAGCAATAAATCATTGAATAACCCTACGACTACGGAATAGCTTATCCGCACAATAGTTATTCCGTGAATAGTCAAACATTTCGTGCATGACAATTTTCTTACACCTCAGGGGCTGCAATAACTATTCTCGGTATAAGCTTATACCCAGTACAAGTCAGACCTCGTTCATGCATATGGGTCCGGAGGTTTAGCCTTTCTAACTGCTGCAATGACACAGTGGTCACTCATATCTTTTGCAAAGATTCTCATGTCTGAGTTTATGTGGGGCATTCGTAGGAATTAAATCAAGCAAGGATGATCTCTCAAAACATTTAATATTAGGAGGAGTTGGACTATTAATTGAGTCAGATTAAAAGAATCACAGATAGATTTAAAGCTGCCTGAAGCCAAGGACAGCCAATCAACATTAAGATCTCCGACAAGAAGAAGCTCATTGGAACTTAATCTAGATAAGTATTAAGTTAAAGATCCCAGGGCTTCTTTACAGGCTGATGGTGGTCTATAACACCCGATTACAGTCATGAACTGATCTGGCATGAACTCAAACTTCAAGGCAAGGAGCTCAAACTGACTGCTAATAGATACAGCGGTTACAATGTTGCAATGGAATTTGTTTTTTATATAAATAGCGATGCCACCGCCCTTCCTGGGGTGATTGCAGCGAAAAACATTGTAACCTTTGATGAAAATATCCGTGTCCAAGGTTTATTAAGCCATGTTTCAGATATAAAAAAAATATTTGTTTCAGGTAAATTGGCCCAAATTCTGACTCGATCCATTTTTGAAAGCATAATGTAGGGGGGGGAAAGCCACTAGATGGCAGTATTGACTTTTTTTTGTTCAGCCCAGTTTGGAGCAAGGTTTTGGGCATGCCCTGGGCATGCCTCAGAGGGGAAAGTCCTAGAGAATTGAAAAAAGTCTGGAAGGTAGGAGGGGGCTGGCAAAGAGTATACAGGTATAACGAGAAAAATTGAGAGAGTAAAGTAGTAGGAGAAATTGCAAGGAGAAATAGTGGAAGGATACATTTGACCAGACCTGTCACTCTATACAAGACTTGTGGAGCTCTTTTTGTGGATTTCTGCCTGTGTTGCAGTTTTTTTCTGTCCCAGGACATCACAACAAAGCAACCCAATCTCAAGGGACTATAGATATCTCATCCGTTGCAGCACAGTGGTTCACAGTGGGTTCGAATCCGGCCTGGGGCCTTTCTGTGTGGAGTTCGTTCTCCCCGTGTTCGCGTGGGTTTTCTCCGGGTACTCCGGTTTCCTCCCACAGTCCAAAGACCTGCATATCAGGTTAATTGGAGACATTAAATTGCCCATAGGTATGAGTGTGAGAGTGAATGGTGTGTGCGCCCTGCAACCTGTCCAGGGTGGGTCCCTGCCTTTGCCTGTGGCCAGCTGGGATAGGCTCCAGCTCGCCCCGCGACCCTAGTGAGGAATAAGGGGGTATAGAAGATGAATGAATGCCAAGACCAGATCTAGTTTTGAATTCATCTGGCTGAGTTACACAATTAAAAGGAGATCCTGGGTTAGGCTGCATGTCGCCTGAGAGTATAAGTAGAAGGAGAATGAAATGTTTTCGTTTGATATTATGTAATTCAATACTGGCTTGATCATTCTTTCTCGGCGTAACGAAATCAAGAAAAGAAGTTTCGGAAAGCGTAAAACAATTTTTCAAAACAGACAGGTATAGAAGCAAAACAATTGCGACACTATGAAAGAAAGTTCCAACATCTGCACAACCATTTCACGGTGGAGCACAGTGCTGGTAATGGAATTGGGAAAAACCAGAAGAGAGAGCGCCTTCTCAAACGCACAGCCCCGTTGAGGCACCGAATTCCAGGGAATCCATAATGAAAATGCAACTAGAAGTGATTTTTACACACAAAAACAGATGTCCCCCCCTTCCCCCATTTCACATTTTAGAGTTATGGTCCAGAAACAAGTACCACCCTTCAATATGCCCAAGTCCAAATTGTTTTGCATGGAAATAGAAAAAATAAAATTCAAATGCAGTTCAAACCCCCAAAAGGCACATCTACATGTTATGGAGAGACACTATATCAAATTTTCTGAGAATCGGTCGAACGGTTTCAGAGTTATGCTCCAGAAATAAATGGGAACACCGACGCCGACGGGAATTCAGGCAAAAGCAATATGTCCCCCCCCCCCACCAGGAAGGGGGAGACATAATGACAACGCAAATAAAATTTTTCATTGTCACTGATTCAGCTCCGTTCAGTTCAGTTTGTTTCAGCGGTTCAATTTATAACTGTGAGTTAGCGCCAGAGAGGGGAAAATCACTGCTTTTCAGCAGTGAGGCCAGCAGGTATTAGCGGGGAGCCAAGCAGCAGTAGCGAAGGAGGTGCACCCTCCCGAAAGCAGCAGCGAGGCAATGTTAGCAGTGAAGCAAACATCAGTAGAAAGGAGGTACAAGCTCCCGACAGCAGCAGTCAGGCAACAGACACAGCGAGGACAGAGCAGACAGACCCAGCAACTGATCGGATAGGGCCGGGATTGCAAAAATAGAGGGTCACCTTCTGATCCCGGCAGCGAAGCAAAAGGCAGTAGCTCAGTAGAGACAGAACAACCAAGCCCAGCAACAGACAGTAGGCCAGCAAGGACAGAGTAGCAAACAGACCAAGCAGCTGATCGGAGAGGGCCGCGATTGCAGAAATAGCGGGTCACCTTCCAATACCGACAGCGAAGCAACAGGAAATAGCTGAGTAGTGAAGAAACGACCAAACCCAGCAGCTGATTATAGAAGGCAGCACGCAGATAGCAGTGGAGCGAGTCGCAGAGTCGGGCGGCCTCCAGTGGAGAAAATTTGCTGGAGAAGATCCCGCAGATTTTTTGTCAATCCATATATATTGATTTAAAGTATTCCAAATGATAGCAGGGAGAAATTTCAAATAACTTTATAAGAACCAAAGTACAAAGCACAATAAAAAAGACTTTATTCGCTGGCATAGTCGTGACACCACTCCCGAGGTCAGTCACTCGGTACCTAGCGACTGGCTCACGCTTTTCATCACAGAACCAAAATTGCCGGTTTTTTTTTTGCGATTTTAATGACCGAAAGACAAGACGGGCACAGCGATTGGACGAAAGCCGATACCGGAAGTGCTGCGGGCGTTGATTATGGCCATTTTTGAGGTAAAGATTTGACCTCAAAAATCATATTTAAGAACTGAAACCTCCTGATTTACAAAGAATAACATTTGATCTTGCATTATATCCGTCTGTCATACATAAGAAATGCAAAATACATGACTTTTAAGCCCCCGATTTTTCGGCTTCAGTTGAACCAATACGTTGTCAAGCGAGCGGCGTGAGCCAGTTGCTATGGAAGTCGCCGTGACCTCGGTAGGAAGTGACGTAGGTCTACTCTGGCGAATTCACAGGACAAACAAATGTGTAAACGTGCGTGCTGCCTTCTTGAATTATTTATTGATTGTAATGATGGTTTGCTTACCCTGGCCCTGTATGAGTAGCAGGTAAATTACAACCACGCACTTAACCTGCAATTGTACAATGGCATGCATTCAGATGGCAACACTAAACATTCACAACCAAGAAAAGATATGAAATAGATTGCATCAGACAGCAATCCATTCTGTGCATTCGCAGACCCTCCCTATTTTTAATTGAATGACTTGATTTTAGATAAAAAGACTTTGGGCTCTACGCTACACTCGGCACGGAGTGTCACCAAGTGGGAGGCAAGTGTCGATGCGAGTATGTGACAGAGAGTTACTGTTTTCCTGCCCAGTGTTCAGGTTGCTTTAAAAGTAGGTGTGCTTCTGCCAAACTGTGTTGGTCTTAAAGTGAGGGCACATTGCTGACGTGTTACTATCTTGAGGCAGCAGAAAAGAATTGACCATTAAAATGTGGTCTCCAATGAATAGTCAATTTTTTTCTACTATTTTGAGGACACATTCATATTGCACATACACTCTGCTTTTTATGCACACAGGGACGAGCAGCTAGCACAGACATGCGATTAAAAATTCAAAGATTGCAATGTGAAAAAGTTTTGTGTAAATCGTGAAACTGGAAATAAAATGTCAATGTTGAATTTGATCGATTGCGCACCCATGCAACTTTGTGCTCCGTCAATGACTGCTCTGATGTATTTGAATCCTGAGGGAACAAATCAAAATCCAGGTGATTTTCGATTCAGCGTACGAAATTACACTTGTTGGTATTCGCAAATTATTCGGAATAAAGCCAAGACTCCTTTCAACTAGCAAATACTTGCATTTTCGCAGGCTTCTACTGCATCCGTCCTAGTGGGGTGGCTGTTAGCGGACCATAAAAGACATGGCATATCATGCCCAAAACTGTGAATTTTTGTTCAATCGATAGCACCAACAGCATTAGAAAGACAGTTTGAAGTGCTTGAGACATTTGGATAAGTCAGGCCAGCGTCTGTCACGGATCTACCTGTTGCCCGCAATTATTTTAATACCAATTTTGAATCACTTCTGATCTATTAATACAATACCTGCAACCTGTCTGTCCCACTTCGATCATCAAACACACAACTCTGCATTTCATTTGAGGTATGTTTTTAAAATTTACAGTTTTGCTGCTGTCGCGCCATAATTTCATTTTCTCTCCATTTTGCCTTAAATATTAGTTTTTTTTTACTGCAACCCAAATGTTTTCATTTTGTTTGCTTGTTTTATGCATGCGTTAAAATGCGACCACAGTATTCTCTGTGTATGCTGATTGTATTCATCTTGATATGATTAAAATCAGTTTTGAAAATATTTTAAAATACACTTTCTTCACATTTTCAGAGATTACTGTGATAAGGTTTCCATGCTTCCAGAAGTGCTTTGCTGACACGCCTTTACTTTGCCCACAAGCAGATCTGTTTACACTGCGAAGGACTATTTTTTCCTACTAGGGATATTAGCTCTTTTTAAAGCAATCCAGGTGGCAGTGTATCTGGCTTCTACAGGAAATGGGAGATGACACCCTGACTGTTTTTTTCCATATTACACTCAAAACACGCCTATGAATAATGAAGAGATTATATACAACTCCTGTGAATCATGCACCTTAGTTTGCACACAGATAACTTGAAGCAGCGGCCGCATGGGAAATCAAGGGGGAAGAGCATTAGTAATAACCTGAAATGTTTTTATTTAAATGCAAGAAGCATCAAAAGTAAATTTCCAGAGCTTAAGGCCGTTATAATTAGTGAGGGCTATGACATAGTTGGAATTACAGAGATATGGCTTAGTAAAGAGGATGGAAATGAATATAATATAGAAGGTTATAAGCTCTTCTGGAAGGATAGATGTAATAGGCGAGGAGGGGGCGTAGTATTCTATGTGAAAGAAAACATAAATGTACAGGAAATTCCCAAAATTGAACATCCCTTGCCCTGTGAAGATATCTGGGTCAGGCTCATTGGCAAACACGAGACAGGTTTAAACACAGGAGTATGCCATCGACCACAAGCCTTGGACAGTACAGTCAATGAAATGCTTTTTAAGAAGATTACGCAAGCTTGGAGAGGTGGATGGACTACTATCCTGCTATCGATAGGGAAATGGTGAAAGGACAGGGTAGGGGGGGAGGAAGAATTTCAAGATGTTATGAATAATCAATTTTGGTGCAGTATGTTAATAAACCTTCAAGAGAGAAGGCAATTTTAGACTTAGTGCTCTGTAATGACCCAGATAGAATTAGCAATGTTGAGGTACTGGAGCCACTTGGGACAAGTGATCACTCTGCTGTTAATTTTGATGTTTCATGGGAAGTTAAAAAGGTGTATTCAAAAACAAAAATGTTCAATTTTAGGCGAGCAAACTTTGACAGGATGTGCTGTAAGTGAAATAAAATGGAAGACACTCCTGGATTGTGAGTCTGTATATGAGATGTGGGAAAAATTTAAGGGGGTTTTACTTTAATGACAATGCAAATTCATTCCAAAGGTGTCCAAAAGTAAGCTGAAAAAGCAGAATCCTCAGTGGATGACCAAAAGTATTCGTAGGTTTTTGAGGGTAAAGAGGAATCTTTATAAGATGTGCATCAAGGATAACAATGAGAACACTAAGACTGAATACTGTCAAATGTGGGCTGTGGTCAAAAATGAGCTGAGGAATGCGAGAAGACTGTATGAAAGACAAATTGCAGAGGGGGCAAAAACTAACCCTAAGCACTTCTTTCAGTACTGTAGCAGAAAAAAGGAAGTCAAAGAGCAGGTTAAGTGCATAAAGAATAAAGGTGGATCGCTGCTATATGATAACAAAGATATTGCGGATGCCTTAAACAGTTACTTTGTCGAGAATTTTACGTCAGAGTCGGTCTTTATTCAGCCAGAGGGCATGTTAAATGCTCAAGATTATTTAGCGGAAATTGAGGTTAGGGATAACAAAGCATTAGACAAGTTGCACAAACTAAAGGCAGATAAGGCGGTGGGTCCTGATAGCTTATATCCTATCATGCTCAGGGAAGTTGGTGAGGTCATATTTAAGCCACTATCCGCCATCTTCAGACGGTCTTTAAGAACTGGAGAAATAGCAAATGATTGGAAACAGGGCAATATAATAGCAATATATAAGAAAGGGGACCGTACCGAGCCAGGAAGTTACAGGACAATCAGTTTAACTTGCATTGCGTGCAAAATATTGGAATCTATCATTAAAGATCAGCTGGACTTATTTCTTGAATGTAACAGTATCTCGAGGGATAGCCAACAATGTTTCCGTAAGGGAAGGTCATGCCTGACAAACCTGGAATTTTTTGAAGAGGCCACCAAGACTTATGACCAGAGCAGGGCTTATGACATCATATACTTGGATTTTCAGAAAGCATTTGATACAGTAGCGCATAAGAGACTAATTTTAAAATGAGCTCCATTGTGGTTACAGGAGGTATTCTGGAGTGGATTCAAAACTGGTTACAGGAGAGAACACAAAGAGTGGTGGTCAGTGGTATCTCATCTGAGCTAGGTATGGTGGGGAGTGGCGTCCCCCAGGGATCAGTGTTGGGACCCTTGCTGTTCCTCATCTACATTAATGACCTTCATAGGAATATTGAGAGCAAATAAGTAAAATTTGTAGATGATACTAAATTGGGGGGTTTGGCAAATAGTTTGGAGTCCACTAAAGTGATTCAGGATGATTTGGATAAAATACAGAATTGGGAAGAAAAGTGGCAAATTAAATTTAATGTAGCGAATTGTAAAGTTGTGCGTGTAGGTAATAAAAACATTAGATGGGATTACTTCATGGGATGTTTAAAACTGAAATGTGCTCCTCACGAGTAAGATCTGGGAGTGAATGTTGACCAAACCCTCACAGGCTCTAGCTATTGTGCCGTAGCAGTTAAGAAAGCCAATCGGATGCTGGGATACATTGCCAAAAGTATTGAGTATTAATCTAAGGAGGTGATGCTTCTTTTGTACAACACATTCATCAGACCACATCTGGAGTATTGTATACAGTTCTGGGGACCATACTTAAAGAAAGATATAGAGGCCCTAGAGAAAGTTCAGAGAAGAGCCACTAAGCTAATTCCAGGTTAAAAGGTGAAAGCTATGAGAAGAGGCTGAAGATCCTTAATCTCTTTAGTCTTAGGAAAAGGAGACTAAGAGGTGATTTGATTGAGGTCTTTAAATATGTTAAACAAAGTGAATTATGTAGGATTCCTTCAACCAAGTGTTGTGAGTAGAACTCGGGGTCACAAATGGAAGTTGACCAAAGGTAAATTTAGCACTGATATTCCGAAATATTTCTTCACCCAAAGAGTAATTTCAATGTGGAATAGCTTGCCTGACCATATTGTTGAGGCAGAGACCTTGGGAGTTTTCAAGAACTGGGCACTTGACTTAAAGCAAGATACCATTGAGTCATTGAATATCTGAAGTGATATATTCACAATAGTATAAAGAAACTGGCGAGCGTAGTTGGGCTGAACAGCCTGTTCTCGCCATTCATTTTATGTTATGTTTTGTTATGTTATAATGCCGTTACACTGGGATCTTGAAATGCCCTAAATTCACTTGATCCATGTGCTTCAGACCGTGTGCTTAGATTGTTAAAATAGAGCCCTAAATGAAGTCATTTTTCAGTTTTCCATTATGTATCTCATGGCATTTCATTTAATTTTTTTATACCCCTGACGACATTCCGTCGGGGGTATATAGTTACATACCAAGAATTTCCGTCCGTCAATCCCTCTGAAGACATTATTTGTCTGATCGATATCTCGAGTATTATTTATTGGATTCTTTTCAAATTAAGCACAAATATTTTCTACCACAGGGAGAGGTGCAGTCCAAGTGTTGGCCATCTGGGATGATTTGTCACAAAAATATTGCCGTTTTCCTGTTTATGGACTTAAAAATTTTCAAGTGGGTTCAGTGTCAATTCGTCTGAACCATATCGCAAATATTATTGATTGGATTCTTTTCAAATTTGGCGCACATATTCTCTACCACAGGGAGAGGTGCAGTGCAAAGTGTCGCCCATCTGGGTTGGCCGTCGGGGGTATCAGTAAGCTCTGCTTACTTTTTCGCTTGTTTTTTCTGTTCACATTGTGATCAGAGTGCAAATATATCTCATTCGAACTGAACTGGGATACTTTTCCCAAAGGCATAGTTGCTACATTGTTCGACCATATATAGTCAAAAGGTTAATTAATGGAAGTTAGCATTTGTGCTTTTTGTGAGGCTCCACCTTCCACCCTCAGCCCAAGGGCTGTTAAGTCCTGGACGCTCTCCTATAATTCAGTTATGACTTGCACCTGTTGCTAATCTTCACTGTGTGCTACTTAATACAAAGCTTCACACTCAGCTTTGGCTTAGTCTTGCGGCAATCATGCTGATTCTGTATTGCTGGTTTTAAAGCAGATGTGTTTTCCTATTTCGCGAGATTGTGTAACAAACATGCAATCATATTTTATGTATGTGTGAGCAATAGCATCGTTAACTAATATTAAAAAAACGTATCCAGATCTAACCCTGCACTTGAATCTTGTTCTCAGTGCTTCCAGGTAGCCTTATGGCATCCAGCAGGCAAAGCCGTGACACTTTTGGGGAAACAAACTCCTGGGCATTTATTTGAGAACAAACTTGTTTTGCATGAAAACATGAATTGGTATTTTCCTTCTAAATTCAAGTGTATGCCTCCATTGGGTATCATTATCAATACTACTCGAAGAAAGTGATGTTTCAAATGAATTTAATCCTGTATACAAAAACAGAACAAGAAAAGCCTCCATTTTTTTCAAATATATAGAAGAGAAAAAATACTGTGCTTGGTCAATGTCAAATGAAAGGAGCCATTTTCTAACATCCGACAATAACTGGTTTGATATTTATTGTTTTTCAATTGGGAGGTGACTCGAGGTTGGGTGCAAACTTAATTTGCTAATCACAACCATTGAAAATTAGTAAATCAAATATTTCAGCAAAAAAATAAATAAATAAATAAAAGAAAATGAAAACAAATTAATAAAGAAAATAACATGAATCCTGATGTCTTTCTATATTGAGGTAATTAAAATTAATTAAAGGAACCTTTGCTCTGCTTGAATCTCTCACAGACCACCGTTAAGTTCTGTTTCAGCCTTGGAGAAGACCTTTCCTACTTCCTGGCCTGGCTTCACTACTTGACATGTATAGACTCATAATTAGATATATTTATCATATTGGTGCCCTCATATCTATCATGGGCATGTCAACCATGGTCTCTCTGGCATGTAGAGTGATTGGAGATGGGGGGAGTTGGTGGGGGACTTGACTCTTGAGTATTCGGCATTTCATTGACCATCTGTGAAGCTGTCAGGCCTGGAGTAATTAAAGGTTATGACAGGGGAGGTGCACAGCAGGGGTGGGGGATGGGAGAGTTTACTCTGCTAAAGTAGCCTCGGGTAATATAGCCTGAGGTACATTCAGAGCATCACTAACCAAGGTCTGTCCTGGGGAAATGAACGCCTACACTGTTAAAGTCTAGAGGATTGTTTCCCTATTAGAGTCCAAAAGCTTCAAGATAGGGGGCGATTCTAACCTGTAGAGACTTCTGGACCATCACTGGTACCCTCTTTATGTGACTTGGTAACATATGAGCAAGTGCTGGACCTTGGGCTATACATACATTGGTCCGTAAACACCACATGTGGGGGCTACAGTTTGGCAACATTTTTATTTGGGGATTACATCATAAAAAAAAAGTATGTGTCATGTAGTTTTTCTGTGGGCTAATTGGATTTATATGAACCCCATCCATACGTGCACTGATATTGTAGAAAGATTTTTTCTATGTGTTTTGGCCTCCTGTCCACACACAATCAGCATTTTAAACAGATATTTTTAAAAATGCATTCTAATATGAGGATTTTCTAAAACGCCAGTTTCTGTGTATCTGTGTGGATATGTAAAACTGAGATTTTGGAAAACAGTGATGTCTCAGCTCTTTTCACAAAAGCTCATTGTTGCATTGTTAATGTTTTCCTCTGGTATTAGGCTATTTCAATGTACAACCCCAATTCCGAGATAGTTGGCACAAAGGGTAAATTTTGAATAAAATCAAAACACAATAACTTTCAACTCACACCAGCCAGTATTTTTTTCACAATAGAACAGATATAACATAGCAAATGTTGAAACTGAGAAATTTTACAATTTTATCCACAAAATGAGCTCGTTTCAAATTTGATGGCTGCTACAGGTCTCAAAAAGTTGTGACAGGGGCCTGTTTACCATGGTGTAGCATCCCCTCCTCTTTTCAACACAGAGTGGAGGCGTCTGGGCATTGAGTAGACAAGTTTCTTGAGTTTAGCCATTGGAATTTGATCCCACTCTTGTTTAATACCGGCTTCCAGCTGCTGGAGAGTTTTATGTCTCCTATGATGGACTTTCAGTTTTATTTTGCACCAAATGTTCTCAATTGGTGAAAGATCAGGACTGCAGGCAGGGCAGTTCAGCACACGGACTCTTCTGCTACGAAGTCATGCTGTTTTAATAGTTGCAGTATGTAGTTTTGTATTGTCCTGCTGAAATACACAAGGCCTCCCCTGGAGTAGATGTCATCTGGAGGGGAGCATGTGTTCCTCTAAAACCTTTATATTCCTTTCAGCATTCGTGGTGCTTTTTAAAACATGCAAGTGTCCCACACCATATGCACTCATACATCTACATACCATCAGAGATGCTGGCTTTTTAACTGAATGCTGATAGCAGGAGGGGTGGTCTTTCTCCTCTTTAGGCCCGAGGACACAATGCCCATGATTTTCAACAAGAATGTCAAATTTGGACTCATCCGATCCCAGGACACTTTGCCACTTTGCTAAAATCCATTTTAAATGTTCCTTGGCCCACAGAAAACGGCGGCGCTTCTGGATCATGCTCAGCAATGGCTTCCTTTTTGCATGATAGAGTTTTAGGTGGCGCCACAGCGGACTGTGTTCACAGACAGTGGTTTCTTGAAGTATTCCTGGGCCCATTTAGTAATGTCAATGACAGAATCATGCCGGTGAGGGATGCAATGGGGTCTGAGGGCCTGAGGAATACGGGCATCCAGTAAAGGTCTTAAGCCTTGTCCCTTACGCTCAGAGATTTTTCCAGTTTCTCTGAATCTTTTGATGATGTTATGCACTATCGATGATGAGACCTTCAAAGCCTTTGCAATTTGACGCTGAGGAACATTTTTTTTTTAAGTATTCCACAATTTTTTTACGCAAGCCTTCACAGGTTGGAGAGCCTCTGGCCATCTTTGCTTCTGAGAGACTCAGCCTCTCTAAGACATCCCTTTTATTGCCAATCATGTTACACACCTGATGCCAGTTAACTTAATTACTTGCTAATTGTTCTTTCAGCTGATTCTTTTATATATTATTTGCTTTTTTAGGCCTTTTTTGCCTACGCCCCAACTTTTTTGAGAGTTGTTGCAGCCAGAAAATTTGATATAAGCTGATTTTGTGGATAAAAATGTAAAATGTCTCAGTTTCAACATCTGAAATGTTATTTATGTTCTATTGTAAATAACCTATGGGCTCGCGCGATTTGAAAGTCATTCCTTTTTGATTTTATTCACAACTTACACTTTGTCCCACTATTTCGGAGTTGGGGTTGTAGGTGTTATCACCACCTACTAGCCGGGAAGACGGAATTTTAGCTTTAGTAGCTGTTTTTGCATTCCTGTGTGGACAGGGATTTGTTATTAAACAGGGTTTTGCGGACAATTTTTTTTTTTTTTTTGATTGAGAGGAAAATTACACAGACTTTTTAAAATGGATATGTGAGGTCTGCGTCATTATTAATTTTGGATTTCCTTTCATCCTCATCTTCATCTCCAAAATAGATTTACGAGTTTCAGGGATATCATGGTTTCGCCCCACCCGCCACTGCGTCCGCCGCCACGTCTGCAGATTTTCGCCATTTGCAGGATAACTCACAAAATAGTTTACTTTGGCTTCTCATTTTTAGCATATGGGTAGAAATGGTAGAGAGGAGGAACTGATTAGAGTTTGGGCAAGTATGCACTCCTAGGTTTGCCAGGTGGCGCTATATATTGAAAAAAAATCAATTTCTTTTACTATATTTCTGGAACAATTACTTCCACAGACCACAAATTTGCTTCATATTATAGGTCTAGTAAAGGGGAATCTAATAAAGGGGGCTTCGAGGATTGGGGAATTTTGGGGATATACACCTTGCTGTCGGCCAGTTACAGCGTAGGCCTAGTTCTACAAAAGGAAGTGGCTGCCTGAATAATATGCAACTTTTCTTCCCCACTGTGTTTTTATCACAGTACAGGAAATGTGTATGAGGCATTGTTTAACAGGACAGCTTTTATTCAAGTTGTTTACAACCATAAATTAAAATGAAAAATGGATTAAAAAAAGTTACGTTCTCACAACTGTGAGAACAAAGTAGGCCAGAGGCTATTATATGAAGTAAGAGCACATTGTGTTCTCAGTACTAAAGATAATGCGCTTTGGATTGATCAGAATTTTAACACTATTCTCATCATGTTGGTCTGCTTCTAAGGGCTCAATTAATCCCATAAAATTATTTCTTTCCATTTTCATGATATCTAGTTTATGCACAATTAATTTTTTTCTCAAAACACAGTGCACTTTTTTTTTTCAAACAAATATTACATGAAAAATGACAAAGCCAAATGCATTAGAATCTGTTTCCAGGAACAGATGGGCTTACAGCAGCTAATGGAGCTATCAATCAGACTAATTATCAGTGTTTAAATTTGAATTTGACTTAACTGCCTGCAGTGTGTTGAAAATTACAGCTTCTTAAAAATGCAGCTTAAAATTGTCAACTGTGTACCATTGTCCCTAAAAGTAATGGCTTACTTCACTTTGCCACTGGCTTATTCCACTTTGCCAGTGACTTCATCTTGTCTATGTGCTGGTGAAAACAGACCAATTAAGTTTTCTCTTTCGCTGCCAAATTGCCAAATGCATCACATTAATCGGCTCTCTAATGCTTTCTCTTTTAGTCTGGATCTCATGGAAGCATGGCACTTTTTTAAGCCAATATTTTCAATTATTTAAAAATAAAAAATTAATCCTTATAAATGACATTGAGGAAGGTAAAATAGCAGACATGTTCAGTCTTGTGGCCAAGTTGATCAGGTTCCCAGATGGACAACGCTCCATCAAAGGCTCTGACAGACTGGCACAGTGTACATTTAGCGCTGCACGTCTATACTCCTGCCCAGGACAGGAGGGATCCCGGCCTCTGACCGTTAAAACATCGGCTAGAATTATTTGTCAAAATCCGTTTGACAGAAAAAAAAAAAAAGTGTTGAATTTGTCACATATAATGCTGGTGCTTTTTTTATTTTCCTAATTTTCTCTGATATGGTGGTCAAAAATATTTTACTTTTCTTCCCAACAAGAATGTTTTGGCCTATCTCCCCATGTAAATTCAAAAGATCTATTGACTAACCCCTGCCTTCCTCGTGACTGTAAGCTGCCAAAATGGCCAGTTGCCAAAAATCAGGAGCACAGGAAAGACAAGAGAAAAAAAGAGAAAATGAAAAGGGAAGTGCAAGGGATTTCACCACCAAATGTTTAAAAAGATGTGAAGTGCCCAATGACTAGGAAGTGAATGATGAGGGTAATCTTCTGCATGGACAGTTAAACACACATTGCAGCCACTGATGACCAGATTTCAGCCCAGCTTAACTTCTTTCAATCGGGACTTGCCATTGGAGAGATAAGTGGCCTGCCCTCACTTTGTGTTAAAGTGCATTACTTCTCCAAACTTGTTCCCATTTTCCTTCCCTAATTAGCAACTAAGTGTTAATACATTCCGTTGTCTGGATCAATCAGACCAGGCCAATTTCATTTTAGCAGGCATTATTGTTCGAAACAGTAGTAATCAAGCATTTCCTATCCTCATCTATGATGACATAAAACATTAATGTCTCTCAAACTATATGAATCCCTGCAACTTATGACAGGGAACATATTTTTTTCTGCATTGATGTTTGATTCACCTGAGAAAACATTTTCTTAAAAGTAGTTAAACTGACTCTGGTCCACATGTTAAGTGTGCCCATGTAAAAATAAAACTCTGTATGCAACCATTGACATTACCATAAGGGACCTTATCAATACACTGAACGCATTCAAATTTGAACAGGCGTTCAAAAATGAACAAGTCTCCATTCGTGTTCAGCTAAAAAACGAACGGCAAAGTGTTCAAAAATGAATGAGCATGCGTTAATTTTGCTTTCAACTAAACAAGCATGCATTCATATAGATAAGTCGACATCAAAGCGGGACTTAGTGCATTTATGACAAAGCTAGCGACTGTCGGACAGAGATCCTACAATACTCCGTGTCCGACAGTCATAAAAGTTATAATTTTGAGTATTCCAGCAGTTATTTAACGTATAAACGTAGCAATGTTTGTGTTCGACCTTTATAAAATACAAATTGGTAGCTCGACTTTTGTTGGCCTTTTTATTCATCTGTTTTCTTCCATTGAAGGTAGACAACAGTCTTTATTCGGTTTCTCTTTTGAAAATTAGATGGATCGAACAGATTCACCCTTTATTTCTTCACCAGAGATAACATAGTGCTTTCAGTCAGTGAGCAAATCAATTCCATGACCATTGACATTGTGAATTAAATATCACATGCACGATCAAGACTGTCCGATGCGAAATGCAAAATACTCCATGTCCGGCAGCCAGTAAAAAGTAAAAGTATTGATATAAGAGCAGATTTATAATGAAATAAAGAATAAAAGTATATCCCCAACAATCAGAACATCCAATGGGCTCTGCAATCAATTTATTTGGGCCATTTTTATAAATACAATAATGTCCATAAATTGCCTGTGTGGGCCGAAGGAGGGCCCGGGCATGGACTTGAACCTACAGATTCCTGGGTAATTGTCCAACACACTGACCAGAGTAGCGCGCAATTGGCTATAGCGCTATAGGGTTTCAAATTGGGAAGGGACTGTCGGAAATGGGAAATAAAATAAACAGCTTTGTTAGTTGCTCAAGCGCCTCCTGTTGGCCAGACGGGCGCTCGTCAGGGAGACTCTAAGCCTGGTCATGTCCGGGTATCCTCTGCCCTGTTCTGAACTTGCGAAGATTCAACCAATGAGAGTATAAGAAGCGGTGGCTGACAGGCACGTGCTTTGGAGGAGAGCCGCGAACTGTCTACACTCTCCTGAAATGGCAGCAGGGGGTCGCAAACGAGCAAGCCTTGTACATAGTTCACCAATTGGGCATTCTAGATTCGAGTGGGATCGGAGATGGCAAATTAAAAAAAAAACAAAAAAACAATGGAACTAGTCAGTGGTGTTGCCGTCCAATTAAATGTCAGTGCTTAAGACATATTCAATATGAGACTCATATCCTTTGTTCATGCATTATAATGTAGGAAAGCTTTGAAAGCTTCGTAGGAGCTGCAGTTATCAGGAATATTGAGCACCTGTCCGAGATACTGAATGGGATCGTTGTTCTATGCAGGGCCAAAACTACGATCAAAGTCTTTGTGTGTTGCAGCTATAGTTGATGAAATTCTGAGGGCTGCACCAAACGTTGTACTTATGCTTGTCGAATGCAGTAAATTTATGTATTGTCGAGGTGCCGCGCAGTTTACACTGTTGTGAAACGTATTTAATTGAAGGCCTGCTGGCATTATGGCAGTAGCATGTTCAGGTTTTGGGTCCAGGGTTTTTTTTCCCTGAAAATACATGTTCTAAATGTTTCTTTCTTTCCCCGCCACAAAGTGTTATTGTTTGGAACTTTTAGCACCTAATTCTTTAAGGCTTAAACCACATTTTCATATGATTAAGCAATCAGCGAAGTGTCTTCGGGCAACTTTTTCAAACATTTTCTTTAATATAATATAGCAGTGCATATTACACGATATGAAGGAATTACTCCTCATTGGACCCAGGTAGCACAATGATTCACTCTGTTCTGTGACATCTTAAAAATTAAGACTGCAAAACAAATTGATATCAATGTAGTAACTTTATTTTGGCTTGCTTTCTTTCATTGAATAGGCTACTACTATATGAATCTAAATGCAGTATGTTATGGCCCCAATTTGTTTTTACATTTGTTATGGCCCCAATTTCTTATGACAATCTACAACACAACAGCAACAGCAAGGGATGACAGACACAGTTTTAAAAACTTAAACACATTTAATTAAACACAACAACTAACTAAACTGACCAAGATTGAATAGGAAAAAAAAAGAAATATTTACAGTCCCTTTTTGTGGGGTGGCTTGGTGATGTCCTGGATAATGAAAATGCTCAAACACAGGCAAAGAAATCCACAAAAGAAACGTCACAGGTCTTGAACAGAAATGACAGGTCTGGTCACACGTATCCTTCTTCTTGCAATTTCTCCTACTACTTTAGTGTCTCAATTCTTTTTTTTAATTTTCTGAGACTTGCCCCAGACATGTCCAGGACATGTCTAAACATGACTCCAGTCTGAGCTTAACAAAAAAAGGTAAATACTGCCATCTAGTGGCCTATATTCACATTACACCTCCATTCCAAAAGGGAAAAATTTTGACTCATAAAGGCAAAATTTTTCTTTTCAATACAAAATGGTTAAGTGAACACTTGTCTATATATACATATCATACAATATTCAAACACATGATATACACATTCAAACACGGGATAAGCAATCAGCAATTACATTGTCTGTACCCTTCACATGCTTAATTTCCAAGTCAAACTCCTGTAAAATCAAACTCCAATTCAACAATCTTCGATTCTTGTTTTTCATCTTACTCAAAAACATTAACGGATTGTGGTCAGTGTACACAATCATTGGCTTTTGTCCTGTACAAACATAAACCTCAAAGTGTTGTAAAGAAAGGACCAGAGCCAACAGTTCCTTCTCTATTGTGGAATAGTTCCTTTGGTGGCGATTGAACTTCCTGGAGAAGTATGCCACGGGATGCTCAATGTCATCAGAGTCACCTCTCTGTAGGAGCACAGATCCACAAGCTTGGTCGCTAGCATCGACCGCGATGGAGAACGGTTTGTTGAAGTCAGGAGATTTGAGCACGGGGAAGTGACACAGCAGAGACTTCAGGCGATCGAAGGCTCTCTGGCATGCATCATCCCAGGTGAACTTTACGCCTTTCTTCAGTTGGTTAGTTAGAGTGAGAGCAATCTCAGCAAAGTTCTTGCAGAACTTGCGGTAGTACCCGATCATTCCAAGGAAGCGGCGCAAAGCTTTTTTGTTGTCAGGAACTGGAAAGTCCATGATGGCTTGGACTTTAGCATTTATGGGTGCCACCTTACCCTGGCCTATGACGTAGCCAAGATAGGTGACAGTAGCACAACCAAAGTCACTCTTGCTCAGGTTAACAGTCAGGTTAGCCTGGGTCAGGCGCTGGAACAACGTCTCTACATCTTTTAGATGTTCTTCCCAGGAGTCACTCCATGTGATCAGGTCATCGATGTACGCACTCGTGTGTGGCAATCCGGCGATTGTAGACTGTATCATCCTTTGGAATGTGGCTGGGGCATTTTTCATGCAAAAGGGTAGGACTTCATACTGGTACAATCCAGATGGTATGGCAAAAGCAGAGATGCCCTTGGCCCTTTCAGTTAAAGGCACACACCAATAACCCTTCAATAAATCAATCTTGGTCAGAAACTTTGCTTGTCCTACACTATCAATACAATCATCAATCCTAGGTATTGGAAACACATCAGTTCTAGTTACAGCATTGACTTTGCGATAATCTGTACAGAATCTAGTACTTCCATCAGGTTTTGGAACTAGCACACAGGGTGAACTCCAATCAGAGTTGGAGGGTCTGATAAAATCATGTTTTAACATGTACTCAACCTCTTTCTCAGCAATCTTTCTCTTTTCAGGATTCATCCGGTATGGATGCTGTTTTATTGGTTTGGCATCACCAACATTTACATCATGAGAGGCTATAGTAACTCTCTTTGGAACATCAGGAAACAAATCCTCATATTTCTTGATCAACCTTTCAAACTGATCTCTCTGTGAGGGTTCTAAGTGCTGGAGTTTTACATCAAGATTTTGCAACACTTCAGTGTTTGACAATTTACATGAAAGAACTTCAGCTTTAATTCTTGGTTCATCATCTTGAAACTCCCCCTCATCTTCACACGTTTCGACCATTGAAGAATCTGAAGTTACAGCTGCAACCCTAGCATTTCTGTCATGATAAGGCTTTAGCATGTTAATATGACACAATTGTTTTGGTTTTCTCCTATCTGGAGTCTTCACAATGTAATTGAGATCATTGAGTTTTGTCAGAATTTCATAAGGACCATGAAATCTAGCCTGCAATGGATTGGACTGCAAGGGAAACAACACAAGGACCTTGTCTCCTGGTTTAAACTCACGGCTTCTAGCCTTATGATCATACCAAGTTTTCATTTTTCCCTGACTTGATTTCAAGTTCTCTTTGGCAAGGTCACAAGCTGCACGCAATCTTTCCATGAACTTGCTAACATAGTCTAACAGACTGATATGCGGCTCTCTCTCTTGCCGTTGTTCACTCAATAATAGCAAAGGTCCTCTCACTTCATGACCAAACACTAGCTCAAATGGACTGAATCCAGTAGACTCCTGCACTGCTTCTCGAGCTGCAAACAACAGCAAATGAACACCTTCATCCCAGTTTTTCTCATGGTCATAACAATAAGTCCTCATCATTGTCTTGAGAGTGGAATGAAACCGCTCTAAGGCACCCTGACTTTCTGGATGATAGGCACTAGAAAGAATCTGCTTTGCACCTAGTTCAAACACAACCTGCTGAAACAATCCTGAAGTGAAATTGCTACCCTGGTCTGACTGAATTTCCCTGGGAAGGCCAAACAACGTGAAGAACTTTATCAAAGCCTTCGAGATTGCAGTTGCCTTGATGTTACGTAGAGGTATGGCTTCGGGGAATCTGGTAGATGCACACATGATTGTCAACAAGTACTGATTTCCAGATCTAGTCTTGGGTAATGGACCAACGCAATCAACAATGACCCTAGAGAATGGCTCCCCAAATGCTGGGATAGGCTGCAATGGAGCTACAGGTGGGTCTAACTGGTGTTTTCCAACTACCTGACAAGTGTGACAGGTTTTGCAAAAGTAGGAAACGTCTTTCCGAAGCCCAGGCCAAAAGAAGTGTTTCATGATCTTATCAACAGTCTTGTTAACACCAAGATGACCTCCTAAAGGTAAACTATGAGCCATTGTTAAGATCTCATTCCTATAGACCTTCGGAACAACAATTTGCCTGACCACTGCCCAATCTGCATTGGCAGGCATATCAGGAGGGCGCCACTTCCGCATCAACACACCATCCTTGAGATAATACCCAACTGGAACTGCATCTATTTCTTTTTCAGGAAGGGCTCTCCTCTTTAGTACACCAATTTCAGGATCATTAGTTTGCTCCTCAATCAACCGCTTTCTGGACAGAGACAAGTCTCCAGACACATCAGAATCACCAGACCCATCCGGCTGGCTGAATAGAGAACTGATAAAAGTATCTGATAAGTCCTCAAACGGAGAAACCATAGTAGGCCAATCAGAGTCATGAGGCGAACCACCTGAGTCCTGACTATTCAATGTGCTGGGCGGCACCACAACATCTTCTTCTTTAGCCTTCTTGGCCATAGCACGAGTCACTGCGGAAGAAGGATACAGAGATGGGTCCTCATCCCCATTTTCAGTGCTCGGCTGTGAAGTAAGATGTACAGGGGGAACTACTTTGCCCCCAGCCAGGTCATTGCCTAGCAACAGAGAAACACCCTTTATAGGTAGACTTGACATAAGTCCCACCTTTACCTGTCCTGTAACTAAATCTGACTTCAAGAATATAGAGCGCAGGGGTACAGATACAGTCCTCCCTTCAATACCTTGTACAAGTATGAAATCCCCTGAAGCGGTCTCATCACGTAACTCCAAGGAGTCCATCAACAAAAGTGACTGAGAAGCTCCGGTATCCCTTAGGATATATATGGGGACAGGAGTAGTATGCTCATTCAGAGCCACAAATCCCTCTGACACAAATGGAAGAAATTCCTCCCTCACGAAGTCAGCTGTATCAGGCTTTTTAGCCCCACAAGAAGCAGGCAATTTAGCAGATTGGTTATCTACTACAGGGGTTTCTAACCTTGTTTTCACAAAGGCATTTGGTTTGGTATCCTTTTCTTTTTCTTTCTTAGCTTTAAGGAACCAACAGTTAGTTGTAACATGACCAGATTTTTTGCAATAACTGCAAACTAGACCACTTTTGTCACTGTCAGCTTTCACACTTTGATCAGACCTGTTACTGGATTTTTGAGCACCATCACCAGATTTGTCTTTGTCTTTGGGTGAGGAATCTTGGGTATCATCATAACCCTTTTTCTGAAATTGGGACCATCTATTATTACTGCTAGACTGAAATTTGGACTTATGTGTGAGAACATATTTATCTGCAAATTTGGCAGCTGATTGCAAATTCAGTGCTTGCTTCTCATTAAGGTGGTCTTAACATCATCTTTAACACAGTTCTTGAATTCTTCAACTAACACCATCTCCTTCAGTGAGTTGAAATCATCCTTGACCTCCATAGAAGTACACCAGCGCTCAAAGCAAACCTGCTTTTCATTAGCAAATTCAACATAAGTCTGATTTTCAGATTTCTTCAGACCTCTGAATTTCTGTCGGTAAGCCTCTGGAACCAACTCATAAGCTCTCAAAATAACCTTTTTGACAACCTCATAATCAGAGGAATCATCTGCAGACAAAGCCGAATAGGCTTGTTGAGCTTTGCCCTTTAGGACAGTTTGCAACATCAGAGGCCAGTTTTCCTTTGGCCACTGGCAACTCTTTGCTACCTTTTCAAAACACTGGAAATAGTTGTCAACATCCTTTTCTGAAAATGGAGGCACCAGTTTTACCTCCTGGCTAGCCCGAAATTTATTTTCTGTTGCTATTTTTATTTTTAGTTGCTCCATTTGGAGTCTTTCTTCTCTATCGAATTTCTCTAATTCAAAATCTCTCTGTCTCTGTCTCTCTCTTTCTGCTCTTTCCTCTTTCTCTCTCTCAAATTCTCTTTGTTTTTCTTCTCTTGCTAATTTTTCTAACTCAAACTGCCTTTGTTTTTCTTTTTCTTCCCTCTCATTTTCTTTTTGTTTTTCTTTTTCCTCCCTTTCTTTTTCTCTTTCCTCCCTTTCAATCTCTAGCATTTTTAATTTAAGTTCCATTTCTATATTTGGATTTTCCACTGGAAACTGTTCCAGATCTCCTGGTGCAAACACATTTTCATCAATGTAATATTCAACTATCTCTCTAGCCAGTCTTGCTTTTCGCATGGCTGGTTTTACCTCTGTCAGCTCCAACTGTCTGCAAATTTCTAGCAGTTCTGTCTTTTTAAAAGACTTCAAAACCCCTACGGTTGGTGATGCCAAGAAATCATCCATTGCTGTTGTCAATATATATCTAGGAAAATTCACAAAAACAATTTCACAATTTGGAATGTTAGATTTTCAATAAATTACTCACACAATGGTCTATCCCGGACCTTGAGCCCCCAATTTGTTATGGCCCCAATTTGTTATTACATTTATAACACAACAGCAACAGCAAGGGATGACAAACACAGTTTTAAAAAACTTAAACACATTTAATTTCCAACAAAGACTAATAACAACTAACTAATTGACCAAGATTGATTTCAAATAAAAAAGAAAATATTTACTGTCCCTTTTTGTGGGATGGCTTGGTGATGTCCTGGATAATGAAAATGCTCAAACACAGGCAAAGAAATCCACAAAAGAAACGTCACAGGTCTTGAACAGAAATGACAGGTCTGGTCACACGTATCCTTCTTCTTGCAATTTCTCCTACTACTTTAGTGTCTCAATTCTTTTCCTTATATACTCTTTTGCAGACCCCACCCACATTTAGACCTCTTTTTTTAAATTTTCTGAGACTTGCCCCAGACATGTCCAGGACATGTCTAAACATGACTCCAGTCTGAGCTTTACAAAAAAAGGTAAATACTGCCATCTAGTGGCCTATATTCACATTACACATTTAAAACAACAGCAACAGGAAGGGATGACACACAGTTTTTAAAAACCTCAAACACATTTAATTCACAGACAAAGACTAACACTAACCTACACTACTGACCAAGATTAATTATGTACAAAACATAAATATTTACAATCCCTTTTCGGGGGGGGGGGGGGGGGGGGGGGGGGTTGGTGATGTCCTGGATGATGAAAATGCTCAAACACAGGCAAAGAAATCCACAAAAGAAACGTCACAGGTCTTGAACAGAATGGCAGGTCTGGTCATCTTCTTGCAATTTCTCCTTCTACCTTACTGTCTCAATTATTTTCCTTATATACTCTTTTTCAGACCTCACCCACATTTAGACCTCTTTTTTTTTAATTTTCTGAGACTTGCCCCAGACATGTCCAGGACATGTCTAAACATGACTCCAGTCTGAGCTTAACAAAAAAAAGGTAAATACTGCCATCTAGTGGCCTATATTCACATTACAAGTTAATTCAACTACATACAAAATAAATAAACCATTCAACTTAAATATCCCGCTCCCTGCGCATCATTGTTTTAGATGAACAATTGCTTCTATGACACTTTACTTGCATGCCTCATGTCCTGATATTGAAGCGGCACCCAGAAATATTCATCAGTCAACTTCGTGAATATTTCCATTTGGTCAGTTGTAAAGCACATACCAGGGGCCTCATATACTAACAATTGCGTGGATTTTATACTTAAATATTGTGTACGTTCATAAAAAGAAAAGTAGCATTTTGTAAAAAGTATTAAATTTATAATATAGCGGGCTACCAACTCAGCTTGCGAATTTGAATGAAAAATCTGAATCAACTTTAATTTTGCAAAAATGCTAAATTCTATTACTTTTTTGCATTTTTTTCTAAAGTCACGTTTGTTATCATACATCTGACATCCGCAAAAAAAGTAGCGTACGCATCTTTTCTGTTCGTACGCTCTCTTCATACATGAGGCCCCAGAGATACCAAGTCCCACGCATTCGGCGTAGGTCTTACGCATTTTTTTAGTCTTATTCACTGTAGTCCGTAATTATTCATTGAAGTTTCCGTTTCACTTGTGTGAAGGTGCACATCATCACAAGTAACATAGAAAGCGATGATGACTCCGGACTTCCCGTGCTTCTTTTTACTAAGGGGTCGGAAACAATGCATGTGTTTCATGATCGTTTAAATTGTTTTAATGAAATAAGACCATTTGACACGTTTCGTGCAATTCCATTGCGTTTAATCCCTTAGTAAAGACAAGCCTGAGAATTCCCGAGTCATAATCCATTTCCGTGTCATTAGCGGGGAAATCCATCGTGATGCACGTGAAACTGATTAACTTGATACACAATGCCTTAAATTCGACGAGTGAATTTCTTCAGTGCGCTTTGATGGAATAATCGCTGATTACGGCACAGAAACATGAATGCCAATAAGAGGAGAAACTCACACTAAGACGTAAGCCTTGGCATCTCTGACATAAATGATTGGGCACGTTCTGAATAGGACGTCTCTGTTGTCTTACCTGAATTCTGATTGGATACTGATCTTCACGGTCTAACGTATTTCGTTATGGTATAAAATGAAAGAACCCTATTGAAACGATCCGACTGTCGGACATTGGGTTATAGTAAAGCTCTGTCCGACTTTTGGGCACGTAGACACTGCGTTATTTTTAAGCCAGTTCACCAGCCGTCTCTGATTACTGGGGCAATTGAAAGATTCCAACAGCATTCGAAGCACAATCCAGCTGAATTGTTTTAATATCGGAATAGATTGCTGAAGCAATCGTAATGCATTCGTGGTGCATTCTGGCTTATTAGAGGCGCATTCTGACAAGATTTGACGTGGCTTGCCTTTTCGATTCTCCCTCGAATGCAATCAGAATGTTTTGAATGCTGTTTGAATGTCGGAAGAATAGCCTTCTTATAATGCTATCAGAGTGTAGTTAGAATACACTTCTAATGCCGTTCGATATTTCTCCACTTTGAATGCACCTGGGAAGTATTGAGCATAAGCAAAACGTTCGGGCAAGCCACAAGAATGGCCCAGAATATTTGGAATGCACTCAAAATGCAGTCAGAATTTTTAGAATGCACTTCTAATATCCAGGAATATACACAAAATTTTCATTCTGTCAGCATTCCGGCTCATTGTACCTCCAGTGTAAGTAGGATTTCAATAAATATCCCCCCCCCTTATGAATATAACCCTTATTATAAGGGTGGTTTCAGTTCAATAAATGAATAAGCTTGATTGCAAGATAAACCACTAAGTAGCTTAGTCTTGTGACACCATTAGGATTAGCTGGTTCAGGGATACAAGATCACGGAGTGAGACCTGAATTCATGCGACATGCTGGAATACTGGTGACAAGACTTTTGGATGATGTGCATGATTAATACTTAGTTTGTTCAGTCGAATACGTTTAATTTGTTTTTGTTTAGATAACCGGCATATGTTTTTGTTCAGAGAACTGGAGTAGGTCGCATATAATCCCATTCCTGAAGCGTCACCATTGGCAAATCTTCAGCAGGCGGATTATACCCAGTATATTTGGGAAAAAAAAAAAACTAACAATGACAATGAGACCAATTTCACTTTATATGCCAAAAAAAAAAAAAAACTAACTATGACAATGAGAACTATATCGCTTTAAGGAACTGAGAAGTTAAAATCGGCCTGTACAAGCGGTTATATAATCCTTCATCCATATTTAGTCGTTCACAATAGAATATCCGCGCCCACAATCTAAAAACTCACTTCACACATAGATGAATGCATCAGGCCTTGGGCAGGCATCGGCGAATGAACGCATTGGGAAATGAACGAAAGGTGTTCATGATCGAACGCAGTGACCAGGTTTGCAGCCTCGAACGCATCCAAAAATGAACAAGCATCCTTTAAAAAATGAATACGGTCACTGTTCAGAATATTGACAAGCTCCCTAATGCAGGTTAACTCAAGCTGTTTTCGATATAGAATCGGGCAATTCATTCAATTAGCTAACTTACAGAGCAAATAGGCTGCGTTGTCAGTAATGATTAAGACATACAGCCTACCATTCAAAAGGAAGGCTGAATGTAGCTAAAATTAGATCCGTTTTGTCTTTTGAACACACTGAAAAAATTATTCATGCCGTTATTCCATCAAGGTTAGACAGCTCTAACTCCTAATATACCTGCCTGAATAAGATATCCTTGGCTAAAATAAATAGTTCAAAGTTCAGCGGGAAGATTGCTCACCAAAACAAATTGAAGAGACCTATTACTCCAATTTTAGCTTTGTTGCGCTGGGTGCCAATTCATTTTACACTGTAAACCCTGATTGTGTGCTGAACTCAAATGTTTTGTGGAAACCGATTACCTCAGAAAAATTGTGTAGGCCAACATAATTGCATTGAGTGGAAGGAACTTAAAGAAAATAAGGTGAAGTTATTTTTCTTTTACTTTTTTAAGAGCTGGTGTCGGCTTGTTCAAGACACAAGCTAACATCAGCTGACTTGATTATATTAATTAATTCACTGAAAACAGATTCTATGAGCTCAAGTGGGAAAATGTAGAAAAATCATACGAGGCCAGAGAAAATTGAAATGCTTTAGCTGCCTGTGCATGAGTGAAACAGGAGTTGCTTTCACATTTATTACCTGGCCCCCCTCTAGGGGGAGCCAGGTTAAGCAATGATCATGTCTGTGTGTGTGTGTGTGTGTGTGTGCGTGTGTGTGCGTGTGTGTGTGCGTGTGTGTGTGGGTGTGTGTGTGTGTGTGTGTGTGTGTGTGTGTGTGTGCGTGAGTGTGTTTCTGTCACTCTGTCTGTCAGCCCGTGGCTGGGGCCAGGTCTGCTATCTCTGATTGCCTTGTTTTATTGAGTGGACATTTATATCAGTGCAGGTTTTACTTTTATGTACTACAAGGTGGATGTTACTCCTTTTATAGTTCTGGGATCTGAGAAGACACCGCAGATTTCATCATTACACACTGCTGGTGTATTTGGCAAACTAATTTATGGTTTAGCCAATGTCATTAGCCTAGTTGGCATCATTGTTTAGTTACTGTGCGCATGCAGTAGTTTACTTGATTATGAAAAATAGAGGAATCATCTCTTTTTGACATTTGCAATTAGTCGTTGCATAGTGTTCCAAGTGTTCCATAGGTATAATATTTCAGGCAAGTCAAAGTTTAGGTTAATAAACAACTTTATAGGCTTTATATGTTCCAAAATTCAATGAGACGACCTGGTGCAAGCTGAGGAGATCATGCATCAGATACCCAACACAGTGTGTGTCTCAACTCATAATGCACTGCCCTTGGGAGCCCCAAGGGGCGAGAAGGAAGGAGGAGTGGCTTTGTTTAGTTACAAACAGAGTCGGTGGCTTTGGGACTATTTATTGGTTTGAAATATGTTATGATTCTGCCTTTTGTGTGTTGACTCGTGCTATTTGTGCTTGTGCCTTACTTTCGTTTTATTTTTCAGCTTTCAGTTCAGCTGTCTGACGATCCACTCCCAATCTGCATTCCAGTGATGTCACGTGATTGCCTTCAGCATGCCTGCGTCGTCTTGTCCAATCACGTTTCCTCTTTCGGTTTCAGCTCTGGCATTTCATTCATTGCTTCCAGCTGTGTTTAATTCTGGGTCTCGCGAAACTCTGAGTGAATGCGTTCTCCGATAGGATAATTACTAACCCGTACTAACCAGCACTTATTTAAGGGTGATTGTAAATATTTCGTCATGTGGTATTAACCTTGATTAACTCATTAGCGAGCATGTGCGATTCTGGCTTTTGTACATTCAGTCTGAGCTATCTCTGATTAACTGCAGTTAAAAAACCTGTGCTTTCCTTCGCTTTTCTTGTGGTGCTTTTTACTTGTCACGTTTAGATTACCTTAATCTAAACTGTCTCGCTTGTTTGATGGTCTCAACGTCTTGTCTCGAGTCATTGTATCCCCTGAACGAAGGTCGGAGGATACTATGGATTTGGCCTCGTCAGGCGTCTGCAGAGATTTTCTTGTGAATGCTTTACAGCCCACATAAGTGTACCGATTCTTTTCAAATTTTTCAGGGAAATGTATTATGGTAAGTTCACGACACCTATTGATTTTGGGTACTCTGAGTCCATCTGGGGGGCCTTCGGGGGATACATGTGCTCGGTTGCCGAGTAATCTAGTTATTTTTAAACCGGATTTCGTGTTTAAAAAAAAAAAAAAAAACATTTATTTATTTATTCATTTATTTTTTATTAATCCCATGTGTTTGTTTCAGTCCGAGATTGCATTTTGAGTCCCTGCCTCCACTCGTGGCTATTTATGTGGCTGTATTAGGGGTGGATGTCAGACGGATCCGTATTGACTCAGTCTGCATGGTGAAATCTCAGCTCCTACCTTCCGAGTTTTATTGCCGAGTCTTATATTTTGCTGGGCCTTTGTCTTGTCTGCCCTGCGTTTAAGTCTCCCAGTGTGTCCGTCAGTATACTAGTGCTGGTCAACGAATTAGAATAATTTGAAATGGCGCAATCTTTAAATTTTCTTGATGCATTTTTTGTGCAGAAAGCAAATCAGGTGTTCACCGCGCCTGTCCTACTTGTTAGAGTATTTACAGAACTTGCTACCTGCAAAAAATTTGCTCAGCTGAGCTTTCCAAAAGGCCCATTTAGGCCATTTAACTGTGACACTGTCGTTTTATTGAATTAGAATAATTGAGAAACCGTTTCACTGAATTAGAATAATTTTTATTATTATTAGAATCATCACTTTCTCAGTATTTTGTGGCTGCCCCCTTGGCTTGTATGACTGCCTGAAGTCTCCGCGGCATCGATTTGACCAGCTTGTCACAAGTTTCCGCACTCACAGCTTCCCAGGCAGTGGCGATGTTCTGCTTCAATTGGTCCTGCGTAGTCGGCTTTCTGTCGCGAATTTTCCGCTTGACGATGGCCCAAAGGTTTTCAATAACATTGAGGTCAGACGAGTTGGCCGGCCATGCCAAAACTTCAAGCTGTTTTTTGGCAAACCGATCTTTGGTCGACTTTGGCGCATGAGCCAGTGCAAGATCCTGTTGAAATATGAGGTCTTCTTCGCCAAACTGTCCCTCAACAGTCGGAATCAGGAATGTTTCCAGAACATCTTGGTATACGCCTTGACAGTCTTCTTGAGGAAGCAGAGTTTCCCTACACCCCGAGCAGACATGTATCCCCAGACCATAACGCTCTGGGGAGACTTGACGCATCTTTTTACGCACTCTTGGTTGTAGGTTTCGCCACCACAACGCTAGACACGAGGGCCTTGGTCACCGAAGGAGATGCAAAAGCGTGAATCGTCACTGAAGACCACTTTCCGCCAGTCTTCAGCAGTCCACTCGCCTTGTTCTTTGGCCCACTTCAGCCGTTTCTCCATTTGTTTCTTGTTCAGCATCGGTTTTTCCTGCTGGAACGCGAGATTTGAAGCCAAGTTCGCGCAGACGACGGTAAGTGGTTGATCTCGAGACGTTAGCACAGGTGTGCTCGTTCCACAAGTCGCTGAGCTCAGAAGTGGACTTGAATCGGTTGCTGACTGCGATCTTTCTCAGCTGCTTGTTGTCACGAGCTGAAGTTTTTCGGACGCCGGAACAGTTGGTGCGCTTGCTGCAGTCTTTCTTCAGAGCTTTGCAGATGGAAGACTGGCTGATGCCGAGCTGCTCAGCAATTTTAGTTCGGGTCAAGCCTTGTTAGCAAAGGGCTTGAATTTGAGTCACTATTCCGGTTGAGAGGTCGCGCTGCTGACCCATGATTGATTTTACAACTTAGAAATTCTACTCAACCCTGACTTTATACTGCACAGTGAACACTTTTCACAGAAAACAAAAATTCGAGGACTTCGTCTAATTCAATGAAATGACTTATAAATTATTCTAATTCAATGAAACAACAGTGTCACAGTTAAATGGCCTAAATGAGCCTTTTGGAAAGCTCAGCTGAGCAAATTTTTTACAGGTAGCGAGTTCTGTGAATACTCTAACAAGTAATACTCTAACAAGTAGGACAGGCGCGGTGAACACCTGATTTGCTTACTGCACAAAAAATGCGTCAAGTAAATTTAACGATTGCGCTATTTCAAATAATTCTAATTCGTTGACCAGCACTAGTAGTTAGGCTCAGTTTTTGTTTTCTTAGTTTATCCTCTCTTGGAGTGAGTATATCTGTTTCCCCCTTGCCTATGGCAGTGTACCTCAGTTCTCCCATTTGTTCAGTGCTTGTGCACGGTGTGTTTGTGGCGTGTCTGCCAATTTCCCCTTAGTGTTTTGTGTCAAATAAACACTTCTGGATCCTGCAACTGGTGTTTCTCTGACCTCTCCTTACAGAAATGGCCTCATGCAGCATTATCCCCATACAACTTAGTGACCCATTTATGATTCAGTGCAGATGCTGTATTCAAACTTGTGGAACCTGAGGCATATTTTTAATTCTAGATCCTGAGATTTCCAGCGTTCCCAAACATTTCCTGCTGAATAACAGGAAAATGCGTAAAATATGTCTAGATATTTTCCTTTTCATGTAAAGCTGTGGCCACAAACGCATGGCTTCCTAGGTATGAACATTCCTCTCAATAGAGCTGATCTAACTTTAGTGAAGTGCTGTACTCAGCAGATACAGAAAATGTATCCAAAGTTTTCCTACAATACGTAAGTTTTGTTTTTTATTTTTTCTGACCATGAACTTACTTCATGGAAAACCTAAGTGAGAGAGTTTGAGGGGTTTAATGTATGCAGGGTATATACGATATTGCACAGGTTTGAACATCATGGTAAATGGGCTAGGTTTAAAGCAGTTCAGCTTTCACCAGCCTTTACCATTTATGCCACTCCAGCTGTTGTGATTCTGTCTGTCCAAAACAGTAACTCCTCCTAGGCCATTAGACTAATCAACCTGAAACTTTGGCCCGTATTCAGAAACGACACTTGCACTAATTGAGTGCAAGTGAGCACTAAAATTTAGTGTCAGGTTATACTAAATGAGTCAGAGGTTGTCCTAACACTCGTTTGCTTTAAGAGACCTCACTCACACTGAAAATAGTGTCTATTTCCGAATGAAGGTTGAGTGCAGGGAACAGCTCCCTTGAGCCGCACTAACTTGCGCCGGTATTTCGTTGTCATGGCTTTCAGGTGGCAACAAACATTTGGAAACTCTGGATCATTTAAAGCCACGTGCTCTACGCAATCGCAACTATGCAAATTTTAACGCTGATGATGATGATGATGATGATGATAACGACGCCGGTAACTTACTAACTGACCACCTGGTTTCAGTGTTTACGAACTGCACTGTGGTGAGCTCGAGGTTAGCATTTGAGTACCCACCAGTACCTACTGGTGAACTGACAATAGGGGAAGCTCAAAACCATCCCTTAAAAATGATTGAAATAAGGTCATATCCAATCATTTAATAAAATTATTTTTACGTGTACTCCAATATATGAAGGATTATGTTTTGCCAGTTCTGCTTAAGTTAGAATGAGTACTGATAATTATTGCCCTGTTTTCATTAAATTACCTTGGCAGAAACTCTAGAAACTCTCAACATTATCAGGTGTGGCCAGTTATAATTTATTACGCATATCTGTCAACTCTCACGCATTTGGATTTCTTGTGCTTTTCTTTACTGATGGGTTGGAAAATTCTTCGCTCAGCGGCTCGTGGGGCGCATGTGGATTGGTCTGCGAGGCTCATGTAGCTTTAAGTCACGAGAATCCATTCTTTTTCTACATTCTTAACCACTGAATGTAGAGGGAAATGTCCGGCACGTTTCACAGCTTGTTGCTTAGTGAGCCTCGCGCGCTGTCCTGCACCTTTCACGGGCCACTCAACCACAGAATTTATGAAGACATGCTGATATTTACGTCGTCATTTATGTGCTAAAGAAACACCTCAATTTTGAGAAGCAATGTATAACCACGCTATTAAAAATAAACTCCATTGTCCTTTTACCAATTAGTCTGAGAAACTTTCTAATCAAGAAAAGTAAACTGCGTCAGGTTTAGGTCATTCAGCACTGAAGGGTGAGGATTGACCGTCCCTTTGCAGCAGCCGACGCACCGCCTGTTGTATCCAGTGCCCACTACAGTCAGTTATGCTCGAGTGGCGTTTGTGAATAGCAGCAGGCGAGGAGTGGGACCGCTCACTCGGTTAGTGGTAGGTCTCTCTCTCTCTCTCTCACATTCCAGTTACATTTCAATCGTACTCACTATATGGTGAGTGGAGGGTGAGCGTGAGTGTCGTTTCTGAATACGGGCCTTTGTGTGTAAGGTAGTGACCCAAAGGGATGCACAACGCATTTAGAATTTAAATTAATTTCCTCTTCTGGCCACCAGGGGCCTTTTTGTCAAAATTGAAAAATGGCCATAAGTTCCTGTAATGCGAACCAAAAGGGAACGCACCCAAACCCAAAGAGAGGAAATCTCAAACAGGCACTGATATAAACACGATCAGGCAAAGTCACAAAAATTGAAAAGCCTACTCTTGCTAATGATCCTACCATAGAAAAGACTGTGAAGAGAGAGATGAACGAAAAGAAAAGGACTGATTGCCAGAACCCAGCTAGGGCAGCCAGAGGAATAACTTTCAAAGAAATAATAACCTAAAAGGCTTAGAAGCTAAGTCTTATTCAAGACCTAAATAACTACTAAAGCAAGATCTTAACTTAAGGTATATAGAATTGACACTGAAGTGCTGGCCAGCAAAAATGAAGGGATCCAATAAGCTCAGCGCAGCCGGCACCAATAAGCAAAACCACGCCTCCCAAATCAGCCCTCCAATAGCTGATTAGCCACCATAGCAAAGGAATGACAGACTCTGAAAAATCTAAACCCATGAAAGTTCCTTATGCAATGAGCTAGGATGCTCAAATTTTTGTGGGAGGTGCATGGGATGACCCTTCATCACATATCAGACGGGTTTTTGATTTCACCTCATTTTGACCATTTTCTTGGTCAAATGGCATCAGGTGTGCCAAAAGTTGAAAAGGATGGCAGGTTTAGTTATTACTCAACGTAGAAAGCTGCAAATTGGTATGGGCATGTATATTGGTGATAGCAACCTGCATGCTAAAAATTTCTGTCCTGTATTTCATATTTTGGCCACTATGGGCTTTTTGTGAAAAAGAAAAATGCCCATATCTATCTTATGCATTGAGCTAGGATACTCAAATTTTTTTGGGAGGTGAATGGGGTGACCCTTCATCATATCAGACGGGTTCTTGATTTCACCTCAATATGACCGGTTTCTAGGTCAAATGGCGTTTAGGCGTGCCAATCGTCGAAAAGGATGGCACGTTTTGTTATTACTCAACGTAGAAAGCTGCAAATAGATATGGATATGTATCTAGGTGATGGCAACCTGTAGGCCAAAAATTTCCATCCTGTGATTCATATTTCGGCCACTAGAAGGCTTGTTGTGAAAAAAGAAAAATGGCCATATCTACCTTATGCAGTTAGCTAGGATGCTGAAATGGGGGGGGGTTTGGGGGGGGTGTGTGCATGGGATGACCCTTGATCACATATCAGGCGAGTTTTCAATTTGATCTAATTTTGACCATTTTCTAGGTCAAATGGTGTCAAGTGTGCCAATCGCTGTACCGTACGTCTTTTCCTTTCATAATACTCTCATTTCAAAATGAGTAATTTATGCCCTCAATAGACACTCAAGAAGTACTCTATCCAACTAACAAACTATATCACATGGCTATAACTCTGATCAGTATCAGTGCTTTGTCACTGCAACAAGCAGATTGTCATTTGTACAGCATAATGCCGGTTCAGTGAATTGCCCTCTGACACATTAATGCTACTCCTAAAACGTTTGTTGCAGAGCACGGAGATTTGCGATGGCGCGCCATCGACATTCGTCTAGTTCTTTTATGTTATACCCCTGCAGCTCAAAGTTAACTAGCACAGAGCAAGTATGAATGTACTTGTACATGGATACAGATATAAGCAAACAATGAGCAAAAATATCCATCTAATGTTTACATATTTTGCAAGAGTAAATGTAAAAACAGGGAGAAGAACGGGAAAAACTATTAGAACTTTGAAACTTGATTGTAAAGGGGAAAGTAAATTATCTCTGGTTTAAATTAAGGTGCTGCATATCATTGTTTCTGACTCAACTTCTGAGTTCAACTAATTGAACAATATTAATATTTCCATGGTAATCTTCCTCACTGAATGTCCAACATGCATTTTTCTTTGTGAATGCGTGCGATGAAGTGTGAATATGTTGAACTCTTTTTCCCATAATGACAACATATGACGCCTTTACTCTTCTCTCCATAATGACTACATGTGACTTTTTCCCGAGCCTCTCCACTGATTGAAAACTGGGGTATCCCCAAAGCGCCAAATGTCGTCTTCCTTGATATGACCAGGATCATCATTTGTTGTCATTATTGGCAACAAGAGGGGGGAGTCTATTGGGGAAAAAGGTAAATTTGACTCCCTAGTTAAGCACCACTGTTGACTGGGTCCAGAATTAATGCATGTTATACTTCAGTTTCAGGGAAGAGTGGCACGTAAAGATTAAAATGACCAATTAGTGCAGAATCTCACATTCACAGAGGCAAAAATTAGGCAGCTATGAGGTGAGCTTCACAGAAACCCAATGAACTGCCATCTTAGCACATGAACTGATTCTGGCTCAGCAGAGAGATGTTTGCAGTCTTGCGCATCACAGTCAATCTATGCACCTCATTTTCACCGGTCTCTTTAGGATAGCCAAAGAACCAGACTGCCTTGCGGCTTTCTGTATTAATGTTTTTGACGGGCGCCCATTTCTCTCCCCCTCTGATCCGTCCACCCACTCATAAGCTCGACTGTTGCTCTTGCAGTGTGCAGATATCCCCCACACCACATGTCAGCCTGCTTTATGTCACAAACAACTTCAGCAGACGAACTGCATTTCAAAATGCTGCTCTCAGGAAAATCTTTAATCATTTGGAGGGCAAATAAGGACTCTCCCTCCAGTGCATACACAGCAGTTGGAACTATTTCTTTCTTTCCCATGAAAAAAAAAAAAAAAACTTTATTACCACAGATGACCTCAGAAGTTACCAAAAACCTGACACTAGATACAGAATAGCATGATCAATGTTTGAGCTATAAGGCCTTTGGGAAGGGTAGGATGAATTACATTACATCTCAGCTGCAAAGCAGATGTTTCAATCATGGAACATTTTAACTCGGTTTGTCCTAAAGCATTTTTCTCCAAGCCATTCAGGTGAAGCACTTTGCTGAAAGGCACTACCACAGGGCTCAACTTTGCACATGAACATGCACTGTAATGCTCAATGCTTTGCCACACCATCCAACCATATTACAGAACTGCTTTTCCCTGAACAGGGAAAAGAAAGAACACACCCCACCATGCGGCGCAGTGGTTTGCAGCAAGAAAGTTTGCATGTTCTTCCCCGTGGGTTTCCTGCAGGTACTCTGGTTTCCCCCACCCAGAAAAACATGCATCACTGGATGCATCACATCATCACAAGGTACTGGCTTTAGTACAGGAGTTAGTCCCTGGGCACTGCTCTGTGGCTGCCCACTGCTCCTAATTCTAGGATGGGTTAAATGCAGAGGACAAACTACCCCATGGGGGTCAATAAAGTGTATGATACATATACCATATATTTCATATATATATATATACACGCACCATATGGAGGGCCGTACAGACCTCCATACAATAGCCAACGGTACCCTGACTTTTGTTGAATTTTTTAGCACGATTGTCAGACCTTATGCTGATGCAGTTAATCCACGTTTCCTTCTGGTGCCAGATAATGCCTGGCCTCCTGTGGTCAGAGTGTGTAGTCAGTTCCTGGATAACGCAGGCATTGATGCCATTGACCCTCTTGTTCCCATGACCTAAATCCGACGGAGCTCTTAATGGACGTAATGTGTTGGTGCATCCAAGGCTGCCAAGTACCACCAAAAACTGTGCAGGAGCTCACTGATGCCCTGATGCAGGTCTGGGAGGAAATCCCTCAGGATGCCATCCGCCAACTCATCAGGAGCCCAGACATTATTAGGAGTGCATACAGGCACGCGGGGGGGGATACAAACTACTGAGTCACATTCCCAGTTGCTGTGATACAATTTACGCAAATCAGATAAGCCTGTGATTTATTTTTTTTTATTCTGCCCTCAATGGGTTGAAGATTTTGGTCTCCACTGACCAATTGACCATTGTTGCGTCATTTTGTTCTCAATAAGTTATATAGTGCACACCAGAAAAGAGTTTTTAATAAAATCATTTGTTTATCAAGGTCTGATATGTGATTTTAATTGTTACCTTAATTTTTTTTTGAGCAGCATACATACACAAAGCTGAGCAAATCATGCTTGTAATGCTCGCAATTTGCAATTTCATTGACTGTGGGTTTAAAAAAAAATGTAAATTTTCCTGGCGCAGCCACAGAGGCTGTGGATCCCATGACTCCATCACTGAGGGGTGGGGAAGCAGGAGGCGCCAGTCTTGGAAAGTCACCTTTGAATGATGTCCTGCTGCTGCAGAGCCTCTGCCTCCCTGCCCTGCTGCCTCTCACAAATTGGGCGTGGGTCTTCAAGTGACAGACTCCAGGGGCCAGTCGTCCTTTTTAGAAAACTCTTCATAGGGGGTAGGTGATTGCAGAACTGGCAGGCAATTTCATGGGCATAAGCATCCCTCAGGCAAACTTATTTCTGTCTCCCCATCTGCCCTTGTCTCTGCACTGCAAAGCAACTGGTGCAACGATTTTGACCAAGGACGACCAAGGTTAAGCTCATAGTGAGAAGCTATAGGTCAGTTTGTGACATTTTCCTCCATGAATAAAGTTTTGCTTTGTTCAAGCCATTGTATTTTTTTTCCCAGATTTCAAATCCAATGACAAATTTTTGTAGAACAGTGAGTTTGACTGTGGGTCAGAGATACTGTTCCATACTACTAAATAAAACTAAATAAAGGAATATGGCCTTGGATGTGTTTATCATATGCATACAGCTTTAAATACTAGTAATAATTTGGCCATTTCCTGCCACTGCATTCCATCACTCTCTGCTGCTCTCGCGTAATATTACCTGTTGCTGCACCACTCTTGCCTGCAGCTAGTTAACGCTTCCTCCAGTTGCATCACTCTTGCCTGCTGCAAGTAAACATTCCAACAGTACCCCAGCATTCATATGTGAGCTCTGATTATTTCAGCGGAGGGCTGCCACATCCTGCTCCCTTCTCCTCAAGCTCAGTAGGCTACAGGATTTGTCAGCGTCAAAGCCTACACGCCAAACTGCCATTTTATCTATTTGTCATAACTGCAATTAATTATTTACAGACTCCCATTCCAATGAACTTGGGACGTGTAATACGTGAATAAAAACAGAATACAATGATCTGAAAATCCTTTCTGACCTATATTCAATTGAGTACACTACAAAGACAAGATATTTAATTCAGTTCTCAAATGCTTTTTGAGTGTTGTTAAAAGGAAAGGTGATGTAACACAGTGGTAAACATGTCCCTGTCCCAGCTTTTTTGGAATGTACTACAGGCATGAAATTCAAAATGAACAAATATTTCCAAAAAAAACAACAAAGTTTATCAATTTGAACATTAAATATCTTGTCATTGTAGTGTATTCAATATAGGTCAAAAAGAATTCGCAAATCACTGTATATTGTTTTCATTCACGTTTTACACAACATCCCAACTTCATTGGAATTGGGGTTTGTACATGTGAGTTGTCAGTCTGATGTACATCTGGTGCTGTGACGTTCACTGAACTGTGGTTCCTACAGCCTTTGATCAGGAAATCTTCTGCAATGTAAATTCTCATTTCTCAGTATGAACAAACTTTATAACAGTATCCCACCAATTGATATTCTTCAAAATCAACTCAAATATATTAGGTTATTTTTCCAACCATATAGTGCCATATGTAAGAATGGTGTGCTGTTCAACTACAACCAAGATATGTGAACTCCTTTGCCAAGATGATGCAAATTAAGTTCAGTCAGCTAACTCATGTGTAAACAGATAACTGTTGAATTCACAAATTGATGCGATAATAGTTTGACATTTAGGCTGTGACTCTGGCACACTCAAAAGACTACTGAGGAGAAGAGGGAAATTCAGAGCCTATAGTGGCAGTCACATAGAAGAAGACAAAGTTGGCAATGTTCAATACCGAGACCACAGAGGCGACGGGGAAACTTGATGTAAAATCAGTACAATCTTTCAGTTTCCTTCAGAAAATCATATGAAAATAAACAACAAATACATTAAAAATCCAAATATTTTTCCTTATTGAATCTTGATTGCTGAAAGATTTTACAAAAGCATGTGACGTAGCGTTCAGGAACCACACGCAAGAGATGGAAATCCAAAAAACGTATGCCCTTAATGTAGTCCGAGTCAAAGTCAAAAAACACAAGAATTGCCAAGCCACGATACGAAATCCAAAAACAGTGTCGACTAGACTGGCAGGGGTCAGAACCAGGAAGACCAATGAGCAAAGGTGCATAGACAGTGGGCAAATGAATGAACAAATCGATGAACAAAGCCAAGGGTCATACACAGGGCATCCAAACACAGAAATCGTGGTCATACAAAAATGGGTCAAAATCCAAAAAGACAAAACAATACAAGAAGGGCAATGGCAAGAGCTGAAGTCAGACAAACCAGTAGAAGAAAAACAATACTCAATAACATACACGGCACTCTAAAGAAAGAAATATTGACCAACGTTGTGACAAAGTCAGAACTGCAGTGAGGACTCTTAAATAGACAGGAGGGAAGTCGCATGCTACGCAGGGAACAGGTGAGCTGGATCAGACTAATTACAATGGGAGAATCATCTGAGGGAAAGCCTAACCACGAAAATTGGTGAAAGCCAAGACATGGACGGAATCACACAGACAGCCTATGACATTTAAACAGCTTTGGTCAGGGAGTTCTAAGTGCAAAGATACAGGTGCAGGAAAGTAATTAAGCACGTGCGAGAGATCTTGCAGAAACGCAGGGGGAGACAGGTAAAGCTGAGCAAGAGGCAGAGACTAAAACAGGGCGATTGCTGAGAGGAAATCAGAATTAATTAGTTGCGCTGCAACTTTATAGATTAAACTAGAGTGCTCGTTAGTAAGTTAGTAATCTATATACATGGATTAGTTGTGTGAGTAGACAATGATACAAAATACAAATGTTAGTTTTGTTAGTAATCAGAACAGTAAGGTAAAGGAAGTAAACAAGAATCGAAGGAATATATTAAACACCAGAATTCATTTAAATCACCTGAAGTATGTGCGCACACAGACCGGGAAGACGGACAGAACCAACTAGATCACAGGACAGGGGAGACAAGTGCAATGGAACTGAGACATGGAATGAACTAAAACCTGAGAAATACAGTAACCAAAAAGAATAAATAAAAGACAAAATCATAACACTGATCCTGAACATAAACATGACAAAAAAACCATAACCATGACAAGCTAAGTTCTGTGGATTTTCATGATCCTGGACCGCTTATCAGAGCACATATTAGAAAGACGCAGTGACGGGCCACCAGGTGGTTCACAGTAAGCCCAGTGGTCAGGCGTTGGAATCCCAGCCACGGTATTACTGGCTATGGCCAGAGGTGCGTGTGGGCAAGGCAACAATTGGTGCAGCCTTGCCAGGGATAATATGGGTTAAGCCATTTAAAATATGTAAGGTAATCACTCTGTAGCGACCACCTCTGGTTGGCCAGGCATATGTACATATGCAAACTAAATTGTGCGCTGACTACATGATCCTTGGATCGCATAGGCAGTGTGTAATTGGTGGTGTGACTGCATAGGGAGAAAAAAGTGTGGGCTAGTTGTCACATGTGTCGGAGGAATCTTGTGCTTCGGCATCTTCCTCCTGAGTTGATGGCACCAGGTTGCATTGCGGTGGGCTCAACAGTTCAACTGTGATCAGGGTGGCGAAAAAAGATAATGTGAAAAATCCCAAAAATATGAACATCTCTATAGGCATGTTTTCATTAAAGCTACAACTTGATTATCAAGAATGGATGTCTCAAAGGGATTCTGCACAATAACATTGATGTTATGCCATTTAAATATTAGTAAATTATTACATTTATAGACTTATTTCAATCCCATTATGTCCACGCTACCTCTAGGGGAATTGGTTTTGAAAATGTTAGACAGCCCACCGTTCAGTGAGGTGGAGCACTTACAGATATAGCTGCACCCCATCTCTGAAGAGCAGATATGCACCAAAAATCAGCAGACACAGCAGCTTTGGAAGATTTGAGTTTGCGACCCCTGATCACAGGGGGATGCAGGGGGATACAGTCATGGGTCTGTCCGTCTGTGAAAATTTTGTCTCTGGAGCATAACTTGAAAACCATTCAATATTTTTCTACAAAACTTGGTGTGCACATTAATCATGAACTGACATGGTGCCTTTCGCTAATCTGAAGTTGATGACGTTGGGTCGGGGGGGGTATGCCATCTCCTGATGGCTCTAGTTACATTTTTTTTTGATATTGTGCTGAAATATCTCAACTTACAAATACCCAGACTTCGATCAAGTAATAACATGACAGGATGGATATCTCTTCTCATCTTGTGGCAAACTTTAATTAGACCTTCCATGAGGGCATATCATAACTGAAGGGTGCCTTTCTTGGTACATAAAAATGATCATCACGCGCAGGAGCACAGACCTAATTACTTACCAAAAGATCACTGTACAGAACATTGTACTTAAGCAATGATTCATTTCATTTTTAATTTTAAGCTTTTAGGATAACATACGATGGAAATTACAATGGCTCAATCCTGGCTCAGTCAGCTGAAATTTTTGTGAATATGTCTCCCATGTTTCTGGCTTTGGTTCAGCTTTCTCCATGATGCAAAGAGCTCACCATTGGGTCATCTGCTAAACTGTACGAGTGTCAAAATTTTTGAACTTGCTGGAAGGGTGGAATAATGATCTGAATTCCTTTACCAAGATTGACAGCAAAGTTTTTTTTGATGCTTCATGGGTACCTTCAATTTTTTTCTTTTCTTTGGACAGCCAAATGACTGTATTAAGATTTTTTGTGGTTGGAAGAGCTTTTTATGCATTTTTTTCCTGGACAAAAAACTCATTGCACTGAACATCCTCATGCATGAAAATTCAGGAGACACCCGTGTATAAATTTTAATATTTCAGTTTCAGTGGCAGCAAGGACTGTTCAGTGTGGTAACAGTCTGACAACAAAGTGAACAAATGCTTTTGTAAATGTTAGTCATTACAGAATTTGGATGTTTTTACAGTAGGACACTTCAACCTACAGCTACTTGTCACATGTAGGTCTTTTGCTGTCAGGTAATGATGTCATTTCCTGAAATCTGCACTGTCATAAATAAAGTTCTTTTTCCATGATGCAATACATGAAAATACATGAAAATCTGTCACTCTTTATCCTAGTAGGTGGTACCTCAGTTTAAAATTCTGTGAGTGCTGTCACTGAAAACTAGAATATTTCTTTTTATAAAATGTCATGCCTGCATAAATCTTTATATTTCTCATACACAGACTGATAGGGTCAGGGGAAAAAAATATATATAGTTTTCATTTTGACTGTTCTGTTTACACAAATAATTAGTATGTTATTTTGTTTCCCATTTTATAATTTGATATTTCTTTCTGACATCTCATCTCCAGAACACAAAGATTCATCCCTCAGTATTTCATGCTTTGGTCAGGATATGAAAGAATTCAATACTCAATGGTGGGCAGGCATGGCCCGCACACTATGCACCTAAGTGCGCAGAAAACTCTACCCAGACTAATGGTCTTAACAGTGCCAATCCATCTATCTGGTAAAGCCAAACAGAGAAAGGATATAATGAGTGATCAAGGAACTTCAACCCAACTCTTAACAATGTATGATTGGAAAATGACCTAAAAGTTTAGTGCTGAACCTCAGGGAAGCTCATAATTCATGAATCGTCGGTTTGTCCTTCACCCTGGACATTTTTGCTTCATTCAAAATTGAAAAGAATAGCGTATTTTAGGTATTAATGTCATGCTAATGCAGATGAATATTGTCTGGCACGAGAGAAGAAACACACAATTGTCCGCAGACTCTAATTTTAGGGAGTCTAGATCTTAACTTTTGACATTATTATTGTCTGTTTACTGTGGACTCTTCATAGTATCATCCATCAGCTTAGCTGACATCTGTTTGCATTCTGTATTTGTGAGGAAATTTACTGCAGTCATGGGGGGGGGGGCATTTATATGTGGACTTATGGGAGAGAATGGGGGGAGAGGGTGCAAAAACTAACTGATGGTAAAGGAAATTTGCACAAAAACACAAAAGCTGATTTTTTCCATAATTAAAACTGGACACTGAAGAGGAAAAATCAAGAACACAGGAAGCTTTTCAAACTTAAATCCTTGTCAGATTTTCCCTCACCCCACCCACAATGATTCCATGATGTATTCTGGGAAACGTCCCTCTTTTTCAGGACGTAAAAATAAAATGAAAACAGATTGCCCCCTGCTATGGATCACAGGACCTGGAATGAAACGGCTATCCTGTGAACAAGCAATAATATACAATGCAAACATAAATTTGGACCCTGCCTTCCGCAAGGACAGAGGTTCCCTGCCTAAACAGATTTCTCACCGCTTCCCGATTATGTCTGACACTGCAAACACTCCCAGTCAAATTCGTCATCTAATAACTGCCTTTTTCCCCATCACAGCCTTCTCAGAACTCTTTTTCTCAGGTTATTTTTAAGGCAAACCCAAAACAGATCTGTGTGTCTTCCAAGCAGATTGAGCATTTGTGTGATGGTGTGAGCAGCTATAGGGTATGGGTGGAGATCTCTACCGGTATTTGTTGATGGAACACTTGATAGTACAATGCTATGCGGATAAGATCTTGGAACCACATCCGGCAAAACCGTGACGTCATCTTCATGCATAACAACGCTTGTCCTCACACAGCGAGGATTACCCAGCACCGCCTGGAGCCTAACAACATAAGGATATTAGATTGGCTTTTTTATTCACCAAACATGAACCCCATTTCAGTTTGTTTTCAAAAAAATCCTTTACAATACTTAAAGGTGCACTAAGTCATTTTCCCCAAATTTCTTCTTCGCGTTAAGCAGCACCCTGCTCTTGATCTCTATGGCGACACCCACTGGGATGGATGAAAAACGGCATGTTCGCACCTCACCTGTGCCCCTGCAAGCCCTGGAGGCCACACTGCGTTCATTTCACTGCAAAAAACTCATTCAATCACCATTTTTATTCTCACCTGTCAGAATCGGAGGTAAGTTTGTTGTTGCCTTCTCATCATGTCATTTGTTGCAGCAGCTTCTTTGTAAACAAGCAGCATGGATGATGTTACTGTAGTCATTTTGGAAACCTTTTCTTCTTAGTTTACCTCTTAACATTGGTAAGCATTTATCATGTAATGTTATCGTTATTCAGAAGATTCATGTCCAATATTTTGCCTCTGAGCTTTGCTTTTTATAATCTTTATTTCTCGTTGCGGCCCAAAAATAGCTTTCGCTCAGCTGACAAAAAAGCAGCAACTCAGCAAATATTTTAGATCTTACCTGACAAGTTGCCGACGTCTACAGTTAGTCAACGCTACTCTTCCACTGAACGCAAAACAAATTTTTAGCGCAACAGATTATATCACTCAATGCAAAGATGCAAATAAACGCAAGTTCAAAGTTTTTTTTTTTTTTTACAAAGTTACCTTTTATAGACTGAGCACTCCCGCTCGGATGGGACTAAAATAGCAAAGATGCTCCAGTAAATATTACATTAACCCCCGCCGGAAAACTAATTCCATCCAAATAGGGCAGAAGTTGTAAAAAATATTATACCTGTTACTTACCTATCCAGGAAAATGCAAGTGACTTTGGCGTCACTTCAAAGGCCGTTCTTCTGCATAAGGTTTCTCCATCTTTCGAAAGCCACTCCAATGTTGACCGTTGTCCTTTGCCTTCTCTGGTCTCTGAGTTGTTTCCCTGCGTCCTGCTTACGCTTTTTGGGTCTGACTGCCTCAGACCATCGGCGGAACCAGACATATTTTACTGGGGCACGTGCCCCAGTATTGGTCTGCAGTGCCCCAGTTTAATTTTCCCCAGGGGATAAAAAAAAATAATGTTTTAATTCTACATGTTCACATAATCTACAGTAAGAGAATCTACAGAAAGTGCATAGACACACAACTACTTAGTATGATAACTGTAACTCATTGCTACCTTATTCACTTCACTCCGCATAGTACACAATGGGATGTAGAAACTTAATATTCACGTGGCTTTGGCTGTGATTCGGCTAGTGCTCACTTCAGACCTTCAGAACATAAGGTCACATAGACGACGGTGACTGTCAGTGCTGACTGCTCTCGCCGTCATTCTCTCCCCCTGTCTTCAGGATAGTGCTGGGCAATTGCCTGTCCTTTGTTTGTTTTCTTCTCTGTGTCGCCATTTCCATGGGAATTTAAATGTCACAACTTTGCTTAAACTTTCAGCTGCCGTCTTGCCAGCAAGCTCTGGCTGTAAATTGAAGTAGCCTAGTGCAGACGTTAGCTGCTGCCTTATAGCTAACTGGCTCATCATAGGCATAACGTTGATTCATAATGGTTAGCCTAGCACCGTCAACTCGGTTTCTGGAGATTGCTATCGATGTTTGATGAGCTATTTCACGTTAAAACATGGGTTCTGTATGAACAGTGAATCGGGCTCATCGAGTACTTAGGTTATGAGACACTAAGGATAACAAAGGAGAGTATACAGTTTTGGTAAAGACTTAAAGATAGCCTACTGTTATAGCCGACACTAGTGAATACAGTTTTATGTTTAGTAAAGATGCACTGATTAGAATAGAACATATAAGATACGGTTCAATGATTGTAGTTACTGCAGGCCTATGTGCAATAGCACGGGCTACTTTACTGAAATAATTTATAAAATAGAAATAATTTAAAACCCAGGGTGCTTTGGTTTTTTGTTTTACTGTACTGTTGAAAATGCTCAATTTACATACGTATGTTTGCTACGATAAATATTTCATAAAGATTCATTGCGATTCCTTTTTTGCTTGCACGAGGTTTAGAGGTCTAGAGTTAAGTGCAGAAGTAGGCCAAATGCATCAGTCCATATCAGGTGGTTAATCAGATTCAGACTACAAGATAATCTGACATGAATGTATAATTTGAAGCACTATTTATGCTTTTTTATGATAAATTAGTGCTAAAAAATGTTTGCTCCCGCGCTTTGCGTGCTCGCGTTGTTTGTGCCCCAGCTGTGCCCCAGTACAGTATTAGGTCTAGTGACGCCCCTGCCTCAGACCCTGCTGCATAGTGGTGGACTTTCATTATTTTCTGGATCTAGACTACAATGTATTACATCTGACACGGAAACAGCACTAACTAGGCACGGAAGCAGCTCCAGCCAATGATCGCGAAGCTCGTCGTCTTCTGCAGACATTAGTTAGTTGTTTTCAACATGGAGGCCTCCATGTAGTCGCGGCCTGCAACATGTAGAATAAAATATGAATAAAATAGCTCCGTTTCATCATATAGAACAATTTGACGCCTCATCTCGTGACTGTATAATAATTTTAAACATATTTATTTATGCAGTTATTCATTTTTATTATTTTTGTTATGTATTTTTTGTCTAAAAAAACTTGTGCACCTTTAACAGTCGAAAGCTTACATTGTTGCGGCTTTACTGCCTCTCAGTATATTGTAATATAAGACAAAGACACACAAGTAACTACAAAATCCCCCCCCGAACCTAATAACTTGTGTTACCCTTGGTGACATCAACTGCAATCAAATGTTTGCTATAACAGCTAATGAGTCTTTTACATTGCGGAGGAATGTTGGCCTACTCTTCTTTGCAGAATTTTAATTGAGCCACATTTGAGGGTAGACTGCCTGTTTCAGGTCATGCCACTGCACCTCAATCGGATTCAAGCCAAAATTTTGATCAACCACTCCATATTCTCTTTTGAGCCATTCAGAGGTGAACTTGCTTTTGTGGTTTGGATCATTGTCTCGTTGCATGACCAACTGCGTTTGATTTTTAAGTCACAAACTGAAGCTGGAATTTCTCCTGCAGGATTTTCCAGAATAGAGTGGACTTAAAGGTTCCATCAGTTATGGCAAGTGAGGTCCAGGTCCAGAAGCAGCAAAGCAGCTTTTGAACATCACACGACCACCACTGTGTTTGACTGTTAATATGATGTTCTTACTATTGAATGCCGTGTTTGCCTTACACCAGATGTAACAGGACCCATGTCTTCCAAAAACTCCCACTTTTGACTCATCAGTATGCAGAGTATTATGCTAAAATTCTTGGGTGTCATCTAGATGTTTATTTGGATGTATAATTACTCACATTATTAGTTTTGTGGTCAGTCTTGAATTTATTTTAATTTCTTTTGTGTAAAGGTGTGATCAGGAACCAGTCGCGAGAACCAGGCAATGCAGTAGAACTTGCTTTATTAATTAAGGGGGAGCACCCCCGCAGGGCAGAAGGTAAAAGTACGAAGTCCACACTCCAGAAATCAAAATCCAGTTGGGCAAAAATAGGATCAAAAACCAGGGCAGCAATCAAAGTAATCGTAGTCGGACAGAAATGGGTCTGGTTCACAGGAACGGGTATATCAGAGAAACAAAGCCAGAATCCAATGGGCATAATCCAAATCATAATCAGGGCAGCAAACATAGATCTCGTGGTCGGGCAGAAAATGGTCAAAACACACAGATGCAACAATAATGCAAAAAATCACAAAGGCAAAAATGGAAAAGTCAGGCCGTCCAGTCAGAAGTAATCAAGGCGAAAAGAACCATGGCACAAGAAGACTAGGAAAACAATCTGACAGAGACTGGCTGTGAGAAGACACCTAATGTACACTTCTGGGGAGATCACATGGTAAGGGACACAGGTGCAAACAGTCAGATTGATTACAAGGGAGCAGCACATGAGGGAGAACCTAATCACATGGAATTTGGCAGAAGCCAAAACGTGGACAGGGATCAGGGGACAAACCTATACAAAGACATACAGCTCCAGTTACGGAGTTTCTAATGTCCATATATAATGAGAAACAGGACAGCGCGATCAGGTGTGAGCCTTCACAGAAAATGCAGCAAAGGTAATCAGGGAGAGCAAAGAGGCGGAGACTTGAACAGGGTGAGTGCAGAGAGCTTGTTAATCAATTAGTGAGTGTAACTATACAAATCATTGGTGCTCGTGAGTAAGTTAGTATTATATACAAGGTTATTTGTTGTTAGTAATCTCAGGGGAAAATAATTAACTGTTAGTATTATTAGTAGATAGTAAAGAAGAGTGAAGCCAGCAAACGAGATCAGAAGGAAGATTGAAAACCAGAATCCAATAAATCACCCGAAGAGTGAAACACAAGACTGGGGCTGAGTGCAAGGACTAGACATGAGACCAGACGGGGGAGACAAAGTGCAAAGCAAAATGGAAAACATGAAGCGGAATGTGACTATGGGAAAATGTAAAACATGGAAAAGTAATCTAAGACAAACATGACAAATTAAAGTAACCAATTCAAAATACATAATACAAAGAATAGTCAGGCATGGCAAATAGTCAAAAAACACAAAAGGCAGTCAGAATAAACAGGGCGTGAACATGGTCAAGGCAGAATCACAACATTTTGTATTATAGTACTAGCATATTCGCATCGATGAGCTTGTTGAAATCTTGTGATCAGAAGGTGAAACAGCATGCGTGCATTTGCCAGGCTGGGAAGCAATTTGTGTGATCTTCGTGCTGACAACAGCAATGGCTTAATCGGGATCTGTCGGCACTGTTCGGTGCGCAATTCGGGTTCGGTAGCTGTTCTATAAATAGATCATAGATTTCCAAATCAAAAATGCACTTTAAAATGCGGTTTCTCATGATCATTATGCATTGGCAAGGGGAGGTTTTAGATACAGGACAATAGTTGAAGTGTGTACAAGCTGCAGATGTGTACATTGTGTGGTTGTTAAGATTTTTGTGGAAGTCTCTTCCTTTAGTAGGAGAGATTAAAAGGCGGAACTTTATAAGCATTTAAGTCTTTATAAGCTTAAAAGTCTTTGACAGTCTTCTCCCCCAAAATCACCAGCCATATTCACATTCTATTTAGTACTTAACTAAACTCCTTGGGACCATGTAATTTTGTTTTTAAAAAAAGTTCATATTTGGATTTTAAACTACAAGTAATTTTACCCTAATTTAAAATTTCCCCATTTACTTACAATGGAGAATATTGTGACTTTCTACCAGCAAGATGACTTTGCATGTAATTTATATCTAAATAAATTATCCAGATCCACATATGTCAAAACTTTAAACAACCTCCTCTCCTAAAGTTGCAATCGCATCATCATTCATAAAGCTAAATTGATATTGTGGTAGTGATCAGTTTTGTTGCCTCACTCGCTAAACTGAAAGGACTTTTCTGTACGAGGATCAGGATTAAAAACAAGTAAACAGGAAATTGTTTCTTATCATAACTAAAACAACATATTTTAAATATATCAATGGCCAGTAAGCTACATGGCCATTGGTGCTATTTTTGTATTTGCAGAGAACAGCTCACACCATGGCTCACTGGAGCCATAGTTATGGCTTTGTAACCTTTTCCAGACCGATAGAAATCAACCTTTTCCTGAGCCCATGTCGTGTTACTATCAACTAAATTACGGTTCTTGATGCAGTGCCACCTGAGTGTTCAGAGATCATCATGATTCAACTTAGGCTTCCGCAGGGAAATTTCTGCAGATTCCGTGAATATTTGAATGATGTTATGCACCATAGAGGGTGAAACACCCTAATTCTTTCCAATCTTTCTTTGAGAATTTTTAAACTTTTCAATGGTTTGCTCCCACATTTGTGAGCAAATTTACTAATGAAGGGCAAGGCTTTTCCTGAATGCTGATTTTTTTCCAAATCATGAGCTTGGGTGGCTGAATGAGATAATGCATGCGAATGGGCTCCAGGAATGGTTTTTATGTCCTTACCATAAGGTGACATTCAAATTCCTGTTCATAACCACCAGTGAGGCACAGGGCAATTTGTGTGTACTGAGAGAATCAGAAAAGGCAATATCCCAGTTAATTATAAAGGCAATTACTACCATGATAATTGGTGTAGGCAAATAAGAGAGAATTGGGGAAAAGTGTTTTGAATGCTCTTAGTCTCAGCATCAAAATTGCAAACATTGATAATGTTAATTAGCAGTTGAACAATGCTGCCTAATTAGTCGCATGCAAATGATACTTTGCTAGAGTCAATTTTGGGTCAATTTACTGCATCCACTATGGAGCCTAGATTACTGAAATCCCAGAGAGCACTGGGAAAGAGCCTCTTATTCGATCCACTCACATCAGTTGGAATGAAAGTCAATTTTGTTAATTGTCTAATATGTAAATGTAAGCAGAGGTCATGTCCCACATTCCAAGTGCTGAGACATGGCACCTCCTATATGGAATCGTACACACATACGTAATGCAATGACATTATACATTGCAGCGAAGACCACACTTCTTTTCAAAGGGTAAAACAAGAAGGGTAAAAAAAATTAGGATAATTAATTTAACTTAATTATTGCTTTTATAAGTGTTTCTCCCACACATTCATTCATACACACATACCAGCATGGAAGCATTGTCTCAATAATGTGCAGTTGAAATGCAGACATATTATTATTATTATTATTATATATTTTTTTATTATTAATTTTTATAATCATAATAATAATAATAGTGCTAATAATAAAAATTGTCCAAATGATTCAGGTCAGAAGCTGTAATTAAAACAGTAATAGTACAGGCCTCGGTAGCAGTCCATCTGGAAATGCTATCTCAATAACTGTACACATAGAAATAAAATTAGCTGTCTGGTGATCAGTATTCTCCACCCTACATATTCAAATCAAACAGGCAGTTTTCCAAGACACCTTCTGTCCCCTGAGTAGAAATACGTAGTGTTCATTATATTGAAATAATTTTAATACGCTCTTGAGTTTCAGACCTTGTGTTAATAATATTATGTTCAATTAACTTATTTGAAATGCTGGACTTTTTATGCCTCCAGCTCCCTTGGAGTGGGCACATTTAGATTCTATGAATATTCAGACGGTGAAGGCAAAAAAAGATGCGTAATGAAACCTCAAGGTCCTCCATTACTTATTCCAAAAACTGCTCCACCCCTCTTTAGTCTGTTCACTCTCTCACCTGGTCTCCCACAGGTCCCTCCTCCTCGAGCTGCCTGCTAATGCGATCTGTGGATCCCAACTCATCCCATGTCCCTCTGCTGGGTAAGGCTGGCTCACTGTTTGCTGCTCCTTTCTCAACAAAAAACTTATGATCTCTAGTCTTTAATATTAAATCTGACAGAGGACTGCCCTTATGTTCCCCTTACTCAAGCCTTATGTTTGCCTTAAATCACCCTCACACACATAACTTGGAGTTCTACCATGCAGGAATAACTGCTGAGCAATCAGCACGTCTCTGTCTTCACTGATGGCCTCATGCCTGATTGATTCTTTATCTGCTGGTGAGATCACGCCTGTCCATACTTGGCAACCCCTTTACTACTTTGTTGCTTAGATTGCACTACCTAGGTCTTGACCTCCACAGTTTTGTTTTTTTTTTTTGCAATAGTTTATGCTAGCATAAGTTATGCACTAATGCATTTGCGCTATTCTCAGCCCACGCAGACACATTTAATGAATGGAGACAATACTGAAAATATGCACACAATTTGTCAGTGATTGTATTCCATAGAGATTCTTTTGCATTCTTTCCAGTTATACAATGGAAAAATATGCTGTGCTAGCGCAGAAAATGAATTAAAAGTGTGACTGCTCCATGACCGATGCTTACAAGTGAGGGCTATTTGACATTAAAGTGGTAATATAAGATTTTCATCTCGTTACTGTCTGTTAAGTCAGTGTCTGTCAGAGAGGGGGGATAAAACAATGGTGATTGGGCCTATGACCCACTGATGAAAGCACTTGTATTTCAGTCCTTGCCAGGTAAAGCAATCAGTGTGTCTGTGGCGACATTCACTCGCTAAATTAAAATACAGGCGCACATCTAGTGACGCTTTTTACATCAGTAAGCAGTGTTTGATCTGTCCAGATGGTAGGAGGAGCTGTAAGCTAGCTTGAAGGATGTAAGGAACCCGGGAGAAGCAATTGCAAGGTAGACATTTTAAGGGATCCAGTAGCCGTACTTTCCCTAACCAGAACCTTGGCTCTATGCCCTTACCATAAATCTAACTTGTCCCTTGCACTATATGTCAGCTTTATAGATGGAATTACGGATGGACCGTTAAAAATGCAGCCGTCCATGAAGCGGAAAGTACCGCTACTGGATCCCTTCTGACGTCTACCCAATGGCTAGGGCAAATACCAAACTGTGTAGCTCTACTGTGCACAGTAGCAGGGCTCTCAAGTCTCACGCATTGAGCGAGACACATACGCATTTCAAGTTCACACGCTGTCACGCCATACATGACATTTCTCATGCTGAGAAGTAATAAAATCGCCGCACATTAGTAACAAAGACTGTATATAAAAGAGATAAGTAATCTATGAATGGATGAGGCGAAGGCAGACTGCTCTGCTGAATCAGCAACCTATCAGCCAATCAGAAAATAGTATTTCTTGTTGCAAGGTGAAATAGCAGCGCCATAATCACGTCCTCCACACGCGCGTGAATGCTGCTTTTGTGTGCACGCGTCAGAGAAGAGCTGGAAGTGGAAGCCCGAAATTAGGTAATCACTTAATTTTATTTATTTATTTTTTTACAATGGCTGCTTATTTAAGTCGAGGAACTATGCAGGATATTTGCTTTATGGATCATTTTTTTCCTCAATTTAACAGCTTTGGATGGTTATGGTTTGATGAATTGACTTGTTACGGCGAGAGTGGGGGCTCTCTGCCCTTCATGTTGTGTATTTTGGCTGAAAACAAACCCTCGCAACATCCGCAACATCTCGTTTGTGACAGATAAAACGATGCAAATACAAAAAAGATTTATTTAATGTAGCCTTTATTATACTGGGGAGACCCACTGAAATAAAAAAAATACAGGTATGGCTAAACATTATCTTGTTCAAAATCTAACAACAAACTCCGAAACCCTAGCAATTTGAAATCAAATTTTTAAGCTCATGTCAAATAGCATTCCCTCATAATCGTGACGCTAAGCACAGCTGTTAGTTGTGTTGTAAAATGCTTGACGTTGCAAAGTAAAAGGAAATATACACGCAACATGCAGATATAAGATAGATACTTGTGTATCGCGCGACGTTTAATTGCTCGCCTACCTGAGCTACCACTTGATAACCCGGTCAGCATTCATTCTGCAAATACAGTCTACAACGTGCACAAAACCTCCGCGGCCGATCCTGGTGTGCCATCTAGTGATAAAATATTGTAACTGCGTGCATAAATTTGCAGCTCCACGTCCACTGGCGGACACATCTGCACAAAGATACAGCTTTGTTCTTCGCAAACGCGCCAAATCCGGATAATCCGTAAATGATGGATTCAATTAACATTTAATTTGAAATGAGCATCTAAGTTGCCAGTGTCAAAGTAACGAAGTGAAGATAAGTAAAGTAAAAGATACTTTTTATCTGTTAAACGTACTAGAGTAAAAATAAAAGTCCCTGTTTAAAAAAAATCATAAGTAATGTAGCCTACAAATCCTTAAAAAAAACAAACAAACAAAAAACAAACAAACAATTTAAGTGCTGTAACGAAGTACGTGTACTTTAGTTAATATGCAGCTTTGAGAACGGGAGTACCCCCGCCCCCAACCCGGAGAAAATCTCACGCGAGCCTGAAAACTTGAGAGCCCTGCAGTAGAAACTAACGTTAGCTGAGTCTCTGTTGAGGCTACAACAGAAACTAAAATTATAAAGTAATTTCAGGAAGAAAATGGAAAAAAGCTACGTTAACCGCCGCAACAAATTATTTTTATTTCTTTTAAAAAAGTTATAATGTTACCTGTTAACCAACTACCATTTTCATTATTTACACAGGGCTCTCAACTTTTATATGTAAGTGATATATTCATGTTCCCATGCTGTAGTCAGAAATTACTCTATCAGTAGAGATTCTCAGGTGGATTTGAAGTCCTTGTGTATTGAAGTTTATCAGTTTCACATGTGTTACGGTGTATTTCGCCACGTGGGATATGTGAGTACAATAATGATTTCGCCACGTGAGTACAATAATGATTCCGGAATTCTCACACTTTTCTTCACCCAGGGGCTGGAAGCAGTGGAATTGCATAATAATGTTTCAAATGGTCTACAAAACCCAAAACCAGTGAAGTTGGCACGCTATGTCAATCGTAGATAAAAACAGAATACAATGATTTGCAAATCCTTTTCAACTTATATTCAATTGAATACACTGCAAAGACAAGATGTTTAATGTTCAAACTGAGAAACTTTTTTTTTTTTTTGCAAATAATCATTAACTTAGAATTTAAAGGCAGCAACACATTGCAAAAAAGTTTGCACAGGGGCCTTTTTACCACTGTGTTACATCGCCTTTCCTTTTAACGACACTCAGTAAACGTTTGGGAACTGAGGAGACCAATTTCTGAAGCTTTTCAGGTGGAACTCTTTCCCATTCTTGCTTGATGTACAGCTTAAGTTGTTCAACAGTCCCGGGTCTCCATTGTCGTATTTTACGCTTCATAATGCGCCACACATTTTCAATGGGAGACAGGTCTGGACTACAGGCAGGCCAGTCTAGTACCCGCACTCTATTACTAAGGAGCCATGCTGTTGTAACACGTGCAGAATGTGGCTTGGCATTGTCTTGCTGAAATATGCAGGGGCGTCCATGAAAAAGACGTTGCTTGGATGGCAACATATGTTGCTCCAAAACCTGTATGTACCTTTCAGCATTAATGGTGCCTTCACATTTGTGTAAGTTGCTCATACCTTGGGCACTAATACACCCCCATACCATCACAGATGCTGGCTTTTGAACTTTGCGCCTATAACACTCCGGATGGTTCTTTTCCTCTTTGGTCCGTAGGACACAACGTCCACAGTTTCCAAAAACAATTTGAAATGTGGACTCGTCAGACCACAGAACACTTTTCCACTTTGCATCAGTCCATCTTAGATGAGCTTGGGCCCAGCGAAACCGGCGGCGTTTCTGGGTGCTGTAGATAAATGGCTTTCGCTTTGCATTGTAGAGTTTTAACTTGCACTTGCAGATGTAGCGACGAACTTTAGTTACTGACAGTGGTTTTCTGAAGTGTTCCTGAGGTCACGGGCATTCAATGTTGGTTTTCGGCCTTGTCGCTTACGTGCAGTGATTTCTCCAGATTCTCTGAACCTTTTGACGATATAACGGACCTAAATTTCTTGCAATAGCTTGTTTAGGAATGTTGTTTTTGAACTGTTCAACAATCAGCTCACGCATTTGTTCACTAAGTGGTGACCCTCGCCCCATCCTTGTTTGTGAATGACTGAGCATTTCAGGGAAGCAGCTTTTATACCCAATCATGGCACCCACCTGTTCCCAATTAGCCCGTTCACCTGTGGGATGTTCCAAATAAGTGTTTGATGAGCATTCCTCAACTCTCAGTCTTTTTTGCCACTTGTGCCAGCATTTTTGAAACATGTTGCTGGCATCAAATTCCAAATGATCTAATATTTGCAAAAAATTACAAAGTTTACCAGTTCGAACATTAAGTAGCTTGTCTTTGCAGTGTATTCAATTGGATATAGGTTGAAAAGGATTTGCAAATCATTGTATTCTGTTTTTATTTACGATTTACACAACGTGCTAACTTCACTGGTTTTGGGTTTTGTAATTTAATTTCAACAATTTGAATGATCTTGAAAAACACACATTTCGTTGATTGAATAATTACGGACTACAGCACAGGAACGTGAATGAAGCACAAATTCTCACGGCGAATGCGTGAGAGTTGGCAGGCCTTTAAGTTAATCGATTCAATATAATAGCCCAACATGTTACTGGAATGAGATGACGCTAATGGTTGACTAACGTCACATAATTTTTATTGAGTTCAGTTGCCGTGTCAAAGAGCATCTTTCCCTTCTACATGAGAATTGAGGAGGCATGGAACTGGTAAGAGCCGTCAATTTACCGACGTCATACAGGCGACACTGGTGGGTCTCGACAAGAGTTATGGGAAATGAGGTCCAGAAGTGCACCTGCAATTACAGCTTACTGCCAAAGATGTCGATAGAAATAAGCCAATTCAAATCTTATGGATTACCACTTTAAGAGAACCTGAAACCCAAAAGATGGTAATTTCCTGTCCTTGGTGTAATACAAGATAGACTGAAACATCTCAAAGATTGATTTTGATCAATACAAAAAGCTCCCCAGGCCCAAGCATACATTGCTTACAAAACAATCCCCAGGCTGAGGGGAGTATGCGCTGCAGGATACTTTAAAATCTACCTTTTCCATGCATGCCTCCAAGTGGCAAAGCCAAGGCAATTTGCAAGGCTGCATAACATTTCATAGTTAATCTTGCCATCAGACAGCGAGCAACTTAACCTCTTTCTGCAGACTAGTAAATTACCCGTGGCGAGAATAATTTCTTGTGACGACCTACGTCCACATACCAACTTTCATGAATACGGTGACCTTTGACCCTTCTGACCTTGACCTTTGACGGAACGGACCTCTTGTGGTCATTTCTTGTAATGACCTATGTCCACGTACCAAATTTCATGAAAATCTGTCCAGGGAGATGGGAGATGCGAAAAATTGACCTTTGACCCCAGCGACCTTGACCTTTCAAAAAACTAACCCCTCAAGGACAATTCCAGGGACAACCGACATAGACCCACTAAGTTTGGTGAAGATCCGTCAGAGGACCTCGGAGGAGTAGGGGAACAAACAGACAGACAGACAAACGTTCCTCAAATTATTGTATGATGTAGACGCTTGCGTCTATAGAACTGCAAATTTAAGCACGTAGTTATAGTACTCAACCACGAGATGGCACCCCCGGATCAGCAATTGAATATTCACAAGCAGGCAGAGCTGAAACACGATTTAGAGAAAATTGGAAAAATTCCCTCCAATCCCTGTTTTTAAACTTTCCTCAATAACTGAAATACATTGATTAGACAATAAGAATAGGGTACAAAGCTGAGCGTAAAAGTAAGGTCGATTGTATTCTTCGAATGTTGGCCACGGTTGCGCAGCTGAAAATGATGCGATTTCAAAGAAAAAAAAGACACTCGAAACCAGCCTGAAGTGTTCAGTTTCATTTATGAAATTTAAATGTTGTATGGACACGGTCAATGGGAATTATTCCGAATGAAACAGTACTGGAGAGTTCCTTCTACCCGATACATCTGTCTCTGGAGGAGGGCATCAATAAAGAAAAAAGTTATACTTCTACTGTTTGCATTTTGCTCAATATGGCTTTTTGTTGTAGAATTTATACCGTGTTTAAAGACATTGAATGCCGAGGTTCTCGTTTCTCCAAATGCATGCAGCCCACGCACAATGGTAGATCCCTCAGTACGTTCATTTCACCATTCTGTTGAATCTAGGGAGGCATATGTCATTTGATTTTTCCTTAAAGCGGAATTTCTGTTCTGTTAAAATAAGGTTGATTTCAGAATTCAGATATTACTGAGTTAGTGTTTTTACCCTGATAAGGTGTAAGGTTGTGAGCTCGGATGTGAGAGCGGTAAGCTTTTCATTGCAGGTTGAATGTTCTGGCTATTTAATCAGCACTTTCTTTAATGCTTGTGGGACTTTGATGAAAAATGGACAAAATTGTTAACTTTATTATGAAGAAAAGACATGTTTTGTGTTTGAAGAGGTTACTGGTGACCACTGATGTTCAACTGCACTGATATTGATAAATTCATGCTAAACTCAACCAGAAAATCATTATTTCATGCTGAATTTCATGCCCCAAAAGTTAATTTGTGTTAAATATATGATTAATGTATGATAGTGCACCATTTTGATGGATCTCAGACTTTGGGGAGCTACCTGGATAGCTGTCTAATTTGGCTCATAGCAAGCGGGTACTCTAGAATGTAATGTTCAAGATTGTTGTGTTCCAGGGTCCTAGGCCTTTGGCCAGGACAGTATTTTTGTGGTTTTTAACAGTTACTTGTGCCAGGTTTCATAGTTCATTGTCATTACTCATGTCACAGTTTTACAGTCTTTGTATCAGGATTTCACATTTCATAGTTCATGTTTATTGTTCTTGTTTTTACTTTTCCATGTTTTGTGTTTTGCCAGGTCTGCCCAGCCACTCCACCACTTGTCTGCGTTCCGCCCCATGCCTTCGTCTTCGCACATTTCAGAGCTCTGGTTGGCTTTGGTATTTCCCCCTTCCTTCTGTGCTGTGCTGGATTCGGGGCTGCCTAAGCTTAATTGACAATTAACTGTTTTTAAGTTACTTACATTTACTAACAGTCACAGGTGGTGTAATTCTTAGACAGGCACATTACTAATACTACTAATTTAGGTAGGGAGTTTATTGTCATGATTCCTGCTTCGCTATTTCACGACCTTGCTGTGCTTTTCTGGTCTAAACATTCATGCTTCCTTCCAATCTGCATACTTCATTGGTACTTAAGCTGAGCACGCTCATTTTCTTAATGAGCAAGTCATGTCAACCAATCTTTGTCCTTGTCTCATGATCTTGCCTTGCCCCTTGTTTCTTCTCCAGGTGTTGCCCCTCATGTGTGCTTATTTCTTCCCTTTATCTAGATCGATGGAAGTTGGCTGGCAGACAGAGTCTCGCGTTTCATGTCCTCGAGTTTCACCCTGTTTTATGCCCTTGTGTTTTGTATTTCAGTGCAGTCTTTACGTCCTCTTTATAGCCAAGTCAAGCTCTTGCTGATTGTGTTCTAAGCCTGATTATTCTTTTCTGTTTGTGGGTTTTCTACCTGGAGGTTCCAGTGGCTTTTGTTTTTTGTCATTTGGACTTTTTAGTTTTTAGCTCTGTGAAGCTTACCTTAGTTGGATTTTTGCAACACTTTGGGCCAAGTTTTTTGTTGGCCCTCGTGCCTGTTTTCTTATTTTAATAAACTCCCAGTTCCCCTGCATCTCGCTTTTGGTGTCTCACTGTTCTCGCTTGAAAGATTATTTGTACTTGTCAAGAAGTTTATGATCACAGAAATGTATAGTTTTAAGCCCCAGCAGTTTTTCAGTCGTCAGTATTTCAAAGTTGAATTTTCATGAAGATTTTTTGTGTTTGCAGCCCCTTTTCGCTACCAAAATCATAAAAATAAACTGAAATACGATGGGAGTCTAAGTGCTTCAAGTGTCTAGACTCAATTGAGCCAAAGTTTTCCTGTCTGTGAAGCTGCAATCTTGAATTATAAAGCCTTAAATAAGGTAACACCTAAATAGCCAGATTTGGCTTCTGCGCAAAGGGGTTAAGCATCAATAATGGTCATCAAGTGAAAAATCTGACTTGTTATGGACTTAAGATGGCTACACTTATTTTCCTGTTTGAAGGAAAGTTATAATTTACCCGACAGTTTATTTAATAAAATTATTAACACTGAGTCAGTTTGGAAAAGATGTGCTCTCCCCGACACTGGAATGCTTCCTGAGCAACACATTCTCATCCCAACTCTTCATACAGTGACACTACTTGACCAAGTGTCTATATATAACGTACAACGAAAAGGGAAGCTTCCGGTGTTTTTATGTAACGCTTCAGGCTGGGGCTCATGTTAGGGGATAGGGTTCGTTTTAAACTGGCATCAAGTAAGATGCCAAAAGTGTCCTTTTGCAGCATATATCAACGCTTGGTCAGGTAGTGTCAATGGTATGACGTCGGGATAAAACTGGGCTCTCCCGAGATACTTCATTCCCACTGGAAATTTCCCCCATTCATAATTTTTTAATTTGTTTTTCTCTTCTATCGTGACTTTTTGAAAATGTGAATTCCCTTCATACAGCACTGTGCAAAAGTCTTTGGCACCCTAGATTGCTTCAAATCTGGCTTTAGATGTTTACTTTTTGTTAACCACATTGATGTTGCTGAAGATAAAAAGTATGTTTGAAATTCTATATGATAAATTAAAAATATAGTCTTGAAAATAAATGTTTTTATTTCATTAAAAAACAGTTGATACAGATAATATAGTTTTGACAGAGCACTGATGTCAACATAATAATGGTTGTAATTACTTGAAGTGATAGACGTGTGTGAGACAGTCTGCAGAAGAGCGGGGGCAAGTTTTCCACCCTGCTTGGAGCAAGTAAAAAGCCAATTAGCTGATAAAACTGTAGTACAACCGGACTATGTCCTTCATTTTTATGCATAGGGTAGTCGCACCAAACATCATTTTTACAGCTCAATGTACTACCCCTCTCAGTTATATGAAACTTTTAATTTAATTATTTTTGCAAGCATATATGCCCAAAAATTTGCTTTAAATTTTTGCACATCAGTATCACATTTTGATTCAAGCTTAATGATTCACAAGGTTTATGTTTTTCCTTTTTGAACAAGTTCACGGAAGCCAGTATTTTATTTTCAATAATTCTTTATCAGCAAAAGCTTTGTGAGCTAAATTTCACAGTGTACAAGCAAATATTTAAGAATCCTTTGGTGAAAGGTTAAGATAGTTACCAGCTTTTGACTTGATGTCATTTCATTCCTGTCCATTGATATGCCGCTTCAGAAGGAATCGCTGCACGAGATAGAAAATAGGTTTCAGGTATTGCAGTGTGGGAGAAATACTATAATGAGATATGACTAGCAAGCACTAAGAAAATGTTTAACCTCCAGTGCATTGGCTCAATAGGTGTCAGTCTCGTGTTTATCAGAAGTGAGGATTCTTGTGTTCCTGATGTTATGGCCCCAATTTGTTATTACATTTACGACAGCAAGGGATGACAGACAACTTTAAAAACTTCAACAGATTTAATTAAACAAAGGCAACTAAAAACGAACTACTCTACTGACCAAGATTGTTAAATACAAGAACAAAAATATTTACAGTCCCTGGGTTGGGTTGCTTGGTGATGTCCTGGGTGAGGAAAATGCTCCAACACAGGCAAAAATCCATTAAAAACTTCACAGGTCTTGAACAGAATGACAGGTCTGGTCACATGTCTCCTTCCGCTTGCAATTTCTCCTACTCCTCCACTCCCTCAATTTTCCTCTTTATATACTCTTTTGCAGACCCCTCCCACATTTAGACGTCTTTTTTTAAATTCTCTGGGACTTGTCCCAGACATGCCCAAGACATGCCCAAACCTAGCTCCAGTCTGGGCTCAACATAAGAAAGGTCAATACTGCCATTTAGTGGCTTCTATTCGCATTACACTGAATAATTACTCTTCTTAATAAAGTTTTAATTGTCACTCCCTACTTGCTCTCATTCATTGTAGTTTTTTTCTTCCACCAAAAACATTCAAAGTGGTTCATTTGATATTTCATTTGTATTGAAAGAATAGTACTGAACTGACTCGAAACATATTCTTTATTAAAAAATCTTTATTCTTCACTCTTACTACAACAATGTATCTGCTGAGAAGGGTGATGGAGCTTGTCGTAAATTCTGATAGGCACGGAGTCAAGCTTGCTAACAATAGGAGCCGCTTCTCGAGCTTGAGAATCACCTGAGTGCTCATGGAGGTCATCTGATTTTCCGTCACCGGATTCCTTGATTGATATGCTAGTTTACTTACAGCGCCCTCCATAATTATTGGCACCCCTGGTTAAGTTGTGTTAAGAGCCTTAAAATAAATTAAATTTTTATTGCAGAAGCATTCTCTCACACTGAAAATTGTAGAAATATGTAACCTTCAACTCAAGTGAATTTTAAGTGAGAAAAAAAAATCCCTGACAAAGAAATAATTATTTTTCATAAAATCAAATGTTCCACAATTATTGGTACCCCTAACAATTCCTAGGAATTAAATGTAATTGAAGTATTTCTGTCATTTCTACAGTAGTTTACAAAGTTGATCAGCGTATCTAGGAATATTTAATTAGTAAATCATCACTTCCTGTTTCCCTGGGGTATAAATATGACATGACAAAGAGGCCATTTTTCTTATCCACTTTTCAACATGGGAAAGACAAAGGAACACACCATTCAAGTAAGGCAGATGTGTGTCGACCTTCACAAGTCAGGCAATGGCAACAAGAAAATAGCCACTCGCCTGCACGTGCCCATATCTACTGTCAGAAGAGTCATTAAGAAGTTTAAAATAACTGGAACAGTGGTAAACAAGCATGGACGAGGACGCAAGCTTATTTTGCCACCACGCACAGTGAGGAGGATGGTAAGAGAAAGAAAAAGTTCTCCAAAGCTGACTGTTAAAGAATTGCAACAAATGGTAGCATTCTTGGGGTCACAAAGTCTCCAAAAGAACCATCAGACGCTAGCTACATGCCAACAAGCTGTTTGGGAGGCATGCCCGGAAAAAACCTTTTCTCACTCACAATCATAAATGCAAATGTCTGGAGTTCGCTATGTGTAACTGAAACTTCAACTGGGACCGTGTGCTTTGGTCAGATGAGACCAAGATAGAGCTTTTTGGCAACAAACACTCTCTAAGTGGATCTGGCGGAACACAAAAGATGAGTATGCAGAAAAGCACCTCATGCCCACTGTGACGTATGGGGGAGGATCGATGATACTGTGGGCCTGTTTCTCTTCCAGAGGCCCTAGGAACCTTGTTATGGTGCATGGCATCATGAACGCTTTGAAATACCAGGACATTTTATGTCAAAATCTGGTGGCCTCTGCCCAAAAGCTGAAGATGGGTCGTCACTGGGTCTTTCAGCAAGATAATGACCCTCAACATGTGGCCAATTCTACACAAAAATGGTTCACCAGACACAGAATCAAGCTCCTCCCTTGGCCATTTCAGTCCACAGACCTCAACCCCATTGAAAACCTGTGGAGTGAGCTGAAAAGGAGAGTGCAGAGGAGAGGACCCAGGTCGCTGGATGAGTTAGAGAGATTGTCAAAGATACCTCTTTCTGTATTTTCCCATCTTGTGAAACATTATAGGAGAAGATTAGGTGCTGTTTTTTTTGGCAAAAGGGGGTTGTACAAAGTATTAACATCAGGGGTACTAAAAATTATGGCACACATGATTTGATGTAAAAGAATTATTTCTTAATGTGGGATTTTTTCCCACTGAATAAATGCACTTGAATTAAAGGTTGGAGTTTCCTCTCTTTTTCATTGTGGTCCTATATTATTTAGTAAAAACTGCTAAAGAAGCTAAAGAACACATCTTAACCAGGGGTGCCAATAATTATGGAGGGCGCTGTATACATATATCCTATGTTGGTGTCTACTCTGCTGTTTCATGTCCTCTTTAATCTCATAATGTGCTCGGAATTGTAGCGAAATGTCAGCTTGGCTTTACTTGTATGATACTTGGGAATGTGCATGTATTCGTATTGTTATGTACAGATGAACGGTGGCGTTATATAATGCAAGAGTAGCCGATACAAGCATTTCGCTAACAAATGCAGTGAATTTAGCCGGGGTGTTCAGAGTTAATGTCATAATGTGCTGGGATTTGTAGTGAAGGATCACCTTGGCTTTTGAGTTCGCTCCAGACTGACTGAAGCCAGCACTGCAAACTTGGGGTCCGGCAGTGTGAAACGAAGCAATGCTGAATCGAGCCTGTGTGAGGCGAAGAGAAATGATAAGCCCAGCGTTCATCTAACAGAAACGTAATGGCGTACGATGAGTGACGAACATTGTGTGCTACGCACTGCTGACAGAAGGAGACAGTCACCTCACTCAAATAGTAGCAGTGATAATAACAATTATTATTATAGCTGTCATTTCGCCTAATGCAAAGCCTATCATTTGTGATTTGAATAATGACCATTATTTATTTGAGACAGGTTTTCAGGCGACCGCAGAGATGTGACACAGTTGCCCTTCTGTCAGTTGGGGGCAGATGGGATAGCCTTCATAACCCTTGTTTATCAAGGAAACTGGGTGCCAAAATCCCCATGGCCATTTTACGGTTTGTCTTCCCTTGATCCAAAGTCAGAGGATACTCACAGCTGCTAACATGAACTACCCCAGAAGTCTTCAGAAATGCTCTAACCCACTCGTCTGGTCATAACAATTTGGCCCTTTTCAAAGTCGTTCAGTTCCCATTTCTCCTACATTCAACAAGCTAAATACAAGAAAGAATTGCTCAGTTACTGTCTAAGATCTGTCTGCAGACCTTGATGTTTGCCATAGTTATGACATAAGCGACATTATTCAGTGCATCTGTGAGTGATTTTGATTTTTTTGATCATTCGTGCCCTGAATGTAGCAATGGTTTGCAGATCTTATTTTCTGTCTCATTTTTTTTTCTATTCCAGGAGCTTGTTTATTCACCAGACTCCATGAGAGTTTAATCGATCTGAAATGTGTTCAAACAAACAGTAAGCAACATCCTTCAGAACTTTTCAGACACTTAGTAATAAAGTAAAGATGAAAAACAAGCTGACATATTTTGCAGATATTTTAATACATCAACCACCTTTATTTATGGATTGAAAGCACTGCCAATGCACTGTTTTTGCTCACAGCACATTAACTGCCAAGTGCCTCATAAACTGTGCTGCTATCAGGCTCAACTCTCAGCTTTTTGTACTAGGAATGCAAAAAAAATTGATTTGAAGCTAGGAGTGCAATCTTTCCATTGGACTACTAGAGCAGGTTGCACTTTTGCCTCCAGTTCCCTGTAGCCTTTTTAAATTCTCACATACAGATTTTTGAAATATAAGTGCAACTCAAAAGTACTGTGATTCGTCTTATACCTTTGAGCCTTCAATTTTGACAGTTTCTTACACTCCGAGTTATGTTTTATGGTGAGTATAGATTAAAGTTGGCTTTGCGCAAACCCTTGTCGCGATGCATTTTGCCCAGCTCTGCGGTGAGAAACGAAACTGTTCACTGTCAGTGAAATTGTGACAGTTCAATGTGATCCCTGCGCTGTAAACCTGTGATGGGTGGTGAGTTTGAGACGCCAACCGCAGTGGCCAGAGATAAAGGAGGAAATAAATAAAGAAGGGAGAGAGACAAACAAACAAAACAGGAGAGCGAGAATCGCGCTTCCAACGGACCAAGATGTAGTCCGAGGCAAGGAAGCAAAGCGAGCTCGACGGGACGAACAGAAAGAGGAACACACAGAAAGATTCCCTTACTAACTAGAACTCTTCCTCAAATATGCAGCTAAACCCTAAGAGCTCCCTTACTGGAGACCTTACCGGCTAAAGTGGGAAGCATGGTACTGACACTCTAGCAAGGGAATTGAGGCGGGACTAGGGCTTAAAGAGAATCCGGGCGACGCCCCCAATTAATGCCAGCTGGCTCAAGAATTCGATTGAGAGCAAAATGATGTCGTCCTGGACGAGAGCAGCAAAGAAAGCTCTCAAAGCCACCAAACCATGACAAGACCCTGAACTCAAATGTTTTGTGGAAACCGATTACCCCAAAAAAATGGTGTAGGCCAACTTAATTGCATCATGCGGAAGGAACTTAAACAAAATAAGGTCAAGTATTTTTTTTCTATTTTTTTTTAAGTGCTGTGAACACAAGATTATTACATCATTACCACTTCACATTTGTATATATTTGCATTGTCCATACAATTTGGAAACAAACTCTTAAGTATTTATATACTATATATACAATATATATATGTGAGATGTACAATATGCTTGATATATAACATACATAAATGAGGGGGAACAGCCACAGCGCAAAGTAAAAGAAAGTGGTGGTGTAACAATAGCAAAAAAAAAAAACAACATGTATTGGATTCACACTACAGATGCCATCTGTGTATAACAAAGGGAGGAAATGACTTTGCCCAGCAGGCTTGCAGAGGTGAATGTCATGCTGTTGTGAAGAAATGCCTCACCTCCTAGTTCATGTGAAATATTATCTTTTCCATGCTACAGCAGAAGGATCCTGCTGTGCTGGATTGTGGGGCTTTCAAGAATACTCATTCACACCTCCACATTCCCCTGTCCCTCCAAGCCCAGCTCCCAGACACCATTAATCTGGGCTGCTATAGCTAGAGAGATAAAAGGCTCAGGACTGGAAAGGAATCCACTAGGAAACAAATCCCTTACATGCCAAGCTGTGGTCTTTTGTTGAAACCTGATTAAAAATAATCTAGCAGAGTAATGAGCTAGACCTCAAAGGCCATTTCTTTAAACTCATTGGCATGATACATGCATCGACTGTCTGTTAGGTCAGTGAAAACTTATATCGATCTCACAAACTGCAATTTGGAGGTTTGGTGGGAGTGGTCTAAATTTCCAATCAATGTACTTCAGATTATTTGACTCCTTCCTACAGTACATAAACACTGTAGATCAGTCGTTCTTGCAGTCGCATTTCTGGCGACCCCCTGTATGTGCTGTGTATTTTATTTTAAACTGCTGTTCTTTTTATTTCTTAATTGGGTCCTTTTCATATTTGAAAAGACTATTCTCCGTCTTTGTCCACATTAGGTATAGCTGTATACCATGTAGGAAAAAAAATAGTGCTTTAATGCAAACATTTGCAAGAAGGACATACATTTTTAATGGACTAAAGTAAAGAAGATTGCGAATCAATAGGCTCCTAATTACTCTAGAAAACTTTTTTACTTTCACAACATGCAGGTTATCATTTGCCTTGTCTTTTAATTGGTCATTAACAATCAAAAGGCTATTATAAAGTTATTATGTGTTCATACTTTCACCAACTACTAGCCAATTAATTTTTGAATTTCATCAGTTTCACTTTTCCTCTTTTTATGCTATTAAAAAAAATTTATAACAGAGTATAATATATACATGTAAGTACTCAGTACGTGCATATCTATTTCTGATATAATGTCACGGAATAGCAATGGTGCCCAATCATGTGCCATCAAGGGCCAAAAGTATGCATGTTTTCATTCCAACCAATTGTTACCCCTCTTTATTTCACTGATTAGCACTCCTCTAAGCAGAGGAGGGAACTAATTGGTGTAATCAGCAGGTATAATAATTGATTGGAATGAAAACCTGCATAGTCTTGGCCCTCCATGGCACAAGATTGGGCACCAATGCTTAAAAGGGAAAAATATTATTTTAGTCATGAATAGAGCAATAAAGAAAAAATTTTATGCCTCATTAGAAGTACATTACCGGCCAAAGTATAACAGTTGTGCTCAAACGTTTGCATATCCTGGCTGAATTTCTAAAATAGGTAACATATTTAAAAGAAAACACGAATGGCTAGGCAAACAAACTTCTTTTATTTCTTATTAGATTCATATCCAACTGTAGATCATAATGGCACAATCATCAAATAAAACATGGCAATAAGGGGGGAAAAAAATCAAATCCTGTTCAAAAGTGTGCATACTCTTATTACTTAATACTGTGTATTGCCCCCGTCAGCATCAAAAACAGCGTGTAGTCTTTTGTGATAGTTGTCAATGAGGCCTTTAATTCTCTCAGGTGGTATAGCTGCCCATTCTTACTTGCAAAATGCCTCCAGCTCCAGCAAATTCTTTGGTCATCTCACATAAACTGCATGTTTGAGATCTCCCCTAAGCAGCTCAATGATAGAGGTCAGGAGACAGTGATGGCCACTCCAGAACCTTCACCTTTCTCTTCTGTAACCACTGGAGGGTCAACTTAGCCTTGTGCTTTGGATCACTGTCATGCTGGAAAGTCCAACTGCATCCCATGCGCAGCTTTCATGCTGAAGAATGCAAATTGTCTGCCTGTATTTTCTGATAGCATGCTGCATTCATCTTGCCATCAATTTTCACGAAATTCCATGTGCTTTTAGAGCTCACACACCCCCAAAACATCAGAGAGCCGCCACCAGGCTTTACAGTGGGAATGATGTTGACTGCTGTCAAATCACAGTGCTTATGGTTATGACCATTAAGTTTTATTTGGTCCTGCCACTCCAAATGGGAGTATTCTAGAAGTTTTTAATCCTGAATCCGCTTTGGTACGGTCTTGAAGGTAAGCTTTCATTTTGTCCTTAATGTATGAATCTTGCTTGTCACCCTCTGCAAACAGTTGCATCTCGATGTCTTGCTGCTTGTTTGTTTTCCCTTTTTTTGCGCAAGACCCCCCTATTCATCCAACGAAAATATGTTTCTGTCTCCCATAGCTTGCCCATATTTGGGTTGCAGAGCCATGCCCAAACTGTCAGCTAGCTGGTAGGATGTAAGCTTGATCTTGTTTTACATCATCAAGAAATTGGAGTAGCTTGAAGCGTGGGTCTACAACTGCTGCTTGGACATACAAAGAAAAAGGGAAATAATCTGTCATTAATTTGCCATCTGCGATCAATTTCTTCCACCTGCTTGGATTTCAGAATTTTCGTTGTGGGACAGTTTTGTTATGTTATGATTTTTGAGACGCCAAATGCTGTGGCCGGAACGAAATTAAGAATAGCAAAATAAGAGACAAACACTGAGAGAAATAAGAGAGAGAGACTCACGCTTCTACAGGACCTAGATCCAGTCTGTGAAACAATAAGGAAGCAAAGCGAGTGCGACAGAACGAATTTAAAGTGAAAAAATCTTGGAAACCGAGATAAAAAGAATTGGCACCAGACAGTGCTCAGAAAGAGGAAAAACAGAAAGATTCCCTTGCTATCTACCACTTTCCTCTTTTGCAGCTAATACCTCAACAACTCTCTCACTTGAGACCTTACCGGCTAAAGTGCAAACTAAACACTGACACTCTAGCAAGGGCAGTGAGGCACAACTAGGGCTGAAATAGAATCCGAGCTACGCCCCCAATTAATGCCAGCTGGCCCAAGAATCTGATTGAGGGCAAACTGATATCATCCCGGACGAGAGCAACCAAGAAAGCTCTCTAAGCCACCACCAGCCTCCAAAACCATGACTAGTTGTGCTCCGTGATAGTGAGATGGCAGGATTTGAGGTTGGACAGCATAGAAATGGTGGTGGATAAGGATGCATTTGGACAGCAACACCGTCAAGGTGGCCACTGGCTTCAGCAGATTCGAAACGTCCTCTGCTATGTTCCACTGAGCTGTGGTAAGATCCAGGCTGCATTCATTTTTCCCCGTGTAATTGGGATCGGAGAGCACTGTGGCTACATGCCATCTCTGTTCAACTAGACGCTTGAACATAGCCTGAATTGAGTTCCACTGCCTGTCTTGGATGGGGTGGTGGGGAACTATAAAAATAAAATGAATGCACACACATCCAAAGTCCAATATCACAGGTGCCGGACCCAAAGAAACAGTAGAAAGAAGAGAATAAAAGTCTGCACGCAGTTGAAGTAGCTCCCAGAAGACTTTATTCCTTGTGCAATGTTTCGGCCGACGTGGCCTTCGTCAGGTGAGTTCCACACATGTCATAGGGGTGGGGGTGGGGTTTATATACACTAAAGATGGTAGATGGACAAAACCAAAGTGCAATGAGTCCTAATATACCAAAATAATCACATACTACCTCTGATCCAAAAACAACTCTATGTGCATACAAAAAAGTGAAGGTATATCAAGTGTGCATATAAGCTATTCTCCACAAACAATCAGCACATTAAATAGTATAAGCAGTACAAGTAATATTCAAATGAAATAGCCTTGTATCTCAGGGTATATTTAAACCCATAGGTCAAGTATAGGTACAGATTAAAACTCCTAATTTGTACAAAAGTATAGAAAACACAAACTACATCAAAATCAGTTGGAAAGAAACATATTCCGTGCAAAAACTAAAACTAACAGGTCATAGCTATAATTCATAAAAAAGATTTTATATCGAACTCTTCATTGAGACCAAAAAAAGCCATTGTATTGAGGGTATAAATGTAATACATTTAACGCAGTAGCAGTATCCTATCAAGGTCCCCACCACGGGGGTTTTTTTTTTACCTTCTCGATACCCATGTAGCGCAGTGTGCTAATGTTGTGTCCCACTTCTATAAAATGTGCTGCTACGGGATTGCGCACATCTCGGCTACGAATATTACTCCATGTTCGCAAATGCGTGCCTGCCTGCTAGGCCAAGCCACAAGGACATTTAATCAGATAGATTACATGCATGCTGCTGCACGTAATAACACCACGAATCTTACAAGACTTTCCACTATGAGGATGTATGTATGTCTTGCTTTTGATGGTGTATCCACATTGCGCACAATTTCCAAATTTGTAATTTCCCTTAGGTAGGTCGTTCAGGAAGGTATCCTGTTTTTCTGGGATATAGGCCTTCACTAGCCTGACTTTTAAATTAGGGGGGGCGTTTAAAAACAATGGACGGCGGTTCCCTAAATGCCTGCTTCAGTTTATGGTCCGTTTCGATTATGTGCCAATGTCTGCGAATGACTTTAGAGAGTTCAAAGCCAACCGGCGAATATTTCGTAAAACAGAAGAGAGTCTGGTCTTCGTTTGTCTTAGTTCGGGGCTTAAGGCACTCTTCCTGTGTAATGGCATTGAAGTGATTAGCCGCCTCTCTCTAAAAATTGTTTGCTGAGGTCTGTGGCTTGACTCTGATATAGTGGGTCGGAGCTACAGATTCTCCGGGCACGGTGAAACTGGCTAATGGGTAGACTTCTCTTAAGGTGGGTATGATGGAAGCTGTCGCCACGCAACAATGTGTTCCTATCTGTAGGTTTGAAAAATAGGTCAGTAGAAATAGAGTTTCCACACTTAATTACCTTTACGTCTAAAAAGCAAATGCTGGTATCACTGCATTGAAGAGTAAAATTCAGGTGTGGGTTGGCCGAGTTCAGATACTGGAGAAACACCCTAAGGGATTCCTCGTCACCTGTCCAGGTGATAAACAAATCATCAATGTACCACAAATCAGCAAAATATACGAGTGGAAAGCATTAATATCGGGGTCCAGCACATGTCTTTGTTCAGAATGACCCATGTACAAATTCGCGTAATTAGGAGCCATAGTGCTGCTCATGGCTGTGCCCTTCGTCTGTAAGTAGAATGAATTTTTAAGCAAGAAATAGTTAGAGGTTAATACCGTCTCGGTCAGAATGGAAATACACCTCGTACTAGGTTTGTCAGTAAGTGGTCTCAAATTTAAAAAATGGTTAACTGCCTCAATACCGCCATCATGGGGGATATTGGTGTAGAGGCTGGAAACATCTAATGTCACTAAAATAAAATGCCAGATGTCAAAGACCCAATACCACTAATGATGGGTCGCCCCAGAAGTGGTGTAGTCTGCGACTTATGGACCTTAGGTAGAGTATAAATGACTGGAGTCACGGGGAAATCATTTTTCATAAATTCAAATTCATTTTTGGTCAGGTCACCTTGATCCATCCAAAATTTCAATTTATTATGCACAGAGAGCTTAAATTGGACGGTAGGATAAGAGCGAAGTTTGCTTTAAAAAGTTTGATATCTTAGTTGTCTGTTGATTTCACTTTCATTGTCTGCCAAGTCGGCCGAAACGTTGTACAAGGAATAAAGTCTTCTGGGAGCTACTTTAACAGTGTGCAGACTTTTATTCTCTTCTTTCTTCTGTGGTAGGGAAATATCACAACTTTGGTATGTCAGTAACTGGCTCTCCCTTTTTCAGCAGTCTGCATGTGTTTGGCAGTTTGTCTCCCTAAATTGATTGATTGTCTTGACATCTGCCTTGCTTCACAATGTAATCATTAGTATGCCTTCCCCTATTATGCAGTGTCTCTTCTACATAATTTGCTCATGTTGTTGCGCAATTGTCATAGGTTGTTCCCTGCCAAACCCTCTAGTCAGTTTGTGTCTTCTAGTATTAGCGTAAGTTTCTGAGACAGTGTGTTCTGTTTAAATATTAAGAAAACATAATTAATTTGCAGAGTCCATTAATTGGAGGAACCTCCCAAGCCTTAATTGGTCTCCAGGATTGAGACCATGTTAATGTTGATTCCCACTTCCTGTCTGTTCCTTCGCTGAGTCAGTTTACTCAGAACACCTCCCAAGCCTTCATTAGTCTCCAGGATTGGGATCAAATTCCTGTTGAACCCTTCCGGTCCTGTTGGCAAACAGTCCTACCTCTGCGAGTGAGATTCTCCACTTGGCTTCAACCCTTGGACCATTACTAGCCTGAGTGCAGACACGCCCCTACCCTCTCCAGTCAAATAACCAACTTAAGCTGGACAGTCCCTCTTCAGATTTGGCTACGGCCTTCCCTCTACTTTTACTTTATTCCTCTTAATAACAACTTTCTTGTGGATTCTACCCTGACTCTGTGTTGGGTCTTTTGTCTGGATTTTAACAGTACAATCCAGCACAATTGTATTTTATTCAACGTTATTCAGTTGTGGATACTTGTTGCTTATCTTCTTTTTCTTTTTTTAATCGAAATAGTTTGATAAAAGCAAATGCAGAAGTTATCAGAGTGGTTTATCTTTTGTGTAAAGCAAATTAAATATTTTTATGTGTTGAATTTACAACTATTGTCCAAACATCACATTAAAACTAAATCTGTTTTTAACTGCCAAGAATTTTTTCTAATCATTGGGAAATTGTTAATAGTGGAAAATGATTGAAAACAAGTCAAGACTACTTCAGGGTTAAACAGCATTCTGTTATGACTTGAAAATCACAACAAAGAAAACCAGCAATGACAAGTTAAATAAATTTATTCTTCAAGAAATAAAAAAACTTCTACAAAAAAAATCTCTGTTCAATCCTCTAATAACACTCTAATCCCACTAACTAACTCTGTTGCCAAAACAAAAACTCTGCTTCTGCGCTGCCTTGCTCCGCTTAAAATCACAGCATTTATGTAGACTAGCAATATTCTGGAAAGATCTACAGGATTCCTGGGTAATCCCGCCCCCTCCAGGCAGGAAGGTGCCAGAAGATTCTAGAAAACACTAGTCTATTTCAAATGAAACAAGGCAATCAGAGATAGCAGACCTGGCCCCAGCCACGGGCTGACAGACAGACTGACACACACACACACACACACACACGCACACACAGACATGATCATTGCTTAACCTGGCCCCCTAGGGGAGGGGCCAGGTAATTACATCAGATCATGTTTTGCTACAGACACACCACCAGAGGGTGCTGAAGAACAAAATAAATAGCTGACCTGCAAGGCAGCAAAAACAGCATGTAACAAATCTCCATTTACAAATGAAATATAATGCTGTACATAAAACACTCATTCATAACACTTCTTTTTTGTCTCCACTAATTTCCGGCAAGCAGCGATCACTGCTGCCCTATATCCATTTTTTAGACTTCATGCCAGTAAACTCTCTTTAATTAAAATACCGTTGAAATTGAAACATAACTTCCTCGATAATGGCAAAAGAAATATACCAAATTCAGAGTTCATGTGTGCCAAGCCCATTGGATAGGCCTATGAGTTTGTTCTGAAGTGCTCCATGATGTAATGTATTCAAGCTGGCAACCATGGACTTCAAAAGAACTCAAGTTTTTTGCAGGATCATTGCGCATAATTTCATTGCTGATATTCATGCTTTGCCATGATGGAATGTGGAGCAGACAAAGGTGGAGGGCAGAGTATAATAGGCAGCAAGTATATCTCTGCTTGACCTTTCATGACTCCAGCACCGTAAGGTTCTATCAGGCATATGTTTCTGCGGCAGATAGAACCTAAAAATAATAAGATCACAATTTTTGTCCCAAATATTTCAATGCAAATACTGGTGGAGTGTACAGAGAAATTTTTGAAGCCTGACCAAGCACGATGCTGGCAGATTTACTCCTCAGGAGTAAAATGGGAGGAAAGGGAAAGAGGAATATAGCCAGGTTTTGTTGCAAAGGAGATCATAAAAAACACATGCCCTTCCTGAAAGTATTATAAATGGTACATGCATCATTCTTTGATGTGCACACATGGGCAGCTGCTGTGAAATATAGGGTCCTCCCTTCAAGCCCAAAGGTAGTGTTCAGGATCACATGAACTGCTGCACATGGCCAGGTCTCTAGAGTGCATGCTATGCTCCCATGGAGGAGGTACTTACAGTTTTTTTTCCCCAGTGGAAAAATGAAAAGACTATAATTCAACTGAGGCAAGTAAGAGTCCCCTTTTTGCCAGATGGGGTGCCATTCATATGCCTTGTTCAAACTTTAATTTACAGTTATTGTTGTCAATTGCTTTTTTTTTTTTTTTACCAACACCTGTTCTGCTCTGAAGTGTAGATGGTTAAGCGCCTATAGGGGGTTCTCAAATCACAAGACCTCATGTACATGTGCACGCACATCCACACGCGCACGCATGCACACAGACACACAGACACTCACATACACACACTCAAATTTGTATAGCCATACTTGTGATGACATAGCAATGGTTTACATTCCTTTTTTTACAGCCTTTCTCAAACCCTAACCATTACCAAATTGTGCCTAAACCTAACCTCAACCCTAACCCCAACCATAAACTTAACCTTGCCCTTACTGTAAACGTAACCCTATCTTCAACCAATTCACTATAATCATCTGTGAGCACCACCCAAAATGTCCCCACAACATCATGGTTTCCCAAGGGTTGATTCTCACAAGTATACCTATATTAGCCCACACACAATCGCATACTCACACACACATTCAGGTGAAGAACCGCTATAATGGATACTTTATCCTATTCACTTAACAAATAAATCAATGTATTGACAAGAAATTTTTTTTTTATCAGTCCAAATAAATTGTAGTTAATGTGGAACTAATCATTTTAGGTTGTTGGAGTCAGATAATGATCAAGGCAACAGTATAGTAATAACTTTTCATTCAAAATGAACCCATTGGAGTAATATGAAATGGATTTTATGCGATGTGCATGCTACCCTGAGCAGCATACATTTTTCAGAAAGATTTTACCAAAAAAAAAAAAAAAAAAGCCTAATGTCAAATCAAGCATTAAAAAAAATTGCCTAATAGTGAGAACTCTTAAATTCAGTTACGGGTAAGGAATTCTTCACTTTTACCAGATTTTAAAACAACCAATTGAGATACTTTTCAGAAATTATGCAATGCAATGGGATTGGCTTGCTCCTTTTGTCAATTCATTCTTGGTCTGGGTCAGAGGCAGGTCTCGCATCCCCCCCCTAAATCCCATATCTTTCTCCAAATTAGGGCGCATCACATTGAAAAAAAGAAAAACAATGTATAATCATGCAAAATGCTCATGTTGGGGGCAAAACGTGCAGTATCTGCTGTATGGGGAGGCTGCAGCAGTTGACCTCCATTGCAGTAAAGTTCACTGTTCAGTCTGGAGCTCTCTAGGAAAGACCTGTGAGTTATGAGTAAATGTTCTCTGATTCTGTCAGTCACAGATTTAACCTCCTCACTATACTGTACAATGTGCCACCATCAGTTTCTTTGTCTTCACATGTAGCAGCTTGTCTGAAGCTGTGCAGTGGCTGCAGTTGACACAAAATTGAGTTGCATAACACTGAGATGGAAGGGGCAGGAAGATTAGCTAACTCTGCGCACCATATGAAATCCCTTTTCTGTTAAATTTGGCCTGAGAACATTAAGATTATCATATTTATAACTGGGTCCTGTAGTTCATTTTTTTCAAATTAAACAAGCGTTCAAGTGAGAAACTCTAAAAGTTAACGTTGATTTTTTTTCAAAAGGGCTGAGCATATTTTCATGGCACAGTGTTGAGTGGTTTTGGGGGGAAGGGGTTACGAGCCACAATACTGGGTTTGTATTCCAGGGGTAGCCATCTGGAAGGGAGAGGTAGTGTATAAATGGCGCACAAAAAACGCCCAGCCCAGAGGAGACAGGCAGAAAACCAGCTGGAGTCAAGACAGACAGACAAGCCAAAAGAAACCCAAACTTGTGAGAGGGGCAGATGGTGCGCTCCGCACACGCGCCGGGCCTGTGTAAGTGCTGGCTCATGTGGTGCCAGACTCTCTGGGCCATTTGGGCTGCAGCTTTGCCGCTCGCAAAATGGCTGAACCCCATGAGAGCCGCACAGCATGTGTGGCCATTCACAGACAGACAGAGAGGCAGGCAGACAGACACATGGAGGAAAGAAGGAGGACGCAGGTTTTTCCCAGCCTCTGTGACAGAAAACATACCACCATGTTGACGTGTAATGCTGACAGGGTTTTGCTTCCAAGTACAAGGAGATATTTTGAAGTTGTCGATGCAGAGAGGGCGGATTGTCAGAGTTGATTTTCTAAGCTGGTGCAAAATGATTGGATCAGCATTTTACAGTGCCAGCTGTGTAGCGCTTGATGGCTCTGGCTGAAAGCAGACTTGTAATAGAGTTTTCAGTGGCAAGTAATTGAGATAAGCCAGGTAATGTAATGATATTGTAGCTTTCACATTCAAATTTCACATAGCATCTATACGAATGCTAATATGAAGGCCGCAGTAAAACAACGTAGTGCATCTTACTTGCATGTATCAACCTAGGTTTAGAGATGAACTCTCAGCAAGAAACAATTCAATGAGGGAACAAAATGTGGTTAATTTAAGTGATTTAAAGCGGCAAGCAAAGAAATCCATCAAAGATAATGAATAGCTGTTTATTTATTTGTTTAAATTGTATTTGCAATTAGATATGATTTGCGCTGAATAATTCAAACACAGCAGTACTTACAAAGAAATATGAGTACGGCTAATACTTCAGCCAACAGTCCATAAGGTATAAGATCCTTGCAGCAGTGTTTAGGAGAAATGTAAACATTTTAGTTGCATCTGGAAAACAGTTCACCAGGGGGAATGCTGAGGTCGACCACAGAATAACAGGTATCAGGATGGAAGAGGGTCATAGCTTACAGCAAGCCTATGGTTCCTGTCATGCAAATCACATAGGAGGCTTATCTGGTCCTTATGTCTCCCTTAATATGTCCGTTCATGCCAAACACATGCTAAGGAAGCTTTCCACACTGCGACACTGCAATTCAATCACTCATGGAGAAGACTCTATTTGAATAAGGTTCAATTTCACTTCATCAAGGATGGGATTTCTTTGATGTCCATAGTTGGAAACTCATGCATTGATTAAAGCCTACTGTATGTAAAATCTTTGTGGAAACATATTGACATTCCTCAGGAAGACTGATGTGGTTTCATACCCATCATTTTCACACAGACATCGAAGGACAATTTCCCTTCAAGCTAGATCTACCTCTGGGGCAGGTTTACATCTGAGAGTATTCCCACAACATTGTTGGAAGGATATTAAACTTCTCATCTTGTTGTTTAAAGCCCATAAGAGGCCCAGAGACAAAGTAAATGTTGGAGTTGGTAATCCTCCTCCTCCTCTTTCGCCCCCAAGCACTTTATTCAGGATACACCCCAGTGCAAACCGACAGTGGGAACCATATCAAAGGCATAGTTGCCCGGAAGGCAGATCTGTGGAGACTGAATTAACTTACAAGAAAGAATTGATTTTACAGGAGGAAAAAAGCAATGGGAGTTTTTTTTTTTTGTTGCTTGCTAAATTTAACATTGCAAAATACAATTTTCAGAACACTACTTCATTGTTGTACCAAATGTAAGCAAGATATAAAATAATTTCGATTACAGTAATGTCTACACAGCTTCTCAAGAGACTGGTTATAAGCTATACTTAACCCTTTGTTGAATGCAACATGGAGATATCATGCTATCATGTTAAAATGTGTTATCTAGTATTGCTTTTGGGTAGTTAAGCTGGACTTATAACTTCCTGTGAGGAGGCTAGCGGGAGTGAGAGAGACAAATGTTTTGAGATTGTGCACTCGGGTAATACAACAGTGTGCACAAAAAGGGTTTCATTTTTGTGTCATGGTGAATAAAAGCAGTCATCGCCATCATCTTTGCAAGAGAGGCACAAGTACGCTTCACACTTTTGACAAACAAACATAGATTTTCATATTCAGTCATCAAACTTCCAGCAGTGATCATTCTTCACGTTCTTACTTCTGAGAGGGAAGTGGTCATATCTAGCACACTGGTTGACACCTCTAACAGAATGGACCTTTGCTCCATGAACAGGGGAAACATATTTTTGATTGGCTACTCCTGAAAAATGAGAGCTTTATTTTTGTTCATTATGTCCATTACCTTGGACGTAAAAGATTTCTGCAAATTGCTCGATATACACAATGTAAAATATTTTGGACAAAACTTAAATATCAGTACACTTCAGTGAACAAACACGCATTACTAACCTGATCTGTTTCATAGTATGCTGTATAACATAGCTTATGAATTTGTAACTGATGATTTTATCCAATTTTAGAGTGATGTAACATTATCTAGCAGTTAATTGAACTTAACTTGCGCATGGACACTGCCGTTTGATTGTCTGTGGGAAAACAACCTACAGAATAATGTTCAGAATAATGTCTATTATGGGTTGCATTGGTACTGTTCACCCTAATGCAAAAAAAGTCCATAATATATGTCCAAAATCTTGAACAATGTGCAAAAAAGGGTTAAAACATGTTAATTATACACAAAATTTTAATGGTTCACAAGGCATGAATGATCTTTGTCCATTGTATGCTACAATTATGGATACCATTGGATTGCAGGATGAAACCTGCATTTTCATTTGGCTTTACTAAAAGTAAACTGACAGTAACTGACAGTAACCACCTAAAGGTTTAATGTACCAAACATTCATTCACCTTAACTGACTACAGAGATTTTACCCTTTTGAGAGGAAGGCCGACAGAAAAAAATGGATTTTCTCTCTAGTGTGGCTGAGACCATATGGTAGATGAGATCCACTGCAGAGGTAAGTGGTGTCCCTCAGAAACATAGCAATGGGTCAAAGTTATCCAGCTTTTGTCATGGTTATGGTTTTTGGTCATGTTTATGTTCATGTTCTGTGTTCATGATTTTGCCTTTTATTTATTCTTTTTGGTTATTGTAATTTTCAAGTTTTTAGTTCATTCCATTTCTCAGCTCCATTGCACTTGTCTCCCCTGTCTTGTGATCTAGTTGGTTCAGTCCGTCTTCCCTGTTTGTGTGCCCACTGACTTCAGGCGATTTAAATGAAATCAGGTGTTTAAAATATTCCTTTGATTTTCGTTTACTTCCTTCGTCTTCCTGTTCTGATTACTAACAAAACTATCGTTTGTATTTTGTATCATAGTCTACTAACACACCTAATCCATGTATAAAGATTAGTAACTTAATAACAAGCACTCTAGTTAAATCTGTAAAGTTGCACTGCTACTAATTTAGACTAATTCCCTCTTAGCAATCGCCCTGATCTAATCTCCGCCTCTTGCTCAGCTGTTCCTGTCTTCTGAGTTTCAGTGAGATCTCTCACACGTGCTTAATTGCTTTCCTGCGCTCGTTATCTGTGCACTTAGAACTCCTTGACTGGAGCTGTTTAAATGTCACAGGCTGTTTGTGTGATTCCCGTCCGTGTCTTGGCTTCTGCCAATTTCGTGATTCTCCCGTTGTAAATAGTCTGATCCATTTCACCTGCTTCCTGCATAGCATGTAACTTCCCTCTCGTGTATTTAAGCAGTCTTTTCACAGCCAGCTCCTTGTCAGAACGTTGATCAATATTTCATTGAGCAGAGCGCCTTGTGTGCCATTGAGTATTGTTTTTCTTCTATTGGATTGTCCGACTTCGATTCTTGCCATTGCCATTTTTATATTGTTTATGTCTTTCTGGATTTCGACCCATTTTTGTATGACCATGATTTCTGTGTTTGGATCCCCCTTAGCTTTGTTCATCGACTACGACTTTGCCTACCATTTATGTACCTTTGCTCATCGGTCTTCTTGGTTCTGACCCCTGCCTGTCTTATCGACACTGTTTTTTGATTTTGTATTGTGGCTTGGCAATTTTGTGGCTCGAACTTCATTAAAGGCATGTTTTTTGGATTTCCCTCTCTTGTGTGTGGTTCCTGAACACACCATCACAGCCTTTTGCAATGAAAATTTTAATGGGACCACTGAAATTCAGACCTGGATTTGCTTGGCTGTTGTTGTGAGGGTTTACAGTGTTGGTTGGCAGAGTTCATGAGACGATCTTCTCCCAATCAGAGCGTTCATGCCCTTTTTATGTCAGGCTTATCTTAGGGGATGCCACAGTGTCCTTTTAAAAAGGATTTATCTGTCTGCCCCAGTTCTGGTGACCTGTGCCTTTGGCTGGCTGACTGTCAATTCATGCTGTCGGCACTGAGGGCAAGTGGACAAACCCTTCATTCAGCAGAAAATGTAATCCGTCTCATGCAGAAAATACTCTCTCATCCATAATAAGTGCAAAAGGCAGAAAACAGTTGATATATTTTCATATGTCATCAGTATCAAACACTGTAATGTTATACTGTTTCATAGTATTAACCACTGACTGTGGCAAACATTTGGAATGATTCCAACTGCTGTTCAAGTGTGTATTCACCAGTTCAAATTACTCCATAGTGCCCAACCTTGAAAAACAGACAGTTCAAATAAAAAATTAAGAGCAAAATTGACTGTCATTGTACAAAAACTCAAAATATAAGAGGAGGCAGGAGGCAATCTTACATCCTCATAATAAAACTGCAAATCAATTTTCCAAAAGTGGTTCACTTTGATTTATTTATACAATTTGAATGGAATACAAATGTAGCTAGTTTAAAGTGAACTTCTGGTGCCACTGGTAGCATTTTTTAATTTGGCTGTGGAACAATAAAATGGCCTCTATGCAGATCCAGCTCCAAAATGACAAGAACTTAAAGAGCAGAGTGACAACTGCAAAGCTGATTCACTTGAGCTTAAACCTTTCAGAGAGCATTTTATTTGTGGCAGCATCCAATGATAGCAATACACTACTGGTGTTTTCCCTTGTGACATATCTTGGCCTACACCCGGATGTAATTTAGAACTTTTTTTTTGTTGAAGAACATATGCACAAATTACATCATCCCTTGATAATTGCAAAATTGAAACAGTACAGAGATGTGGTGGAGGGGGAAGAGGGGACATCTGTGCTGTGGAACTGTGACTGCAGACAGGGCTGAGCAAATCATCCAGTAATAGGCAGATTGGATTAGTCATGAAGTGGCTTGAGTCCCAGACTCTGACCATAACCCTGATTATGACGAGATGCATGGGAGACAAATTGTTGTTGTATTTTTGTCAACTGTTAGGAGGTCTTCTGTAATAATTTTGGTCAGACATAGTCAAATCATCTTATCAGTTGGAGCTGCCTCACTTCACCTTGTCAGCTGAACCAGCTGAAAGGTGGATTAGTGAAGATGACTGTGCCCTCATCCAGCAGTTTCATGACATGAGCATCATTTTTTCTTCAATATTTCTATTAATAGCAATGGCCGTAGGTGACCCAAAAATAGGGAAGGACAGAGCAGAAATCACTGATATCAAATACCAATGTGGTGACAGGACTCATCCCCGAATTTCTTTTGTCGCAAGACTCTTTGTCCCCGAGGACTTTTCGTCTGAGGAGTTTTTGTCCTCTATTAACACTTAAAGAGGTTATGAGAATTAATTTTAAAATCTCTGAAACCAAGTTCAGTTCGATTAATGCACCATCATAAAACATTCTATGTTGAAATTTTTCCAAAATATCACCTAATTACTGAGTTATGGCCATAGCAACGCACTTAGCAACCAAGACAAAAAGCTTCTGCCATCTTTGAGAATTTACAGTAGTGTCGTCAATTCAAGAACAGCCTCTTTGCTTACTATGCGGCATTGTTTATGTAGCGTGCATGGCGTGTAGTCAGAAACGACACTCACACGTGACTCACAATGAAGTAAGTACGATTGAAATGTAACTGGAGTGTGAGAGAGAGATCGACCAACCTCTAACCGAGTGCCCGGTCCCACTCCTCGCCAGGTGATATTCACAAACGCCACTCGAGCATGACTGACAGTAGTGGGCACTGGGTACCACAGGCAGTCCGTCGGCTGCTGCAAAGGGACGCTCAATCCTCACCCTTCAGAGCTGAATGACCTAAACCTGTTGCGGTTTACTTTTCTTGATTAGATAGTTTCTCAGTCTAATTGGTAAAAAGACAATGCAATGTATTTTTATAGCGTTATTATTCATAGCTTCACAAAATTGAGGCATTTCTTTCGCACATAAATGACGACGTAAATATCAGCAAGTCTTCATAATTTCTGTGGTCAAGTGGCTCGCGAAAGGTGCAGGACAGCCCGCGAGGCTCACAAAGCAACAAGCTGTGAAACGTGCCAGACATTTCCTTCTACATTCAGCAATTAAAAATGTAAAAAAGAATGGATTCCCGTGACTTACAGCTACATGAGCCTCGCAGACCGATCCACACGCGCCCCACGAGCCAGCTGAGCGCAGCATTTTCCAAACTATCAGTAAAGAAAAGTGCGAGAAATCCGAATGCGTGAGAGTTGACAGATATGCGTCATTAATGAAAACTGGGCACACCTGATAATGTTGAGAGTTTTTGGAGTTTCTGCAAAGGTAATTTAATGAAATTAAATTACAATACATCTCGGATTGTATGTCGTGTTCTTGAAATGATGTCCCACTTCCTTATTTCCCGGGAAATTTGAATGATCTTCGAAATTGTACGAATAAATGTCAAAAAATGCGTTTAGAACACATTTTTCTCGCATTTATTTCTCATGATACTTCTTATTTATCTAGTCAGAACATAAATAACAGGATTCCAGCAATTTCATATTGGACTTCCCATATCCACTTTAAATGCCCCCTGTGACAAATTTGTCAAACAATTTTGGGGGTTGTCAAAACCGATGACCCCACATAAATTTTGCAACCGAATGCCCATAGTGACATATTGAGACCATTAGTGCTGCCACCAGATGCATAAAAGTGGAACTGACACTACACTGGCTGCACCAGCTAACCTTTACAATATGGCCGCCCCCATGGTGGAATCCACACAATAGATCAGCACCCATTCATCACTGGATAAAGTATACAAACAGGTAAGCTAATGAAAAATAAGCTATGCCTATTACTTCAGCCATATGTCAACTATCAAAACAATAATGGACAAAAGTTCTCTTTATTTTCTAGAAACTTAGAGTGAAATATATGTCACAAAAACTAAAATGAGGTCAAAGGTCACCAAAAATTAAAAATTGCTATTGGGTTGTTATTAGCCCCTCCCCAAAACATATTAACAGAATACATCGATTTTTCTTTCAACTTTAACTATAGTTGGGCATTTTAGGGTTAGTAACAAAATGTGCCACCATTGTTGACGGATGGAAGGACGGACGGATAAAGGACAGATCACCATGATATAAGGGTTAAGGTTAGGTTTCGGGTTAGGACTATAATGCAGGAGGAGGGCAAAGCATTATTGGGGATGAACAATCCAGGGACAAAGAGTCCGGGACAAAAGTCTGGGGACGAAAAGTCCACAGGGACAAAGAGCCCGGGGATGAAAATTCTTAGAGGACGAAAAGTTTAGTGATGAAAAATTTGGGGACGAAAAGTCCGGGGACAAGGAATCCTAGAACTGTAATTTGGTCCTACTTTGCCGGCATAAATTGAGAACTAAAATTTTCTTTTTATCTAAATGTTTTCAATAAAAAGAGACGTCTCCTAAGCAATGTAAATGAAGGGTGATTCTCATTAAAGTCTATTGTATTATACAAAGCTTTATCATGTCATCATATTACACAACAGTGCCTCTGAATAGTATTTACATCATCAACAGTAGCAATACATAGGATAAAATAAAAAGGCTGAAACTCCATGTACTTTAATGAAACCCACAATATCCAGTGAAGAGGCGAACCAATAAACAATGATATTTTCTAAAATTTATGCAATCTACATGGAAAGTGTAGACAAAATGTGTCAATGTAGTAAAATGTGTAGTGTAGTTGAAATGCAGATAAAGCAGTAGTGCAAAGTCCAAAGAAGGGTTTATAGGCTATTACTATGTACTTAGAGTGGAAAACACTTGTTGCTACTGCATGCATTGTTGCTTGCAATCCTTTCTGGTCAGATGCTATAATTGGAGCAGGGTCATTGGCTTGACCCACACATTTTTCAGCAGAATTCAATTTTAATTTAATTATTACATTTAAATATAATCTGTATTCCAATCCAATCTTAAGAATTCCAAATGCACATGAAGAAACCCAAAAAAAATTTCTGAATGATATCTTTAGTCATCAACATGTCTCGGTTTTAGACAGTTTTGTGAGACACATTTTGTCTGTGGTCTTGTCATTCTGCCATGGACATGTCATCTCGCTGTTAATGCTACTTGCCATCGCAGGAATCGAGTAATTCATGTTATTTTGACACCACAATAAAACCAGGGGATGTCTTCAAAAGCTCTACCAGCACAGCATCATATTCAGAAAGGAAAAGTTTTTTCTTATTATGTTTTTTAAATCCATTTCAAAAAGGACATTTCAGCATTGTCTCAGTTTTAGTTTGCAATATAATTACAAAGACACAGTTAAAGTGGGTGTTCAGAGATGTGGACCTAGGCTGAATAGAAGGTAACAATTCTTGATTAGTAATAATGGTACTTGTGGAGTCCTGCAGCATTTCAAGCACTGGTGGACCATTATGCGTTGCGGCTCACTGAAGCTCTCTACTGCTGCCATTGTAAATTTTACAGCAGGCAATAAAGCAAAAGTAAGTATTTTATGGTTGTACGTTAGAGGTGCCCTCTACAGATGGGTCACACAGAGACAGCAATGACGAGCAGTGGTTGTAGTCAAATCCGTCTCAAATCCTTCAGTAGAATGTTACAATAACTTATTTTAACTTTAGTTTTGCTTGTTTTTTCTTGTACTCAATTAAAGAAACATTATGTAACTACACTATCTTTGAGGAGAACGGGGTGCCAATGGCGGACCTGCCAGTTCTGGAGTTCTCTGGCAAATGCCAATTGAGCTGCACGATGCTGGGCTGTGAGCACAGGTCCCACTAGAGGATGTCAGACCCTCATACCATCCTCATGAAGTCGGTTTCTGACAGTTTGGTCAGAAATATTCACACCAGTAGCCTGATGGAGGTCATCTTGTAGTGCTGTGACAGTGCTACCCCTATTCCGTCTTGCAAAAAGGAGCAGATACTGGTCCTGCTGTTGGATTGATGCCCCTCAACAGCCCTGTTCAGCTCTCCTTGTGTAATGGCTGATCTCCTGATATGTCCTCCATGCTCTTGAGACTGTGCTGGGAGACACAGCAAACCTTCTTGCAACTGCACATATGGACATGCCATCCTGGAGGAGCAGGACTACCTGTGCAAGCTGATTGGGCTGCAGGCACTGCCTCATGCTACCAGGTGTGACAAGGACACTAGTAGAACACAAAACTGGAGAATAATCTGTCAGGAAGGATGAGGAGAGCACATAAAAAACATTTTTCACACTCCATCGAGCGATTAATCGCAGAGGAACAAAAGGATTGTGTTTATTTTTGCTGATGATGTTCCCTGCCCCTGCCACAAACTATTCTTGCATGCTCATTTCATGTCGGACTCTCTCTCCAACTTAGGCCAGTACAAAGCTGACTTAGCTAAAAACCTGCGTCTCTAAGAAAGGTATAGCTCCAACACTACGGAACCTGCCACTTTAATATTGTCTATAAATGTCAACTTTTGCATCAGCTAGCAACTTCAATGTTATCATTACATTACCGTAAGCTATTGGTTGGAGTGTGGTGCAGTTCAAAAGAAACTCGGCAGGATACCCAATACGTAAACGTTTCCCTCACAGCCCGAGGACTTGCCTGACATGCGGTTTTCCATAGCTGTAGCGGGCTCACTTTGAGCTACAATGAAGATACACACATCATATGAAACTAGACAACCTAAGGAATCTAAAGATGTCAATGCTATGCTACGATGTTGTTAAGCCGGCGAAATGATGCTTCAAACATACGCTAAATTTCCGCTAGCAAAAAGCTAACACTAGCTACCTCAGTTAATTTAGGCCAGCATAAACCTTGCACAATCTGACAATTTGTTGATGTATGGCTGTATATTATTGTCTTTTTATGCTGTCCAAACGCAGCATGTTACTCTTGATTATATGAAGTAAGAATAATAATAATAATAATAATAAGTATAAAGAAAATAGCCGACATGAAAAACAATAGTGTGAATGCGGTCAGCCTTCACACTAATGAATGACTGAAAACAGGTTTCAAGGGATGGGTTTGAGCCTCCCCTATCGCTAATTCAATGGCCGCCACTGATTATATTTATACACATACACATAAAATCCTCTGGAAGTCAGCACATTGTTTTATTCAAATTGAATCAATTTGATTTTATTTGAATAAAACATACAAGAGGCAAATGGTGATTAAGCCAGATCTATAACTACAGGGTCAACTTAACACTATGTGAAAACGTACCTCATCAATGATGGAGATGGATGGTGTTAAAATGTGTTAGAATTTCTGTTTTCCTGTCTACCGATCCACAATTGAAACATTTCATTTGGTGTCAAAAGCAAACTATTCCTCTTAATCTCTAATATATTTTCCATGAAATGTAATTAACCACAAGTCTTAGAGGATGTAGGGAGCCTTGTTAATAAGTTTAAAGAGTAATGAAACAGCCCTATCTTTAATAAGCTTTGATGTGATATTGATTCTTCCCCCTTGAGCCAAGTCCCTAGAGAGGAGGGGACTGTCTCAATACTACACCTGCCTACAGCACTGAAATAAAAACATTTATTTTTTTATGCTAACCTTGAGATCCAGTCATTGCCTGCTTTTACCAAATGGCATCTGACCGGTACAATTGGGAGCATGCTTTTAATAGAAAAGCTGTAATGTATAAATTCAATATAATAACCACAACAACAATAATAATATTTTCCAGTCCTGTCAAAATCAAAGTCCGTTGATTAGACAGTACAGAACCTTTGCATTATTGCATTCAATATTTTTGTCAAATTATATTCTATTTGTAATTGGTCAATCACACGTTTAAGGCTACCATGATTTCCCCAGCATTTTTGCTGAAATTAAAACTAAATAGGATTTCAAATTTGCACTGTTGAGAGCAACCGATGACCGGTAGGATTGGAGGATTCTGAAGGCCAGGGATAGACTCACTTTAACGAGTCCCCATTGATAATATTTTGCTGAATTTCTGTTGAAATTGAATCTAGAATAGGCCTTCTAAAATGTTGCATTGAGAAATAGTGATGACAATTGACAACTTTTTTTTCTAAATGATATTTCACTTTACTGTCAAGTAAACTTAATCATACATCAGTGTTAGCATATCCTTACAATTTCCTGTTCCATTTGCAACATTTTCTTTCAGAATAACAGAGATCACTGAATCAAATGAGTGCACCACACAGATGGATCACTGCAGGTCTGTGGTTGTATGTACTTCACTTCATTGTGTGGAAACATATTCATAATTCACTGGAAATATCTGATGGACTGATGAATATCTGATGGACATTTATTATAATGAGTCTTTATAATCATTTAAATGGGAAGCTGGCTCTCAGGCTTTCACCGGCATTTTAAGATATCAAAGTGAAAGACAACTTTTGCACGAAATCAACGGAAAAAAAAAAAAATTTACCCACATGAAGTTCTGATATTACAACTTGGATTTTTTTTTTTTTTTCGTGAAGTAGAAAAATGCTACAAATAAAGACGATGTGGTTGGCTAATAAAAAACTGAAGGTCGCCATCTTTCATTCCCTCAAAAACGTTTAGCCGATGTGTTACAACCTGATATTCCAAGCCTCCGTAGGTCTAGACAACTGATTCCAATGAAGAGATGATTCCCACAACTTGAATTCCATTGCAATTGTCAGAATTTATTCCAAGATGTTTGTTGACATGTTCAATTTGTGTGGTTTCTGAAATAAGCAAAAATAATAATGAACAGCAATCCAAAAGAAAATCTCCTCTTTTTGCACAATGGCACAGAATAAACATTGATGGCAAGCAACTAAATAATCCATACTGAACTGAAGGTGCCCTCTAGTGGCTAAATGCACTTAGTTTAAATGCACTTAAATAGCTACAGTAGTTACACAGATGGTATAATTTAGAAATATTACATAGTACTAGTTCGATGTACTATTACATAGTAAAATGTATTTACATTCCTGCATGTCCTAATTCAAGAAGTAAATTACAACAGTTCAAATCAGGGTAACAAACCACTGGAATTGCGTCATCTAGTTTTTTTTTATATATTTATGGTTCCTGTGATTACTGCTGATGATGTCACGGGTGAGTCGAAATAACAGCAGCAATAGGGGATTTTATACAATGAGAGGCCAAGGACTGCTGTAGCATTCATGGGACAATGGCATCAAGTGACCCTAACCAAAATATGGACAGGTTTAACTCATTTTGTACTAAATTCCCTCTAGTTTTGAGCAGTTTTTTTTTTTTTTTTTTGCTTAGTTATTGCATAAGCTAGTACTCACCCTGCCTTTCTGTGGTTCGTTGATTAGCAACGGGAGATTCGTTTGCGTTCAGTTTTTTTTCATATTTAGTTTCTTTTCTACCAAGAACGCGCGAACGAAACATGACCTTCTGTTCGTATTCATCAGATTTGATCATTACAAATTACTAGGACACAACAATTGCTACACATTGCTGTGTTTTGTGTATTTATTAACTAATATTTTATTTAGCTTGTATGGTTGACCTAGCTTGAATCTTAGTCAGATTACTATTCATTTCTAATTCCTTACCTAGTTACGTATATCTTTTATCCTTTCTAATTTCTTCCTTCTGGAAAGCCATGCATACTTAAAATGAAAATTATCAAAAAATATTGTGTAACACCAAATGGGCAGTTCTTTCATTTTCAGTTCACTTCAGATGAACACTCTCATACAAACTAATGGGATCATTCTGTAAAACATTTAAAATTTAGACTCACAGCAATGGGTATAGCATCGTTTTCAAATGATAGAAAATTATGTCTCAATATTGTTACAAGAAGGGCACTCATAAATAATATATATGCAGAGGCCGAAAGTTGGACAGGGTTTTAATATAACTCTGTGTTCGACAGTCGGATGGTTTCAATATAACTCCATGTCCAACAGTCGATTACAGTTGTTAATTTCTTCAAATTTTTATTTCACTAAATGAATGTTTAAATATGTATATTTAATACATATACCATCATCCAGTGGCCACAGGGTTATCTGGATGTCTGAAGTCCAGGGTCTGAGAGGATCATTTTGGTCCAAAGTGGTTTTCTGACCCCCACAAGTCTCCCACCAATGGTGCTATTATCCTAAAACTTAGTTTGGTGGTGGGAAAGTTCACAAATATGAGAGAGAAACACATTTCAAACAGTAACATTCACTGAACCGAATTATACGGACCCCCAAAAATAGAAAAATCGCACACGCGATTTAAAAAAAAATTTGCATTTTGGAGGCCCTCCTCTCACCCCTCTGATCTCTCATGGTGATTCTGGCCAAAGAATCCTGATTTTTGGGCCAGAATACATGAGCACATTAAATTTCAGCCTCCTGCCTCTATTACGTTAGAAGTTATAGTCCTTCCGAAATGCTACAAAATGTAATGACTAATTCACAAAAGTCAAAAAGGGGCATTTCACCCAAATTTCAAGAAATTTTCACGCGAAAACCGTTTAGAGTTACTGACATTAAACTTGGGATTGTTTTGTTTGGTACCATAAAGTATTTTTGGACAAAATTTGAGCAAAATCTTAGAAGTGTCATGTACAAGCTACCTCAATATTGACTGTTTTGACATGGAATGACCCAAAAGTAAAAGTATTGATATGAGAACAGATTTATAATAAAATAAAGAATAAAAATATATCACCAACAAACAGAACATCCGAAAATGATGACCCATAAATGCATAAATCACAGTGCTCATTGGATATTTTATTTGTTGTTTAAAAGTTTCTTTATAAATTCTTTATTTCATTTTCAGTCTGTTCTAATCGTCCTTTTTTTTTTTTTGGGCTGTCGGACACAGAGTAATTTGCACTAAATGTCCGACAAACATTGTACTTAACATTGTATTTATAAAAATGGCCCATATAAATTGATTGCAGTGCCCATTGGATGATCTGATTGTTGGTGATATATTTTTATTCATTATTTCAATATAAATCTGCTCTCATATCAATACTTTTACTTTCTGCTGGCTGCCAGTCATGGAGTACTTTGCATTTTGTGTCAGACAGTCTTGATCGTGCATGTAATATTTAATTCACAGTGTCAATAGTCATGGAATTGATATGCTCACTGACTACAAGCTCTATTTTATCTCTGGAAATAAAGTGTGAATCTGTTCGTTCCATCTGACTAATTGTCAAAAGAGAGTCGATAGCTATCAATTTGCATTTTGTGAAGGTCGAACACAAACATGGCCAAGTTTATATGTCTAATAATTGCTGGAATACTCTAAAAATTTGTACTTTTTTGACTTTCTGACACAGAGTATTTCAAGATCTCTGTCCAACAGTCGCTAAATTCATCATAAATGCACAAAGTCCCGCACCATTGCCAACTCACAGCATAGAGCAGAGCTTAAACAGAAACATTGATTGAAATTCTCGGTACTCATCTTGAAGAACTGAGCCCTCTTATCAAAGCATTCACATTTAATATCTAAAAGATTCAGTAGATTTGAAGAAATTAAAAACAGTAATCGGTTGCCGGTTATTGTCAAGTTATATTGAAACCATCCAACTGTCAGACACGGAGTTATATTAAAACCCTGTCCGACTTTCGGACACGTAGACCCTGCAAAATACATATTATTTCTGAGTTTGAAGAGACTGTGCTTTTTTTTTTTTTGCTTTCCCAAAGCAGACACTATTTATGGAGACATAAAGAAAGACCACCTTAATTCAGATTCTGAACCATCATTTGAACCAAATAATTAATTTCTATCAGTCTTCCATTTGAATTCCAAACAAACCTATACACTCTATGAATTGGAATGAAATTATATTCAAATGCCATGCAGTCTCTGAGTTCTGATCGGTATCAGAAATATGGAAGAAATTATAGCTGTTCATATTGCGGTTTTTTTCCCCCTTTTTTGTGGCCCTTTACACAATAACTCTATGCCATTCTAACATGACGGCTGGCCGTTTAAAGCTGCCTGTGACATTCAATGTGATTCTTCCCTATGACCTGTCCACTGAGTCTTTTCTTCTTGTGTGGGTTCAGGGTTCCATTAGTCTAGATTCTAGTTTTGAAGAGGGGAATCATATTTATTGAGCAATATTGTAAACTGTATATAAGTTTAGTTTGATCAGAGAATTTAATGTTTGTTTAACAATAACTATGAATGTTCAGGTTCCTCTTTGTTCTTTTCATCTTTAAACCGAGACAAAGCATCCCACTTCAGTGAGGAACATTGTAACCTCATTCTTCCTTACAGGCTGTGGCCACCTACAAAGCAGGCACACTCAGCTTACATTTGCTCTCAAAAGTTCTTCCTTAGTAAAAATCTTGATTGATTATCCAGAAATAAACCATTATATATCAAGGCCATTGCTGACATCTTTGGCCTTTTGTCAGTTTTTCCTCAATTATCAATTAAGTCTTCTAAATGCCTATGTAAGTATGGCCTGTGTAATACATGCCACACTTCACACCAGGGTTATTATAGTTCATGAAAATTAAGACTAAAACTAAAACTAGCGGTGAAAAAATTATTTAGTTAACTATTTAGTTAACTGAAATAAAAATAAAAATGTCAATTTTTAAAAAAACGAAAACTAAATAAAAACTACAATGAACAATACAAAACTAACGAAAACTAAACTGAATTGAAGATAAATTCAGCTTTATTTTCGTTGATCGTTTCATTTTCTCCTTCGATTACTGTCCTGTTCAGTCAGAGTTAACCGGTGGCTTCCAGAGCGGTGAAGCATAGCGGATATCAGCTGCCATAGTCGCTGCATGCGTCAGCAGAAGATGATGCTTCACGCGCATAATTCAGCGCCGTCGTATAGGGGGGAAAGGAGTTTAAACAATGCCATTAAGGCATGCAATATTGATTACATAACTTCAGTAACCCCCTTCTTAAAAAATGGTTCAATCCATGCTTCCTGCTTGTATGTCCTTCCGAAATGCTACAAAATGTAATGACTAATTCACAAAAGTCAAAAAGGGGCATTTCACCCAAATTTCAAGAAATTTTCACGCGAAAACCGTTAGAGATACTGACATTAAACTTGGGATTGTTTTGTTTGGTACCATAAAGTATTTTTGGACAAAATTTGAGCAAAATCTTAGAAGTGTCATGTACAAGCTACCTCAATATTGACTGTTTTGACATGGAATGACCCAAAAGTAAAAGTATTGATATGAGAACAGATTTATAATAAAATAAAGAATAAAAATATATCACCAACAAACAGAACATCCGAAAAAGATGACCCATAAATGCATAAATCACAGTGCTCATTGGATATTTTATTTGTTGTTTAAAAGTTTCTTTATAAATTCTTTATTTCATTTTCAGTCTGTTCTAATCGTCCTTTTTTTTTTTTTGGGCTGTCGGACACAGAGTAATTTGCACTAAATGTCCGACAAACATTGTACTTAACATTGTATTTATAAAAATGGCCCATATAAATTGATTGCAGTGCCCATTGGATGATCTGATTGTTGGTGATATATTTTTATTCATTATTTCAATATAAATCTGCTCTCATATCAATACTTTTACTTTCTGCTGGCTGCCGGTCATGGAGTACTTTGCATTTTGTGTCAGACAGTCTTGATCGTGCATGTAATATTTAATTCACAGTGTCAATAGTCATGGAATTGATATGCTCACTGACTACAAGCTCTATTTTATCTCTGGAAATAAAGTGTGAATCTGTTCGTTCCATCTGACTAATTGTCAAAAGAGAGTCGATAGCTATCAATTTGCATTTTGTGAAGGTCGAACACAAACATACAAGTTTATATGTCTAATAATTGCTGGAATACTCTAAAAATTTGTACTTTTTTGACTTTCTGACACAGAGTATTTCAAGATCTCTGTCCAACAGTCGCTAAATTCATCATAAATGCACAAAGTCCCGCACCATTGCCAACTCACTGCATAGAGCAGAGCTTAAACAGAAACATTGATTGAAATTCTCGGTACTCATCTTGAAGAACTGAGCCCTCTTATCAAAGCATTCACAATTCCTGCTTGTATTGGAAAATTGTCTGTGCGTTTTTGCTGGCGAGGTCACAAACTAAGGCAGCAAACAGGGAGCACTGCCCTTGCGAATATGATGTCAAAAACAAAAAAAAAAAAAAAAACACACAAAAACACACAAGATAGAGCCAGAAAAGAATAGAGAGAGGACTGGAAGAGCAAAGCAGGGGTCCAGAACATTACAAAATTCTTTTCAAAGAAAGGTGAGAGTATTTAACTAGCCTGCTGCGTTAGCAGTTCAGACTGGCTATCCAGCAGCTAACGTTACGTTAAAGTAACCTGCGGTTAGCTGAGTATAAAATCGCCTGACAAGAATGATATTATTCAATTATTAACTTTTTCATCCACAGAAAAGATTGGTAAGGTTATCATTCGCCAGCCATCATAATATAACGTCAAAAAATCCGGTAGCAGCAGCCAAGGACACGTTCCTCCGTTCTTATTATGAGTGGTTACTGCATAGTTAGCTCTCTCTAGCTGTAAGTGACTGTACAGGCTAGGATTGGCTGGCGAACTACATGCAGTCAGTATGGTAACCTTAGGTGTAACTTAAATAATCGCTTGACTAGGCTGAAATTACTTTAACCTAAAGTGTTTACTAAAACTAAACTGCTACTTTAGCCTGATGACATAAGTCTTGTTCACGCAGGCGGTAATTTTGCAGAGCTTGCCCTCCTCTTAACAACAGCAAAATGAGGCTGAGTGCTTAGAGCTATGGTACTGAAGCCCATTTAGATTTTGTTTATTCCAAGACTCGGTAGGTTAGTTCTTCATCAGTTGTTCCATGGAACATAACTTTAAATGTTTACAAAAGTAATATGAAATGGAACAATTAAACCTTTATGCACGGCTACTTCAGAATCAGCTGTGGTCACTTCACTGAAACTGATCCAGCAATAGACCCTCACCACCAGTAATCTGAGTATGTTTTTGATGGTGAGCGAGTGAATGTCAATAAATCAACTAATAATTCATAATTTACATAATGATACTCTCTTTGTAGAGTGGTTAATTGTAAAAAAGGAAAAAGTTGGTGTATTGCATTAGGCACTGTCAAGAACACTGAGAAACAGAAAAATAACGAATAACATCATGAAACATTGTCATAAAAGAATGGCAATGAAAAGTTGGGGGCGGGGGCCCACACTGATATTCTGTCAGGGGGCCAAGAATTTCTAGCAACTGCCCTGCGCGCATTCTGTGAAGAAGATTGTTAGCTCTCAAACATGGCAAAAGCTGCGGAAATACAGCACCCTCAATAATTATTGGCACCCCTGGTTAAGATGTGTTAAAAGCCTTAAAATAAATACATTTTTTTTTTGCCAAAGCATGCTCTTACACTGAAAATTGTAGAAAAATGTAACCTTCAACTCATGTGAATTTTACGGGGAAAAAAAATCCCTGACTGAGAAATAATTATTTTCATAAAATCACCTGTTTACACAATTATTCGCAACCCTGACAATTCCTTGGAAATAAATGTAATTGACGTATTTCTGTCATTTCTACAGTTGTTTACAAAGATGATTAGACAAAGGAACACACCATTCAAGTAAGGCAGATGTGTGTCGACCTTCACAAGTCAGCCAATGGCAACAAGAAAATAGCCACTCGCTAGCACCTGCCCATATCTACTGTCAGAGGAATCATTAAGAAGTTTAAAACAACTGGAACCGTGGTAAACAAGCCTGGACGATTACGCAAGGTTATTTTGCCACCACGCTCAGTGAGGAGGATGGTAAGAGAAATAAAAAGTTCTCCAAAGCTCACTGTTAAAGAATTGCAACAAATGGGAGCATCTTGGGGTCACAAAGTCTCCAAAACAACCATCAGGCGCTATCTACATGCCAACAAGCTGTTTGGGAGGCATACATGGAAAAAACCTTTTCTCACTCACAATCATAAACGCAAACGTCTGGAGTTTGCTAAACAGTACTGGGACTTCAACTGCTTTGTGCTTTGGTCAGATGAGACCAAGATAGAGCTTTTTGGCAACAAACACTCTAAGTGGGTCTGGCAGAACACCAAAGATGAGTATGCAGAAAAGCACCTCATGCCCACTGTAAAATATGGGGGAGGATCGGTGATGCTGTGGGCCTGTTTCTCTTCCACAGGCCCCGGGAACCTTGTTAGGGTGCATGGCATCATGAACGCTTTGAAATACCAGGACATTTTAAATCAAATTCTGGTGGCCTCTGCCCGAAAGCTGAAGATGGGTCGTCACTGGGTCTTTCAGCAAGATAATGACCCTAAACATGTGGCCAAATCTACACAGAAATGGTTCACCAGACACAGAATCAAGCTCCTGTCATGGCCATCACAGTCCCCAGACCTCAACCCCATTGAAAACCTGTGGAGTGAGCTGAAGAGGAGAGTGCAGATGAGAGGACCCAAGTCGCTGGATGATTTAGAGAGATTGTTCAAAGAGGAATGGTCGAAGATCCCTCTTTCTGTAGGCTCCCATCTTGTGAAACATTATAGGAGAAGATTAGGTGCTGTTTGGTTGGCAAAAGGGGGTTGTACAAAGTATTAACATCAGAGGTGCTAATAATTGTGGCATACATGATTTGATGTAAAAGAATTATCTCTTAATGTGGGATTTTTTCCCACTGAATAAATGCTCTTGAGTTAAAGGTTGTAATTTCCTCTCTTTCTCATTGTGGTCCTATATTATTTTGAAAAAAACTGAATTTATTTGAAGCTAAAGAACACATCTTAACCAGGGGTGCCAATACTTATGAATAGCGCTGTAACTGAGCATGATGACTGTATGGGGTGAGATGGATTAGATTTTTTTGTTTAGTTATATTAGTATCATCAGTGTCACATGTTTAAAAAGATGATGGTACAGGAATACAGGATTAATGAAGGACTCCGTATCAACATATTTGCTGTCATACATTCTTTTATCCTTGTCAGCTTCTACAAATTAAGGCCTTTCTCTTAATAGCTGAAAAACTAAGACTAAAACAAATTAAAAACTAAACTAAAACTAGTCAATTCCTCAAAATAAAAGCTAAACTAAAACTGCTTAATCACTTGTTCAGCTAACTAAAACTAAATAAAAATAAAAACTAATGAAAATTTCAAAACTATAATAACCTTGCTTCACACTCTACTCTGCCTTTCAGTTGGTTTCTGCTCCAACCATGACCCTCAAATACTCATTTAGCCTAATTATTTAATTATATTGCCTTATGCTAGAGAGACAGTTTAGAGTGGTGAGCTTACAACAGTAGAAGTATTAGTGTGTATAATTTATGGCTGATCATAAATTATACCAAGATAAGATCATAGCTGCATACCATAGCTGCAGTTATCCATATGTGTTTTTCGATTGGTTTCATGATTCTCGATATGGAACTATGTACTTCCTTGTCACAACCCTCAGGTGTTCTTAATTAGTTCCTCCCCATTTGCCACAGCCTGCATGTGTTTTAGTGGTTTTTTCTTCTTTATTGTTGACAATTATCTTGTTTCCTTCCTTGCATCCTGACGTTATCATTTTTATGCCTCGCCCCTTTGTGAATGTTTTGTCTATGATGGTTCATTGTGATTTCAGTATGGTTGCTGGATTGTCATGCTTTGTACCCTACAAGGCCTAGCAGTCATTTTATATCTTGTAGTATTGGGCTAAGCTCTCCTTCCATGTGTTTTTGGTAAATTAATGATTTAGAAAAATACGGTTTCTCTTTGGAGCTTTATTAATGGAAACTGGCCTTTACATTGGTCTCTAGGATTGGAGCCACATTCTTGTAAATCCATTGTTCCAGGCTGTACCCCAAAGTCAGATTATTCAGACCACCTCCCAATACTTCATTGGCCACCAGGATTGGAACTGCGTTCCTACAAAACTGTTTGGTTTGACGGTCAAGCAGTCCTGGGTGGAAGAAGGAAGCATTCCTCCCCTCCCCCTTGCCCATCATTCTGTGTCTGTGACCTGGCAAGTCCCTCCCATTTTTATGTTTTGAATGTCCCTCCAAGACCCCCTGTTGGTCATTCATTGGTTTTTCACTCCACTTGTATTTAATGTAACGAACAGCCCACTTTGTTCCAGCATAAACTTTTAAGAGCCCATTATGGGGGTCTCTTTCTCCTGATGTCAGGTAAAGGGCCACAGACTTCGGCAGTTGGTTTTTGTTTGTAACAATTGTTCAATTACTTGCTCATAATTTCACCTGCACAATAAATTTGAACAAAAACTATTGGCTTTAATCACTCAGTTCCACCAAACCTACTTCTGAGAGGGGTATTCTGCCTCAGGGCAGCCATTGGCCTGGGCCAGGACACACCCCTACCCTCTCCAGTCATTACCACCTTACTTGGACTGCCCCCCTTATCTGTTCTGGGCTACAGACTTTCCCTTTACTATTACAATATTCCTGGTAATCAGTACTCACTTTTGGATTGTACACTGTCAGGTTCCTTGTCTGGATCATAAGCTATAGAAAATCGGAGTTTGCAGTCTCTGGTCATGCAGCCATTATTTGAAATATACTATTTTTTCCCCCAAAACATTTCTCCTAAGACAAGGAGACTGTTATAATTGGCACTTTTCGAGAAAATAGTACATTTAGAGTCTCAAGCGGAATGAGTCATATTTTTGCTTTTGATAACTGTTGTAGGTCAGGTAAGATGCCAGGGATGTTAACAGAGGAAATTACAACCATGAATAACTAGAGTTCTGGTGTCATTGTTATGTGAATAATGGGCACATAAAAAGTTGATGGCCTCTTCCTACTGAGTTAATGGAAAATAAAGAATGAAAAGAGCAGACATGGAGAAGAACTTTGGATGACATGAATATTATAGATTATGACAATGCATCAACATGCACTTTGGTCCCAAAAATGACTTCTAAAAAAATGCAATTTTAACCCATTTATGCCTAGCGTCCTCACATGAGGACTGTTAAGAAAAAGTGTCCTGTTTGAATGACTATTAGAGTGGTATTTTGAAGCATAATAACATAAAAAAGTAAAAAAAGAAAATTCAGGCATAAATGGGTTAATGCATGTTTATCTGTAAAACTAATGACCAATGATAGCAATTTGCTTGGATTTAATTTATTTCTTTATTTATTTACTTACTTACTTATTTTTTCCAAGATAAATAGAGCAGTATTGTGTCCAAAGAGAGAACAACCAGATATACAGAAATACAGAAAACTCAACTCTTGAGCTGACCATGACATTGACAATGGTGACTGTATGTCAAGGGCATGACATGGTATTCTGTGGGTAATGGTTGTCATCTCAGATGGTATATTGTAGTGGGAGTATGGAAAACTGGAACGAAGCACCAGAGTCATGAATCATCCAAACTGGGACACGGTTTCCAAGAAAAGACATGCAACAGGAAATTACATCATTTTCATGCAACACTTTGGGCCTACTTATTGTTGACACATCTAAACATGGATCTATCAGGCACCTCCTACAGTATTTCAGCTGAAGCAAAATGTTCTCAGGATTCATAACAACACGGGGAGTCACGTTCTATTTAATGATTGGTGGTATACACAATGTGTCTAAAATTATGAGAATAACTGGTGCACAATACCATGCCAGGTAGCAAAACAAATGATTTCATTTGAGGCATTTTTTAAAATAACTTACAAAGCCTTCTGTATGTGGCAATTTTATGATTTTAACAATGAGCCAAGGCCAAAATATGAATAGAAAAAAAAAGTAAAAAATCCCTCAAGGTGCGGAAATAAAAAAATAGAAGCATTGAAAATCTTTTTTTGAAATGGCACTGTATTTCAGGCTGGACAGAAATAGCATTTCGATCACCTAGTGACTGCACTGCCAAACCTTACCATGGCTGATCTAAAGCAACTTCTTAAACCTAATTTAGTTCTTCTATCATGCCTCCTGATTTCAGTAAGAATGCATGAGCTTATAGGGAAATATGTTTAGTTTAACATACAAGAGTCGCGGCAGCACGGTGGCACAATAAGTAGCACTGCCGCCTCACAGCAAGAAGGGGCTTTTCCGTGTGGGGTTTGCGCGTACTGCCCGTGTTTGCTTGGATTTTCTCCAGGTACTCTGGTTTCATCCCACAGGCCAAAGACATGCATGTCAGGCTAATTGAAGACTCTAGGCATGAGTGTGTGTGTGTGTGTGTGTGTGTGTGTGTGTGAATGGAGTGCACACCCTGCGATGCATTGGCGACCTGTCCATGGAATAAGAAGGGATGTGGGCAGCAAGTGGCTCAGTCGGCATTGTGCTCTGCTCCAAACATCTCCACAGTCTCTGTGGGCTGCAGTTCTGCAGGCTCCAGGTTAGGTGAGGACAAGGGAGGAAGAGCTGGCATGGTTACACGATTCATCATAAACATTCGGGACTTCACATATCTTTCATGTAAATCTTTAAGGGATGTTATTCAAGTTTGAAGTCTTTAATTATGATGGCAGATCCCTGAAATATTTTGTTGTGAGAGGGAATACCCACACTCTTTCTATTGTCTCTAACACAGACACACACACATACACACACACATCCGCACATACCGTGCATATTACTGGGGATGGGAGATCTGAGTTAGGTTTGTCTTTCATGTGTGGAGCAGGATGTCTGAGGGAAAAATAACAATTTCTCCAGGTTGTGTCGACAGCCAGCTTTGATCTCATCTGCCGCAGACTCACACTGGCACATCACACTGCTTAGCTCTGCCGTTGCCATTCCACCTCCTGATGGTACGTCTAAATATATCCAATTCTCAGTCTTACCGAAAAAAAAAACAGGCTTCGTTTCCAATGACATTTCACCAATGTGCTGGATATTTGTGTTTTGTTGGTTTAGCAAGGGCCATAATTTGATGCTGTGTATTTACTTGCACTTCCATGCTCAAACTTTGGCCCATTCAAGCCTCTCAACTTGATCATGATCATTATTAGATAATTCATCTATAGAGACTGAACTAATAAACATAATTTCTGAGACACAACAGAAAGAAAATGGTTAGTCTGCTTCATGTTCTGGAAAATGTATGATTATGTCTAACCTGAGGCTGTAAAGAAGCCTATTCAGACATGCGAGGTGGCATATTCAAAACCTCTGAACAAAACACCACACACGCCTTAGTTATAATTCTGACTCTAAGTCTTATTTCTAATTCTACATTCAAATCGGAAACAATTTTTTTTATATTGGTTTAGAGAAGACACTGGCTTCCAAAAATATGTGTTGCCTGACTGAGATCATGTTTGGGGTTTAGTGCTCAGGACTTTTTTCAATAAACTCAATTTATTGAATGAATTGAAAGACAACATTTGCCTGGGATTCAAGAGAAAAAAATAAAGGCACAGAAAGACTGCATACTGTTTACATTCTGTACACTTTCACTCCAGTGACACAGATAAACCAAACCCCTGACCCAGAATGAACAACTGTGAGGCAGAAAATGAAAGGGGAGGGAGGGTAAGGTGAAGAGACAGAGAGACAGATGCACAGTGGGAGAGAAACCTATTACAGAAAGAGAGATAGCAAGAAAAAGACAGATTTAGGCAAAAGGAAAGAGAGAAAAAGAAAGCGATGGGGAGAGCAAATAAGAAACAGTGACAGAAAGTGAGGGAGAGAAAAACAGAGAGAGGGAGATAGAGAGAGAGCCTGTGGGGGCAGATACAGTCAGTCAATCAGAGACTGATCTTCTGAACTCATCTTCATCCTTCCAGTTCCTCACCCCACTCCCTCATGCTGAAAACCAGTACACCGCTGTGGACATCACAGTGTGCGCATGAAGAAAGTGGCTTTCTTCAGCTTGCCGGTGTTTGGATGAGGTCATGGGAAAATGTAGAAAGGTGAGGGAATGTCAGATGGTGTGTGTAAATGGCAGCACTGTCATCTTGGTCCCATGCAGGCTCTAAATAAAGAAAACTTCTCATGGAGAGTCAGGCCCTCCAACATCAGTCAGTTTACATCAGGATCAGCTTCAGGCGTCTACTTCCTCTTGGTGGGGCACATCAAGGTAAGAGGCCTTTTATTATGACCAAGCACGTCTCCAATCCACAGTTGCCACAAAAGGAGAAAAGCAACACCAGGAAAGCTCTGAATCTTCGTCCCTGCCCCGCCACATGAGAGAAATTTCCTGCAATGCAATATTCTGCCAAAATCATAACAATGATTGTTCTGCTGTTTGTGTGCAAATGCGGAAGTCACTTCCTGTCCTCTTTCTCCCAGGCCCGGAGAAGCCTTCCAGTATCTTCCGATCAGTGTAGGGACTGAGGAAGGAGATGGTGTATAAAGATGTGTCGAGAAACACTGTGCCTTATCAGTCATGTAAAACACAGAGAGCCAATCATATGGTGAAAATCCATGCTCACTCTTGAATGTAGTTTAGTGGGTCAGCTGCGTGACTGCGGAAAGGAACTGGCCTATGAGGAGCTGCTCAATCCTCAGGATTTGCCAGGGAGATGACTGGGCTCCAGACTGCAAGCAACTGTCTGTGTTGTGAAAATGCGAGACAGACTGAGGGTCAGAATGAGGAAGGAAAGAGAGAAAACCCAAGATGCTGCCTAGTTTGGATGATCCCCATTAGGCAGGGTGAAAAAAAAACACAATTTTTTTGTCCTCTCTTTGAAATTAATTCTTTAAGCCCTTGATGCAGTTCTACTGAAAGTATAACCAAAAAATTTGGGATGCTGCATAAAATGTAAATAAACACAGAGTGGAATGACCTGCAAATCAATAAAAGTTCACATGATTGAAAACAGAACAAAGACAACATATTAGATGTCACAACAGCAAAATGTTATCATGTTTTTGAAAAATCGCTGCTTATTCTGAATCTGATTCCAGATTAAGCATGTGCGAGAGATCTCGCTGAAACTTAGGAGAGGACAGGAACAGCTGAGCGAGCGGCGGAGATTAGAACAAGGCGATTGCTGAGAGGGAATTAGTCTACATTAGTAGCGGTGCAACTTTACAGATTTAACTAGAGTGCTCTTTAGTAGGTTAGTAATCTATATACATGGATTAGTTGTGTTAGTAGACTATGATACAAAATACAAATGTTAGTCTTAGTAATCAGAACAGAAAGACGAAGGAAGTAAACGAGAATCGAAGGAATACTTTAAACACCAGAATTTATTTAAATCACACGAAGTCAGTGGGCACGCAGACAGGGAAGACGGACTGAACCAACTCGATCACAAGACAGGGGAGACAAGTGCAATGGAGCTGAGAAATGGAATGAACTAAAAACCTGAGTATTACAAGAACCAAAAGGAATAAATAAAAGACAAAATCATGAACACAGAACATGAACATTAACATGACAAGGCAGAATCACAACACCTGTCTGGTCCTTCTTCAGCTGAAATTAACAATCAGCTGCAGTGACACAGCAGTCTGAAAGGGAATGAAAGCATAGCATAGCCAAGCTTACGCTGCACCTGATTCATGAAAATAGAACCCTTTGTCTCTAGATTTTGTTACTTCAGACCGCCATGGTGACTTTATTTCTCAAAAGCAATTATTGACCTATTTTTGAAAATTTCTGTAAAATCTCCGTGCGACACTTTGTTGAGAAGGTACATTAGAATAGCTGTAGTACTTTGCCAGGACACTGGATCAATTCCCAGGCAAGAGACTGTAGATACATAAGAGCCCGAGGCTGAGTCAGTACTGGTTTACAGTGTTGACAGTCTTGAGAGGGGCTACTGTTTACATACCAAATCTTTCTGACATTGTTGATCTTCCATTTTTTGCTCGAAGATATCCAGGTCCTGATAGCTTTTGAGGAGTAAAGTCACATCAGGCAAAATGACCTCTCCTGTGCTTGATCCAGAGATATTTGCCACTAATCTCTCCAGCATAGTCAGCCTGTCCTTAATCTCTGCCATTGTACTAACTAGATCTATCAATACCTAAAAAGGCAGAAAACAATTTAAACTGATCACAGAGACTGTTTTTAGCAGAATAACAGGCGTACCATAAACTGACATGGAAACTCTGTAGATTCTTCTCTCAAAAAGAACAAATTCTTAATGAGTAATAGCAAAAAGTAAAAAAATATTTTTGCTTCCACGATTTAACAGTTCTTTTTACAGCCTACTAAACATACCTGCTGATAAAGTGCCTCACTGGAGGGGGGAAGGATGGCTTGCAGGTAGAAGGTGACTCGCTGGTGGAGGTTGACTCAATGGTGGGAGGTGGCTTTGGGGTCGTGAGTTATGACCAGACGGTGGCAAATCCATGGGTGGTGGTGGGACTGGTGACCGCAGCCGTGACAGTATGTGACGGCCTCTGCCGTTTCGAAGGTGCAGGCTCAGGCTCAGATCAATGTAGCGTTTGGTAGGTTTACAAAAATGAGGAGCAACAATCCAAGAATGCATTCATAGTAGAATGACATAGGATCAATACCATGTCAAATTTTTGCTTCAGAAAACTGATTTTTCTTTACTACTAATTTGGATACCACTGACTCACTATAGCTGAATTGGGTGCTACAGAGGACAAGGACTGTTTCTCTAGCAAGAGAATTTTTTTTTTAAAAACTGCCAGATATACAATATGGCAGTGGTTGGGGAAAAAAAAGGGGGGGGGGCGGAAAACATCCCTTGAAACGAATGAGATTAGTGACCCGATTTCAATCAGTGTCCTTGGTCAACATGTTTGTTTCCCTTATAATGAAATGTTTAGGCGAGTGAATAATGAATTCTAAAAGAAAAAAAAGTAATTCACGTGCCTAAATAGGCAACTCTTCACGAAAAAAACCACTGTGGATTTTTCCGCGTTAAATTTTGTCAAATCCTAAGCAAGTCGTCAAATCTGTGCGTAGTGATTGTTTAATTGAAAAAGACTGAAATGCGCGCTTTTGCAGTCAGCTGATGCGTTTGATTTCTCATCTTAGGTACACCTGAGAGGGGAAAGATCAAGTGTCTTTTACCTGGGAAATTGACTGAAACCAGATCAAGACTAATAAGCAGTTTAAAGACATGTGAAGGTGCGTATTGGAACCACACGCGAGTACCAGGAAGTGCAGCAAAATTGGTTTTATTGGAAGCAACAGTAAAAAGTCCAGAATCCAAAAACACAATCCAGATGGCCAGAAACGGTTCTTTACCAGGGCAGCAATCACAAATCTCGAAGTCAGACAAAGCAGGTTCGGTACACAGGCAAGAAATTGTGGTACAAAGTCCAGAATCCAAAATCACAATCCAGAGAGACAGAAACGGTTCGTTACCAGGGCAGCAAACACAAAACTCAGTGTCAGGCAAAGCAGGTTCGTTACACGGGCACAGGAATATCAAAGACAAAGCCAAAATCAAAATCCAGGACGTTCCAGTCAAGAGTGTAACACAAAGAGTACAAGGCATAAAGGATCATAGCACAAGGGAAACGTTCTGACAAGAGCTGGTGGTGGTGAAATGATGGCTTAAATACACGTAGGGGAAGTCACATGCTATAGTAGGGAACAGGTGAGGTGGATCAGACTAATTAACAAATGAACGAACAAGAGGAAGTTCCTAATCACATGAAATTGGCAAAAGCCAAAACGCGGACAGGGATTACTCAGACAACCTATGACAAACAGTCGACTCCGGTTAGGGAGTTTTAAAGTGCACAGAGTGAGAGGCAGAACAGTGATTAACAAGGTACGGAGAATCTGCTGAAGCACAGCAAAGTAAATTGAGTGAAGGCAAGGAGTGGAGACTAGAGCAGAGCGAGTGCTGAGAGCTCGTTAGTCAATTAGTAATGTGCAGCTATACAATCCCTAGTGCTTGTTAGTAAGTTAGTACTATAAACAATGTTAGTTAATGTTAGTAATTTATCTAAAATAACAAACTGTTAGTATTGTTAGTAAAGATAGAACCGTAAGGCAAAGGAAGCAAACGAGAATGGAAGGAATGTTTGGAAACCCAGAAACTCAGAAATCACCTGACAGCGTGGCACACAAGACTGGAGAATATAACTGTCACATAACATATGACCAGACAGGGGAGACAATGTGCAATGCAGGGCATGAGAAATACAAAACCCAGAATGATAATCCAGACTGTGCATATGGGAAATGGCAGGCAAAGGGCATAAATAAAGACAGGCAAAATACAAAACATGGCATGGACTAAGTCAGAAAATATAGCTTGGAATCAGGGTCATAACGAAAAAATGGTCAAGCACAACAGAATCATAACAAGACATGTTTATCACCCTCCTTGTTCTCTGTCCACCACCTGTCGCACCGGTCGAGCTCTGTCGCAGTCAGTAAACTTTACATTTTTATCTTAAAAAAAATGTTTTTTTAAATAAAAGGCTTTAATTTTGTTCCTAATATGCAGGGTCATATATTTCTTTTAAACCTTTGAGTCTTTTTTATTTTAATTCAGCTTTTTATTTATTTTTCTCTTTCTCTTTCTTTTATATCTATGAGCCAATGGTTGGGAGTCAGCCATATTTTTACCAGCAACTGTTAAATGTTAAACTGTTCATTTTGGAACCTGCTATACCTTTTGAAACAACAATTATCTATTACAAATTATTGGTTTTTCTCGTTTAAAACAAAAAGTAACATTTGTTTGTGAGTTTTTAAGTGATCATGTGCAGACACAATCCAATTCAAATGATAATTTTTCATGCATTCTCTGCAGAGGCTATAAATGCAGAGTCTCTCTGAATTTCAAATTACAGTTTAAAAAAAGCCGCCAAAGCGTGGGAAATGACTTTGGGCTGCCTGCACAAAACCAGGATGGGCCTAAAGGTACAAAAGTTGCTCTGGACCCAAATGGGCTGGCCCACACTGGGCCAATATGGGCTTTCTGTGGGCAATCCGCTATTATGGGCTGCTTACAGAGGGCCCGTGGTGTGCTCAGAGCTTTGGGCCTTGCCTGGGCAAGCCAGCGATAGGCGAGCCCCCTAATATACAATGACGTATTGCCGTTATACTGTAACATAATCACGAGTTGGCTCCTCGACAATGGAAAAGCAAACCCGTTTGCAGGAGTTGCACAGGTTGAAGCAATTATGCACCGGCACCAGCACAACACTAGCACCAGGTTCTTTCTGGTGCAAAAGGGGTAAAATTATGCTTGATTGTCATTCATCAGCTACACACGTACTTACGATCAAATCCGAGTTTTCTGCAGCTTTCATGAATCTGGTGTAGGTTTTTAGTACCATGGGATTTTATGTGTAAATGTATCCATAAATTTACTAATGTTTCATGAATGAGACCCATTGTGTGCATTAGTTCTGTTACTGTGCAAAATACTGTAGTGTTGTTTTTCAGTATTAGTATCCCAGCAGACATTATACCGCCACCTGAGAGCAGGTTCCTGCAACACAAAGCTTTTACGTTAACAACACAATGCATCTTTCATTTTCATTCATGCAGTGTTTGGATTTAACATCTGGCTCTGTGTGTCTCTTGAATGTAAACTATAAAAAGACAGCTTTTGGCTTTGCATTTGGCTTTGCATTTATAAAGTTTATAAGGTCTTATAACCTTGTGAGGAGCTGGTTGTGATGATAATTTCATTCATGCACTACTGACAGTGACACTGCTGATGCTACCTTGCTGAAGTCGACACCAGTACTGTATTATATTATGGCACTGTTGCTTGTATAAATATATACAAATATAGTATTTTCCTGTATAATTATGGAAATACTCAATAATTTCAGTTTAATGGAATGACAAAATTTTATGTGACAATGAGGTTTCACAATCATAACCTCAAAATAGGGAGCATTGAACAAAGCAAAATATTTGCCGCCAACTTCTATTTTCATTTAAATGAATGAATAATTATTACTTTCTTGTGCAACAGGAATGCTTTTGGTGGTATTGTAGTTCAGTAAGAACTAAATACTTTGTACAAGACTGTGAAAAACCAGCAGGTGGACCCACCTGAGAGTCTTTGAAAAACACAGCTGTTCACCACAACTTGACCCTCTTTTCACCTTGCAGTCTGGCTGTAAACTGCACCGTCATGAATCATTAATATTGTACTTTTCCCAGGGTAAGGGTTTCTACTATTTGGTCACTGTGGTGCAATTTCTAATATGCATAGCGGTCACCCATGTGCAGTGCAATTTGCATTTATAAAATATACATATTACTAATTTATGCAGCTGCATAAAGGCCCAGATCCCTGTCTGGGAATTCAGACTACAAGTTTCTGGATTACAGAAGATCCTTTACTACCCCACTGCACCTGTGGGTCTTTACAAGATATAATTTCACATTATAAAGGCAGCCAACTAGACTGGACCTTCTGGACATGATGCTGCAGCTCAAAACACACATTTAATTCTATAACACTGATGTACAGAACAGCATCACAGTGGTGAAGCAAAGTCATCAGGATTAATGCAGGCCTTGAGAACAACATAGGAGAAGTTGCTAAATAGAATTTTTAGCTATGCTGCCTTCCTCCCAATCTTGAGCAGATATGTATGCATGGAGCATTCCTTACTACTATGAGCAGAAATACTCCCACAATCCCAGGAAGACCAATGTGCCACTGCTTTTCCACCACCTCCTTTGACAAGCTACTTGAATTTATCCAGAAACAATGATACATTGATATAAATTTATAATGTTCAGAATGTTATTACTCTGCAAGCCATCTTGGATCAAGCAGAGTGAGCTATAAATGCATACTATAATGTCATTTTGCATTAGGTTCACAATGTTCTTTGAACGTTGCATCACTCAATAAGCTTTGCCAGTTTGCAATGAATTAGATGAACTGTTGTGAAGAATAGTAAAATTTTTCAGCATGTTGCATCATCCTTGGCATGGTTGCCGCTGTTTTGCATTTTGTTTTAAAAAAGTAATTTTTACCCTAGTGATTTAAAAGTGTTGATTAGATTTTCCCCATATGTCTGCTTCCTCACCAAAATGTAAGACAGGAACAATCAGATATTACACAAACAAGATTTGGTTCTTAGAGCAATTTGTCCTTGCAAAGGCCAGGAGGGAAATATAAAGCCAAAGGCATTGCTAGAGCATAATGTGTATGTGTAATGTCCCCAGAGCGTGGCGAATTCTTTGCTGTATGAACTCAACTACTAGCTACAAATGCTGATCCCTTTCTGCAGAGGAGCAGATTGTAGACGTGAGCATCTATCAACCTGCACAACTGATGCATTTAGTTGCTGTATCCTGACAATTTTTATTTATTTTATTTAACCCATATTTTACCAGGTAGTCCCATTGAGATCAACGATGTCTTTTTCAAGGAAGACCTGGCCAAGATAGCAGCATGACAAGACGCAAAATGTATATTGAATATTCATGAGTAAGGGGTGCCAATGAACTTTTTAGAATATGGACATTTTAAGTCCCACCTCTGTTACCCAGGAATTGAATGAATTAACCTCCTCAACCAAGCCTGATCTGCAAACCACTTGACATATTTGCAAATAGCATTAATCCTGCAGTTGATAAAAATTACCTTTCACAATAAAAAATGTTTCCATCCAGATTCCATCGAAGCTACAAGCTAAAGCCACGATAGCCCAAAGGTGTGGCAATTTAGTTGTGAAAAAAAAATCTGCTTTCTGAAGGAAAATTCAACATGGCATTGATACTATGTCATTCTACTGCCCATTATAGCCATCAGATGTTAAAAATACAAATTACCCTTCCATTGATTTATGTGTAGATATGTCCCTTGAAGAATTCTGTTGTCAGCCATAGCCGCAAACAATCTCACTGGGAAACACTGATTAGTAACTGCTGACTTTTTTGTGATGCCCCCACTGATCTATATAAAAGAACTGGATAGCTGATGACGTCATAATATTGAAGTAACTGTGCCGCCATATTGGTATGCTCAACTATAATCTCTCAGAACATTACTCACATTCAACACGCTGCAGCCAACGATATAATAAACTGAGAAGATATCTTTTCACAAACATGGAAGAGGTGCTATTTTCTGTTTCCTCCTCAGATTGACCTGACTGTACGAAAAATGCCTCAAGGACCGCAGATTTAACTATAGTAGGCAGCCGTTGTACGTGCCTTTAACAATTTCAATGGACAATATCAGCATTTGACAGTACGACCAATGAGTGCTTTCCATAGGAAATCTATACGGATTTTTCTACATCTCGCCTGAGTGGGGCAGTGGTACAACGAAATTGAAATGCAAAGCCATTAAGACTGAAGAAGACAAGACGTCAATCCTGCACGCGTTCTTATTATTCTGTGTGGGGGGATTTAAAAACTTCATGAAAAAATAAAGTAGCCGCAAGTTAGCATCTTGTCAACCATTGTCTTTATTTTAGAAACACAGGGTGTGAGATTCAATCGCGCACAACGCATATGCAACTTGCGCTGTCTTAACTCAGTAGCTGCCGCGAAGCTAGGCTAATTTTCCTATGAAGCGAAAGTGAGTTCGCTGAAGAGAACACAAAGTAAATTTATCAAGGTCTCTAAATCAGCGTTCACATGAGAAGTGAAGTGAGTTGTGCGTTGTAGAACCACCTGCCATTCATTGTCGAGTGTGAATCACATTATCTATTTAAGTAGCTATAACGTTACATCCTCATTGATAACCTGGCTGAATAACATTTGTTAGTCAATGGTAATTGAGTGTCAGCGGAACAGTAGCCTTTTTAAGTGCTGGCATAAATTTGCCTTAATGATTAGACCAGTCAACCTGGTTTCGTTGTCTAGTTAGTCTGGTATAATATTACAGACAGCGTTACACAGCAGTTTTACTGGATTATCTAAGACATTGATTGATCTCGCTAAATTCAGTTCGATAATCTAGGTAGCTTTAGGCTTGCCTGATGGATCACATTAGCGAACATTAATTTGAAATGTTCCAATAATAACCGTTAGCTGGGCTAACAATGACACATTGCCTGATTTGGCTTCTCTACACAAGGGTTAAAGATTTTGTCTATGCTAATCCAACAGCATCACAATATTTCAGCAGATAATTCAGCCATATTTTGAACCACCTGCTCCACCTCATCTTAAAAATGCTCTACTGTTATCAGATCTCTGGATAGTAAATGCCATTTGAGTGTGTAAAATCACTGTCATGTCTAAGTTATCAACCTCAATCCAATGATCCAAGCTTTCTGATGTGGTACATTATCCTACTGGGAGTATCAAGTTTTTAAGACAGGCATACTGTATTAACTTCTATAGGCAGATGTAGACACCTGCGGTCATGGAGCTGCTCTACTTATGCACGCAGTTTCATGATTCTGTCACTAGGATCAGTTATTGAATATTCACTAGCAAGCCGAGCACGAACCCAGTTTTGAATATGGACAAGTAAGGTCCTGTCGATGTTTCCAAGTAATTGCATGAATTAAACTCCTCAGCTAAGCCTGATGTGCAAACGGCTCAAAGAACTTGTCCATAGTATCTATCCAGCAGTTCAAAAAACAATCTCTTGGAACAAAAAAAAAAAATCATTGTCCTTTGTAGCAACCTCTTCAGCTTTAGTGAGCCAATGGTATGTCAATTAAGTAGTCACAAAAAATCTGTTTTCTGAAGCAAAAATTTGACATGGTATTGATGCTGTCATTCTAATATCAATTATCGTCATCACATATCAAAAATGCATAATTCCCTGCCGTAGATTTACATGTAGATCCCTCCTTCACCGAGTTCAGCACTCCCTTACATCCTACCACATACTCTCAGTGATTAGCCTCTCACTCAGTTGCTTTACTTGGGCTCATCGCCATAACGCAAAGTTACAGTTTACGCCCACATGAAACTTCCAAGGTAATGATCCATTGATTGACATGTTTCTTATTCAATTTCAGAGAGGATAAACTTTCCACAGTAAGTGAAAGACATTGATTGGACAATCAGAAAAGTATGGAAGTTTTTGTGTAATAGCAACGTAGGTTGTATTTTCTTCACGTTGCGCACTGTTGGGCAGCTGAAAATGACGCGATTTCAAAGAAAAAAAAACTTCCAAAACTGGCTTGAAGTGATGAGTTACATTTACAAGATTTCAATGAGGTACAGACATGGTCAATGGGAATTATTCCAAATGAAACAGTACTGAAGGGTTCCTTCTACGGGATAGATCTATGTCTTTGGTGGACGAATTCAATGAAAAAAGGTTTTTTCTTCATTTTATGAGTATAAGTGCAAATGCATTTTTTACTTATGACTGGCTGTTTTTATTCTCGGTTTACCATAGCCATGATGATCTCAGTGCTTGTTTGCCTCATTTGTTAGTAAGAGTAACCATTAGTCTAATAATAGCACGAGGTGGTATTTTGCTCAATGTGGCTTTTTGTTTCAGAATTTATACCGAATTGAACTAAATTGATTGCTGAGGTTTTGGCTCGTTTAAAATGTCAACAGCTCAAGCACTTCGGTAGACGCCCTACCATGTTCCTTGTGCTTTTCTGTTCAATTTTGGGAAACATATTGCCTGCTTTTTTCCTTATGGAGGAATGTCTGTTTTGTTAAAATAAGGTAGATTTCAGATATTACTGTGTTATTGAGTCCTTCTTATTCCTTATAAGGTGCGGAAAGTGTTTATATAAGCTTGCGAGCTCGGATGTAGGAACTGCTAGCTATTCATAGCAGTTCCTTTATTGAGTATGTGAGCTGGTTTGCGGGACTCCAGAGAAAAATTGTCGGAATTCTACACTTTATCATGGAGAAAAGGCATGTTTTGGGGTTGGAGAGGTTACTGGTGAGTATTGATGTCCAGCTACACCTAACTCATGCTAAATTAAACCATGAAACATCAATTAATATTGAATTTCATGTGTCAAAAGTTGATTTGTGTTAAAAATATGATTATTGAGTGATTTGACAGTTATCTTGGGGGCTCTGAGAGTTTGGGGAGCCACCTGGCGAACTGTCTGATTTGGCTCCTGAAGAGTAGATCATTTAGAATTTAATGCTCAGATAATTATACTTGTGATCTAGGAGTTTATGATCCCAGAAATGTACTGTTTTAACAGCCATTTTTCAATTTTTTTTTCAAAGTCAATGCTGAATTTTTTCTCCAGCAAAATCATGAAAATCAACAAACTTTAATTCTAAATGCTGCAAGGGTCTTGTCTCAGTTGAGCCATATTCCCATCTCTATGAAGGTCAAATCTTGAATTATAAAGCATTATACTCCATTACCGACTAGTTTTTTGCTGTTTGTCACACAAAATAAATCAAATGAACAAAATTAGCTTTTTTTGTTGTTTGAAGTACTAGGGAGGACCCACACAAAGCCATTTAAATTGTAACTCTATCTTACTTAGTTTTGGCGCTGTGACACAAAATGCACCGATTTTGTAACTCCGTTACCATGTGATCTGGCCCATATGTACCTCATTTCCTAATATCAGGGCCGCTCCGTACTTGTATGTCCAAATGCACATGAACATCTCTGTGCACGTGTGTATATTTGCCAATAGATCTGCATGTTCTCACAAAGCCCCAAACCCCTCTTATTACTCAATGCAAAATTAATAGGTGCACAGCTAATATAAATATGGTCACATTTGTAACACAATGATCATGTATTCAAACAACAGTAATTTACACTTATTCACTCATGCAAGACTAGATTTGTGCTTCCAGTTCTCTCTATCTCTCTGATAGGCACATTCTGCACTGTGCTCCCAATACACAAAGCAGAAAAAAACAAAAGCCTCTGACTACATGATCTCCCGTTGCTAAGACCAATTAGGTGATAAGACTCTGAATTACAACACGCAGCACACTATGGGCTTCTCATTAAGCACAGAATGACCACACTAATTGAATCAGAAGTGGCTGCCTACAACATGCCAGTGAGCGGCACTGTTCCTCTCCGCAGCCTTTTCATCCACATATCACCTCACAGTGCAGTCCTATAAATGAAATGTATTTCTCCATCTCACTTAGAGTAATTGGAAGGACCTCAGGATTGGCCAGCATTATTTGAAAGCCTCAGTGGATATCTCCCCTCTTTTACACTGCTCATATATACCCTGGCGTCCACTGAACTATGCGGCCCTACACCATGTGGCTGCCATATTTTCCCCAGTATTATACTCCTATAGTAACCATGCAATAATCTTGAAAATACAGAGCAGAAGAGGTAATACTTACATATAAGTCTCTCTTCCCTTCCCTAACTCACTAGGGGCAGTAAAGACCTTGTTCCATGTGTGGCCTGATAACATCTCCACATTAATCCGTGTCAACAGAAGTGTGTCTGTGAGGCAGGAAGCTGTAGACTTGGCCATGGAGCCTGTGGCCTCTCCTCTTGTCCCTCTCTTCCGTACCGGTGGATTGCTCTGGCAAGCGGGTCCTCTGGCTGGAGGTAAACAGTACAGATAATGTCCCCCATCCCCCAGCCCCCTCCAGCCTCAACACAAAGCCACCCACAGATTCAACATGTTCAGGAGACTCATTTTGCTCTAGCCAACCTAACCTTTCACAGTATAAAAAGTACAGAAAATCCCTACTTTCAGTTTGCCAACAAGATTTGAAAACACCCATGTAACTAGGCCACATGATGCTGTGTATTTTAAACAGTAGGGCTATTTGTACTGTAAGGGGGAGAGGGCCCTTGGCTAGACATACTGCAGATACAATCAGTTCTACTGCAGCCAGCAAACCAAATAGCCAGTGCAGAGTATTGGTAATAAAACTGAGCTGGAAACACATATTGTAGGGAACTGTTCAACCCCTGCATTTCTGAGCAGTATGTTTTCTATTAGTCTACTCACTGAGAAAGACTTGGGTCTCGAGCAGGGTCACTGTCTTGGCTTGCAATATGCTGTTGTGAAGTGTAATTTATATTAATAAATGCAATGAAAAACATGTTTCAGACCCATGGGCAATGCTACGGTGGTGCTTGCTGGGGCTATAGCACCAGCAGAGATTTCAATAGCACCAATGTATCACCACCAAGAAAATGACTGAATTTTCACATTTAAATTCTGGCTAAACTTTGTAAATTTTTTTTTTTGAAGTAATTAACTCTGCTCTGGTGGTCTAAGGTCAGATCCACTCTACACCTCTTTTGTTGTAAGTTCGGTTTGAGCCGCTTATAGATCCCCATTGAACACTACATCGGTGACAGGGTGCGCTCAAGTGAAGTAGCTGTCCCAACACCGTATCCAACCGGGGTAAAATTCGTTTTTCGTTTTCGCCTACTTTAAAATCACATTTTCAGAAACACTTGCGTGCCAGTCGATGTTATTTTGGTATCAGTGTTTCTTCACTTCATTGTACCCAGATTGAGCATATTTGGCGTCAACCGAATTATTTATATTGAATCATTTGGCTTACGCCAACGTTGTTCAATGAAGGTGCTAGTCAAGTCTAGAGACTCTGACAAGTTTCACCTTTCAAAACGCTGCTCATCAAAATGATCACTACACAGCTCTAATCGAGGGAATGGCGAAAAGTTCCTTCTCCTGACTTGTAGCAGTTGAGCCCTTCTTACTGTCAACGTAATCTCCGCGACGGTAAGGTTACCCAGGTAGCTAGATAGCTGGTGAACGTTAACAATCGCCAGCATTTGCTTTTAGTCAGCGGTCTATTCAAGCCCATGGGATAGCTGATAGCTTGCACGCAAACACGATTTTCTCCAGTAAATGAATAAATTTGCGTATCTACGATAACTTGCGCATGAAACTTTTCATTACTGCCCTTCAAATGAATATTGTTGCAAAATGCAGCCGTACTGTTTGGTTTTACGAAATGAACCAATCGCGAAAACCAGTAGAATACAAAAAGGAGGCTTTATTTCTGAAGGGGGAAACCCCCCAACAGAGCTGGCAATAGTAAAATGTCTGCAATCCAAAATCAGAGTCCAATGGGCGAAATCATACACAGGGCACCAATCACAAAATCGTTGTCAGACAAAAAGAGGTCGAAAAACAAGAATGCAGCAAAAGTACAGGGAATCGGCAAACTCGGTGTCTAGGGCGGTGCAGTCAGAAAGATAAATCACTATGAATCAAGGCGAGAGAAGCGTAGCACAGGAAACAAGGAAGAATGATCTGACAAGAGAGTGAATCAGACATCTTATATACACATCTGGGAGAACACATGATCGGGGAACACAGGTGCAATGGATCAATAATCAAGGAGTAACACATTGGGAATAAACTAATTACATGAATTTAGCCAAAGCCAAAACGCAGACAGGTATAACAAGACAAACCCATGGGCAGACAAACAGCGCCAGTCACGGAGTACTAAAAGTGCACAGTTTCGAGAAAGGAAAGCACAAAGCATTTGTGGAGACCCAGAGATAATTAGGGAAAGGCAAGGAGGCAGAGACTAGAATAGGACAACTGCTGAGAGATCATTAGTCAATTAGTAAGTGCAGCTATACAATCCCGAGTGCTTGTTAGTAAGTTTGTCAAAATATACAGGGTTAGTGTGGGTTAGTAATTAGCGAAAACAACAAACTGTTAGTATGATTAGTAAGACAGTAAAAGAGAGAGGAAGGAAGAACACGAGATAATGAAAGAAGATTGAATCCCAGAAACCAATAAATCACCCGAATGAGTGGCACGCAAGACAAGGGACCGTGAGCAAAGGTACACACCAGACAAGACAGGGGAGACAAAGTGCAAAGCATGGCAAGGAAAATAAACATGGCTATAAAACAAAACATGGCATGGAGACTTTGATAGACTAAAACATGAAAACAATAAAACCAGAAATCCAAAATACCAAATACGCAATACATAATCTAAGAATGGTCAGAAGCAGGCAGTGGTCACTAAACACAAGAATCAATAATCATGGCACAAGGCCAGGCACAGAACTTGAACTAGACATGAACATAGGCATGGCAAAGACATGGTACATGGGCAAGGCAAAGACAGAAAATGCAGGACCACAACACGTACATCTTGGCATTTCAATGACTTGTTAACTTATTTAGCCTAATATTGCACTCATTATAGCAAACCATTCGTTTTACTCAGTGTCTAAGTGTCCGAAAGTCGGACAGCGTTTTAGTATAACTCCGTGTCCGACAGTCGATTACTGTCGTTTTTAATTTCTTCAAATCTACTGAATTTTTTAGGTAGGCCGATTAAACGTGAATGTCTTGATAAGAGGGCTCAGTTCTTCAAGATGACTACCGAGAATCTCAATCAATGTTTCCGTTCAAGCTCTGCTCAATAAAGTGAGTCGACATTGGCGTGGGACTTTGTGCATTTATGACAAATTTAGCAACTGTCGGATAGAGATCCTAAAACACTCTGTGTCCAAAAGTCATAAAAGTTCTAGGCTAATTTTTCGAGTATTCCAGCAATTATTAGACGTGCAAACTTGGCCATGTTTGTGTTTGACCTTCACAAAATGAAAGTTGATAGCTATTGACTTTTCTTGGTCTTTTTATTCGTCTGTTTTCTTCCGTTGAAGACAAGTCTATATTCGGTCTCTCTTTTGGAAATTAGTCAGATGGATCGAACAGATTCACGCTTTATTTCCACACCAGAGATAAAATAGTGCTCGTAGTCAGTGAGCAAATCAATTCCATGACCATTGACATTGTCAATTAAATATTGCATGCACGATCAAGACTGTCGGACACGAAATGCTCCATGTCCGGCAGCCACCAAAAAGTAAAAGTATTAATATGAGAACAGATTTATAACGAAATAAAGAATAAAAATATATCACCAACAAACAGAACATCCAAAAAAGATGGCCCGCAAATAAATAAATCGCAGTGTTCATTGGATGTTCTGTTTGTTGTTAAACTGTTTTTTTTTTCTTTATTTCGTGATCAACCGTCCTCTTTTTTGGGGGGGCCGTCGGATACGGATAATTTTGCATTTAATGCCCGACAGACATCTTACGGACTTTGTTGTATTTATAAAAATGGCCCAAATAAATTGATTGCAGTGCCCATTGGATGTTCTGTTTGTTGGTGGTAAACATTGGTTTCAGTTGAAAAGCACCCATTTAATGCTGATTGCTGGATTGGTGTAATTAATGATGTGCACTCTGGCTCGGATGCTTTGTTAGTTTATTTTTTATGCTCTTGTGTACCCGGGGTGTCTTCTATGTTGCTGTATTGTTTGTATGTTAAATACAAAATCGCTTTAGTTTAGTGAAGCAATAGAGGCATTGGTAAAAACATATCTGAAACTACTCGCGAATGGCGCGCATCTGGCTTTTGCGCAAATACAGACTACCACACGATACATTCAGCCCCATCACTGAATGATTCAGCCCCACGATAGCACCAGGAAGAAAAAATCTCTGGCGCCGCCACTGTTTAGACCTTTGTTCAGCTTCATTGTTTTTTGTTACATCCACCAGTACATCAGCACACACAAATGTGAAATGAGCGGTTTATCATGAATAGAAATCCTTTATGCAAGCAGTAATAATTTGTGAGAAATCCAAGTAAAGCAGAATTAGCCATTCTTATTTTCATGGTCCAAGTAAAGAGAATCTTCTTATATCCTGATAGTGTAATGGGTTCAGCTTCTACAGTCGCAGGCTCAGTCCATAAAAGGGAGAAAGGGAAGGAAGGAGCAAGAGAAGTCATGCCTCTGTCCTTTGATCCTTCTCACGGAGATGTGGTTAGAAGGCCGGGTTACTCCGGAAAGCACAGGGAGCGAAGGAGGTGACTTGCAATTTAAAGCCCCTGAAGATGTGTCGGGGCTTTTTTAGATACGGCCAGCTGTTTGCCAGCTTTTCCTGTTTTGACGGCTTCTGTCCTACTGCAAAAACAAAGTGTTTGTTAAAAAGCTAAATTGGCATCAAAGCCTTTTTGTGTGCAGTCTGCAGAGGAAGAAAAGGCAGTGACTCACCCACTTGCTAGCGTCATCCCTCCATTCATCTTTCCATATTCACACTCCATCTAAAACACAACAGTGCTACATATTCACGTGTCTGGAATCACAGCATGCACTTTTATCGTGAGGCAATATTTAGTTTTAGCACTTAATTTCTCCACACTCGCACGCACACAAACATACACACACACAGAAATGAGAACAGAGCAAAGCAGACTGCTTTCAGAGTGGCATAGCTATGAGATCTTTTTGACTCAGGAAGCAATTGGTGACTAAAGACCTGTAAAGAACTGAAAGTAAAAGGTACTGATACTGTGGTTCTTATTGTACACGCTATCCAGTTAGTCAAAACTGTTCTGTAAAAACAGGCACAGTCTGCAAAAAATTTTTGAAACTTTTGTAGCCTGCACTCCACTTCATTGCAGGAGAATATACAGCAGTTTATCAAAATCCACAGCAAGTATAAGCACTGCTGTCCTAACATAAGCTTGCATGATTATACTGTGCTGTCCACCACATTTTGGAACCCTTGGTAAATTTGCTTTTTGAATTAATGGCATCATTATTCATCTTCTTGATATTTCATTCAAAATATTAACACAAATACTGTATGCGTTTTTTTTTTTTACTAAAACAACATGATTATCAAATGTATGTACTGCCTGGCCAAAAGGTTTCGCATTCTAATATTCTGTTGGACAGCCTTTAGTTTGATCACAACATGCACTCCACGTGGCATTGTTTCAAAAATCTTATGCAATGTTACAACATTTATTTCTGCCCTGAGTTCTGTTATATTTTGGCCAAGATTGTGTATTGATGAGGGGAGAGTTAAACCGCTCTGTAAAGCCTTCTCCAGTACATCCCAGGTCAGGACTCTGGTGGCCAATTCATGTGTAAAAATGATTCCTCATGCGCATTGAACCACTCCATCACAATTTTCGCCCGAAGATTCATGCCATTGTCATCCAAGAATATGCTGGCACCACTAGTGATTAAAAAAATCCATTGATGGGATAACCTGGGTATTCAGTACCTTCAGATAGTCGGCTGAATTCATTTTATTGCAGCAAAATGCAGCCATTGCTCAGGAATAGGGTACATTTGGACACATCAGACCACATGACCTTTTTATTGCTCCAAAGGCCAAATTTTATGTTCCCTAGCAAATTGAAGTAATTTTTTTCCCCCAACTTGCCTCTCTAACAAGTTGGATTTCTTGTGGCAAAGTAACTGTTTATTCCCAATCTTGCAAGATCTTGTTGCATTGTTCATGTGGAAATGCTCATATTGTCACAATTAAAAATAGCCCTTTATTCACCCTTATGAAAAATTACCACAAAATACTACAGTTAAAATAATATAGTTTTCTACAGTAACTATGGGGTCTTAGCCGAATTACTATAGATTTGCTATAGATATACTATAGTGATTCTGTAGTTTACTATAGTGATGCTAAGGTAAATCACATAAGTTAAACTCAACCATAGTAAACTATATTCTTCAACTTCAACTTCAAAGAACTTTATTTATCCGTTAGGAACTTCATTTGTGCAGAGCATCAGTGCGTGTACAGTTCACATAACCAGGAAACACAACACAATATACCGCAAGCAATCAACAAATAAACAGTGAAATTGGAGAGAAGAAAGAAGAAAGCCTGTCAGCATGATAAACACGGGTAGGATAAAAAACAATTGTTAAAATATAGTCAATCAATCAATAAATAAGTAAATAAATAAAAGCAGCAATCCCTGGTCGGGTTAAAGGATTCACATGTACACATACTTACACAAGTACACACATACTGTAAGTCAGGCATTCATGAGCCGGATGGATGTGGGCACAAAGCTTGACATGGCTCTCTTAGTCCTGAATGTGAGTGATCTGTATCTCAGACCTGAGGGTAGCAGACTGTAATGGCTGTGCAGTGTGTGAGTGATGTCTGAGGCTATGTGTGTACCTTTTAATTTAACCCTTCTGTTGTAAATGTGGATGAGTGGTTCCTGCTCCAGACCAATTATTTTACTGCTCGTCGTTATGATTTTGTTTAGTGGGTTGCGATGGATGTTAGATAGTGAACCAAACCAGGCTGATATGTTGAAGGTGATTACGGATTCAATGAAACATTTGTAAAAAGCTGTCAGGACTGACTGATGAACCTGGAGTCTGCGGAGCTTTCTCAAGAAGAAGAGACGCTGCTGACATTTGGAGAAGATGGTTTCAGTGTTTGATTGGAAAGTGAGTCTGTGATCAATTATTGTCCCAAGGTATCTGTATGACTCAACCCTCTCTACCAGCTGGTTGTTGAGTGACAGAGTGGAGATGATGGTGGGGTTCTTGCGGAAGTCGACAACCACTTCCTTAGTTTTTGAAGGGTTGAGATCGAGGCAGTTCCTCCTGCACCACTCTGCAAAAATATCCATCTCAGACTGTAGCAGTCCTGGCGTGTACGTAGTGTCCATGATCACAGTGTCATCAGAGTATTTAATGTATGTTATACCTGGATTAGTGCTCCTGCAGTCATCGGTGTACAGAGTGTACAAAACAGGTGAGATTACAGAGCCCTGTGGGGCTCCCGTGGAAACCGACCTGGATGAGCTGAGGTGACCATTGACTCTGACCCTCTGTTGCCTGTCAGTCAGGAAGGAGAGGATCAGGTGCGTATTGACATCCATCTGAAGTAGCTTATGTCCCATCAGGTGAGGTTGCACAGTGTTAAAGGCGCTCGAAAAGTCCACAAACACCAGTCTGATGAATGACTTGGGCTTCTCGAGATGAGTGTAAGCACCATGGAGCAGCGTCAGCACAATGCACAATATCAATGATATTCAATTACTTTAGTGTATTTGCAACAAACTATAGTTTACCGTAGAAAACTGTAATTTACTATAGTTCACATCAATTTCACTGTAGTAAACTATAGTTAACTATGGTAAATTTTTATAAGGACAACTGTTGATTTTTTTTTTCATTTATAATTAGCCTCCACCAAGCTCATTTCTTCCATAAGGTTGATGGTTCACCACTATACTGAACTTGTAGGTTTTAATAATGCGCTGATCTCACAGTTGATCACAGTTGTATTCATTCCTTGATCAGGCCAATAATTTGCCACCCTTTAAACACAGTAATATCATCTCCACAACCATGGAATACATCTTCTGACTTGACTGTTTAAGAAATTAAAAGCTACATGCTGTATCAGTCAGTGTTGAAAGAGTTGATGCTAGCTAAAACATATTAATCATTGCAACGATGATTCAATCAAAGGCTCTGAAGTATTGTCTGATTTAAATCCAAAAAATGATTTTCATTGGCCAGACAGTGTATGTTATCTTGAAACAAATTTTTCTCAATTTTACTCGAAAACGCGTGCAAAATTTTTTGGATCCCATTTATTCAATACTTTATACAGCCTCTCTTTGCAAAGACAGCATCTTCAAGTCTGCTCCTTCAGTGTATAATGAGGTCCAAGATGACAAGCCTTGGGTCACTGGACTCTAATTTCGTAGACCAGGCGCAGGCGCGGCGAATGGAGGGTGCGCCGCGCCAACGGGGTGTGTCTAGGCGTATGTTGCAATATCGTGCCCGGTGTAGCCTGGCGCAAGTACTCCTCTGTCCCGCCTCTGCCCCGCCTTCCAGCGCAAGTTGGCAAAGAAGGCGTGTTTGGGTGTAACACAGCCGAGACAAATATTGCTCATTGGAAAGAGAAACGATGGATAGCGTGTTCCTATTATTACAAACTGTTGCCGCTTAAAATTTTGGGATTAACATTAATGGACAACAATGCAAGATACGTTACACATTTATTTTCCATATGTGATCTTAACTCAGTACGAGATCATAGCAATCAGGCTGCATTCCTTTCCCCCACTAAAAACGATCAAACCTAAGTGACAAAAATAGTAGCCTAGTATTAAGCTGCTTGCACACTGGACGCAAAACGAATTTTTCGCTCAACAGATTGCGTTGAAAGCAGTGTCGTGTGTCCGAAAGTCTGGCAGGGTTGTAAAATATCTCCGTGTCCGACCGTCGATTATTGTTTTTAATTTCTTCAAATCTACTGACTCTATTAGATATGAAACGTGAATGTTTTGATAAGAGGGCTCAGTTCTTCAAGATGAGTGCCGAGAATTTCAATCAATGTTTCTGTTTAAGCTCTGCTCAATAAAGCGAGTCGACATTGGCGCGAGACAATGTACAATGCCTCCGTGTCTGACAGCCAAAAAGAAAAAAAAGAAGACGATTAGAACAGATTGATAACGAAATCAAGAATACAAAGAACATTTTAACAACAGAACATCCTACGAACACTGTGATTAATTTATTTGCGGATCATCTTTTTTGGATGTTCTGTTGGTTGGTGATGCATATGTATTTTTATTCTTTATTCCGTTATAAATCTGTTCTCACATTAATACTTTCATTTTTCACTGGTTGCCGGAGTATTTTGCATTTCGTGTCGGACAGTCTTGATCGTGCATGCGATGATTTATTCACACTGTCAATGGTCATGGAATTGATTTGCTCTCTGATTGCAAGCACATTTTATCTCTGCTGTGGAAATAAAGCGTGAATCTGTTCGATCCATCTGACTAATTTTCAAAAGAAAGATCGAATAAAGACTGTTGTCTATCTTCAAAGGAAGAAAACAGACAAATTAAAAGACCAAGAAATGTCCATAGCTCTTCGCATTGACTTAGACTGTAATCAGTCGTGCGAAAAATTTGTTTCGCGTCCAGTGTGTATGCGGCTTTACCGAGAACGAAACGAATAGAACGAAAGCGTTATATACGCACTGCCTGATGCCGAGGCAGTTTGTGGTTGGCTGAGAAAGATGTGAAGTCGTTGATTTGCATCATTGATTCAGTTGCGTTGATTAAGTCAGGTCGAGTTTCCATCACGCGTGCCAACCGCCTTTGATATGACATCAGGACAATCGATATAGATACTATAATTTATGTGCTGATTCAAATAGTTACATTAAACAGTGGTTGCTGTAATTATTTACTGTATACTGTACTGTGCCTGACATTCTGGAAACCTGCCTGTGAGGTTTCGGTGACGTGAGCGCACTGCGCGCCGGTCAGCCAAATTACCACTGCGCAGACAGTGAACCAGGTTGGAGCTGGCGAGCTTTCTGCGCAACTGCAGCGAAGACTTTTTCTACGAAATTGTCACTGCCTCTTGATGAATATGTAACACCTCCCCCTACAACGCCACCACACCCATCTCGGCGCACGTTCGTCTACCAAAGGCTGCGCACCTCACGAAATTACCACTGCGCAGGCTGCGCCGGATGAAATAACCACTGCGTGGGCTGTGCCACGCTACGCCACCTGCGCTGCGCCAGGAAATTAGAGCCCACTGTCTCATTTTAGGATCAAACCACGGCCTGGTCAGGGAGCCTCTTCCACCCCAGTCTTGCCATCGGAGGGATTGTAGCCCTGCTCATCTCACCTAAAAGTGCATCACTTCTCCAAACCCATTCCCATTTAATTTTCTTGATTAGCAACTTACTCCTAAATTACACCAGATGCGCATTTGGTTCCCCTGTACGCCGCCACGGCAGCAGAACTGATAGGTTTCACTTTAGTCAAATTTTTGTTAATGATATTAAATATTATTAAATAACAAAAAAAGATGTTAAAAAATTACAAAACCCAAAACCAGTGACGTTGGCACATTGTGTAAATCATAAATAAAAACAGAATACAATGAATTGCAAATCCTTTTCAACCTATATTCAATTGAATACACTGCAAAGACAAGTTACTTAATGTTCGAACTGGTAAACTTTGTAATTTTTTGCAAATATTAGCTCATTTGGAATTTGATGCCTGCAACATGTTTCAAAAAAGGTGGCACAAGTGGCAAAAAAGACTGAGAGAGTTGTGGAATGCTCATCAAACACTTATTTGGAACATCCCACAGGTGAACAGGCTAATTGGGAACAGGTGGGTGCCATGATTGGGTATAAAAGCAGCTTCCCTGAAATGCTCAGTCATTCACAAACAAGGATGGGGCGAGGGTCACCACTTAGTGAACAAATGCGTGAGCTGATTGTCGAACAGTTTAAAAACAACATTCCTCAACGAGCTATTGCAAGAAATTTAGGGATTTCATCATCTACGGTCCGTAATATCGTCAAAAGGCTCAGAGAATCTGGAGAAATCACAGCACGTAAGCGACAAGGCTGAAAACCAACATTGAATGCCCGTGACCTACGATCCCTCAGGCGGTACTGCATCAAAAACCGACATCAGTGTGTAAAGGAGATCACCACATGGGCTCAGGAACACTTCAGAAAGCCACTGTCAGTAACTACAGTTCTTCGCTACATCTGCAAGTGCAAGTTAAAACTCTACAATTCAAAGCAAAAGCCATTTATCAACAGCACCCAGAAACGCCGCCGGCTTCGCTGGGCCCAAGCTCATCTAAGATGGACTGATGCAAAGTGGAAAAGTGTTCTGTGGTCTGACGAGTCCACATTTCAAATTGTTTTTGGAAACTGTGGACGTTGTGTCCTCCGAACCAAAGAGGAAAAGAACCATCCGGACTGTTATAGGCGCAAAGTTCAAAAGCCAGCATCTGTGATGGAATGGGGGTGTAGTAGTGCCCAAGGCATGGGCAACTTACACATATGTGAAGGCCCCATTAATGCTGAAAGGTACATACAGGTTTTGGAGCAACATATGTTGCCATCCAAGCAATGTGTTTTTCATGGACGCCCCTGCTTATTTCAGCAAGACAATGCCAAGCCACATTCTGCACGTTACAACAGCATGGCTCTGTAGTAAAAGAGTGCGGTACTAGACTGGCCTGCCTGTAGTCCAGACCTGTCTCCCATTGAAAATGTGTGGCGTATTATGAAGCATAAAATACGACAACGGAGAACCCGGACTGTTGAACAACTTAAGCTGTACATCAAGCAAGAATGGGAAAGAGTTCCACCTGAAAAGCTTCAAAAATTGGTCTCCTCAGTTCCCAAACATTTACTGAGTGTCGTTAAAAGGAAAGGCGATGTAACACAGTGGTAAAAAGGCCCCTGCGCCAACTTTTTTGCAATGTGTTGCTGCCTTTAAATTCTAAGTTAATGATTATTTGCACAAAAAAAAAAGTTTCTCAGTTTGAACATTAAACATCTTGTCTTTGCAGTGTATTCAATTGAATATAAGTTGAAAAGGATTTGCAAATCATTGTATTCTGTTTTTATCTACGATTTACAGAACGTGCCAACTTCACTGGTTTTGGGTTTTGTAAAATGATGCAGTCAATCCCATGGCAGGATTAAAGTGGTGGACAGTGCAAGTTTAGTTCTCTGGTGTCAGTGTGAATTATGTCTCGAAAAGAAAAGCACCACTTGGCCTGACTTTGACCAGATATCAGGTAAAAAGTTAAGATGAAGACTTTGCAACAGACAGCTGTTTCATTTGTATACTGAAGATTATGATTGAGACGACACTACCATCGCTTGATGTTATAAATGGGCTGTAATTGTCAAATTTTGCGTTAATGTTTGTTCCGTAATAACGTGTTTAGTACTTCTTTTGTTTTCTTTGAAGCAAAGCCATGCATTGATTTTTGCTGTTGTCTGAGGAGGACCGACGGTGGCCGAAAAGGGCAAACGCACTGCAACAGCCAAAAACATCAGAGAAACACACTGCAAAAACCAAAATGATGCAAATTCAAAAACACTCAAACCGCAAAAGCAAATGCAAAAGTAAAATGCTGCATATCCATGTCAACACATACACGCTGCAACGATATTTAGATATCAACACAATAGAAGTGTTCCAAGTCGCTATGAGGAGCACCAACTAAAACAGCTTTTACTTCTGTCCTGGGCGAGATTAGACAGCTAAGCCTTTCTTGCTAGCTAGATAATAGCCATTATTTTTGCTATCTCACTTAGCTAGAGTTGAACCGTGAGCATTTATATTATATTAAATATAGCTGCTCCCTAGCCTTAATTCACTCACTAGCTTGCTTTTATTATTATTATTATTATTATTATTACCTTTATTTGTTATAGAGGGACAATGTACATTAAAGCTATTCTTACCTTTCTGGCATGTGGCACAGCACTTAGTAAAAATTTTAAATATTCGGACCAAAGGAAATGATTGGTCAGACTTTTATCAGAAATATTTGAGAATTGAATATTGAAGAGTTTTGACACCTGGTGGATTTCTATTACATTTTAGTGTGCCATAAGCTTCTTAGGGGCATTTAAAGATTACAAAAGAAAAGTGTAAAAATGCCAGAAAGGTAAGAATTGCTTTAATACAAAAGGATGCAGCGATGATATGACAAAGTCAAAAAGCTTCAGGAAAGTGGAAATGGCCACGAGAAAATTACCTAAAATTTGAGAAAGCCCAAATTGACTATCAGAGTTTCTGGCCTGTGGCAATTTAACATTTGGCTGGAAGAAGACTTGTGCTTAATTTGAAAGCATTCGATAGGGAGGATGGTTTAAATGGTGAAGGAAACACCATGGATCAGAGTTTGAGAATAGTATGCATTATGATTGTCAGGAAGTCTCCAAATCTGTGATCACACTATAATCTACAAAGGAAGATGTTTGGGAGGGATGCCAGAAGAAAGCCTCTTTTGGGGAGGGTTGCCAGAGGTCAGCCTCTGTTGTCATCAAAAGAAAAACCAAGAGGCCTGGCGGCCTAGAGAGCTCCCCTGAGGATGACTGAAATGTCCATGCCATAACTTTATTTCAGAAATCCTTGAAAACTTTTGCAATATTAACACGTGACACATCTGTTGTGTTCTGGGGGCCAGGACAGCATTTATGGTTTTAACAGTTTCATGTACCGGGATTCCATAGTTCATAGTCATATTTCATGTCACAGTTTTAACAGTTTCTTGTATTAGGATTACATTTCATAGTTCACATTCATTGTCCATGTTTTTACTTTTCCATGTATTTGTGTTTGCCAGGTCTGCCAAGCCACTCCACCGCTTGTCTGCGTTCCGCTACCTGCCTTCGTTGTTGCACATTTCAGAGCTCTGGTTGGCTTTGGTATTTCCCCCTTCCTTCTGTGCTGTGCTGGATTCGGGGCGGTCTAAGCTTAATTGACAATTAACTGTTTTTAAGTTACTAACATTCACTGGGTGGTGTAATTCTTAGATAGGCACATTACTAATACTACTAAGTTAGACAGGGAGTTTATTGTCATGATTCCTGCTGTGCTATTTCAAGTCTGCTGTGCTTTTCTGTTCTTAACATTCATGCTTGCTTCCAAACTGCATACTTAATTAGTACTTTAGCTGGGCACGCTCATTCTCTTAATGAGCAAGTCTTGTCATCCAATCTCTGTCCATGTCATGATCTTGCCATGCCTCTTGTTTCTCCTTCTCCATGTGTTGCCCTTCATGTGTTCTGATTTCTTAGCCTTTATCTGGATGCGGTGGAAGTTGGCTGGCAGACAGTGTCTCAAGTTTGTTCCAAGTTCATGTTCCCAAGTTCTTGCTCAAGCTCATGGTCAAGTCTTTGCTTTTCATAACCATAGTTTTTTTGTATATAGTATTCTGTTTTCTTATCATAGATATCCTTAGTCTTTTATTTCTTGGATTTCTGCCTGGAGTTTCCAGTGGCCTTTTGTTTTGCAGTTTTTTGATCTTTTTGTTCCTAACTCTGTGAAGCTTTCCTTAGTTTGTATTTTGCAATCCTTCGAGCCAAGATTTTTGTTGGCCCTCGCGCCTGTTTTGTCTAATTTCAATAAATTCCCTTTCCCTTCCACCTCGCTTTTGGAGTCTTCCTGATCACGCATCAACATTAATGAAAAAATGAGCATAAACACTGATTTTCTAAGTCCAAAATGCTGGATTTCTCTAAAACTGGGATGTAGAATTTTCTCCTTTTCGCAAGGGATATTCAGATCATCATACGAAAAGCTCACAACAAATTAGACAAAAAGTAATCAGACAGTATGAGATATTAATGAAAGACTGAAAAAATGAGCACAAACAGTTTCTAAGATCAAAATGCTGAATTTCTCAAAAGAGGGACATGAAGTTTCTAATTTTTGCAGGAAATAATCAGAACATCATAAGGAAGGCTCACAACAAATTAGAGAAAAAGTTATCGAACAGTTTTAGAGATGTTAATGAAAGCACAAACACTGATTTTACAAGTCCAAAATGCTCAATTTCTCAAAAACCGGGAGGTGGAATCTGTAATTTTCACAGTGAATATTCATAATATCATAAAGAAGGCTCACACCAAATTTGAACAAAAGTTATCCGACAGTTTTTGAGATATTCAAATTTGAAGAGAAAAGTTGACGTTGGACGGACACCGAACGACTCAGTGTTGAAAACCTCCACTGACTGCTGACTATGGACACAGTGGAGCAAAAAAGTTATCTGACAGTTCTTGAGATATGAATGAAAGACTGAAAAAATGAGCACAAACACTGATTTTCTAACTCCAAAATTCTGAGTTTCTCGAAAACCAAGACGTACAATTTTCTAATTTTAGCAGGGGATCATCAGAACGTCATAAGGAAGGCTCACAGCAAATTAAACAAGAAGTTATCTGACACTTTTTGAGATATTCTTGAAAGACTGAAAGAATGAGCTAAACACTGTCCAAAATGTCCAAAGTCCAAAATGCTGAATTTCTCATAAACTGGGACGTAGAATTTTCTAATTTTCACAGTGAATATACAAAATATCATAAAGAAGGCTCACATGAAATTACAATAAAAGTTATTCGGCAGTTCTTGAGATATTCAAATTTGAAGTGAAAAGCTGGACGGACAGACAGATGGACGCCAGACGACTCGGCATTAGAAAAGCTCCGCTGACTGAACAAACACCAATTTTTTAAGTCATAAATTCTGAATTTCTCAGAAACCAGGACGTAGAATTTTCTAATTTTTGCAGGGGATCATCGATGCATCATAAGGAAGGCTCACAACAAATCAGACAAAAAGTTATCAGACAGTTTTTGATATATTAATGAAAGACTGAAAGAAAATCAGTGTTTGTACTCATTTTAAGTCCAAAATGCTGAATTTCTCAAAAACCGGGATATAGAATTTTCACAGTGAATATATGGAAAAAATTGTGGAACAATTTCAGAAAAATGTTCCTCAAAGTAGAATTATGAAGACTTTGAATCTACAGTACAGTACACCGTATCATCAAAAGATTTAGAGAATCTGGAGAAATATCTGTGCGCGAGGGACTGAAGGTCAATATTAGATGCTTGTGATCTTCATGCCCTCAGGCGGCAATTGTAAAAACAGCATGGTTCTGCACTGGAATACACTGCAAGGGCTCAAGAACACTTCCAGAAATCATTGTCTGTGAACACAGTTCGCCGTACAATCTAAAAATGCAAGCTAAAGCCGTATCATGCAAAGGAGAAACCATATGTGAACACGATCCAGAAACGCCACCGTCTTCTCCGGGCCAAAGTTCATTTAAATTTGACTGAGGCAGAATGGAAAACTATTCGATGGTCAAATGAATCAAAATGTTTAATTCTTTGGACACTGTGTCGTGTGGTCCAATGAGGAGAAGGACCATCCAGCTTGTTATGAATACACAGTTCAAAAGCCTAGATCTCTGATGGTATCAGGTTGCATTACTGCCTATGGTGTGGAGAACTAACACATTTGGAAAGGCATTATCAATGCTGAAAAGTATTTAGAGGTTTTACAACATATGCTCCCATCCAGACAATGTCTCTTTCAGGGAAGGTCTTGTATATTTTAGCGAAACAATGCCAAACCACCTACTGCATCCCTCACAACAGCATGGCTTCGCAGTAGCGGGGTCGCTGCACTGGCCTACCTGCAGTTCCGACCATTCACTAATAGAAAACATTTGGCACATCATAAAACAAAAAATCCGGCAAAGAAGACCCAGCACTGTTGAGTAGCTAGAATGGTACATCTGACAAGAGTGGGACAACATTCTTCTCCCTAAACTTCAGCAACTGGTCTCCTCACTTTCCAGATGTTCACAAACTGTTATTAAAAGGAGAGGGGATACTAACCAATGGCCCTATCCCAACCCTTTTGAGATTGCAACCATCAAAACCAAAATGAGCTTATATTTTTATGAAACGGTAAAAATGTCTCAATTTCAACATCTGATATGTTGTCTATGCTCTATTGTGAGATTTGCAAATCATTGAATTCTGTATATATTTACATTTTACACAGCATCCCAACTTTTTGTGATTGAGATTGTAAATGAAAACCTGACTGTCTGTCTGCAAAATCAATCTAGGCCATATTTGTTTTTCCAAAAGGACAATTATCCAAAGTATGCATCAAGGTCAACACAGAGATGGTTTGGCTACTATAGAATGAAAGTTTGGATATGGCCATCCCAGTTCCCTGACCTATTCCCAATGGAATACTTGTGATGCGAGCTGAGGGGGATTCTATGTAACCTGGAGGTGGAGAGATTATGCAAGGAGGAATGGTTTAAGATCCCTTTTCATGTTATCTTCCGACCTCAAAACACAGCATAGGAGAATGCTCAATTTAAAAAAAAAGAGGTTGAGTGGACTTTGTGGGTTTTGCATTCCAACTCTTCAAATATTTCTCATTATAATTATGGATTTTTTTTTCCTTTCAGTCATTGCATTTCAATTAAAGGTTACATTTTTGTTCATATTATGAAATAAACCTCAAAAAAAAAACAATATATGCATTAACTCATAACCACTTCTGAGATATTTACCAGGGATTCCAGTAATAGTGGAGCACACTGCCGGTGTTTGATAAGTTTTCCTTCCCAAATTGAAAGTTTCATTTAAAACTTTTAAATATTTTCATATTCTCCTTTTGTTTATATAGTACATTAGTTAGAAAATCTGAAAAAAGTTATCATTAAAAAAAAGAAAAAAAGAAATCAGGAGAGAGCAAATACTTTAAGGTTCAGTAACTTAGAGGATGTCTACATCTGTAATTCAGTTTTTGAGCATAAACACTGCCGAGAGCCAGACAGATGGAATGGGTTGTATCCATGGGGGACTCTGGCATAATAGCACAAATAAAACAAAGCTTTGCTTCCTCTGAATTTCACGTGGGGCTGTTGCAGGCTGCTATTACGCTGCAGAACTCCTCCTCGGAGAATCGGTCTGGCTATGCCTTCATTGTGCGTTTGGTGCATGGTAAATTGGAGACTGGATTTCCACAGCTGTTAACTATAAAAGAACTCCATTCCAAAGGGTTGTAAAGAGCCATAGTGCAATCAGAAAGGCAAAAGCACATGTCAGTGCACAGCCCATCATCTTCCAAGGTGAAACAGGAGGAAGAGGGCACAGCCTTAAAAAAATTGGCAAACTTCTGTCGGAATAAGGGCTGAGCCTGTAGACTATTGCCCTTTCCAGTGATATGCTATTCCATCCAAAGGATCAAAGAGAAAGAGCTATTGAAAAAGAATGGTCACATTCAGCACAGCCTAAAGTATATCCTGCAGATCATACTCTTTATCCTCTGTTACATTACAAAAGATACAAGAACTCTGATAATGTTATATTACAAGAGCTGTGTAAAGTCCTATGGCAGGGATCTCTCTGAAGTCTTAACCCTTGTACGGTGTTTGGGTCTGTGGGACCCGTTTTCAGTTTTCATCAAACCATGTTTGCTGTTCATATGACTTGTAATTGGGATGAAGTAAACATCTGTTGAGCATTTTAACATAAAACAACACAATCAAACAATTTTGAAAACCCAAGACTCTTGCGGGTCCCAGACCCATGAACACTGGCTGAGTAACAAAAATCCTATCATCATACAAGGGTTAAATAGAGTAAATTATGCCAGAGGCATTTTATGTGCCAATTTTCAACTGCATCGATTCTACCATGGCAAGCATGGATAATGTAAACCACATTACAACCCCAATTCAAAAATAGTTGGGACAAAGAGTGAATTAAATCAAAACGTAATGACTTTCAAATCACATCTGCCTGTATTTTATTCATAATAGAACAGAGATAACATAGCAAATGTTTAAACTGAGAAATTTTACAATTCTATCCACAAAATGAGCTCATTTCAAATTTGATGGCTGCTACAGGTCTCAAAAAAGTTGGGGCAGGGGCCAGTTTACCATGGTGTACCATCCCCTCTGCTTTTTAACACAGAGTAGAGGCGTCTGGGCATTGTGGAGACAAGTTTCTTGAGTTAAGCCATTGGAATTTGATCCCGCTCTTGTTTAATACAGGTTTCCAGCTGCTGGAGAGTTTTAGGTCTCCTTTGACAGAATTTTTGTTTAATTATGCGCCAAATGTTCTCAATCAGTGAAAGATCAGGACCGCAGGTATGCCAGTTCAGCACACAGACTCTTCTACTACGAAGCCATGATGTTGTAATAGCTGCAGTATGCGGTTTTGGATTGTCCTGCTGAAATGCGCAAGAACTTCCCTGGAATAGATGTCATCTGGAGGGAAGCATATGTTGCTCTAAAACCTTTATATACCTTTCAGCATTCATGGTGCTTTTTAAAACATGCAAGTGTTCCACACCATATGCACTAATGCATCCCCATTCCATCAGAGATGCTGGCTTTTGAACTGAATGCTGATAACAGGAGGGATGGTCTTTCTCCTCATTCCCCTGGAGGACACGACGCCCATGATTTCCAACAAGAATGCCAAATTTGGACTCGTCTGGCCACAGGACACTTTGCGACAGTCCATTTTATATGAGCCTTGACCCACTGAACATGGCGGCGCTTCTGGATCATGCTCAACAATTCCTTTTTGCATGATAGAGTTTTAGGTGGCATCTGTGGATGGCACAGTGGACTGTGTTTACAAACAGTGGTTTCTTGAAGTATTCCTGGGCCCATTTCGTAATGTTAATGACAGAATCACGCTGGTGAGTGATGCAGTGGCGTCTGAGGGCCCGAAGATCACGGGCATCCAGTAAAGGTCTTCGGCCATGTCTCTTACGCACAGAGATTTTTCCAGTTTCTCTTAATCTTTTGATGAAGTTATGCACTGTCAATGATGAGACCATCAAAACCTTTGCAATTTGCCGTTGAGGAACATTGTTTTTAAAGTGTTCCTCAACATTTTTACGCAAGCCTTCACAGGTTGGAAAGCCTCTGACCATTTTTACATCTGAGAGACTCAGTCTCTCTAAGACATCCCTTTTATAGCCAGCCATGTTACACACCTGATGCCAGTTAACTCAATTTCTTCCTAAATGTTCTTTCAGCTGATTCTCTTATATATTAGTTGCTTTTTCAGCACTTTTTTTCCTGTATCCCAAGTTTTTTGAGACCTGTTGCAGCCAGAAAATTTGAAAAAAGCTCATTTTGTGGATAAAAATGTAAAATGTCTCAGTTTCAACATTTGAAATGTTATCTATGTTCTATTGTAAATAACACATTGGCTCATGTGATCTGAAAGTCATTGCATTTTGATTTTATTCACAATTTACACTTCGTCTCAACTATATCAGAATTGGGGTTGTAGATTGTAAATGGTCATGAAGGTAAATGCTCCATCTTTCTGTCACTACCCTTGTGTGTCCTCCCTCTTTTCCAGCAGCTTGCATGTGTTTGAGTGGTTTTGTCTCCTTAATTAATCTCCGCCGAGGAGGTATATGTTTTCGGTGCCGTTTGTTTGTTTGTCTGTTTGTTGGTTTGTTTGTGTACAACATAACTCAAAACCTTATGGCCGGATTTTGACGAAATTTTCAGGGTAGGTGAGTATTAACTTTAGGAAGAGGTGCTTGAATTTTGGCATATCTAGGCCAAAGTACTGTTGAGATATACGCCAAAGTTCAAGATTTCGAGTCTTTCCAAAGGGCCGGAGTTCCAATCGCCGTGCTTTTGGCTTTGCTGCCCCCTGGCGGAGGTTCTGCACTCTCTGAGTGCTTTTCTAGTTGATTTATGGTCTCGTTTTCTCACTAGCTCCCAGGCACTATCATTTATTGGTGTGCCATCATAGGCAGATCCAGGCACGGGGCCCGAAGGCCACTGGCCCCAGCTTAAATTTTATTGGCCCCTAATGTGCCCTGGTCCTGTAACTAATTGTTTGAGACTCTTGAGAGCACCTCATTGGATTAATCTTGAAAGAGCATAAATGTTACAGTTCATTTGAAAGGCAAACCACAGAATCAGTTTCAAACGCGCAATATTTCATTTCCTATGACGGAGAGGGCATGCCCTGCCCAATTCTGCCTCTGATTTACCCTGATATTCTTACCCCTAGCCAATATCACACCTCATCCCTAAACCTAACTGTCATGAATTTCGAAGGCAGCAAGTTCTAGCCATTCAGAATCTCCCAGTAAGGCTGTCATACTTTTGGCACTGAATGAAATAAAATTTTGGTGTATCAAAGAAACTTCAGATATTTGCCAGGATACTTCAGCTAGCCGAAATTTAAAGTTACAAAGAACAAAGTAGGCCATGCGTTTGCTTAAAACACATTAGTCATTTCCGAAATTTACAGTTACAAAGAACAAAGTAGGCCATGCGTTTGCTTAAAAGACATTAGTCATTCTGGCGGGCAGCTTTGTAACATCAGTGATTGTGGCTCATCACGTTCACCAACCAAAGCATTGCTGAAAGTAGGGGGTGTCAAATCTTATCCGTAAAGGACCGGTGTGGGTGCGGGTTTTTGTCCTTGCCAGCAGTGCTACTGCACTTGATTCCACTAATTAACTAATCAGGGGTTTCAATCAGGACCTTGATGGGTAGAATCAGGTGTGTTAGTGTTGGGCCGTAACGAAAACCAGCACCCACACTGGCCCTTTCTGGATAAGTTTTGACACCCCTGGCCTAAAGCATTGATCAGAATTGAATAGGCTTGTTCAATATTGCGATAAAATTACAATCTGCTGTATAGCTAGGATGGTATAGCGTTAATTCAATAACGTAACATACAACATACTTAAATATAATGATGATGTCTTTCATTATCCTACAATCTTAGTGTGCTATGTAGCGATATACATATAAGTTACTCGCTGTCTTGCTCGCTGTATATAATCAGCTTATGTTAATCAATTAGTCTTGGGTAAACCACAATTATGTAACTTAGCCAGTTAAATGCACTTTATAGATGCAAGTAAATGGCAATTTTTCGCTCTTGTGGATTCAGGGAACAGGAGAACAGACCACTAAATTTAATCTTCAGTGAAGCTCCTGGTTTATGTAATTGCAGTAAAGTCCATCAATTGCGACAATAACTTGCTTGTCATATTTCACAAAAAAAGGTTTCAAAGATAGTTCAGCATGGGCATAGAGAGAATATTTGAGCCCAGAAGAGACTTTTGTTTACCTCAGGGTAAACACTACTCTCATCTAATGTGTATGTAAAGCCTTCAGAATGTACATACAGTATTTCAGGATTTCTAAAACTATCTACAAATGCCGTTGAATGACACTTTTTGTCTATTTCTGTAGTAGCTGTTTTTTTTTTTTTTAACCTAACCTGGTAACTACGTAACGTAAGGGATTTGTGGAGGAAAGTAGCCTCTGCTTACTATGGCGAGTGATTGGGAGCCGGGAGCTAATTTTGAGCCGGTCAGGCTTGAGAGAGAGGAAGAAAATCCAAGAAATTCTGACCCTCAGAGATGGATTAATCCTTCAATGGAGGCGAACAAGTGGAAGGTTGGCGAGGTGTCCTGAAGAGTAGCTATATAGCAACTAGCGCTTGAGCTAGTTTATGATCAGCAGTGAAAACCGTAACAACACCAACAACACACATATTTTATGGTGTAAGAATAATACTGAGTGAAGAAGCCAACGTTTTCTGTGCATCTAGCTGCTGTGATAATGTCATATGTTCAGATGAAGATGTTGACTAAAATTGTTCTAGCCAAATGATAACGAAGGCATCATGCTAGCTAGCCTGAGTGTAGCCAGCCAGTTCCCACCCCACCTGTCAAAAAAATGTTTATTTTATCGGAATTTTCCATTCACTCTGACGTTGTAAACATATCTGCTTGACTGTCCCATGCTTCGATAGTACGGTACTAGCTCGACTACATCCGAGTGTAGCGGTGGCTGGAGTTTTTTTCCTGCGGGTGCGAACATTCATGTGCGCATACATAATCACTGTTGACATGCCGAATAAACAAAATCTCAAATGCCAGGCTTAATCTGGTGTTGATCAAACTTCATCGCTGATTCATGGGAATGCTATGGTCTGTCTGGGAGGAGACATACAGAGAGAGAGAGAAAGAGAGAGAGAGAGAGAGAGAGAGAGTGGTGTCCTTTGTTGCTATTTCTGACAGGTGCTTGTGTGGGTGGTGTCATCCTCATGGTCATCCCATGGAAACTGCGGTGTGACGTTAGCGTACTAATTCTGTATGGTTGTTGGATTGTCATGCTTTCTATCCTACGAAGCCCAACAGTCACTAAGTTTATGCCTTTTAGCATTGAGCAAAGCTGTCCTACCGTGCGCTTTTGGTAAATTAATGATTTTAAAAAAGAATAATTAATCTTTGGAGATCTATGCAAAGGAACAAGCTCCCAAGCCTTTTTATCTGTCTCCAGGACTGGGACCGCTTTCTTTTTAATCCACTGTTCCAGTTTGTTCTTATGAGCCAGTTTATTAGGAACACCTCCCAAGCCTTCATCAATCACCTAGGTTGGGACAGTGTTCCTCCCTCACCCTTTGGTTGAACTGTCAAGCAGTCCTGCTTTTGGGGGGGGATTCATCACCTGGCATTTGCCCTGGGACGGCCACTGACCAGGGCACAGACTCGCCTGCACCGTCTCCGGTTATTACAAACTTCTGAGCTACAGTTTTCCCCTCTATTATTACCCTTTTCTTATCAATAAAAACTCCCTTTATAGATAGTACCCTACATCAACATTTTGTTCCTTGTCTGGATCATAACACATGCAGCAACATGAACACTGAAGGGCTGCTATGAATCAGCTCCATTTTGAAGTATCTTCTGCAACTGGGAGAAATCAGTATGCAAAACACATTGTTACAAAAACTACAATACATTAATCAGTAAGAAACCACATGGTATGCATATTGAGCTTCAGAACCAGTAAAAATAAGCATATTTAGTATTTTACCACATGCAAAATATGTAAATATTAATTAATTGATTTTCATATAACCTTTTTTGTCAATGTTACAGGCACACTGAGGATTAAGAATCCAAAATAAACAATCAGTTGAATGTACCAAATGTGTTTAAATGATCAGCGTGGGCAGCATATTGTGCACACAAGGTCAGACCACTCAGCATTTCCCTCTGTGGTTTCTGGTCAGATATGGATTTTTCCTTCACAATACTCAGTTTGAGTTGGGGGAAAAAATCTGATTCTGTCACAGAAAACAGCCATTGGTGGCCTTTTAAAAACGATACTGACATCTTGCCCAGATGGCTTTTGAAGGCAGTGCAATCCGCAATCATGTCCTAAAAGGAGACTGTCAGTTCCAGACCTTCAGGCCACCAGCAGAGACCTGAGGTGCTCTAGGTATGACTGAAACCCCACTTCAATCATATTAGTTCCCTCCTGTCTGCCTGATAGCACACCGCTGACCTCCCCTTCCTCTCTCCCTCCATGCAGAGTCCTCACTGCATGAACGGAGCTCCTCCCTCATCGCTGCCAGGCCACAAAGCCTAACACACCACTCTCTCTAACCGCAGTGACACACCCAATGAACTCTCGGGTGTAAATGCAAGAGAAAGACAGACCTCCTGTTACTCAATAGAAAGCAAGGCTATCTATCTATTCTTAACACCTGAAGGCCCAGCCTGCTGCTCTGTTATTATTCATCTTTCCTTCGACTAAACCAGTTAAATTATCTTACTTTTATGCTTAGAATCTTAAACAAGCAAAATGCATGTGGCAAGTCCAGGTATTTAGACAGTGATGCAGTTCTTGCTTCATGTAGAGACAGTTAAATTCAATCTCAAGATATTTAAAGCAATATCATGTGGACTGTGTAAGAGTTCCAGCCCTTTGGAAACAGCATAAGTGTCCAAACACTGCATTGCATACTGATTGAAATAGAAATGTAATTTGTCACTATGTGAGAATGAACATAGATCAGCCCGTATTCAATCAATATGGGTCTTGACATATGCTGACATACAGATAAAATGAAGTCTGAATAATTTTTGATTTCCCAAAAATAACTGTTCATTTTGTCCAATAATCACCGACTATGTTTGCGGGAAACACTAAAAACCGCAAAACAGACAGTGACAGTAAGGATAGACATTTATTAAATTTAGGCCTTATGGAATTGATAGTGAAAATTCAGTGGCTTGGAACTGATCTGGATGATGGTAAATATCCATCCTATCATTGCTGCCCCCCAGGAAAATGGTGGCAGGATGTTGAGATTTGCATCCAATTTCATAATGAGCTTTTTAGACAAAAAACGTTGCATCTTAAAATTTACCTTGGAGCTCCAAGGAAAGATATTCTGTGCGTTGCGTGAGGAAGCAGCTTAAGTCACACTCAAATGAGACAAGCAACACAGAAAAAACTCCTGGGATCCAAACTTTTAGACCTTAGTGACCTCTCTACTTTTCAGAGAATTTTAAAAAATGTAATTGAGACATTTTGGGGATACTGCTAGCAAAAAGGCTAGGCTCTCAACTCTTCTAAAACAGTGTTTAACTTTCATGTTGAAGTCTCAGAGCTTCTGGCAGACCTCTAACTCTAAAGGTATTTTTCAGGGCAGAATGTTTCCCAATGGTGAAGACACTGAAAGCCCTATTTTATGAAGGATGAACCATCAAGATGGCAAATGAAGGATCTGGACATGGCCACAGTTCTAGTTTCAACCAAAAAAAAAAAGAATCCCGCACTAGATACCCTGAAGTGTAACACAGTTTCAACACTACAATGAAATCAGTTGTCTGATCAAGTGTCCTTTCAAAACTGGCATCGGGCCAGATTAGTTATAAGAATACAGTAAAAAAAATAAAAAGGGGTTAACAACTCAGATGCATACCTCAAATTCTTAATTCCTAAGTTAGACATTTGAACTAAAACCAAAATCTTGAATAATCATTTTATCCATTTCATTATTTAGTTATTTTAAGAGGAGAAAACAAAGCTTTTCAGAATTATTTATTCCGCAGAGTAAAGCAATTCTGACTGCCAGGCCTTCAGATTACACCCCAACATAAAGACTGGGATCTGCCACCTGCAGGCTAAAATGGATGATAACTACTTAGAGGTGACACATTGAAGATTATGTGAGATTCAGAATGTTTTACTCCCATCTAGTGTGTCTGGGAAGAATTGCAGTAGAACCGTTTGAATCATACACTTCAGCAAGTTGCCATTACCACGGAATATATTGCCTGATTATTGCACTTTTTCCAGGAGGTAATAAGTATTCGCTGGCATTTGTTGGGTTGAAAGTTTGTTCATCAGATAGCAGAATATGTCAAAACATTATGGATGGATGTCAATGAAATTTTGTGCGTTAATAGTTGATAGCTGTTTAAGTAGAAAGTGATTATACGTTGTATTTTGGAGTAAATCCAACTCATAACGTTAATCCAGGATCCAAAACAATTTTGAGGCGTGTAGAAGACTGCATTGTCATTACAACACTCAAGTTCAATGATAATACGACAGCAGAGGCAATGCGCTGTCTATGTGCCATATTAGTTACTTATAGTCTATAGAGATCCTGGAGCGACCTTGGCAATAATTGAGTGCTGACTGAAAGATCCTTGAGAAGTCCATGGATACTAAGCCTTCAGCTGTGACCACTGAGAGTTTGCTGAGTGCTCAATTTGCGACAAAGAAAGATCACTGGGAGATATATGGAGATCGCTGAGAGATCAGGTGCAACTAAGAGAGATCATTGAGAAACCGGGAGAGATGGCTGAGGGATCATTGAGAGTCCCTTAGGCGACCAAGGAGATTGCTGAGCATTTCTTCGGCAACAGGGAGCCTCTGGGTATATGTATGAGATCTTTGTGGTGCTCCATCAGTCTCTGACAAACTGTTAAAGAAGAAACATTTACAGAAGGTGAAGAGTCCAAGATTAAAACCAAACTTTGATACATGGTGCCATGGAGGAGGAGGCAGAGGCGCAAAAGAAGGAGACCAAGAGCCTGGTGGTTCCGCCCCTGGCTGACACAGGCAAGAAGGCTTCAGTTTGGTGACTATAGTCAACTGATTTATATACAGTGCTGTGAAAAAGTATTCGCCACCTTCCTGATTTCTTATTTTTTTCATATTTGTAACACTAAAATGTTTCAGACCATCAAACAAATTTTAATATTAGACCAAGATAACAAGACTAAATAAAAAATGCAGTTTTCAAATGATGATTTCATTCATTAAGGGAAAAAAGCTATCCAAACCTATCTGGTCCTATGTGGAAAAAGTAATGATTTAATCGCCTATTTTTTTGTATTTGTGAAACACAGATAACGTATATCAGAGGCACCTAACTTTCGTTTTTACTCGTCTATTGCCACTAGCTTTCAGTGGACTGGTCTCTATGAAGACCATGCAAGCGTCAAAAAAATAAAATTTACGACACCTTTCCATTTGTTAAAAAAAAATCTTTGTGTTCAATGTTTTTGTTTATTACCCATATTTTTTACTCAGTTTACTTGTGGGAATGATTTTTTTTTTTTGGTTCTCATTGCCTACAGTAGTATTTTTCAACACATTTTCACCAAAAAGTTGTAGAGAAGTAATATATTAGTACCCCTTTTCGATGAAAGTGATGGTGTGTAATCAACACTACACAGTGTTGTATGATAGGAAAAATCGGGCCCATAAAGTGAAATCTTAAGTTACTTTTTATTCATAAAAATATTTTAAAAATATCAATTCATTTATTTGAATAATTGATATTGTATTAAAGTCCATTTGAAGCTGTAATGGGCCAACTATAGTAAAGATTGATTGCACTCAGGAGAGTGCAACTATTCCTTGGCGAAACCATCTCCCTTTACATGTTTATGTACAAAAAATGTTTAAGCAGTCCAGTTGATATTTGTTTGAGATACCATGTAGGCTTGATGGCAGAGTTAAAGGACAGATCATGGGGTCACCAAATTCAATATGCTGGGTGCATGCATACGCTGTACTTTGAAAATGACAAGTTGATTAAGGCCCCTTGACACACAGACGCCGCTACAATGGAAAAGTGCCTGAGAGCGCGGCCACTCGTGGGCCAATTGTGGGAGGATCTCCATGAGCGTGGTTTGGTCGGGGTGGTATCTCCTAGGTCAGGAGGATGCACACTCTCCCTACGCTTATTTTGAACGTGCAAAAAATAAGCGTAGCTGAGTCGTGGCCAACAAAACGCGGGGCAAGTCTTATTAAGAACGTAATTGGAATGCTATTCTCGTACAAGCAGTGTGATAGCATCGGGGTGAGATCTCTGTGGTCGTAATAAAAACACAGCACCATTCTTGTTGGAGCAGAGCCAGTTGAATCAAACCAGCATCATGTCCGTTCATCTTCAAAGTTAGAAAAGAATTGAAGAAGTGCTTGAACACCCCCGATTTATATACTGTAGATTTTACCCTCATTTCTCAATTTAGGTCGCGTGCTCCAGGTCTCTGGGCTGTGGGAATGAGCGCTACAATTGGTGGTACACAAATCAATCTTTAATCTTCCCTTCGTTAATCACATCTCATTACATCCTACAAAATGGACTGCTCAACTCAATAGTTTTTTCCGCTACTTTCTTTTTCCCCATCACGCGCCTTCTACCCCAGTAAAACAATTATAATTAGCAACTAATGCAAAATAATTGTATAAAATAAATAATAAGAACAATGACTATTGCTTACAGTATTGTATTTTCTACACTCACCGTATTTAACTTATGCATCACAAAATCAGTTGAACAAGCATAAGATACTCTAAAGAAATATAAAGCATACAGTAATTACAATTACATGGACATCGCCGCAAATCGTACTAAAAGCGTAATATGGTCAGCACCAGCATAGCGACATTGTCCTACAGTCTTCTAGGTCTGTATAACAATGTAGTATGGTCCTGTACGTCGTTACGGCAACGTACTAGAAACGACCACTTGGTTGGCATTGGTATAGGTCAGGTGTGACCAATCTTATCCGCAAATGGCTGGTGTGGGTGCTGGTTTCCCAAACAGCCCAACACTAACACACCTGATTTTGCTTATCAAGGTCTTGATTGATCCCCATGATTAGTTAATTAGATGATTCAGTTGTTATGGCACTGGGATAGAGTAAAAACCTGCACCCACACCGGCCCTTTGCAGATAAGATTGGACACCCCTGGTTTCGGCGTAATCATAGCGGCATCGAGTCAGCAGTGCTTTTAACATGGAAGCATCACAGTCCAGTTGTGATGTAGTCTTTAATTTCCCAAATTGCTAGATTTTGACAGCGATAATGCCCTGATTTGATAACTTTTTCACATCGGGGTGATCGGCACAGCCTTTGTAATGTCGCAGAGCTGTGTGGACGGGGTTTTAGGCCATTACTTTTCAAAATATGTTTATTATATATTGAAGGTTTGGCTCGATGGTGTCCCAGGAGGTAAGGTTAAGGGTTGATCAAAAGCAATTGCTTTCTTCCTGTAAGTTGAGTCAGTATCTGCACAGCGATCTTCAAGCCACAGTGAAGGTCAAGCAAAGCAAGCCACAGTGCAGACTACCCCCAATTTACACCAGATACGCGTTTGGTGCGTCTACACTCCGCCACGGCAGCACAGCTGATGGGTTTCACTTTAGTCAATGAGTGTGTTTACACCAGATCTGCTGCGTTGCATTTCTCGTCCGTCCCAGCTCCCGGAAACCGCAGCCATGTGCAGCAGATACGCAAGACTTCTATTTTTGCCAGATGGCGCAGCAGAAGCGCAGCACTTTGACACAGCAGATTGATTGGTATGCAAATACTGAATTTAAAACATACTTTTAATTTCCAAAGCCCGAGGTGGCGCCAGTTCGTATTATGGGCTAAGACAGCAATCAAAGTAAGAAAATATATGTAGACTAAACTTTATCGACAGAACACTTTCCAGACAAGCCTGACACAAACATGAAATTAAGAACATTTATTAATAAATAGGCTACTTTTCCATGATAGAAGCACAAAATCTTGAAAAATAAGCAAATTGAAGCAAGTCAATCGTTCCTCAACCCTTTCGGTAAAGAACAAACGCTGTTGCCAGTTTGTCAGTTGCACTCAGTACAACGTATCACAGGTGATTTTGTAATTATCATGTGATCCCGTCAGGCTTGCTCATTGGTCTCGCTACTGTAGCCGTCCTACACTGATACGCATCAAAGACGCAGTCGGTGTAAATTGATGGACGGCAATGCACGCACCAAGTACGCAGCACAGTGGAGGCTGACCGAACACGCATCTGGTGTAAATCTCGGGTAAGCACATGCTGTATGACTGCACCCTGAAACAGAACAGCCTTTCAAGAAATATGAACCACCTCCTCAAAAAGTAAGTTCCTCTTCCTGTGGTAAAATAAGGCATTTTAAAACTTAACCAAAGGCGTGAAAGCAGATATTCCAGCTTAGATTTAAAAAAAAACAACAACAGAAGGTCCATTGACAGCTGGCTAAAATCAGTCATAGCCAACGTGCTTGGCACTTCCCAGCAACAAATTGGGATATCTTCCATATTTGTCTAATTGACTGTCTGATGTGGTTGAAATTTTGGCAGCAGGGGACAGCCTTCAGAAAGAGAGACAATAAAAAATAATAATTGATTGGGAACATTTATATTTTACTTAATCTTTCAAAACATGTGTCCACGTCTTAGTGAGTGTTCTGCTTTATTGTCACTGCCTCTATCCTGGTGCAGTCAGCCAGGCACTTACGTCAATGTAGTTCACCAGGCTGATTATTTATTTAAACCCTCCACAGGATACTAAATCAGGCCCAGCTCACAAGGTCATTGTGTGTGTGTGTGTGTGCGAGGGTGCGAGTAGGGGTCTGCATTCTTGAATGCAAATTCATCTGCTTTAAATTATTTGATAGCCATTATAAAGATGAGCTGTCATTTATGGGCAGGTACACCCAGGCATACATTTCCTTTTGGGTTTCTGAGATCTGTAATCTCACTGAGACACTTTGTTTTGTTGATTGTTTGCATACTAAAGCTTCCTGACTACACTGATGTCCTCATGTGACTGATTCCTGCAGCATTGTGATCTTATTTTTCTCCAGACTGCAAGAATAGGTATCTGATTAAAAAAATGTATTTGGCCATTCTTTACCGTAATTGAAAGTGTGGCATGCAGCCAGGCTATAATAATGATAATAAGCTTTTAAACTGTGCAGTTATGCAGGGAAATGTATGCTCTTGCTCTCTCTGTGATGGAGGGTTAGGAATAATGTTAATTCTTCATGATGCAGTTAAATTTAAGTGGAACAAGTTCAGATTAAATTGAAATGGAAAGGTTTATCTTAATGCTGTACATTTATAGCTGGGTATTATGCCAGGAAGGATATAACATTGTCAATACTGCTATACTGGATTTACATTACTCTTAAATGCCCCAAGTCATTTTGCCATCATGCAGTATTATGAAGAAGATACTCCAGCTGTCCTTTATTCTATCAACATTCCTTTTAATACTAGGCAAGTAGACATGAAGAAATATTGTCTGATCTCTCGGCACAATCCCGTTTCCCAAAAAGTTTGGATGCTGAGTAAAATGTTAATTAAGACAGAATACAATGATTCGCAGACCAATTAAACTCTACATTTAATTGAATACAGGACAGAAGACAACCTATCAGATGTTGAAACAGAAATTTCAGTGTTTTTTTTAAATATATGCATGTCTTAAATCTGATGCCAGCAACACTTTTCAAAAAAGTTGAGATGGATATGTTTACCACTGTTTTGCATTATCTCCTCTTTTGAAAACACTCTGTTAGGGTTTGCAAACTGAGGAGACCACCTGCTGAATTTTTGAACAAAATGTTTTCACATTCTTGCTTGATGTAGAATTTCAACTGCTCAACATTTTGTGGCCTCCTTTATCGAATGTTTCATTCCATAATGTGCCAAATGTTTTCATTGGGTGACAGGTCTAGACACAGTCAGGCCAGTTCAGCATCCAGCCTCTTTTACTAAGGATGTTGTAAAACATGCAGAATGCGTTTTGGCGTTGTCTTGCTGAAATGAGCAAAGCCCTCCCTGACAAAGACATTTTCTGGATGGCAGCATATGTTGCTCCAAAACGTACGTATAAACAGAATATTGTTTAACATTAATGCTGTCTTCACAAATGTCTGTGTTTCTCATGCCATGTGCACTAATGCACCCCCATACCATCACGGATGCTGGCTTTTGAACTGTGCCCTGACAAAAAGCTGGATGGTCCCTCTACTTTTTAGTCTTAAAGATGCGGCACTTCAAAAACAAATTTCAGATTTTGATTGGTCTGACAACAGGACATTTTACCACTTTGCCTCAGTCCATCTTAAACAAATTCAGGCCCAGACAAGGCAGCAGTGTTTCTGGATCATAATATGGTTTTGTTTTTTCTTGGCAGATTTTGACTTTGCATTTGTGGATGCTGCAACAAACTGTGTTCACTGACAGTGGTTTTCGGAAGCCCTTACAGTGAATTCCATAACAGAGACTGATCTGTTTTCAATGCAGTGCAGCCTGAGGGCCAGAAGATTATGGCCATTCAATACTGTTTTTTTGCATTTTGTTTCTATTTGCGCATACATGAGTCTTTCAATGTCAAAATTGCATTTGTGTTCAGTAACGCAATGCCAACATATCAGCCCAGTGAAGGCTGGCTCATTTTAGATTTACAAGGCCTGACTGATTCTTTCTGTGAAGGCGTTAAGTTGCGATTTCTTAAAGAATGAGCACTGACATTCAATGCGACTGGGCTATTTAAATCACAGAAAACAGTCATGGAGAAAAACTAGGGGGGAAAATCTGGTAACAAGTGACTCAGACTGTGGAAATGTTCAGATAGATAAAGTTACATGATACGAGTGTCACATAAAAGTTTATGTATCAAATCGGGGCTTAGATTGCATGACTGCAAGCAGCTATGTATAACAGATCTAAAATGAATGCATTTGAATTAAGAGAAAATACCTTTTTAAGAAAGAATGGCTATATTGTTTCACACACATAGCAAAAGGACATGAAATATTTAAATAACTAAAATTTTCAAAAGCTTTGTGAAAGTTTTAAATCAACCTCCAGACTGTCTCATACACTCTTCTAATTACCTGAAATGTCACAGGAATTGAGCACTCTCAGTGCACTGTCACACATAACATGTTTTCAGAAGCAGGGCACATTCAGAAACATTTCAGATCTCCTACTCTGGTACCTCTCAAAGACCCGTCACGCTGTGAATTGTGTTAGGCACTAGGCATAACACCAAGATCTGTCAGAGCCAGGAATGAAAGAATGTGAATCTAATCAGGGTATGAAATATTCAGAATTCCCCAACGCAGTGTGAAGCCACAAACCTAAAGTTGCTGTACTTCAATTCACTTCATTTGAAAACAAGTGAATTGTGCCTGTAAAGGGCTGCAGTACAGGTAGATGTATATATACAAAATATGGACAGATATGGATGGATAACCACAAATTACAGTGTGAAAAAGTATTTTCCCCCTTTGCAACTTTTTGTTTTTTTTTTGCTGATTTGTCATGTTTTAATATTTCTGATCATCCAACAAATTTTCATATGAGCCAGAGATTATGTGAGTAAGCACAAAATGCAGCTTTTTAATGGTCATTACATTTGTTAAAGGTCAAAAGATATTCAAAACGTCCATAAATTGTGAAAAATAAATAAATAAATCCAATAACTGGATGTGCCATCATTGGCAGCTACAACTGCTATCAAATGCTTTTGAAAACTGGCAATGAGTCCTAACATCTTTATGGAGTAATTGCAGTAATTGCAGCAATTGCAGGAGTAATTTGTGCAATTGCTTTTAGTCAGCTACTTTAGAGTGTTTTTGAGCATGAAAAGCCTGTTTAAGCTGATGCTACAGCATCTTAATTGAATTGAAGTCAGGACTTTGACTAGGCCACTCCAAACCTTAATTTATTTCTTTTGAGCCATTCAATGGTGGACTTGCTTGTGTGCTTCTGATCATTGTCTTGCTACATAACGCAACAGCGCTTTAGGTCATAAACTGATGGCTGGACATTCTCCAGGATTTTCTGGTCAGCAGGTTTCATCGCTCTTCAATCATGGCAAGTTGCCCAGATCCTGAAGCAGCAAAGCTGCCCTAGACCATCACACTTCTATTGCCATCTTAGACGTTGGTATGATGTTCTTATTTTGGCACGCTGTTTTAGTTTTATGCTAAATGAAACAGGCCCTATGTCTTCCAAAAAAATCCCAATTTTCACTCATTAGTCCACAGAATATAATTTACAAAATTCTCAGAGGTTATCAAGATTTTTTTTGGGGGGGTAAATGTTAGACGAGCCCTTTTTGGTCTGCAGTGGTTTCTACTTTGCTGTCCTTCCATGGATTCAATTTTTTCTCAGTCACTTTCTTTTCGTGTAATCATGAACACTGACCTTAATTATGGATAGTGAAGCCTGCTGTTCTATAGATGTTAATCTGACTTCTTTTGTGACCTCCAGGATGAGTCCTTGATGTGCTATTGGAGGAATTTCAGTTGGTCAGCCACTCCCAGGAAAGTTCAAAGTTTTTTTTTTCCCCCCAATTGTAGACAATGGTTCACACCATGGTTTGCTGGAGTATCAGAGCCCTTAGAAATGGCTTTGTGACTATTTCCTGACTGAAAGATCTAAATACCTTGGGGTTTTTTTTCAAGCACAGCATCATGTGTTGGAGTGTTCATTTTCCACTGAGGTAAACCGGCCTTTCTGGTTTTTAAAATTTCAATTTCCATTTCTAAAAGATAAAATTCCATTTATGATTTAATTTGGGTTTTTATTGTTTCTTTTTTTTTTTCAATTATACATGTATTTTTTAATAGTAAAATTATACAGGGATATTGCCAGAAAGCGTTTCTGCCATACTCTTGCCTCCGCTGTGACACTAGCGACTTTTTAGTGCATTTTTCAGAGCGTGATCTGCGATGCATGTTTGTCTGTAAAACTTTAGCCAGACCCTGCTCTACAGCCATCATCAGTGTGTGTTCTTCCACACTCAGCATTTTCATGTTGCAAAAATTAGACATTATTTGCCATGCAAAATTTGCTAAAAATAAAAGATACAAAAAGATATAAATTAAATGCATAAATAATTGAATAATAGACAGTTTTTGGGTTTAATTTATTGCAATGACAGCCTGGCTCATAATTATGTGGCTTATGCATAAATTATGGTGCATTACTTTTCACAGGTGTAAGTATGAGCAGTGAATGTGAACAGCCTTTGAAATTTGATATTCTCTTTGGATGGACATGCCCTAAGCTGCCCCCCAATGACAAGTAGAATATACACCAATCAGCTAACCACCTGTCGAATATAGTGAAGGTCCCCCTTGTGGAGCCAAAACAGCTCAATCAAACTAATGTTACTTGAATTCCCCGCAGAACATTTCCCAGAGTACCACAATCCCTTCCAGCAGCTTGTCACTGTGGATCCTGATGCCATCTCTTCCGAAATGGTTCTCACATATCCGAGTGAAGAACATGATGTAAAAGAAAATGGGGCTCACTGGACAATGTGACATTCTTCAACTGCTCCAAGGCCCAGTTCTGAAGCTCAGATGCCCATTGAGGGGCAGCTCTTCGAGGTGAACCAGGGTGAGAGTGGGAACTCCGACTGATCTGCAAGCTAAAAAGTGCAATACACGGCAGGGTATGATGCACTGTGTGTTGTGACACAGTCCTTTTTTAGGTATTATTGAAATTCTCAGCAACTTGTACTACAATCCCCTTCTGTCGGTTTGGACCAGACGGGATAGCCTTCATAGCCCTCGCTCATTGATGAACCTTGGGCGCCTAAAACCTCTTGGCCAATTTGAGGTTTGTCACTCCTGGGCCAGTGTCAGTACTCAGTCGCATCTGCTGACAGGGAACACCCCAGAAGTCTTGCAACTTCAGAGATACTCTCACCAGCTCATCAGGCCAGAACGCATCAGCCCTCGTCAGTCTTTCAGTTCCCATTTCTCCCATATTTAACATTTTGAATATGAGAACCACCTGGCTGCTTACCATCTAAGATCGGTCTTCACGCCTTGACATGAGCCGTTTTTTATGAAATAACAACATTATTTGCTGCATCTGTCAGTGGTTTTATTTACTTGGCTTATCTGTGTATGTGTGAGCATGAGTGAGAGGAGTGTAAGGCTGATGGGATGAGAACTAGACAACAGACTGGAGCTCACAAAAATGGATTTTTCCTTCCTAATCTTTCACAAGAGCCTCAATAGACAAAACTAAAAGCAGTAGATTTTGCCCTGGATGAGAATTTTTGTGATTAGAACCAACATTCCCTGAATGATTTTGGAACAGTCACAGAAACATGTACTCTATTTTCTAAGGTGTGCAAATAGCAAAAGAGTCGATGTACAAACTTAAAAAATTAGCCTGCCAACATCAAACTGTAAAAAGTACCCCCAATTCTAACTACAAGCAAAATTATCAGAGTACATGCAAGATAAGTAAACCCCAAGAAATTTTATCTCTAGGTCTGAGATGTGCAAAAAATTGAATAATCATATTATTAGATTAATGTCATCTCCAACATTGCAAAGTCAGCCTCTCATGACCATTCCTATTCTACACATTTTGAATTGCATTTTACTTTTCTCTTTCTTTGATGCATACTTTATATTCTATATTCCACCAGTTTTGTGACACACAAACCATGCAACTTGAGTGGAGATTTTGAGTATCTCTGTGAACCATCAAGGGAAATGGTCTCTCAGCAAAGCATGGCTAACCATCTTCAGAGAAGACATTTCTTTTGTTATGTTAATAATAGGAGCACAGGGAAGAGAGAAGTGTAGCAAGATCAAGCACAAAAAAAATAAACAAAAACTGTCACTCTGGTCAGGAGTAGGAAATCAATGCATTATTTATCACTTGCTGAGGGGGTCTTAAATTACCACCAAAAAAGAACAAAAAAATAACAGAAAAAAGCTATCAAAAAACACAGACCCACAGGTTTTGATTACAAATATTATTTTTAGCCAATTATTTATTATTTATTTATACATCATTTATTGACAGATGACATGGCTGAAAATGCCATAATTTAGTCCCTGAATTTTTGCATGAAACAAAAACATAATTTGATTAAAAAATATGAATATATATACATCGTCTTGAGAAAAGTATTTGATTTCTTCCTGATTTTTTTTTTTTTTTTTTGCATATTTGTCACACTTAAATGTTTCAGATCATCAAACAAATTTTAATATTTGACTAAGATGACCTGAGTAAGTACAAAATGCATTTTTTAAATGATGATTTCATTTATTAAGGGAAAAAAGCTATCATGGATGTATCTGAAGCGGTTGAGAAGTTATGCTCCGGACAAGCCCCATCTGGGCCCCATGTGACCTTTGACCTTTGCCAGTGACCTTGACCTTGACCGGGTGAACGAAATCATGGTGCGCGACACAGCGCCTAGTGATGGCGCACGTGTATGTGAAGTATCACGAATGTAGCTCAAGCGGCTCAGGAGTTATGCCCCGGACAAGAAATTGCTAACAGACAACGGACGGACGGACAGACGGACGGACGGGGGTGATGACATAATACGTCCCGTCTTAAGACGGGCGTATAATAATAATAATAATAATAAAAAGTAGTTCCCGATCATGAATTAACTGTGATTAACCACAGTTTTTTAGTTTAATTTCACTATACACAGTCAGGCCTGATTAATGCCAGACATTTCTAATGAAGAAATCACTCAAATAGAACCTGCCTGACAAAATGAAGCAGGCTAAAGGATCTCAAAAAGCAATACATATTGCTGCAATGTAAATAAATTCAAGAACAGATGTGAAACAAAGTTATTGACGTCTATCAGTCCGGAAAGGGTTACAAAGCCATTTCCAAGGCTTTGGGACTCCAGTGAACCAAGATGAGAGCCATTATTCACAAATGAAGAAAACTTTGAGCGGCGGCGAACCTTCCCAGGAGTTACTCCAAGAACGCATCAACGACTTATCCAGGAGGTCACAAAAGAACCCAGAACAACATGCCTCATTTGCCTCAGTTATAGTCAGTGTTCGTGATTCAACAATAACAAAGAGACTGGGCAAAAATGGCATCCATGGGAGAGTTCCAAGGTGAAAACATCTGCTGACCAAAAAGAACACAAAGGCTCATCTCACATTTGCCAAAAAACATCTTGATGATCCCCAAGACCTTTGGAAAAATACTTTATGGGCTGATAAGACAAAAGTTGAACTTCTTGGAAGGTATGTGTCCCGTTACATCTGGCATACAACCAACCCAGCATTTCATAAAAAGAACATCATACCATCAGTAAACATGGTGGTGGTAGTGTGATGGTCTGGGGCTGCTTTGCTGCTTCAGGACCTGGACGACTTGCCGTAATTGATGGAGCCATGAATTCTGCTCTCTACCAGAAAATCCTGAAGGAGAATGTCTGACCATCAGTTTGCGACCTCAAGCTCAAGTGCACTTGGGTTATGCAGCAGGACAATGATCCAAAACACACTAGAGAGTCCACCATTATGATCCCCGGTCATTCCAACCAGCAGTGCACTGCAAAAAAAAGATAAAAACACTAGGTAAGATGAATTTACTTATTTCCATCACCATTTTTCTTAGTAAGACAAAAAAAAATTCTTGTTTTGAGGTAATTTTTACTAGCTTGCCAAAGAAATTTTTTTTTGTCTTACAAAGAAAAATAGTGATGGAAATAAGTGTTTTAAGTCTTAAAATAAGTAAATTCATCTTACTTAGCATTTTTATCTTACCATTTTTTGCAGTGTGGTCAGCAGCTTTTTCAGAACAGCGCACAATTTGCTAAAGCGCTGTGGAAATGCAAATTGGGAAGGGACTGCTGGGAAGGGAAATTAAAAATGATTGCCTTGTTCGTTGCTCAAGTGCCTCCTGTTGGCTAGCTGGGCGCTCGTCAGTGAGATTCTAAGCATGCTCTTGTTCGGGTATCCACCATCCTCGCTCTGAACTTGCGATAGTTTCCACAATGAGTAGAAACATGCAGCGGCTGACAGGCGCGTGCTTTGGAGGAAAGCCGCAAACTGTCTCTCTCTTTCGTATACAACCCCCTGGCAATAGGGGGTTGGATACGAGCAAGCCTTGTACATAGGTCTCTGATTGGTCATTTTAAATTCGGGTGGGATTGGAGATGCCAATTTTTTATTTTTTTTTTAAACTGCATTTTGTGTTTACTCGGGTTATCTTTGTCTAATATTAGTTTGATGATCTGAAACATGTGTGACAAATATGCAAAAAAAAAAAAGAAATCAGAAGAAGGCAAATACTTTTTCGCGGCACTGTATATATAAATTCATTCACACCTGTACTCATATACCATTGAGTAAGTATACTCAATACCACTGAGTCATTGAGTATCTGAAGGGATATATTCAGAATACAATATAGAAACTGGCGAGCGTTGTTGGGCTGAACGGCCTGTTCTCGCCATTCATGTGATGTTATATCAATAACCTTTTAAAAATTGGTTACTCAATTTGATAAATACAAATGTTTCTTTGTATGCAATGTAAAAAGTAATCCTACTCACAATTAGCCATGTGTCTGTCTTTTTGAATTGCATCTGAAGGAATCAGACCAGAACTCAGCTCAGCATTACTCAGTCAGGCCATCTGCATTCCTCTCAGCAAGAACGTGGAATGATCTAGTTCTCTGGCAGAGAAGCAGAGAATATCACCGGATATTTCGGAGTTTACATCCACATTGGATTAGTTCAGGCCCCCCAAAAAAAATCTCTACCTCTCACGGAGGTAGAACACGTCTCAGTTTTAGATGTTGAGGGAGGAAGGGTACACCCAATTAAAAAAAAAAAATCTCGAAGTAGTAGTATGATACTAAAATGAAGTTTCCTCACGGCCAGACCTCAGTCTTTTCCATAATGAACTAAAAGGCTAACCTGATCATGTAGCAGCATTCATAACTCCAATCGCATGAATTATGAATGCAGTTCTAGACTGACCATTTTCAGCTGAATTTAATGAAAATGTTAAAGGCATACAAAATTTCTGTTCACTGGGCTGGACCTGTCCATCCCTCCTTAACAGTAAGAATGACCTCAGCGGAAACAGTCGGTGTAACATCTGGAAAAACAATCATGAAATTATGACCTTGTATCCTGTTCTTTCCTGTGTTTTAAAACGCATTTCCTAATGTCACCATTTCAGGATGAACTGGAAAAATAGGTCAGATCCTTCTGTAAGACTTTATAGGAGTGTTTTAAATGTGTCTAGTGTGGATGCCCTTTCTATTGCTTTGTTTCCTTCCTATAACATCATATGTATTGTGCTGTACACTATCCCAGATGAATCGGTTTCTTCTACGGTTTAAAATAGACTGAAAAGTTTTGTAGATAAGAGTGTGTGCATGTGTGTGTATGTCGGCCTGAAAAGCTATAATTGTGAGAAATAACCCCTCAGAAATCACACAGCCACTTTGGTTGGTCCTGACAAGGGATTACAGAGGATTACAGCTAATTGGTGGAAGTCAGGCTCACGGTATCAGTTTGGGTTAGAATTATTGTTTGGCATAATTTAGTCATGGTGAGGCTTCGGGAAAGACTGTACAGACTTAGAGTATGTAACTACATCGCCAGAAAAAGTTAGGATGCTGTGTAAATTGTAAATAAAAACAGAATGCAATGATTTGCAAATCTCATAAACTAACTTTTTATTCACAATAGAACACAGACAACATATGAGATGTTGAAAGTGAGACATTTTACCATTTAGTGGAAAATATCTCATTTTGAAGTTGATGGCAGCAACACATCTCAAAAAGTTGGGACAGGGGCAACAAAAGGCTGAAAAATTAATTAAAAACAGCTGGGGGAGCATTTTGCAACTAATTGGGTTAATTGGCAACAGGTCAGTAACGTGACTGATCATTGTCTTAGACTGGTCATCTTAGTCAAATATTAAAATTTGTTTGATGATTCGAAATAGTTGGGACAAAGTGTAAATTGTGAATAAAATCAAAATGCAAAGACTTTCAGATCACAAGCCAATATGTAGAACATAGAATAACATTGCAAATGATGAAACTGAGTAATTTTACATTTCTATCCACAAAATGAGCTTATTTAAAATTTTTTGCTGCAGCAGGTCTTAAAAATGTCGGGACAGGCAAAAAAGGGCTTAAAAAGCAATTAATATACAAAAGTAAAAGGCAATCAGCTGAGAGAACATTTAGCAAGTAAGTAAGCTCATTGGCATTAGGTGTGTAAAACGATTGGTTATAAAAGGGATGTCTTAGAGAGGCTGAGTCTCTCAGAAGTAAAGATGGCCAGAGGCTCTCCAACCTGTGAAGGCTGGCGTAACTGCATCGCCACTGCATCACTCACCAGCATGATTCTGTCATTGACATTACTAAATGGGCCCAGGAATACTTCAAGTAACCACTGTCTATAAACACTGTCTGCCGTCCCATCCACAAATGCCACCTAAAACCCTATCATGCAAAAAGCAAGCCGTTGTTGAGGATGATCCAGAAGCGCCACTGTCTTCTGTGGGCCAAGGCTCATTTAAAATGGTCTGTAGCAAAGTGTCTTATAGTCAGACGAGTCCAAATTTGACATTCTTGTTGGAAATCATGAGCGTCGTGTCCTCCGGGCTAAAGAGGTTGAAAGACCACCTCTGCTGTTATCAACATTCAGTTCAAAAGCCAGCATCTCTGATGGTATGGGGATGATTAGTGCATATGGTGAGGTGTGGGGAAAGCAGCATGGATGCTGAAAGGTATATAAAGGTTTTTGAGCAACATATGCTCCCTTCTAGGCGACATCTATTCCAGGGAAGGCCTTGTGTATTTCAGCAAGACAATGCAAAACCACATACTGCAGCTATTGCAACAGCATGGCTTCATAGTAGAAGAGTCCGTGTGCTGAACTGACCTGCCTGCAGTCCTGATATTTCACCGATTGAAAACATTTGGCACACAATTAAACAACAAGTCCATAAAAGGAGACCCAAAACTCTCCAGCAGCTGGAGGCCTATATTAAACAAAGGTGGGATAAAATTCCAATGGCTAAACTCTAGAAACTTGTCTCCTCAATGGCCAGATGCCTCCCCTCTGGGTTAAAAAGAAAAAGAGATGTTCCACCATGGTAAACAGGCCCCTGTCCCAACTGAGACCTGTAGCAGCCATCACATTTGAAATGAGCTCATTTTGTGGATAAAACAGCAAAATTTCTCAGTTTCAACATTTGCTATGTTATCTGTGTTCTATAGTGAATAAAATCCTGGCTGGTGTAATTTGAAAGTCATTTTGTTTTGATTTTATTCACAATGTCCTCATACGTATAGCAACTCAAACATGCGTGAGTGTGTGAGCACCCATTTTCTCCCTTGATAAAATGCTCATATGCACAACTTGTGCTCTTTTTTGAACATTTTGGCAGAGCTTATCAAAGATGTAATATCGAGAAAAAAATTGATTTTGCATCTGATGCAAACACAGTGATGATTAGTGATCGGCCAGATTTTTCCTCTTCCCCAAAATCCATCTGGACAATTTTCTTCAATGAGCTGATCTTATTATTGAATCACTTCATTTGTACGGCTGACAGTAGGTACCTGGCCAACCATAGGGAGTCCCTGGCATGAAAAGAAACATATCACAAGATCCCATCTCTTTGCGCGACACACTATACCAATCCTGAGCTGCTCTGCAGGGCTAAAGTCCATAATTGGGACTGGAAGGTGTAAGTGCGAAACCGCACGGTGGTACTTGTCTACTCTATGAAACATAGTCCATCATCCAGACTGACACAATTTTGGTTGCATTCGCTCCACAGCACTCCTGTATGTTTCCAGTTAAAATGATCCATTTCAATAGGAAGTAGAGAGAGTCCCTGACTCAGGGCCTCTCACAGGTACAAAGAAAATATTGTCCACAGCTGGGATTTCATGGTACCTGTCATGATTATTTTAAGAATAATGGAATGCTCAGAATGAAGCAAATCGGACATGATATTTTCATTATAATGAGATTTGGGAAAAATTCTGTACGAATAAATTTGGTCCATCGCTGCTCCCCTCAATAGCTGTTTGTTATTAGACTTGCACTCTTTGTGTGGCAGTTCACCTACACTTTTTATTTTTGCTGAAATTAAAACATCATTTTCCTTTTTAGCTCCAGTGTCCAACCTGTGGGAAGTTGCAACTCTGCTTTCTTGCTGCCCTCCCAACTGATGAGGGCCTTTGCCTCGTGAAAATCTCCTCCTTCCACACCTTGTTCTGCTATATTCACTAGTGGGTGACACCCTACAATCTTACTCACTGGGCTGGATCCATAAACACTGGCCATTCTTGTTAAATCTGAGGCCGCAAAATAAAGTTTTATCTACATGAGCAAACAGCAGTCATTTTTTTTTATCTCTGATTAAAGACAGGCCTGTTCGTGACCCAAAATCGTGAAGGGTTTATTTTACCATAGAGAGTAGGGCTCAACAGCAAATTACAGCATTCAGAATACAGCCAAAATTAGTCAAATTAGCCAATGGGAAGGAATCAAGGTTTATTTAGTGGAAGCAAAAATCATTTGATGTTGTCAACAGTTGGGACTAGAGCAAAGTGTGGCAGTAAGGTCGGGAATACCCGAAGCTATCGCTGTCTTTTGTTCGGCATCTCAAGCAGTCAGCTTACTTAACAACTGCCCTGCTCATAATAGGCAAACAATTCTAGGAAGGATGGGAAAAATCAACAAGGCCACATTAGATTCCGTTTGGGTTTGCAAAAAATAAAAACGAAACAGTGCACCACAGAGGAACAGGAGACTGTCGGGAGACGTGTGGAGCCTAGGGTTGAACTTGCTGATCAAACGCAGGATAAATCTCAGCCCAGAGGAGAAGGGGCCATGGGAGGCAGGGTCAGAGTTGGAGCAGCAAAACATGACCGGAGGCCGTTGCTTTCCTCTGCTACAGCTGTTATTTTAAGCTGGTGGAGCAGAATTCCCACCTCGTTCTGTGCTTTCTGGGGACTGGAGTGGATGAATAGCTATCAGTCATTGCCAGGATACACAGAATAGTTTGAGAGACTGCACTGTGTTCATTCAAAGGGTCAGGGCGAGAGACCCACGTACACGCACAGCCAAGGGCGCAGGACTACCAGCTGTACTTTGAGTTTAAAAAGGCCTTTCTAAAAACACTAAAATATTGGAGAAGGAGTACTTTAAAGCACAACAAGTCAGAAGAGTATTCACAGACAATCTTATCTTAGCACTAGGAATACTCCTAAGAAGTTCTCAGACTTTCTAAGAGTAACCTCTTGGCAGTGATTCACAAAGGTGCTAAGTGCAACTCTCACTGTGGTCTTGGGTGCACTCCTACATAAAGGGTGCATCTCAAAGCGAAGGCTGCATTCTTACGGGTCGTCACGTACTTCCATCCACCAAACTAATACTTAGGGTTAGTAATAAGAATGAATTTAGGATTAGGGTTAGGTTTGGGGTCAGTTTTAGTATATGAGGTTAGAGTTAAGTTTAGGTTTCGGAAAACCAGAGATGTTTCGCTTAAATCAAAGCTGTTTAACGAAGATGAAATAACGTCATGTCAGTTTGGCGGATGAAATTAGGCGCTAAACCCCTAAAAATGCAGTCTTTAAAGGCTGCAGCCTACGCTTTGAGATGCACCCTAAGAGTAGAGGGCGCGGTAGATGTCATTGCTGATGTCATTTATGACATCATGTTTTATTTACTCAGTTTTCCACTAAGTCCACAGTGATTTGTCGATGGTGGGCCAATCTGATTCTGTAGCTGACAACAACCTGTCAAACTTATTAATTCATCATAAATTTGTACAGTGGTGTGGATGTGAATTATATTTTCCATTATAATTAAGGTTGAAAGCCTTTTGTCTCTCTCAAACAATAAGGACAATTGTTTTGCCGACAATTGATAAAGAAAAGCTAACTGGACACAGGAAAAACTTTTGTTACAGCACAGCAATAATAGGGAACACTGGACCAGAAATTTCATTGGCGGCAAATACAGAAGAGTGGAATGACATCTATTTTCACATAAATGCCTCTGTTCCACTGCTTATATACCATTCAATGATAGCTGTGAGAAAAAGCAGTATTCCATGCTGTTGCAGGCCGGGGCAGAGATTGCAGAATGCAACAGGCAATCATTAGCTACACGCAGGGGCGCCGCTGACAATTTTGGGCCCTTATAGATTTGCCTTATAGATTTATAGTCTTTTTTGGGTGGTTCTGATAATTGGCAAGCAGTCAGTAGAATTGTATTTTGTTGATTGCAGCAAATGTTCAAAAATACTGATTCAGAAACTAACTGGTAAGGCCTCCCCAATGTACTCCAGTGATGACCATATGGTTATCAGCGCAATGCCTCAAATAGGGGTCTATGTCACAAACAGTCTACGGTCACAAAGCAGACTGCGTTTTTGGGGCTAATAACATTGGACATCCTCTCTCTCTCTCTCTCTCTCTGTCCATTTCCTTTAAATACAATTCGAAATGCACAAAATTTAAATAACGAAATAAAAAACTGTGATAGAAAAACAGTCCGATATCACTAAATTTTCTCTCCGATCTGCAATATTTGTCACTGAAGCCAAGCCTTATAAATAGACTATTGGACTTCTGCAGCAGACAAGCTAGTGTACTTGTAATTTCACGGATTGTGGAGCACTTGTATCGTTATTGTAAGACGAGCGTTTACGAATTTGCCGCATGCACAACTCAGCTGACAGATACAACGTCGAATGCTTTTCCATTCTCATCGATGCAGTACAGCTGAGCTGTGATTGGCTGATGTGTGTAATGGTACCAACTGCAGCCAGCTCAGGCACTACCGTAACTTGGGCCGTACAAAATGATGAATAGTAAGAGGGGGGCCCGATGTGCTAAGATTATTCTTAAAAAGTTGAAAATTACGATACAAACAACAAATTCATTTTAAATCAATCAAGGTATTCCAAAATTTTAAATATAAAGCGTCCATATATTTTATAATAATGACAGTATCCTCTGTGGGGTCTCTGTGAATGCTGGGAATGCCCCTAGAATCGTCCATGGTTACCCCCCCAGCTTTCACTACTTCCATGACTAGACCTCAAATACAGAAATTTAGAGATGCATATCAAACATGAAAAAAATCACAGAAGAAAGTAGGAAACATGTCCTGTATCATTTATTTACTCATTTTAACAAATTGATTTTTCAGTGGAGGTTCAGCACGATAGCCCTTCACCAATTGCCTGTACTGATGAAAAGTATCTTTCTATACCAGCTAGTCCAGCAATGGCCATGCAACCGACATTGTTCTGTTGTGGATTATCTGAACTAAATTTGATGAACTGCCTAGAAGTGATTGATGTAAGATTTTACATGGTATTAAAATTTCTAAAAGAAATGCATCAACAGGGCTTCTTGAAAGGTGCAGAATAAAAGTTCCTTTTTTCCCCTAAAAAATCCCTCTATTTGGATTTTAGCAACTTTTTGCTTATTTAGTAGATCCAAAATGATTATTTGTTTATCATGGTTAGCAACAGCCATCACACCACGAGGCCAGTAGCGTTACATTGAAACCACGTGTTATCAGCTTGACAAGATTCCTGTGGTTGTTATTTTACTTCAGGACTGACCCAAAGCACTTTACTCAGAACAAGGCCATAACCTCCGATGACCAAGCCAAAAGGCGACTGTGGAAATTAAAAACCCCCTTGTTGGAAGAAACCTTGGACAGTAAAAGTAAAGGCTACAAAATGGAGGGGAAAAGCTGGGACATTTTTCCCAGTTACTGCATGTATATATTAGTCATCCCCCACTCTGACAGAATCAGAAAAGTTTTGGAGTCAAAGCAGCCTCCTTCCTCCCTCATTTCCTCATTCTGAGGCTTTCCACTCCGGAGCATTGAAAATTGGAGATATCAGTTTGGGCACCCTGATGACATATACAGCACAGAGGAAGAGGAGTCAAGCTTGGGAGTAGCAAACCGTGCCCACTGTTTTCCGCAAACATGTCCAAGACAAATATCTGAGACAAGAAGGTTCTGGTGCACACGAATGCTCGGTAGTTGGCTGCCAGAATCTACCTTAAAACATTTTTAACATTCCATCGAGCGATGAATCGTAGAGGAACAAGTGGATTGCATTTATTTTTTGCGGATGATGTTTCTGCAGCCCCTGCCACAAACCCATTCCTGCGTATTCATTTCACGTTGGACTAGAGGTCTTCGCAAAAACCCGACAGCCCGAAAACCCAAGGTTCCGACCCGACCCGGCACGGGTTTTGGGTCCATTCACAAGAAGTGACTCCCGGACTGGGTCGGAACCGGGAAAGTTTGCCTCGGGTCTCTTTTAGTGAAAGGTCGGGTTATGTAGTACTAGAGAGGACCCAGTGATTGGCGGTCACAGCTGTCAATCACCCCCGCCCTCCCCTTTCCCCCCCCTTCCGTCCAATGCGAGGCTTTGAGCTGCCTGTGTGACTACGTCATGTGATTTTAGTAAGGAAGTCAAAACAACTACACAATACAGTCAACAACAAAGAAAGAAGGCAGTGGATATTTTGCCATCTGACGGCTTTTTTTTGCGTTTCGCTATTTAGCCAGCACTTCTGGTGGACATGCGCACTTGGCACTGGCTAACTTATCTTATGGTTACAACATCAAGGCGTGGACGGCAATACAAATGCCGGGATATTTTACCGTTCACAGCCTCCGGCATTATGTGCCTTGCCCTATTCTGACGGGAATAGTCTGACGTGGTGAAATGGAGTAGGCTAATGTAATTATTACCAGGAATTTTAGTCCTGTCCGGACGCGCCAATTCAGTAATCATTACGGACATTCTCAGTAAAATTTACAGCCACTTTTACCTTCTGTAAAACGCTCCACAGACAGTACCCTCGGCAATATCAATCCTGTGCGAATGCGACCCTCTGTAAATGTTGAAATGATTCATGTAAATATTCCATCATATCCTGTTTAACCTCCCTTTTTTGAAGGTGGATTCGCTTGAAGAAAGAATTGGTTTAGTGGTTACCAATAGTCCGACACATTCTTTTTTCGATAGAAGACGTCAAAGACAAATTTTAAAAAAAAAAAGGTCAAAGGCACTTTTCAGAGAAGCGAGACTTCTGGTTGAATGTTAATACATAATCGTAATACACAATCTTGCTTTTGGGCAAAAGTTTCCGGCTAACCATTATTATTATTACCCTCAACACATGTCGACAGGGGAGTGACGACCTAGTGTATATCAAGTTAAGCCTCTTTGACACCGGGCCCGAAACGAATTTTTGCATCTTTGCGTTTGCGTTTTCGTATCTTTGCATTGAGTTTGAAAGTAATCTATCGTGCGAAAAACTTGTTTCGCTTTTGGTGTAAAAGCAGCCATACTCCTACTCTGACAGTAGATTTCTTGTCCCGTGTGAATAGGCCATTCAAGCTCTTTGACCGTAATGACCGCGGGTCTGGAGGAACTAGCTACGATTCCATCTAAAAGTGATACGAATCTTTGGGAAATGCGCATATAAGAAATGCCAATCATGTTTGTTTCCATTAAATGTGGGAGGGAAAAAAGCGTGAAAACTACAGTAAGAACTTAAGTGAGTTACAAGATTTCCTGACCGCAGAACCAGAAACAACAATAGTTTTTGTTTCTTCACGTGTGTGCAAGCGCGCTATGTCAGACTTAATTTGAATCAAACTGTTTCCATCCCCCATTGTGCGAATCAGCACTTTTCGAATCATCCTAAATGCGGCCATCTAAGCAAAATTGTTTTTTTTGCAAATCGAGGGGTTTTAATTCAAAATTTGTCGTTTCCATCATCATTTTCCGATGCGATACGTTCTAGACGTGCATCGAAACAGGTGATGGAAACCCAGCTACTGCCACATAGCCCAGCCGGCTTATACTGAAATTCAGAATGAAACAGGCCGGTCATAATAGCTCGGTCATATAATCGGAGTAAAGGAATAAAGGTAAATTTTGTCATCCAAAACTTCAGGGTGATGCGACCAAAATATTTTCCGCCAGTTAATTTAGTTACTGGTGTATAATTTACATCAATCTGTAGCTAAGCCCACTCAAACGTTTTTCTAGTCGAATCTCAACGTAATTTTTTTTTCTTTTAAATTTTCAGATGCCAATGTCTCTTATTGAAGCACATATGGAAGATATTCCTTCGGTAGTTGAGATTTTATTGGAGTCAAACTTTTCCCATTCCTTTGTACTCAGAACCTCAGCCACCTTTAATGCACATAAACTTAACAAATTGATACCGAAGTTTGTCTTTCGCGGCTTCATCAACGACGAACTTCTTGAATTTTTTCTGAGCACCTACGATTGTGCAGATATCTCAGCGCTAGAACAATATAAACTGCTCTTTTTCAAAAGACTTAATTGTCGTTTCAAGATCTGCAAACGAATCGAACTCGACTCCATTGGCGGGAGCTATACTCGCGAAGTAAACGTCAGACTGTCCCATCAAGATGAAGTATTAACCCTAAGTGCACATGTCCACAGGAAGTGCCCGCTGTAACGCAAACATAGCCGCCAGAGGGCAAAATATCGACTGTATTTTGGGCCATGGTTCGAAATGGTTAAGCAATCCAGGTGCCGTAGTGTGTTGTTACCGCAGTATGCTCTGCAACGCACAATGGAAACTCCAAAATGATAACGTTAATTAAACAAGAGAAGATATGTTCTACTGACCGGTGGATTAGCGTTAGCAATGGCTAAGAAGAAGTATTATAGTACTTGACCATCTCTACAAGAAAATGACGACGTGGATTTATTTTTTTTTGCATCACGTTATGGCCAGGGGGGCTGGCAGTGCCCGCAGCAGGAACCAGGTAGAAGAAGACTACGTTTAGATAAGAAACAGACAGTAATAAAAATGAGTCTTATTTAACGCTAGACAACTTGTATTAAATCATAAAGCAACTCGGGCATTTCGGTTCCATGGGTTTTTTAGGGTTCGGGGCTGGTATGTCACGGTTCTATTTGGAGCCGGTTCCGACATATCTCGGTGCTGCTCGGGTTTGGAACTCAAATTTAATTATAGCACGGGGCCAGTCAGTTCCGGGAACAATTTTCACGGGTCCATTTGGGTTCGGGGTCGTCAAATTGGACCCGTGAAGACCTCTACATCGGACTCTTTATCCAATTTAGGCCGGTACAAAGCTGGCTTAGCTAAAACCTTCGCCTCCAGAAAGGTATTGTTCCAACACTACGGAACCCGCCACTTTAATATTCTCTGTAAATGTCAACTTTCACATCAGCTGACAGCTTTGTTCCCCCAATTTCAATGTTATCATTACATTACCATAAGCTATTAGATGGAGTGTGGTGCAGTTCAAAAGAAACTTGGCAGTACATCCAATACATAAACGTTTCCCTCACAGCCCACAGGCTTGCCTGACATGCTGTATTTCCATAACTGTAGTGGGCTCACTTTCAGCTACAGCGAAGATACACACATCATATGAAACTAGACAACCTAAGACGCTATGCTATGATGTCTTTAAGCAGGCGAAATAACACTTCAAACATACGTTAAATTTCCGCTAGTGAAAAGCTAACATTAGCTAGCTCAGTTGGGATGGCTGTATATTAATGTCTTTTTATGCTGTCCAAACGCAGCGTGTTACTCTTGATTATATGATCGTGGAACTTGGATGTACGAATGTTAGCTTGCATGTGACTTTTGTATTTTGACTATTACGAAAGTATATCTCATGCAGGGCTCAGTGCATCGCACTCCGACGGCAGGAGCACATCAAAGCCACCCAGAATGGTTGATAGATTCAGCCATGGTGAGGTCACACATTATGTTACTATGCACACCTTGCTATAGCTACGCTTTCAAGCCACTCCTCCCTCCTCCCACCCTCTTCTCTCATACCACCCCCTCCACCCAGCCATGCCTCTCTCTTCCAGACAGGTCAAAATCTTGAAATTTTATTGCGAGAGCAAGATTGGCTTGATAAAATGGGCAAAATAAATATAAATGTTGTGTGATTTTTGCAAATTACCGAAAACATTATGTTTTAGACCCTAATCACATATTTTTAACCGGTGTAAATACCAGGTAATGGATCCTTTAACTGTCTCTGGGGGGCTATGGAACTGCCAGTCCGGCACACAGAAGACTGACTACATCTCAGCTTATGCCTTCTCCCTCTCCCTCCATTTCCTTGCCCACACAGTGACCTGGATCACACCACACAACACTGCTACTGCATAGCCCCCGGCCTGCTGATCACGGTGGTGGCACTGGCTTGCTCATCTCTCCTTTTGAAAGAGTTGCCTCTAACCAGCTTTCAGCTTTCTTGTCATTGAATGGCCTATTGGACCCTTTCCAGTCTGGATTCAGGCTCGGCCACTCGACAGACACCGCTCGTCTTGCTCTGAGTGAGTCTTCATGCTGCAGGGTCAGGCTCTCTCTCTTTTGTCATGATAAAACTTGACTTGTCTGCTGCCTTTGATACAGTCACCGATCCTTCTGTCCAGCTTGGCAGCTATGGGCATCTGTACCACACCCTATAGGACTGCATTAGATCCTACCTTGCTGACCGCTCTTTCTAAGTTGCCTGGGCTGGAACAGTATCAGCACCTTGTCTTCTTGCTACAGGAGTTCCACAGGGTTCAGTCTTCGGTCCCCTTCTCTTCTCCTTTTAAAAAATGCTCTCTTGGTCCTGCAATCTCTGCTCATGGCATTTCTTATCACAGTTATGCAGATGGCAGTCAACTCTTGCTTTTCTGTTGTGTTCTGGGGTCCTGGCCTTTATGGTTTTAACAGTTTCATGTTTTAAGATTCCATAGTTCAAGTTTCATAGTTCATGCTCATAGTTCATGCCATAGTTTTAACAGTTTCTTGTATTAGGATTACACATTTCATAATTCATGTTTATTGTCCATGTTTGTACTTTTCCATGTTTTTGTTTTTGCCAGGTCTGCCAAGCCACTCCACCGCTTGTCTGCGTTCCGCCCCGTGCCTTCGTTGTTGCACATTTCAGAGCTCTGGTTGGCTTTGGTATTTCCCCTTCCTTCTGTGCTGTGCTGATTCGGGGCTCTCTAAGCTTAATTGACAATTAACTGTTTTTAAGTTACTAACATTTACTAACACTCACTGGGTTGGTGTAATTCTTAGATAGGCACATTACTAATATTACTAATTCAGACAGGGAGTTTATTGTCATGATTCCTGCTTTGCTATTTCAAGATCTTGCTGTGCTTTTCTGTTCTGAACATTCATGCTGCTTTCAAACTGCATACTTAATTGGTACTTAAGCTGAGCACGCTCATTCTCTTAATGAGCAAGTCTTGTCATCCAATCTTGGTCCATGTCTCATGATCTTGCCCAGCCTCTTGTTTCTCCTTCTCCAGGTGTTGCCCCTCATGTCTTGATTTTGTAGCCTTTATCTGGATGCGGTGGAAGTTGGCTGGCAGACAGTGTCTCAAGTCTCGTTTCATGTACAAGTCTTCGCTCATGTACACACTTCCAAGTCCTTGTTGCCAAGTCTTGTTCATAGCCCTTGTATATATAGCCATAGTCTTGTTATTTATTTTTCTTGGATTTCTGCCTGGAGTTTACAGTGGTTTTTTTGTTCTTGCCTTTTAAGCTCTTTAGTTCTTTGCTCTGTGAAGCACTCCTTAGTTTGTCTTTTTGCAACCCTTTGGGCCAAGTTTTTTGTTGGCCCTCGTGCCTGTTTTATTTTGTTTTCAATAAATCCTCATTTCCCTTCACCCCGCTTCTGGTGTCTTACTGATTCCCTATCACTTTTCACTCTCCTACATGAAGGTCTCTGCCCTCATCTCTGGTTGCCTGAGGGACATCTAGACCTGCATGTCCAACCATTATCTTAAGCTCAACCCTGACAAGACAGAGGTGATCATCTTCCCTGCTTCTAAATCTCCGATCCAGGACTTCACAATCTCCATCGGGGACACTACTGTGTCCTCATCACCCTGTGCAAGGAATCTTTGAGTGTCATGGATAACCGATGTTCCCTATCTGAGAATATTGTAACAGTGTCCCGAGCATGCAGATTCATCCTGTACAACATCCAAAGAATCTGCCCCTTTCTCACCTCCTACTCAACCCAACTTTTGGTCCACACACTGGTACTGCCCCACCTGAACTACTGCAATTCTCTTCTGGCTGGTTTCCCAGCATCTGCAGTCAAACCTCTGCAGCTCATCCAAAATGCTGCAGTTCATTTTCTTTTCATACTCATGTCACCCACTCATGTCTTCTTTCTGACCTCCATTGGCTCTCAGTTATGACTCACATCAAATTTAAAACATTGGTGATGTCCAAAGGGTCTGCCCCAGTCTACCTTCAAACCCTACAAACCAGGTAGACCCCTCTGTTCTTCCACTCCCGGCCGCCTGGTACCCTATCTTTGTTCTCCTGCACTTACTGGTCACATCAGCTGTCTGTCCTGGCTCTGAGTGATGGAATGACCTTCTACGGAGGTCAAAACAGCAGAGACCCTGGCATCTTTCAAGTGTCTTCTCAAGACTCATCTCTTCCGGCCATACCTCTCCCCCACCCCCTGAGCTTTAGCAGCTGGTATGCTCTTTATAAGTTCTCACTATTTGTGGCAGAATTGCTACACAATCCCAGTTTTGTGGCTGCCACTGGCACTTAGACTGCTACCACCTTCTAGGATTTTTCAGCACTTTTAGTCCATCTAAAATGCATTTTGTGTTGTGAGTCCCTCTGGATAAGGGCCGATTCATAGTCGACGTGAGTCGCGCAAGCGAGGGACTCAAGCGACGCAAGTAACACACTCCCTTCCATAGTGTACACAGTGTACGCAAGCCGCACAGGCAGTAAGTGAAATGCAATACACCGCTCACACAATACGGGGTAGCAGTGTCACTGGTGACATTTCGGCTGACATTCCGAGTGGCATTCACTGATCTCTATAGAATGACTGGATAGCTGAGTGACCCCGAGTCTATCTTTCTAGCGCAGCAACCAATTAGCAAGTTATTTGGCAAGAGAAATCATTAACTGTTGTTGCGATGGATCTATCGTGAATAATAAGTGAACATTAAATGGCTTTTATCGGTTTACCTTCACATGACACCTTAGCCAGCTATAATCAACTAGTCGAGGTGGTCGTCTCTAGAATATAGCCCACTTCAAATTAGTAACCCTTTGCGTTAGCCTAATTAATACTCAAGATTTCACGACTGCATCTGACATTATCAATGAGACCCATGTTATATGCCATAATTTTTTTAAAGCCAGCATCATTGATACACAACGCTGTTTTAGAATAGAATGGGCTTACAAATGCTGTAAAACAAAATTTGAGCTGTGGATGGGGTAATTGGATCATTTATGGAAAGCTAAACTTCCACGGAGGTGAGTGCTGAGGGTTCGTGTACCACTGGACGTCCCTGACTATTTTTAAGAAAAAAAGGGAGAAAAAAAAACAAGCAGAAAGAATAGCGACCTTACGCCATACATAAATTGCATTTTTTTCCGCATAGCTAGCTACAGGTTAATGCCAATACTTCGCCTGTTTTGCGTATCATTGTGAATATATTGATGTTTAGAAAACACGACCGGTCCATAGGCTGACAGATGCCCGAACACTACGCTAACGTTAGGCAGTCACTGGTTAAATCATCAAGGCTAATTTTAACCAGCACAAATGAAGCGAACGCCATCGTATCGCCCAAAAATTTGATTTGAATCTAATTTTGCTAGGTTTCCAGTGGAAATGTATTACTGCTGAAGTGGCACTATCACTAAAACCTAACAGTATCAGGCTTTTTTTTTTCAGTAGTCTTTTTCTATTATGTCGCTACAAAGTGTTTATAAGTACATTATATACATTACCGCCGCCATTGGCGATGGATGGTATTACATGTGTTGCTGCGTTGCGTATTGAAAAATCACACCACACAATCGTACGCATCATGGCGGCCAAAGCGTCGTTGATGCGTTGCGATGCGTCTCGATGCGTTCGCGTTTGCGTGCCTTGCGTCCACTATAAATCGGCTCTAAGAGTGTCTGCTAAATGCCTGTAATGTAATGTAATTAGTAACATAAACTGCATAATATGGCCTAAACACATGCAAGCTTAATGAAATTTGAACAGATAAAAACAAAAAATGAGGAATAATGTAGGCTTTGGCAAAGGTTGTGGGTTTAGCTAGGAGAAAAGGGGCTGGGGACAACAGTGGGTTCAGACAGAATCCAGGATCAGTGGTGCAGCGGGAGCATTAATGGTCCCGGTTGAGTCCAAGTTAAGTTGTGGCAGACAAGGGCAGAAGGTTCAGGGGTAGGCAAGGTTAGGGCAGTCCAGGGTTTTTATGGCGTCATACTGCGGTTGTGCTACTCATGATATCCTATCTCAGTGGGCAGAATGGCATAGCCTCATGATAGTGATGCCCTGGCACGGGTTGGGGGATGGGTATCGAGACAAAGAACACTTATCGGGAAGCTGTGCACTGTTGGGATCAGAAATATTTCAACAAATGGTCGGTTGGAGTGTCATGAAAAAGGCCTCCTGCAAGACTAGCCTATGGCAACATCACTATGGAATTGAATAAAGCGAGCTAGCGCCATTATGAGGGCAGGCTGTAAAGCCCCTACTCATCCACAATAGTTGTGGAAGAGCGAAAGCATAGACAGTTCAATCCGCCAAAAACTCTATAATGAGTACCAGATCACCAGACTCCACCAGACAACAAGTCATTTTTGAGTTTAGACTTGAAGTGAGAGGATGTCTTCTTCCCCTGCATGAAGTGGAATATTGTTCCATAGGAGAGGAGCTCAATAACAAAAAGTTCTTCCCCCCACAGTTATATTACTTACTCTTGGAGTGACAAGAATGCCTGCTGTTTGAAAACAAAGAAATCTTTGGGGAAAATGAGCAATCACATTTTAAGATATGTTGGTGATAGGACGCAGCTTATGAGTTATCATTTACTCATTTGTTTTATTATTATTTGTTTTTGCTGACTAATGAGCAATGCAAAAAAAGAGTAGCCGGCAAGTTATGATCCGGCCAGTAACGTTAATGAACTATATTCTCACAGAGGTCGTCTTAGCTGAAAAAAATGAGATTATAGTTCATAGTACTGGCTTGATCAAAACTTTCCGAATACTCTTTCTTCAATGTTCACAAGCCAGCAAAAATAAATAAATAAATAATGTTTTATATTATAATGTTCAAACTGAGAAACTTTTTTTTTTTTTGCAAATAATCATTAACTTAGAATTTAAAGGCAGCAACACATTGCAAAAAAGTTGGGACAGGGGCCTTTTTACCACTGTGTTACATCGCCTTTCCTTTTAACGACACCCAGTAAATGTTCGGGACTTGAGGAGACCAATTTTTGAAGCTTTTCTGGTGGAACTCTTTCCCATTCTTGCTTGATGTACATCTGAAGTTGTTCAACAGTCCAGGGTCTCCGTTGTCGTATTTTACGCTTCATAATGCGCCACACATTTTCAATGGGAGATAGGTCTGGACTACTGGCAGGCCAGTCTAGTACCCTCACTCTTTTACTACGGAGCCATGCTGTTGTAACACGTGCAGAATGTGGCTTGGCATTGTCTTGCTGAAATAAGCAGGGGCGTCCATGAAAAAGACGTTGCTTGGATGGCAACATATGTTGCTCCAAAACCTGTTTGTAGCTTTCAGCATTAATGGTGCCTTCACATATGTGTAAGTTGCTCATGCCTTGGGCACTAATACACCCCCATACCATCACAGATGCTGGCTTTTGAACTTTGCGCCTATAACAGTCCGGATGGTTCTTTTCCTCTTTGATCTGTAGGACACAACGTCCACAGTTTCCAAAAACAATTTGAAATGTGGACTCGTCAGACCACAGAACACTTTTCCACTTTGCATCAGTCCATCTTCGATGAGCTTGGGCCCAGCGAAGCCGGCGGCATTTCTGGGTGCTCTTGATAAATGGCTTTCGCTTTGCATTGTAGAGTTTTAACTTGCACTTGCAGATGTAGCGACGAACTGTAGTTACTGACAGTGGTTTTCTGAAGTGTTCCTGAACCCATGTGGTGATGTCCTTTACACACTGATGTCGGTTTTTGATGCAGTACCGCCTGAGGGATCGAAGGTCACAAGCATTCAATGTTGGTTTTCGGCCTTGTCACTTACGTGCAGTGATTTCTCCAGATTCTCTGAACCTTTTGACAATATTACGGACCGTAGATGATGAAATCCCCAAATTTCTTGCAATAGCTCGTTGAGGAATGTTGTTTTTAAACTGTTTGACAATCAGCTCACGCATTTGTTCACTAAGTGGTGACCCTCGCCCCATCCTTGTTTGTGAATGACTGAGCATTTCAGGGAAGCTGCTTTTATACCCAATCATGACACCCACCTGTTCCCAATTAGCCCGTTCACCTGTGGGATGTTCCAAATAAGCGTTTGATGAGCATTCCTCAACTCTCTCAGTCTTTTTTATCACTTGTGCCAGCTTTTTTGAAACATGTTGCAGGCATCAAATTCCAAATGAGCTAATATTTGCAAAAAATTACAAAGTTAACCTGTTCAAACATTAAGTAACTTGTCTTTGCAGTGTATTCAATTGAATATAGGTTGAAAAGGATTCGCAAATCATTGTATTCTGTTTTTAATTACGATTTACACAATGTGCCAACTTCACTGGTTTTGGGGTCTGTAGAAGGGACTGGTTTGAGGTCTTGGACCAGGATGAGAAAGGTATGGAAGAACCACCACTCTCCATAACTGCATGCACTACCAAGAATATCCCAAATAAAAACATACATGCATTCTTAAATTTTCACTGAGGACAGAACAGCACAGCAAAGATGGAAGACAACAATCCAGCTAGGGGGAGACAGATACCAGGAACTTATACGCATAATGAACCCTTTAATCTTTAATTTCACTTAAGTTTTCCTTTAAGTAGGTTACAAGTCAGAAAAATTAGGTTTTTTTTCATATTGTTGCATAATGTTACATACATGTTCTGAATCTGTTGGTTGCAGTGCTTCACTGAAGGTCACCGCACTTAAATTGAGAAAAATATTCAAACACGGGGTGCTATGCTATTATGGCCACAGAATTCCATCAAATGGAAAATATCTAGATCCTGTAATTTCCTGTAATTTAGCAAGACCTACAGCAGAGAAAATTAGTATTGAACACATAAACATATTTCTCACAAACTATATTTCTAATGGGGCTATTGATATGAAATTTTCATCAGATATAACAACCTAGTGACAACCCATGTTATCCAAACATACAAAGAAATCAAAACAAATAAGTCCATAAGTTATGTGTAATAAAGTCAAACGACACAGAGAATAAGTATTGAACACATGAAGAAAAGGAGGTGGAAAAGGCATGGAAAGGCAAAAAACCAGCTGAAATCTGTCAGCATTTAGAAAGAAATCCTGCCTCCTATCTGCAAATTAATATCAGCTGGATTTGTCCTAATTGATGACCTATAAAAAGGTTTTTCATTAACTAGGTGTCCCGCAAGAAGCATCTCATGATGGGTAAAATCAAAGAACTCTCGCAAGACCTCTGCAGCCTTATTGGTGGAAAACATACAGATGGCATTGTCTACAGACATATTTCTAAACTTCAGAATGTTCCAGTGAGCACTGTTGGGGGCCATAATCCAAATGCAGAAAGAACATCTTTTTACCATAAACCAACCACAATCAGAAGAATAATCAGAGGAGTTGTCCAAGAGCCAAGGACCACTCACAGAGCGCTTCAAAAAGACCTGGAGTATAGTCATTTCAAAGAAAACAATAAGTAACACACTCAACCACCATGACCTCTATGCACGCTCACTGCACAAGACTCCATTGCTGAAGAAAAAGCATGTTGAAGCTCGTTAAAAGTTTGCTGCACAACATTAGGACAAACCAATGAAATACTGGGAGAATACAGTCTGATCAGATGAGACCAAAATTGAACTCTTTGGATGTCATAGCACATACCATTTTTGAAGGACAAACGGCACTGCACATCACCCCTAAAACACCATACCAACAGTGGAGTTTGAAAGGAGGAATATCGTGGTGTGGGGCTGTTTTTCAGCATATGGTACTGGTGGGCTTCATATAATTGAAGGAAGGATGAATGGATAAATGTACCAAGACATTTTTGACAAGATTCTGCTGCCATCTACCAGGATGCTGAAGATGAAATGAGGGTGGACATTTCAACAAGACAATGATCCCAAGGAAACTCAATAGGATTCATAGAAAGAAAATAAAGACGCTAGAATCATCCATCACCCAACTTGATTCCAGTTGAAAATCTGCAGAAAGAATTGAAGATCAGAGTTAATAGAAGAGTATGTATGGAAGAATGGGCTGTCATTACCAACAAAGACTTTTCTACCAAGGATTAAATAAATTTCTGCGTGTTCAATACTTATTCCCTGTGTCATCCCACTTTATTACAGACAACTTAATTTATGGACTTATTTGTTTTTATTTCTTTTGGATGTGTGGATTACTTGGGTTGTTACTGACATCTGGTGAAAATTTCTTTTCAATAGCCCCATTAGAAATATACTTACTGAGAGAAATGTTGACACATTAAATACTTATTTTCCCCACTGTATTTGGGATCATTGGAAACCTCTGGATCTTCACCAGAATTTAAAATAGACATGAAGTCCGACAGCTTTGAATACAGCAGCTGGAATAGGTTTCATGGGATTAATAAAGTGAATAGGAATGTGCAAGGATGTGGAGGGACACATGTATTGGGGGGGGGGGTAAACAAAATTATAATTAAATTATGAGAACCGATGAAAATGAAACCAAAACTGACTGGAGGATGGCTGGACTGCGAGGAAAACAACATGGGCAATGGGACATGACATTTGTTACATTTTTAATCATTTTACATTTCACTTTATGCTACTCTGTATTCATTTATGTCAGCCTTATTGATATTTTGATGCGTGACTATTCTGCAGTTTTAAATATTTTTATTTTCATGTGATATTTTACCATATGAAACACTTATATTCCAGAATATACTTTATACGCACATCTGCTTTCTGACAGACGGGTTAAATATTGAATTGAATGTATGTATATTCTTTCTTTGTTCTTTGCACTAACTAAGGAGGCCATACTGCCCAGATCCTTATGACAGCTGGAGGCATCATTTTGATCCAATCAGGGAAAGCTATATTTATCCTCCAGTTATGGATGAGGCTTGATGGTAAGAAAGGAAATGAAACACATGCCAGACTGATGATAAATTAAGTTCGTTCTCATTCGTCAGTCTTTAATTTAATATTATTTCAAGGTTAATAGCTCTGACATTTCAGAGAGTTTTGTACTTTCACAGAATAGTGAATCTTTAGTCCTCTCTTGTCCCACAATGCATAGTGCTTTGCTTCTGACATCAGGGGGCCAAAACACTCATTCTGGCACTTATGGTTTAATAAAATTTGAGTCTGTAATTCATAGCATGAGGTAACCAATAATTCAGCAACCCATATGGTAGCATTACTGATGATTTCCAAGAGATCAGTGCAACTTAATCAATGTCAACCCTGGCTACAGATGCCCATAACATTAATATTCTATGACAAATAAAAGACATCAACACTTACAAGATAAGGAAGACACACTTCCCTTATGAAAAGCAGATTTAATTTCACACCAGATTCGGCCACAGGAAATTATAATGCACTCTGTTTTTTGTTTTTCTTTTTTTTGTTTTTTTGTTAAGGTATGCTAATGAGTGAAAGTTATATACATCCTGAAGGGTGACTGCTGTTGTTCTTCCTAAAAACTGTCAAATAAAAATCTTGAGGGAGGGCTTCTCAGTGCTCATCCTGAAGCTTGAAGTTTTCCGTAAGCATTGCATTTCATATGTATCCTCTACTTTGCATGATTATTCATATCGTAGCATTTCTCTCTCAGTTCCCCGGGACTATATTCCACAAAAAGGATACAGAAAAAGTTATTTACAGTGACAAAATGTGTAATTTGAGTGTCCACAATAAGGAAGAGCTTCCTGGACAAAACACAGTATCTACAGCAGGGCTTTGAAGCGATTCACGGAATGAAAACGAAAACCTGAAACTTTTGAATTTTCAATGTTCTGGAGCAGAATTGTTTATACAAAATAATGGGTAACTGGTTAATACCCTTATTTTTTTCATTCTTGAAATGTTTTGTGTTTGGGCTACAATGACCAACTTATGTTCACTTCCTGTGTGTGGTTCCCTGGCATGCCCGGGCAGAGTGGAGAGAATTGAGCCTAATTAAGCCAAATGCAATGCCTAGCCTGTCAATTAACCATAAGCACAATCCAGTTGGACAAAAGCGTAACACAGCAGTAGTCAGTCAGCAGTCACAAAGGCCCGCTGAAACCTCACCTTTCAATTCTTAATCACATAAACGTCTTGCAGTTTACTTTACCCAATTAACAACAGCTGCTCAGACTAATTGATTAAAGTCAATGGCAGACATCAAATTTGTTCTGTGATGGTCCTGCTCTGCAGTCCCTCTCCCTTGCTCCCTGCACCTCCACTTCAACAAGCCACACCTGTTGCTCGTTGAGGTGGAGGTGCAGTAGAGAGTATTTAAGTGCAATTGCATTCTGATGCCTGGAGCTCTGTCAGGGTTTGGTCCCACCGGCAGAAGGCAAAAAGCCGGGGGGCACTAGGACCATGAACCCAGAGTGGAAAAGGAACCCTCATGCACAGGCTGAGTACAAAAATATAATAAAAACTTTAATGAAAGCTTAAAAACCAGGAGAGCAGTGGCAAACCAAGACAGGGCTTCAGGCATCAGAATGCAACTGCACTGCCAAATAGGCAGTGCAGTGCTTAAGTACTCTCCACCGCACCTTGACCTCAACGAGCAACGTGTGTGGCTCATTGAGTTGGAGGTGTAGGGAGCCAGGGGGAGAGACTGCAGAGCAGGACCATCACAGTTCTCGGTTGCACTGTTATACATTGCACCACAAAATTGAGGCGTTTTCATCCATACATAAATGAAGAATTAAAATATCAATACGTCCTTAGAAATTCTGCGGACATGTAGCTCCTGAAACGCCAAATATTTGCATTAATTATTTTGCAAGGCTCATTAAGCAATAAGCCAGGAGAATCTATTTTATATTCTGAATGTAGTCACAGCTAAAGAGCGTTGTTAGGCACGATGTACAGCAGAGTGGCAATGGTGAGTATCACGAAAACGATTGCTGCGCATCATGGAAAGTTTTGGGGGGGTTTTTTTTTTGTATTAATACTATCAATTTGCCACCCTTACAATGCTAAAACGATTATATAAAGGAAACCAAAACCATTGTGTTGGCCAGTTTTTCAGTGATTTTACTTTGCTTAAACAAGGAACAAGACTGGATCTGTTTCCCGTGGCTTCAGCATCTCTTGAGCTTTTGTCGTGGCTGTGTTTCGGCTCAGTCGCCTTAATTCAATATTTGACTGCTCGACGAGAAAATATACCGAATGACCAGAAGAGCATGTGAAATGCACTGATTGAGTCTTGACAAGGTCTGGTCATTTGTTAAATTATCTCAATGGCAGCTGTAGCCTGTCCTGTTTCTGTTATTTGCATATATTAGTCAATGTGAGAAGTGAAATGGGATCTGTACTGTTGTTTGGCAATAAATGATGTAGCAGAAGTTATTCTTGTCTTAATTCATCTATGATAATGCAACAAATGTGGCCATATAAGTACTTAGTGATGCAGCTTGTATGAAGCGTAAGCCTAGTGAATTGTAGTGTTTGTTGAGGGATAAAGGAAATAATAGCCTATTTAAATTGGTAAGTTTAACATTAGCACTTTCAAAGTCCTACGGCTGACATGGAATTATATTAACCAGTTCAGGGACTAAAGTTTTTGGTTCCAACCAGTTCGAGAACGTAAATTTTGGGGTGGAACGCAAAACCGGAAACGTTAAAATACTGTTTCTGTTCAGAATGAACCAATTGGGAAAAAAATTAAGGTTCAAAGCCCTGATCTACAGTAATAGCTGCTCATCCAGTACGGCTGGGTAATCTTTCAATGGGTTTTTAAATCGCTAATGTTTTCAAAGGCCAATTTTTCAAAGGAAGAGATATCCTACAGCCAATGCTCTGATCTGGAATTGTCCCATACTCAATTCGACCGAGCCTGTGATTCATCCCCTTGGAAAAAGGGAGTATTATTCTCCATACCATATTTCGCTGAGGTAGCAATGGTTTGCGGGACCGGGCCAGAGCAGATCCATGCTGGGAGCACACGCAACTCTGTGGCTTTGGTTGGAAGCTCCATCAGCTAGGAGGGAAACAGTAAACTACCCATGTCTCAGATGCTTATAACATACCCGGCCACCACAGGAGCCTTTTATCTCAGCCATGCAGACTCAAGGCACCATATTTGCTTTCTCCTAAGGATTTAACATCAGAAATTATTTATACTGCACTATACGGCACTCTTTCATGCTCAGTTTTCCAGACAGTTTAGACAACAAATGGTGCATCAAAAATGCCATATGCTTTAAAAATATGCGCAGTATACTGTATGAATAACTGGCACGAAAATATTTGAACAGTGACACATGATTGTATGAGAGTATATTTCACATAATCAGGTATGTAAGTACAGAAATTCAGACAGACTGACAAAAAGACAGACAGTTGACTGCAGTATAACGCCTTAGGCCCACAATACATAAAAATCATACAGCCATTTGATTTTGTGCATTAAACTTGTTATTAATCCTACTCAGCATGATATACAGAAATTATCCAAGATTTAATAATGTTTGCTGGCTATTATCTTTCAAAATTTTCACAACTGCTAAGGGTTTCAATTCATAATCAGAAAGGCACCCAAGGTATTTCATTCTCATATTAGCATACAGATTACATACAAATAGAACATGCATTTCATCCTCAGCAATCCTCAAATCTTTTTTGAAACCGTAATTACAATATCTAAGGTTGTTGTCAGGGTTAAAATAACTGCCTATTTCTCGAGGAATTCTAGAATTGCATCATCTGAATTTTGAGATGGCTGTCCTCAGATTAAATGGGATATCACTGCATAAATATGTTTCAAAATTTAAAAAGGATTTGAACAGTTTATTAAGGGTGCATTTCAATGACATTTCAATGGATTAGTGCCATGACTGCTGCAGGTTATCGCAAAGGCTGGGTCTAAACAGAGGTAAAAATCTGAACATCCCAATAACCCTGAAACAGCCATGCATACCCAAATACATCTTGAAACTGCAGACCTTTCCCTTTGGCGACCCTCACTCACTATCATCTATGGACTTAAACATGTTATAACACTGATATGGCAGTCTGTAGGAGGGTTGCTGTATAATGCTACACCACTATTTGACAACCTTCATCATATATACAACCTACAGGGTACCTCCAGCACTCACCCAGAACCATACTAGAGCCAGTATATTTGTTTACCTTTAGAAAATGCATAGAAAAAGACAGCTGGACAGATTCAATAATCTTACAGTAAGTTGTGCTCCATATTTATGATCCATAACATAAAATATGTGTTACCACGCAATAAAAAATGAAGAAAATATCTATGCAACTGATATTACCAACTTTTCTTCAGAAACTATTGATAGCTAAAAGTGCCTTATTTGCTTGAGATGCTAATATAGTTTGGGATTTAAGCCAAACAAGTTTAGGAGTAAATGTCAATTCCAGATACCTATGGCTAGATACAGTTTCAAATGATTCATCCTTGTAACACCACTTTTCATGAGTGTAGCTGACTGCCTTGTCTGAAGAAAATAACTTTTGTTTTGCTGAAATTGTCATTCAAATCCATTTCATTGCAAAACAAGCATTCAATTAAGTCTGGTTCCAGTTTTGTAACAAAGCAAGACATGTTTTTTTCCGCTCTCAACATTTGATTTAGGTAATCTCTTTAACCCAATACATGATGAAGATTGGTCTGTTTGTTCGACCTGTTAAGTCAAAGAAACATTCCTGTGCCCTAAATATACAAGTAGATGGATGTGCGGCTCCAGTTTGTTTTAGACTTCTGATTCTACTCAGCGCATTGTTGGTGAAAATCAGATCTTCCTTCTTCACTAGGGTACAAAAATGAGGTCACACACATGCAATACCCCCTTTGTCATCCAACACCACTAAAAAAACTAAACAACTGTCACTTCAAAAGAGACAGATGGTCATCTTCCTTCGTAAATCTGGTAATGGCAACAAGCAGATTCACAAACAATTGAATATGCCACTGAGCACTGTCAGGGTAATCATTAAAAAAATTCCCAAGATATGAAACTGGTGAAAACCTCAAGGACACAATTTTACCCCACGGCATACTGAGGAAGACAGTGACAGAAGCAACAAAAGGCCTTGGTGGCATCTTAGGGTCACCAGGTTTCAAAAAGCACCATCAAGTGCCGCCTTCACAACCACAGGCTCTCTGGAAACGTAGCCAGAAAAGAGCCTTTTATGACCAGAAGACACAGAAGCAAGCTCTCAGAGTTGCCAAACATCCCTGAAATTATGACTGGAACGAGTTGCTTTGGTCAGATGAGACCATTGCACATTTCAGTCAGACACAGCATGACACGTTCGGTGCTGAAACAGAGATGCATACAAGGAGAAGCACCTTGGATCAACGATGAAATATAAGGTGGTTCAGTCGTGTTTTTAGGCTATTTTCATTTAAGAGGTCCAGGGGCACTAGTTAAGATTAATGGCATAATGAATACCCTCAAGTATCGGTATATTTTGGCTGACAATCTGGTTGCCTTCGCCAGAAGGTTGGGACTTGGCTGTCGCTGGACTGTCCAACAAGACAATGACCCAAAGCATACCTCAAGATCCACACAGAAATGGTCCTTTGACAACAAAATCAACATTCAGCAATGGCCATCTCAGTTCTTAGACCTCAATCCAATTGAAAACCTGTGGGCTGAGTTGAGGAGGACTGTTGATAAATGCAAACCCAAGGATGTGTAAGGTTTTTAAAAGATCTGCTTTGAGGAATGGTTCAAAATCCCCCCAAATCCCTCCCCCAGAGGTGCTTGCGCTAAGTTCTTAATGGGGGTGCCAATTATTATGAAACCTTCATTTTAAAATTTATTTCGCATGAAATGATTATGATTTTGGGAGCTCCATAGAAACATTAATTAATTATTTCATACATGTTGGTATATTCTATTTCTCTATAATTATATTGTTTTTTTTTTTGTATTATTTGTGCATTTTCAGTCAGGGGTGCCAGTAAATTTGGAGCCCAGTGTAAATTGTAGTGGTCTTATGGCGCTCAGAGCACCAAAAAACAATAAATAAATAAAAGGAAAACTGCAAAATTCAAAAGTAATATCTCTTTCCAAAAATCATGACCCTGTTACTCGAGATAATCCATGGACCATACTGTGAGCAACTTAATATAGCATCAATTAACAACTTTCTATCAACCTAACTTTCCACAAAATCGAAACACATCTAGTTCAGTAAAAAGAAAATACTTCCACATATACAGTCCCAAGAGTGGTCCTTGAAAGGACATCCTGTGAAGTGGTGACAGGGTCATGGGTGCCCAAGGCTCACTGATGCATGTAGGTAACGAGGATGAGCGTCTCTGGTCTGATCCCACAGAAAAGCTATTGTCACACGAATTACAGATAAAGTAAATGCTGGCAATGACAGAGAGGTGTCAGAATACACAGTGCACTGCAACATACTGTGCATGGGTCTGTGTAACTGTATACAGGATACAGTGCCCATGTTTACCCCTGTCTATCACCAAGAGTGCCGACAATGGGCCTAAGAGCATTAGAACTTGATGAGGGACCTATGGACGAGGCTATTCTGGTCTTTTTGTTCAGAAATGGTTTGACTTGACCTCCAAATTCCCCAATCTCAATCTGAACAAAAATCTGGGTTTGCTGAAAAAACAAGTCCGATCCATGGAGGCCCAACTTAACAGGACTTACAGGATTTGCTGCCATTGTCTTAGAGCCAGATACCCCTGAACACCTTTAGAGGTTATGTGGAGTCCATGCCCTGAGGGGTCAGAGCTTGTTTAGTGGCACAAGGGGGACCAGCACAATTTTCAGGCATAGGTTTTAATGATGTGGCTCAGTGTATATGTTATATATACCGTAAAATTCAAGAACTGCGTTATACCATTGAGATGCATCACTGGTTTCATTCCTAAATATCTGTTCTTACTTTAAATTTGAATGACATATTTAGTCTGAAAATTGCCCGAGATTCAATCTTAGAAACTGAATTAAAACATAAAGAGAGGAATGAAATGGGAAATGGTGCAATTTAAATGTATGAAAAACTTCCAGAGATAAACCCTTTGTCATTCAGGTAGAAAATAAGGCCCATGTTAGGCTTCTTCCTGCTTCTTTGGTCTCAGTGTAATTTGGCAGGCAGGTTGTTCAGTGATTTTTTTGGTTATTCAACATTTTTGTTTATAGAAATGCACGAAAAAGGTTTTCATCAGATGTTAGATAAAAAAAAATTGGTTCCTCATTAACAGCTGCAGACCACATTCCTGCTTTGATATATGCTGTATTTAGGGTTCATTGCCCTGAAAAAAATAACAAATGCAATCATTCAGAAAGACATATTTTCGAAGTGTGGGTAGACTCTGCATAAGGTAATTTTGAGGGAGTAAATATTTTTAGGAAGGTGAAGTGAGAAAGCTTGGCATTGGAGTGCGTGTGTCATTTTAGGTGAAAAGCTGAGGAAGTTTTTGAATATTGGCAAATGTTAGGAAACAGGGAAGAAAATATGTGAATATTCTGCTTGACCTCAGCTGAACCATAACTCTTAAATGCTATTGTGGTACAAATGGTTTTCATTAGGTTTCAACAGATTGAGTAAATTCACTCATGGACAGTGGCTCTAAATCATAATTAAGGCAAAACTGAGGCATTGCCTCTCATAGGACATCATGAGCAAACACGGGAAAGGCCTCTATAACTTTACATCGCACCCCTGTAGCTGGTGACCAACATCACGTTGTGGTCTCCCTCAATTTAAATAATTACTCCCAATTTCTTACAGCCAGCTTTACCTCTCATCTATTCTCTCAAAACCACAGTCAAAAGTCATCATTCTTACCACTGCATCATTCCCTTCACAGTGAGCCAACACTGAAAAATTTAGTCTATAACCTACACATTCACAAAGCATTGCTATAATGCCATCATTTTTATGATGCTACATTATACGCTATTCGTGCAGCACAGTTAGCAACCAAAGAGTCTTTGGTCTATAAAGAGATGACCTCTGTAGATGCCAGAACAAAAATTGGCAACTGTGAGTTTGTGTGGGTGTGCATGTGTCTGGGGGTGGGGGAGCCTTTCAGAGTAAATGGCTTAGCGCATGTGGAAAAATAGCCTAGTTACGATAAGCATTTTTCTGCAAATTTGGCTTAAAAATAAACACAGACTGTTTTTTCCATTAATTTTTTTTTCCTTCTGAAACACGTTCCGTTTTAATGTGAATTTCTGAATGTGGAGCCTGTCAGAGAGTGTGGAAGTAGTAATTCTCACTTCTTCATGTCAAAGTTAAGGACAAATGCTGATTAGCATATGTCCCTCAATCCCCTACTTACCATTTGCTTAATGAGAATGAACCACAAAAACTAGAGCCACTCAGAATGAAAATGACTCCACAAGGTGAGCGGTAACGGTCGGGCAGCACGGATGGCACGGAGAAACTACTCGGCCATGTCGGAGACCATCTGGGGTGGTCTGTACCATCCGATTAAATTGGACACCCATGTCCGCTGTGCTGGGGAACATCTGCAGGGCAAATTATTCCAGAAAAAGATATACTCCCAGAGTTCTAATACACTCCCTTGGCTCTGTGCTGGTCTTCTGAAAGATCAAGAACTGAAAAATGTTGAGGAGTACATAAAAATTAACGAGTGCTCAGAATGCCTATGGAGTATCATCCACAGACCATAAGGGAACAATGTCTCATAGCAGGATATAATAAAATGATGAACAGAAAGGTTAGCAAAGCTAAGAAGGACATATTACAAAGATGTTGGTTGCAAAAGGTTTTCAGAAATATCCCTCTTGATGGCATTTTTCTAAAACAATATAACAATATATACGTTTACAACATTTAACAATATATAACTGTGAAAACACCTCTGGAGGGTATTTCAGGGTGGTATTTCGGCAGGCCCCCCAACCCATACACACAAACTGTACATTGTGCACTGTACATAAACCAAAAGATCAAAACAATATACAGAATTATCGAGAGAGTTGAGATTTTTTCCTAATTAATTATTAACATTTACCTCCTTGCAGTCTTGAATCAAAGCATAAAGGCAAATTTATCTTTTTGTCACTATTAACTCTTAATCATTACAAGCTTAACTGACCAGAAAAAAGGTCAAATTGATTGATTGACATTCAGGCATCGTACCTGGAAAAAGGTTGACAAAATCTAGCAATAAAAAAGGAGAAGACACTGCCTCCTCTGACCGCACATCTCTGGTTCTTGGATACATGAGTTTGTTGCAGGGGTGACATGGACATTCTGCGTGCCAGAACAGTAAACCAATTTTAGTTATTTTGAGTTATATTTTTGTCAGCCATACTGCAGTTGGCATAAACCTGCTGTTTTATTTAAATGTTTACTACTTATCTATTGTAGTAATACTTATATACTTATCTAATACTTATATACTTATATACTCTATACTTATCCTGCTTTTGTCTGTAGTGGTTTAAAACCAGTTGTATAAGCTCTAAAAAGGATGGTCTGCACTCAAAAAAGTCAATATTCAGCTCTTCATTATTATCTTTCTTTTCAATGCCTACACACACCCCTTCAATTTCACCCTAATCATTAGAGAATGATTAATTCCTGTATCTTATCGCATAACAAAACATTTTGTGTAAAAAAAATGTTGCAGTGTCAGTTTTTTCCAATATAATGCAGCCCTATCAACTATGCTCCAACCACTCAAAACAACTATATTGAGCCTGAACATGAGCAAATGCACACTACCTGTCAAAGTTTGAGTACATCTGCTTCTATATATCTAAGCAGTTTGTGATTTATGGACATACGCAACAACTCACAGAACATTTAAACAGCATGGACTGCACTGGGAAAATACGATTCACACACGAAGGAGAGACCGATAAAACCATAGCGTTTCTGGACATAAATATACATCACACTAATGAAGGAGACATTAAAATTAAAATATACAGGAAGCCCACCCACACTGATTAATACCTGCTTTGGTCATCTGAACACCCCATAAATCACAAACTTTCCGTGGTAAGAACCCTGTTTGATCGCGCATCCATTATCACAGAAGACACAGACAAGAAAAAGGAAGAGGAACATATAACTAATGCACTGAAGAAATGCCAGTACCACTATGGGCCATAAACACAGGCAAACTACAGGTACAGCAGAAACAAAATACCGGCGCATTCAGAAAGAAACGAAAAAATAAAACCGAAACCAAGGGAGTCGTTACGTTACCATGTAGAGGCGTCACAGAGCGGATTCAACGGGCCATGAGAAAATTCCACATCAACACCCCGGTAAAACCATACATAAAATTACGACAACTACTGGTACACCCGAAAGACCAAATTGACAACTGTAACAAATGTGACGTCATATACGAAATCCCATGCCGGTCTTGCCATAAAACATACATTGGGGAAACAGGTAGACCTTTTCACACTCGTAAAAAAAAACACCAAAAAGAATGCGAGAAAGAGACAACAGTAAGACAGACACGCTCAGTTAAAGAACAAGCACTACAGGTTAACCTTAAATCAGCAATCACAGACCATTGCAAGAGGGAAAATCATATTATGGACTGGGACAAGGCCAAAGTCATCCGCACTCAGAACAACCAACATGAACGCTGGATTATGGAGGCAATTGAAATCAGGAAGCGGGCCCACAGGGCCATGAACCGGGACAACGGGGCATACACGCTTTCCCACACCCGGACTGCCATCTTGGAGGATCGACCTCCAGATTTGACAGGGCGGCCACGCCTCGCTAACATCAGCTGATAAGACACGTCACTCGAAACATCAGTGACTCTTCTGAAGAAGACGGGAGTATCCCATCGAAACATGTCAAGGTAGGATAAAACCTTTTCTGTCTGAAAATAAGAACGTCAACGCTAAGTAGTTACTACAGACAGTATGAACCTTTGTGGACTAGGGGCTGTTTTGTTGGCAAAAGGGGGTTGTACAAAGTATTAACATCAGGGATGCTAATAATTGTGGCACAATTATATAAAATAATATATAATATAATACATATAATAATAATATGTAAAATAATTATTTCTTAATGTGGTATTTTTTTCCCACTGAATAAATGCACTTGAATTAAAGGTTGGATTTTCCTCCATTTTTCATTTTGGTCCTACATTATTTAGAAAAAAACTGAATTTATTAGAAGCTAAAGAACACATCTTAACCAGGGGTGCCAATAAGTATGGAGGCCGCTGTATGTATATACGTATATATATATATATATATATATATATATATATATATATAGACACACAGTGAAAACGCAACATTTATATTTAATAACCAAAAATAAGAAACATCCAATGTTTTTGAATTTTAATACAAATAGAAAAAGAATTTCTTTGTCCATAACTCTGTAAAGTTTCATAACATTATCTCAAAAAAATGTTTCCAATATGCCATTATGAATCCACAGAACCTCCACAAACTGTCAGTGTCCTCCCAGTGCTTGCACACGTGCGCGTAAACGGCGAGGCGTCCTGTCTGTTGGCAGCGATGCTCCAGTCTGTTGGTGGTGGATGGACTGACCCTGAACTGGCGTGCAACCACTCTTTGAGATGTTCCCCCAAGCAGCATCCCCAAAGCTCACTCCCTCTGCTGTTCTGTAAGCTGTGGCACTCTGACACTGACTCACTCCCTCTGCTGTTCTGTAAGCTGTGGCACTCTGACACTGACTCACTCCCTCTGCTGTTCTGTAAGCTGTGGCACTCTGACACTGACTCACTCCCTCTGCTGTTCTGTAAGCCATGGCACTCTGACACTGACTCACTCCCTCTGCTGTTCTGTAAGCTGCGGCACTCTGACACTGACTCACTCCCTCTGCTGTTCTGTAAGCCATGGCACTCTGACACTGACTCACTCCCTCTGCTGTTCTGTAAGCTGCGGCACTCTGACACTGATGCTGATGGGATGAACCACTGTGCCTTTTATGTGTCCATTCAAGTGATACATTCAACCTGCTGCTAATGAGGTGGCAAAAGTTGTGTTTTGGAAAGGTGATCCCCTGACAGACACACAAACTGGGTTTGAATGCAGTCTTGCAGCTTTTAACCGTCATACCACTATATTTCTGTGATAATTTTGATGGATTCAAAAAATCAGCTACAATGTAAGAAATTAGGTGTAGCGTTTTCACTGTGTTTCAGTATATATATAATACAAACCATAAGGCAGAGATTACAGTTTCAGAAAACAATCCACAGATGAGTACTTATTGAAGAATAAATCTGCCACTCCCATCAGACTATATACGGAGAGCTAGTTAAAAATGAATGCATGGCTTTGTTGCCAGTGCGCAATCAAAAGCTTCATCTTTAAATGGGGAGACCTTCATGGGTGACTGATGTTTATGGTTTATGGATGCCACATGACTAAGGTTTATAGGAGAATCCTTAATGGTCATCCCTTCTCACAAGTGTCTCAAATCAATGGTTAAATTATATAAATTGCGACAGGTGCTCATTAAACACAGAGAACCTATTTCCCTCGATGTAAAAAACAGCATTAAGTTTTCTTTCAAAGACCCAAATGCACAAACACTCAAGGTATGCCACTTGTACACAATGTGAAGAAGGAAAATTGTCCACACTATTCTGATGGGCTCTCATTGCTCCACTTGTCAGTTTATTTTTGGTTAGAACTAAGTATTTATTATAAATGTTTATTAATTTCAAAGTACTAAAACCTCCAAATATCAGTTTAAATGCTCTTTAAAGATTTTGGGCTGTAATTTGACAATGTGAAAACAGTTGGCAAATTCAATTCAATTTATTTGTATAGCGCTTTTCACATAGACTGTCACAAAGACGCTTTACAATGGGAGATTAGTATAAATGAAAGGGCCGTGCCCAGCCTATTCCCCACTACAGCAAATGAGGCAAAAAACTCTCAGTAGGGGGAAAAATCCTCAAACAGTGGTGAGAAAAAACTCCCCAGTGGGAAGAAATCTCAGGAGGAACCCGGCCATAGTGGGGAAGCCCATCCTCCGCGGGCTAGCTAAATAACAAAATAAAGTCAAATTGATTAAAATGGCAATAGAGTTCCATTTAAGTCCATCTGACCAGTGGCGTCTGTAGCACCAGGAAGTGGCATGCCGAGGATGGAGCAGAACTGGATCAGGACCAGATCAGGACAGCAGGACAGCAGTAGCCAGCGCTCATGGTGAGGGACAGGGCTTGGACGGTCCAGGACTCAGGGTAGTGGCTGGAAAGATCTGCGGAAAGAGACAGAAAAAAAGGGGGGTGAGGCACTGGATAAAACTGCATGTTAATTTAAAAAAACCGTCATGTGCCAAGTGAGAAATTATTACCAGACTGGTCAGGAAACAGTCAACACCCCTCCATCCATTTCCTGCGGCACAGAGGCCCTACACTTACACCAGGCAGTTAGATCACTTTTGATTTTCTAACCTCCCCGGTGACTAAGGCTGTAGCAAGCCCCACTGGCACCGTTAATGCATGCTCAATGCCACCAGTTCCACATGGATTTGCTAAACACTACTACCAGTACTATGTGGACCTCCCTGGCAACCCTCGCGACTAACTTTTGGACCTAGGAGCGCATGTGCTACCAACCTGAAAAAGTTGGGCGTGCAGGCCAAAACTGTGGTCACACAAAGTACCATGATCCTTTTCTGAATATTTACAAGCCCAATAAAGATACCTGAACAGACTATCAGTTGATGCTGCATCTATTAAAGAAATATTATCAGAAAGCATTTTGTGAACTGAAAAGTAGATATTGATGTTCACAAGAATGTTTGAAAAATGTATAAATGCAGTTATCATTTAGAAGAGTTATCATACATGTCTAAATGTATGTACAAGTCTCCATTTCCCCAAGGGACAACTTTTCATCACACCCTCCACAGTACATAAACTGAATCATTCACTGAAAAATTATGGCCAAATTTAGATGAGCACCCCCTAAAACCAACATATAGCGGTATATCAATGAATAATTCCCAATTATCACAGTGCTAGTTCAAAAATGTATCACTGTTATTGTTGCTGCCATCCCAAGGAACAATTTGACACCAAACATGGATTAATTGCTTTGAATATATGAGATCCAGGAGGAATTGAAGCTGTAAAAAGCATAATTACATTTTTTCATCACAAAGTTTAACATTAAAATGAATATAGTTCCCAAAGTGATCCACCCTAAATATTTGGTAAAAGGTAGGTGCAGTACGCCAAGTTCTTTAGCGCAAAGTTTCAAGAAATCTTTCACCGGTAACAACGTAGTCGGACAGGTACCAGTTTTTTTTATTTTTCGATGTAGATTTTGCACATTTCGAAGGGTAACGGAAACGCACACATGGTGTCAGGACGATGTCCGACGTTATTAGCCCCCAAAAAAACAGTCTGCTTCGTGACCATACACTGTTCGTAACACAGACTCATATTTGAGGCATTGCGCTGATAAGCCTACGGTCATCGCTGGAGTACATTGGACAGGCATCACCAGTTAGTTTTTGAATCAGTTTTGAACATTTGTTGCAATCGACAAAATACTTTACCTCTGACAGCTTGCCAATGATCAGAACCCCAAAGAAAACGGACCACAAATCTATAAGAACGGCAGCTTTTCTCATCTTTATCGTACTTTAATTAAAATAAATAATTCTGCACTCGGACTAACCAGTCACCGATTTCAAACATACTGAATGAATAATCATGTGGGCTACATGCGGAACTTCAGATTAGAGTGGAAGTGCGCATCCAACCTTATCCATCAGGATAGAAGGTTAGCGATTGATATTGAAACGCTAAATAAAACCATTCACCACAGGACGCAAGTACCCATAGCTGGAATCAACAAGACTCAAAACTGTCATGAACAGTCTACGGTCACAAAGCAGACTGTGCTTTCGGGCTAATAACGTCGGACATCATTAACTCACTCTCCAGGTGCGTTTCCATTATCATTAGAAATGTGCAAAATCTAAATAGCAAAATAAAAAACTGCCAATGAAAACACTTTCTGATATCATGATATTTGCTCTCCAATCTGGTATATTAGTCACCGAAGCCAAGGCCTACTGTGTAGACCATTGGACTTCTGCAGCAGACCAGCTAGTGTACTTGTAATTTTGCGTATTGTGGAGCATTTACATCATTATTGTCAGACAAGGTTTTACAAATTTGCCGCGCGCACAACTCCACTGACAGTGACAAGGTTGAATGCTTTGCCATTCTCATCGATGCATGAGTACAGCCGAGCTATGACTGGCTGATGGCACCAGCCGATCTGTGTTTGGCTGATGTGCGTAATGGTACCAACCAACCTGCAGAAAAAAATTTGCGGCCGACAGCTGATAATTAGGGAGTGAATCACTGCCCAGAATAGGCGCAAAGTGCAAGAAGTGTTGGTTGTGCAGTGCGCGACCGATGTGAGAATGCAAGTCGCAAAACGTAAATCTTGGTAGCAAATGCGACCATTTTGGTCGCAGTCTGGAGCGCTGCTCCCCGGTGAATAAGGCTGTAGCAAGCCCCACTGGCACCGTTAATGCATGCTTAATGCCATCGGTTCCACATGGATTTGCTAAACACTACTACCAGTACTATGTGGAGCTCACCAGTGACTAAAGCTTTAGCTAGCCCCACTGGCACCGTTAATGCATGCTCACTGCCACCGGTTCCACATGGATTTACTTAACCCTGGCTTCCAATATCTTCTGAGCCCATCATAAAACTGGGTTGTAATCAGTCCCACCAGAGCCAAATAAATGTTTATACATTACTAATCATGAACTAATCATAGGCTTGACTAAAAAGGTAAGTTTTTAGCCTACTCTTGAGGACAGAGAGTGTGTCTGAGGCCCGAATGTTTGTTGGGAGATTGTTCCACAAGATTGGGGCGTTGTAAGAGAATGCTCTGCCTCCAAATGTAACTATCGATGTATTTGGAATTTTCAAATATCCAGCACCTTGTGAACAAAGTAATCTTGGAGGGGAGTAAGGAACGAGAACTGTACTAAGATATTCTGGGGCCAAATCATTTAAGGCTTTGCAGGTAAGCAGTAGAATTTAATATTCAATTCTTAATTTGACAGGCAGCCAGTGAAGATTTTTGAGTACTGGGCTAATATGGTCCAGAAATACCAACCAGATTTTCTAGCCTGTAAAGAAGAATATGGTGATCTATCATGTCGAAGGCAGCACTTAGATCAAGTAGGACAAGGACAGAGATGCGACCACAGTCAATGGAAGTACTAATGCTATTCCTGATCAAACCTGCGCATGTCTCATTTCATTCTGGCTACAACTGTGGTGCTGTTGTCAGAAGGGCCTGAGAAAAATTAATTACATGAGGGTGGGGTGGGGGTTTGGTTCCATTAAAGCAAATCAGACTAGCTGCTATCACTCCCTTTAAAACCAGTTTGTTAACACTATAATGGAAGTGCAGTTTTTTTTTTCAAGATAAGAACAAGCACCCAGCTTGTGTCACCTCCTTTGGTCCTTGGAGAACGATTAAGGTAAAAAACTTTTATTCACTTCACCAGAAGATAAACCACGATGTTAACTTTCCTGTTTGTTTCAAGCACAACCAGCTCTGTCAAATCTAAGTCTCATGATTGTTAAATCTGTTCATGCATAGGCAGGGCCGCATTAATGCACGGGCTTACCGGAGCTGAAGCCCTGGGGCCCAACGCGTGAAAGGGCCCATTGCAAGGATCGGGATAAAAACAATCATCGGCAGAAACGCAAAATAACACTTATACAGTGCTCTGATTGTTGTTTGTGTTGGGCCTGCCCTGGAACGGGATGAGGTGCATTAATATTTTGTATAAATAAAAGACACTGTGATTGGTTAATGGACAATGCGCATGTCCATTGTCACTGTCCAATGAATGAGTCGTTGAATTTGAACTATAAAAATACAGTTGTTACCTTGCTCCTGGAGTGGAAATTTAAGACAAAAGACACTAAAACGTAGAAAGAAATGTGACAGCAGGGCTCAAAAAATGCACAAATCAACTTGGGGAAATTGCTGTGGGTGTCCCAGCTTTTAAGAAAAGAAAAAAACCAAGCTGACTTGATATTTCAAAACTACAAGCCTCAACGAGATAGAAAACTCTCCAAATTAGCATCAATCTGGGCGATGCTAACTAACCACCACCGGCAAGGTTGTTGAGCGCACTGGCTGCTGGAGATGGTAACGAACCGCATGCAGCTGGTGCTGACACAGGATAGATAGCATCTTGCATCTGCGGGTGTCAATGTTACGCATGATCCCGGTTCTTCATCCCGGTTCATGCCTCTGACAGTGATGCTGAGGAGGTTGACGAGCAGGTAGAGGAGGAACAGTATGAGGAACATGTTCTTGCCAGTGGCAATTTTGAAGCAGATGCTGCTTCAAAATTGCATAAGCAGATTCTCACCTGTTATCGAGCCCCAAATACTTTATTGAAGGGCATTATTCAGTTTTAGAGGGTTGCAGGAGGGTTTATGCATGCATCTGTTGTGGGAGATTTTAATTATCCCGGGATCACCGGGGAAACTCAGTCTGCCGCTAGTGGTAGCAGTGAGGCTCAAAATCTCTGTGATGTCGCAAATGATTTCCTTCTTGAACAAATGGTCCCTGGCATAACCCATAGAGATGGTAACGTGCTCCATTTGATTCTCACAAATTCACCTGACTTGTTTCCCAGTGTTGACATTTGGCCTAATATGTTTGATTCTGGCCATTTTCCTGTAGTAGCCAATATTATGTTGCACGCTATTCGTAATAGAGGTGTGAAAAGGCTTGTGTATGATTACAGTTCTGCTGACTATGATGGAATGCGGGTTTTTTTGTGTGAAAACCTCAGAGTTGGTTTCATGTATCAACACCAATCCTCTGAGGTAAACCACATTTGGCAGGATTGGTTGCGAATTTTGAACGAGGGATTGGATCGGTTCATCCCAAAACTAGTTATCGGGGATAGCCATAGACCACGGTGGATTGATGTAGAAGTGCAGAATCTGTCAAACCGGGTAAAAACGGCGCGTCGCAAGGCTGTACGCTCAAATAAGGAATCCGCTGGGGTTTTAGGCATTTTTTTTAGGCATGAAATTTAGGCATATTAGAAACGAACTTTGAAAGTTGACACGGAACAAATATGGTCCATATTTTGCTTCATTGGGTCAGGAAATGAAGTTCAATCCTATAAACTGTGGTCCTTCTACAGAGCTAAAATTAAGACAAATTCTGTTCCTCCGACTGTGAAACTGAATGATCCTTCTGCAACTGATTGTAAGGCGAAAGCTACTCTGTTTAATGATCACTTTTATTCTGTGTTTACTCATAATGAGTACAGTGTTTTACCTGATATTGATGTTTTTGAAAATCCGTCTCTTGTTTCTGTGGAATTTTCTGTATATGAAGTTCAACACGCATTGTCTCAGCTAGATGTTACCCAGGCATGTGGGCCTGATAGCATCTCCCCTCGTGTTTAAAAGCATGTTCTGATTCACTGGGTTTATCTTTGTCTTATATTTTGAATACATCTTTTAGCCAAGATGGTGTCCCTTCTGAGTGGAAGATGGCTAATATTATGCCTGTGTTTAAGAAGAAGGATAGAGAATCTGTTGAAAATTATTGTGGTGTATCATTATTGTCAATAGTTTCTAAAGTGATGGAGAGGTGTTTGTTTAATAAGATTAATGAACATATTGAACCTCTCTTACACTTAAATCAGCATGGTTTTCGTAAAGGTCACTCAATTTCTAATCAGTTATTTCAGGTCTTTAATAAGATAGGTTATGTTTTAGATTCTGGCGGTCAATGTGACATGCTCTATATTGATTTCTCTAAAGCCTTTGATTCAGTTACTCATAATTTGTTGTGTCATGAACTGAGATCATTTGGCATTCATGGAAATTTGTTAAAATGGTTTGAGTCTTACCTGTCAGACCGATATCAGAAATTCGTAATAGAAGGGAAGGAATCTTACCCATTACCTGTTATCTCCGGCGTTCCCTAGGGGTCAATATTGGGGCCCCTTTTATTCTCTATGTATATAAATGACTTACTCGCCGTTTTTAGTAATCTGACAGACTCTGGTTTGTATGCTGATAATGCAAAGTTTTTTTGGACAATTGCTAGTCTTAATGATTGTATTTCTTTACAAGGTGATATGGATCTCTTGATGGAATGGAGTGTGAAATGGGGTTTAGCTTTTAGTCTTCATAAGTGTAAAGTTATAACTATCACCAGAAAGCTGCATCATATAGTTTTCCATTATAATTTTAGAGGTCTGGTATTGGAAAGAGTTAGGGAGATCGGTTATCTGGGTATTTTGTTTGAATCAGACTTGACTTCAACAAACATGTTGATGACTTGGCAAAAAGAGCCAATAGGGCATGGATGGTGGTAAACAGAATCACTGCGGGCTGTAAAAGCATCGATCTGCTCAAAACTATGTATAGCAGTGTGGTTCGCAGGGTTTTGAATATTCTACGGAGGCCTGGGATGCATCCACAAAGTGTAATTTATGGAAGATAGAGTCTGTTCGAAAAAGAGTGACGAGACACTGCTGGGTAAGGATCTTGATTATAAACAAAGGCTAATGAAGTTGGACCTTTATTACGTTTATCATTCCGCCATGAAATATTAGACTTAATTTTTCTTCACAAGTGTTTTATTCAAGATTTTTCAGTTTCAGTGGACAGTTTTATCCAATTTCAATCAAGAAGAGGAGGCAAATTAATTTTGAATATTCCTTAGTGCCATACTGAGACATTTTATCAGTAAAACTGCTTTAACAGAGTAGTCAAGCTGTGGAATGTTTTACCTTTTTCAGTTAGATGTTCATCTAGTCACACCTGTTTTAAAGCAAAGTTGAATGAGTTTTATAAACAGAAATTTCTATCAGATTTTAGTTTGAGCAAAACGTGCTCTTGGATCAGTTTTTGCCATTGCCTGTCTTGCTGCCATATTTAGTTCATATTTTATATGTATGTGTTTTAGTAGTTGTCTTGTATTTTAGGGGCACGTAAGTTAGAGGTCTAGAGCCTAATCCGTGTCTCTGCTGTGCCATAGTGTTACAATCTAACTGTGTGTATAGTTTTATTGTGGAAGTTTATAAACTTCATTGTCTTATTGTAAATCTACTTATGGCATCGTAAACTTTTAATAAATAAAAATAGCAAGCTAGGCGTTAGGTAGGTATGTAGCTTAGTACAACGACAACATTAGAAAATGTCAGCTCTAGTTTCAGTTATGCCTGATCAAGTCAACTGTAACTGAAGAGTTTCACAATAAACCGTATAGTTCACAATTTAGTGACTTGCATCTGCTTTTGCTGTTCAGTATTATCATTCAAATTTTAATTGCATAAATGGTCCAAACAATTATTGTTCGTCTGAATAATCATTTCTGAAATTGGAAATTGTTATTGTTATTTTTACACGGCCCTTTCGTGGCGAGTTGCATTGTGATGGAATTTATCGTCAGATGAAGTAATCCGATGTGATACTAAATTTGATCCACTACAGTTTAACGGTAGCATGACAGAAAACAATTTTCCGTTTTTGTACAAAAGACTGCTCACTAGTTTTGTGGTATGACTGCACAGAAGTTTGTCATTTAGTTCTGAACAGAATTATAAGATGGGCAGCTAAAGCCCCTAGAATGTTCTGATGCATAGTCATTTTTCTGCAGAAAGATTGGAGGCTAAAGACTTTCAGAGAGCATCTTGAGAGCTTTTAACTTGAAATTGATACTTATAATGCATGCTCATTTCTTACATCTTTTCACGATCATGTTTTTCTATGAAAGTGCGCTTTAAATAAATGCTTTACAATGCTTACTCTGTTCGTTTCTTCATCTTTTCGTGATCACAAGTGCACAATAAATCAAGCCTACTCTAAGCATTCGATTTCATGCGCTGATGATGCTTTTTTAGCGAAGTCCTGCAGTATTCACGTCAATGTAGGTGTCAATTTAATAATTTTGTTATTTATTTGGCGGGGGGTTGGGCGGAGGAGACATTCATGCCCGGTTCAGTTGAGTTACAATGAAAAATCCTTACAGTACAAGGGAATTTGGTGCTTCTGTAACTCTGAGAAGGAAGATGACAATACGTTTTTTTTTTTATTTTGTATGATGTAATTTCAGAAAGTGAATCCCCAAATTTTGTTTACCAGTATTTAAGGAGTAATATGGCTGTTTGCAAATTCTATTTGCCATTAATAAATAAAAAAAATTCTACTAAATTATCAGAGTGAAAACACATGTTATAGAGGCTAATTTGCACTGGTATAAATACAGGTGTGCCTTGAGAATGAAAAGTTTGGCAACCACTGTGCTAAACAGTCGGAGCCTGTTGGCAGTGCAGGCATCTATCTCCATTGCTGATTGGGGATGAGGGATATATCGCTGTTAGCAGAAAAACTTGCTTGGTGAACAGCTGATTAATGCTGATGTCCAAGCATCCTTAACACTGATATATTGCGTGTTGCTAAGGGATGAATTCGGAACGTCAACCGGCTTGTCAAAAATGATCTTCTCGCAATACTGGTTCAAAAATGTCCAAAGTGGCATTTTTTGCATTTTTGTAATAGTTGTGAGTAGATGCAGGCAAGCTGTATGTGTTGAGTATGAGTTTTTGGAAATGTATGCTCCCTTGGAGCATCACCTACGGGATGGGCAAACGCACACGTTCGATGGCAAGCTGGAGAAGAGTGCTATTCACAGACGAATCCCGGTTCCAGTTTTTTGTTAATAAAAATTAAAAAATTTGACATGGGGCGTCTATACTTTTGTTTATTGTATGTTAAGTTCGACCATACATGGGCAATAATTCCAATTATGTTTGTGAGCATCTGCACTTCCAGCAAACGTACCACAGAGTGCAAAAAGGCAAATGCCATCTCTTGTACCAAATGATGATCCACACGGTGGTTTACAGGATTGGGGAAAATTTGTGGAATATTTCTCCAAATCTGTGTCTCAGAGAGAGCATATTATGGCCATTTTCCACCGCTGTCCATGTTGACAAAAATTCTCCATGGTCAGAAGGCCAAGCACATTATGCATCTATCTTTTTCACGCAGCTCATATCAGCCCAGCCTTTCAAGCCAGTTACATCTTCCCCGGGCGTACTGCCAAATCCCAGTCAGATATGACTGGCAGAAAAGGTTTTCACTTTCAACAATCATATTGCTTTGGTATTACATTGGATTATTTCCTGCAATACATGAAGCGAAAGCTGAGAATCTGGTCTTTCTGAGATTCCCAAATACGTGTTTGGCTATTATCAGAATAGTTCGGCTCCTCAAAGCAATGGATGTTATCTTACTTGTCTTTTACACATTTCAAAATATATTTTCTCCAACTTTGACGACTTATAGTGTAATATTTCTCGTGGATATCCATCTAGAAAATAAATATTTGCTTCTTTTCACCCATTTTCTCATCAATATTCATGAGAACTAATTTACATAAAATGCTAAATAATAGGCTAATTACTTTCATTATCATAGTCAATAAGAAAGCCAAAAATCCAATCTTTCATATGAGATGTAAAGAAGACATGTTGAACGTAAAGAAAAGCACATAAAATATTTCAATTATTATTATTATTTATTCTATGGCAGTGTTTTTCCTTTGAAATTCTGTCCTCATGTAGGCCAGCTGGGAAAAAGTTAATCCAGCATAACCTACAGAACAACACTATTTCAAAACACAAGTACTGCTGACTGTTGTCATCATTATTTCACTGTGCCTTTCCAACCAAATGGCTGCACCTCTTTTGTGGTGGTTGATGACCAATTTCATAAACAGTTATGAACATTTCAATGAGTCTATGGCCCCAGCCCCCAACATTGTCAAAGCATTGAAATGATATGAATTTTTGTATTTATTGTTCTCGTCAACATTTGTCTTAATGTTTAAAAATTTATAATGGATAATGTACACAAATAAACTGTAATGAAATTATACCACTAAGTATAATGGTCACACTTTTCTTCTGCATCTCTAGCTCCAACTATTGCTTGCAGATGATGAAGCGCTGGATGAGGCAGTCAAGAAAATGAAAGAAAGGTGCTAAGGGTGGCCTACGTGCTTAGATGAGGGTTTATATGAATCCAGTAATTATTAAATGTACATAATCATCATCATCACTGTCAAATCTTGATTGCTGAACATAGAGAAAAAAGAAAGAGGGGAACTGTACTTGTTGATTCATATGTCCTCCTTTGCATCAAAGTCATTAAAATTACGCAGCAAAGCAATAATGGAAGGCACTGGCATTCAAAACACTGGATCTACTGATTTATCCACGCATTTATCCACACCACGTGATCAACCATAGACCATTCCAGGCCAGCCAAGTGAGAGGGAGAGACAGTTGAGAAAGAGCTGTACATGATAGCTTTGCAGTTGTATCAGTGGTCAAGTGTGGGGGTTGATAGATGAAGGCAGTTAGATTGAGCCCTCTGAGTTCATGAACTGCACTATTTCTACTCCCACAGGCCCCTGCCTTTCTCTGACCCTTTGATGAACCTGGGAATCCACTCTAGGATTAGTATCTTGAGCCAATATTTCCTTCTGTTACCCAGACCCCTGTTTGCACTGACATCATGACTAGACCATCGGAGAACCCAGAGGCCTAGGTTGGCAAATGCAACCAATAGAAGCATTCCTTCATGCCTGAAACAAGGCAGCCTGACAAAGGAGCAATTTATCCAAGCAAAGGTTATGGGGAGGTTTTCACCTGAATTGAAGTATTCCACTACAGAGTGTGAGGTAGGGTTGCAAGGGCTTGAGCGCTGTAATGGCTAACTGTGAACAACAAAGCATTTGAGGACACTATCCTGTATTTAATTTGTAGGCACTACAAACAGAAGCTTGGAAAATAAAACCAATGATCAAAGCCATGATGAAAATCCTTGCATAGCCAGCTGAGTCATGATTTGCATTCTTCAGGTTCTGAGGTGAATACTAAGATGCTAATTTTAACAATAATAAAATATTCAACAGATCTGCTTCTAATATGATGCGTAATGCAGTCAATGTGGGTTCCTCAAGGGGTAGTACTTCCTGCCCAGCAAGCATGAGGCTTCGGGCCGATGTGACATGATCTCCACGTCGGGCAGATGTCTTGTTTTTTTTGGGTGGAATCTCAAAAAATCATCAACAAGATGGCAATGCTAACATCACAAACAGTTCACCTTCTGAACATTGTACCTGACTGATGATAAAAATATTCACAAAACTGCTGATGTTGTTATATCTACTGTTGAGCTACTCCTCTATTTCTTGTAAAACTGTTACATTGGTTATTTGATATTGCTAGGTAGCTGGTGTTCTCATTATCTTATGCAATGCAGCTAACTGTGAGTATGTAGCTAGGTAGCCTAGCTAGCCAATATCGCTGCCAGTAGCAACGGTACCATTCAGAACTCTGCAGTAGTTGTGCTGAATTTTGCTCAACATGAATATTTTGAGGTGGATAAAAAAGTGAATTTCATGCAATCGCGCAGCTGCCATGTGCCATTCACGTCGCGTCACATCTCCCACGTGATTTGCGTCAGCCAGCGCGAAGTAGCATCTTTTCCCAGGTATTCGCATCTTTGCATTGACTTTGACTGTAATCTGTCCATGAGAAAAATTTGTTTTGCGTGAAAAGAATCATTTTAATTTTTTCACTTTGAAGATTTTCCGCCCTGGTCTCGCAAAGAATACATTCGCTTCCAAAGGAAAACAACTTGGTAGAGGATTGACATGCAAAATCATCAACAACATGGCAACTCTAATGTTGTTATGCTACCGTCACAAAGATTTAACTTTATGACTATTGTGCCCACTTGAGAATCATAATATTCTCAAAACTGACAAAGTTGTCATATCTGATGTTGAGCTCGTCCACTCTCTTGTAGCAAAACTGTATTATTATATAGGTAGCTCGCTAGCCACCAGCCTAAAGCAATGCAGCTAACTGCATTTGAATATGTAGCTTGGTATCCTAGCTAGCCAACGTTGCTGCCACTGCTCTACTCGCACAAAACTTTTGCTCAACTTGAATATTTTGAGAGTGAGCGAAATGCAAATTTTGTGTATTTGCGCCATTTGCACGCACCATTCGTGTCACGTCACCTTTCCCACGTGATTCGCATTGCCCTGCTCAAATTAGTGCCTTTTCGCATGTATTTAGGTCTTTGCATTGACTTTGCATGTCATCTGTCCACGCAAAAAAGTAGTGTCTATTCTTGAAAAAGATCCTCGCCTGGATTCAAATATCCAGGTTGTGTGTTTCTGTATTTAAAAGTTATTTCTTTAAGCTTAAGAGTTAAGCACTTAAATTAGGAGTTCAATTATATGTCTTAACTGAAAGGAAGTACATTCGGGCTGCTCTGTGGCAGGGGTGAAAACACATTAACAGCATTTCTGCACCTTTTAAGATGCAAATTAGCATTTACTCACCATTTTATGGTCGTAAATGCACTTGTTGTTGCACAATTTTTAAAAGTTTGAGTCACGTTTAAATTAAGAAAATATCCGTTCCTGGTCAGCAATTTGTCTTTTCTGTGTGTACCTGCAAGAAGAAAAAAGAAAATCACACCGCTTTGGCTCCATAAATGGGGAACAAACAATCTGGTTTAGAAAAAGGAAAAGTGGGCACTGCAACAGGGATAGAGCATTGACAGTACACCTGGAACATGTTCATGTGTTTGCATAGTTACGACGGAGAGATGGCCGAGAAATGGCCCGTGAGGAAAATATCTGAGGAGCGACATTTGGGAAATACCGACTACGACAGACAAGGGTGAAGAGCCGCGTAACATTGGTCCATGAGTTATTTGTGCTTGACAGATGGGTATTATTAGTGTTGCTGTTTCACAGAACAAGTGGGTCAGCATGCAGTTGTTGTGATGGCAGGATCAGTGTAATGTTGCTGTGGTGTGCTAGCTTTGGGAAACTGTCTCATCCTCTCTCGACGTTAGCTTTGCAGCAGCAACTCCAGCAAAAGTTTGCCAACACACAACCTAGATGATGTTGGTTACATTACTTGCTGTTTTGTTGTTTCCTCTAACATATTTCAACTAAAACACAAGTTTGCTAGCTAGTGCTGTGGGATCATTTTGATTGACGCATAGCTCAAAATGCTATGCTAACTAGACAGGTAACATGTTACTTTGCCTGTTTGCTTAGTTACTAACCCACCACCCTGTGTTCAGTCACTGTAGCTTTGTAAAAATGACAAATTCTGTTGGGTTTTAAATGCTGTCCTTATATGTTTGCATGTCGCTTTTTTGATGAAGCTTTGCTCTGCACCTGTTATGAGAGAGAGAACCTCAATTCCATATAATCTGCTGGGGTCATATGGTTACTTTGGCCTTACTTCCTTAACAAGTAAAGCCATGGTGGAAACAATGGATGTGTTTCAGCCATGCCCATGAATTATGAAACCATCCAGTGTACACCACTCAACACCAAACAAGGGGAAAAAAACTTCTTTTTATCACTCCCCGGACCGCAAAGATTAATAGTTGCAGGGTTTCCCACAGGGAATCATTTAGTCAAGGTGGTGTGTGGGGGGTGGACAGTCAGCGTTTATTTACTCTTTGTACATAAATAAAGCCGTTAAAGTGCTATAACAAAGTTACAAAGTCAACAGTCAAAACACAGTAAAAAAAAAAAAAAAGTCAACTTTGTTAGAAAGTTTTAATACTCTAACACTTTCTTGTGAGGTATTTTAGCCTTACTGTAAGAGCTTAGCTGAAAATGCGCACAACCATCCCTAAGGGTTAAACGAAAATTAATGTAAGAACGGAAAATGTATCTGTTATCTGTTTTGACTTCAATTCTCCAAATGCTTTGCGGTTGTGGTTATATGTTTGGGGAGAGGAGAACGGTATTTTGTACGGAAGCGCATTGCATTCATAGGATAAAAAAATATATAAACACCTAATCTGTAATTACGAGATCTTGGGAAAAGATTAATACTACACTCACCGTGTTCTGTGTGATATAGCAAACCTGAATATTTCGGGTCCACAGCCCACCCTGGGTTCCACCCACTACCTCGATGTTTAGAGTACTGGGGCTGGGGCTGTGGAGGTGGTGGAGGAGGTGGTGGCGCAGACGATGAAGTAGGCCGGTGTTCTGACTATTTGTGCTGCCTTGTCAAAAAATGCTACCGTAATGCAAAGCAATTGTAAAGTCTTTGTTTTTGCCGAAAAATTGCAATATGAATCAATTTACAGTAGTAACTTTGTTATTTGTTAGCTTATTATAACATAAGCAGATGATATAATGAGTTGGGTAAGTTTGTTTAAAGATATATGCCGCATGCCATTATCATCCAATCTCTGCGTTTTAAGGTAAACCCAGTGTGTACATGCAAATATACACTGCTCAAAAAAATAAAGGGAACACTTAAACAACACAATGCAACTCCAAGTCAGTCTCACTTCTGTGAAACCAAACTGTCCACTTAGGAAGCAACACTGATTGACAATCAACTTCACATGCTGTTGTGCAAATGGAATAGACAACAGGTGGAAATTATAGGCAATTAGCAAGACAGCCCAATAAAGGAGTGGTTCTGCAGGTGGTGACCACAGACCAGTTCTTAGTTCCTATGCTTTCTGGCTGATGTTTTAGTCACTTTTGAATGCTGGTGGTGCTTTCACTCTAGTGGTAGGATGAGACGGACTCTACAACCCACACAAGTGGCTCAGGTAGGGCAGCTCAGCCAGGATGGCACATCAATGCGAGCTGTGGCAAGAAGGTTTGCTGTGTCTGTCAGCGTAGTGTCCAGTGCATGGAGGCACTACCAGGAGACAGGCCAGTATATCAGGAGACGTGGTGGAGGCCGTAGGAGGGCAACAACCCAGCAGCAGGACTGCTACCTCCGCCTTTGTGCAAGGAGGAACAGGAGGAGCGCAGCCAGAGCCCTGCAAAATGACCTCCAGCGGGCCAAAAATGTGCATGTGTCTGCTCAAACGGTCAGAAACCCACTCCATGAGGACCCGACGTCCACAGGTGGGGGTTGTGCTTACAGCCCAACACCGTGCAGGACGTTTGGCCCTGTGCTCTTCACATATGAAAGCAGGTTCACACTGAGCACGTGACAGAGTCTGGAGATGCCGTGGAGAAGGTTCTGCTGCCTGCAACATCCTCCAGCATGACCGTTTTGGCAGTGGGTCAGTAATGGTGTGGGGTGGCATTTCTTTGGGGGGCCGCACAGCCCTCCATGATCCTCAGACCCCTTGTGAGACCATATGCTGGTGCGGTTAGCCCTGGGTTCCTCCTAATGCAAGACAATGCTAGACCTCATGTGGCTGGAGTGTGTCTGCAGTTCCTGCAAGACGAAGGCATTGATGCTATGGACTGGCCCGCCCTTTCCCCAGACCCGAAACCAATTGAGCACATCTGGGACACCATGTCTCGCTCCATCCACTAAGGCCACGTCGCACAACAGACTGTCCCGGAGTTGGCGGATGCTTTAGTCCAGGTCTGGGAGAAGATCCCTCAGGAGACCATCCGCCACCTCATCAAGAGCATGCCCAGGCGTTTTAGGGAGGTCCTACAGGCACGTGGAGGCCATACACACTACTGAGCCGCATTTTGACTTGTTTTAAGGACATTACATCAAAGGTGGATCAGCCTGTAGTGTTTTTCCACTTTAATTTTGAGTGTGACTCCCAATCCAGACCTCTGTGGGTTAATAAATTTGATTTCCATTGATAATTTTTGTGCGATTTTGTTGTCTGCACATTCAACTTTGTAAAGAACAAAGTATTTAATAAGAATATTTCATTCATTCAGATCTAGGATGTTTTATTTTGATGTTCCCTTTTTTGAGCAGTGTATATACGCTTACTGGTTGAAAGGTGCACCGAAAAAGATGTATATTTGAGATGTGAGCGACGAAATGGAGCCCAAGGTTTTAGGTTTGCGCAAGTGCAGAACCGCGAGGTAGCATATTTTGATAGGTTGCAAAATTTGACAGAACATCGACTCCTTTGAATAAAGTACCCTGATATTTTAGACTTCTTTTTCCCATTCATTACTGTACACTAGAGAAAACCATGTGCAGTTGTCAAACATAGCAGAAAGCCACGCACAAACACATCGGTAGTCTTGATAAGAAAGTGAACTAATTGCATATAGCCTATCATAATGAAACAGAATATGTGGGCAAGCAGTTGATAGGAGACACTATTCAAAAGTTTAGTTTAGATGAATAATTATCTAAGCTCCACATGTCCTTCCCACGACGACGGCAGGTTATTGTATATCTGGATATTTAGCTTCTTCCCGATACAAAAAAAAAATAATGTTGGTGTAGCAACAGGAGATAGATGGCACAGTAACATTTAACCATCAGATGCCAGCCGCTATTCGGCCTCAACGCGATACGGCCTTATTTTACTGTCTCTGCATGCGTGAAGCAGCAGAATTTTTTTTTTGGGGGGGACAAAGACAAGGCGGGGGCATTTGTTGTCAAGGCGGCCACCCTAACTATACAGTGCTGCAGGAAACCCTGAGTTGGCAACTGTAAACAAGAGAACTTGCGATGGTGGAAAGCCGCGTCCAGAGTTGTGCACTACATGTACAAGATTAGTTTAAAACTCATAACATTGATATCAGCAACAGCGAATAAACATTGATTTCTGGTTGAACTGCGATGATCTCTGCCAGCTCCTTGACATTGTTTCTAGCAACATTGAATGAATGTCATTTTTAAGGCTGACAAGTAAGAGATCTGTCTGCACAGAGCACAAACATCAAAAACTCATGTTATTAATGGTTGACCATTGCATGTGCACATATTTGTCCCAGTGCATTCTACATTGTTGAATGCTTTATAAATTTTAGAACAGATCGCCACATTAGGCAAAATGGCAGCACAGTGTCGACTACTCTTGGTACCCAATGTGACAAACTAGCTCTGTGATCACGATGGTAAACCGAAAATAAGAAATAGCTGGCAGGCTGGAAGTAAGATAGCTACACCTGTTTTACTCACACCTCAAGAGAGGAAAAAGAAACAACTCCATCATTAAACTGCTCCTCAAAAGTATCAATGCTCTCAACCCTCCAGACTGTTCCATTTAGAATAACTGCCATTTTCCATCTCAAAATCATATTTCCATCCCGCAAAGATACGCTCAACACTCCAGGGTCTGATCTGGAAGTAGGTTTTTCCTACTTCCTACATGCAATCATGACATTCTCAGCTGCGCAAACTTGAGAGAATACAACCCAACTTCTATTACGCAAGTGTTTAAATACGTTTCTGAATGTCCAATCAATGGGCTTCATGTAGCAACATTCTCTTAAATTTCTCTTATATTTTCGCTGATTTTATTGCTAAGAGAGAAATTAAGAGAAATAAACTCCGGATGCAACAAATGCTCTTAGCGTCCAAATCTGCTCTTACCCACGTGTGCTGAATGTTGAATCCCACTTGATCGCAAATTGGAAGTAACCAATGCTACAGAACAGAAAGGGCCTTTTTTTAACAATCTAAGCACTCGGGCTGAAAAGTGTGGTGCAAGTGCATTCAGGGCGTGTACAAATCCATTTTTGCTAATTAAACGGCGGGTTATCCCTGCGCATAGTGAGGTGCTAAGTGCAAATGGGTTGGATTACATCTCTTAATTAATCTTAGGCGCGTGTTGGGCGAAACATGGAATAAACCAATCAGTGTCTTCTTCAATTCCCTTTAAAAGCCAGGGGGACTTGTACCGTAGTGGATAGCTATCATAAGGGCAGACTTTACTGCCCTTATAAAAGTAATAATAATAATTAAAAAAAATGTATTTACTGCATCAGAATGTGGGCTGCTCATGCCCGAAGTGAAAGCGCGTGTAAAGGTTAGTAGAGTGGAGTTCATATGCGGCGGCCGGCAGAGGTGCACCAAGCCCAGAGCCTAGCACACCTGAAAGTGATAGAGGAAATATAAGGAGCAAGGCTCGCATTTCTAAAAACACGAGATGACTAAGTGCCAGAAACAAAGCGAGCCTAAAATAGAGAAAAATAAATCTCAACAAACGAGAAAGACGGCACCACACAATAGTGCAAGAAAATACCTAAAGAAGCAGAACTTCCCAGAAATAATAGAGAATATAAATATAAACAGCCACCCTTCCAAAGGATCCTCTGGAAGACAGCATGAATGACAGAGTTTGCCAGTGTTGAAGGGTTGTGACTTTATCCAGTATAATCTGTGTATAGCATACCTCACATGCTAAAACGCAAATAATCCGATGGAATAGGTTCCCTTACGATTAAACTAGCCTGCATCACAGCATGCTGTCATGTGGGAATGTGGGGTGATTGCAATCACCATTCTGACATGTTTTTTTTTTTTAAATTGAGAATAATCTTTTACATCGTCTTTTTTTTTTTTTTTTACTGTTTGCTTGTGTGGGCGCTGCAGTTTGTCCTTGTGTAACATGTAGCAAGCAGAGGGTACGTGCGTTATGCACTCACTGACAAAAGCTTAATACTCACAATAATGCAGCCTTGAAATTGCGGTTAAAAACTGACTTAACTGTAGACCAGGTTTTAGTTGGTCAAAGGCACAAGAGCTTTGCTTCCTCAAGATAGCAACAGGCCAGCATTGCGCCTGACCACACCTCATTTTAAGATCAACACCCCCATGGGCACTCAATTTGGCGCAGATGCATTCCCTCCTTAGGCAGACTGGACGCTGGGTGGGTTAATGGTATTTGCATCGGTTCGAAAGTAGCAAAAATACACGCTTTACGCCTCCTGCTGGGTGTAAGATAGGGGCCCAAGAGTCTGTATCTTAACACCAGCAAGATCAAATACCAATCAACACCAAAATTCTCAGTCACAATTCTGACCTTCTGAAAAATCTATGAATAACAGGATTTACGAGGCTTCTCTTTGTTCAAGACCAGGATTCACTAATAATTGTCTGATTAACTCAGTGTCATGTTTGACTCCCATGAATTAATACAGAGTGAGAGCCTTTTGCAGTGAAAACAATGTGAAAAAAAAATGTGTGGATTATTGAAAAACCAAAACTTTTTGTTCAGGACTTTAAATAATATGTCCAAATCAAGGTACAGTCTTCCTGAAATGCTGAACACGTGGACATTGGACACACATGCGACCGTCTCCGTAATCATCAAAGAACCTTTTTTTGTTGTGGCCATTTGGCAAACATGATTATAAATGAGAGTTGCTAATCGTTCTTTTGTTCCCGTCAGGCTGGACGGTAAGCTAAATAATGTCCACACCATAGGTCATTTGAGCAGATGCTGCGTATGGTCAGAATTATTTTAACACAACTGCGCAATTAAATGTATCAAACCAGTAAATTAAACGAAAAAGCCAGCAGGCCATATGAATCAGTGTATTTTACTGATATAATTTCTGCTAATATGCTCATGAACCCCTACTGATTGGACATCTTACATGAGTACAAACAAAGCACTCAAAGTCCACTTTTGTTCTATATGTTTTAAGTAGTAATAAAAATGAAAATAATCAACTGAGGACTCAAAATAAAAATCATCATTTGGTATGCTTGAAAGTGTAGGAAACATGATCGCCTATTATCATAACGGAGGATTTCCTGAAAGAGGGTCTCGGGAGCTCTGTCACCTGCTGGCCCTGTACATGTGGAACAGTTTAGAGGGGTTCTGAAGGGCATGCCAAATCTGTCACAGTGCATTCATCTTCATCCCAGTCCCTGCAGAGCCTCAGAGCGCCTTCTACATCTGTTAACTGCATTCACTAAGCCTAGATTTTTTTTTCTCCCATCCATTCCTTTTAGACATGATTACTTAGGACCTTCTAAAGTGCACTCTCACTTTGCACTGACACAGCACCTTTGACACTCTTATTTAAGTGTAAACCTGGAATTTGTTTTCTAGCTGTTCATGTCAGTTTTCATCCTTTCGTGTGCTATTTGTTTATTGTATTTTCTGTTTCCCTGGATTATAATGTTTTATGGATTCTGCTCTCTCCTGCTTTCTGCATCTCTTTCTTCGCCGAGCTCCCACACTCTCCATTCTGTTTGTTTATTGCTCCCTGCTTATTTCCTCATCCGTAGCCCCACTGCTCTGTATGATCTGTTCTTACTCTCTCACCTGTTCCTGCTTGTTAATCAGCCTCTTTTCCCCTTTTTATTCCCCCAGTCATACCCTCCCAGCACAAGTTTTTCATTCAGATTCTTCTTTGTCTACATCACCAGTAATTTCTCTGATTGCTTAGTCCCGATTTTGTCTTACCCCTAGTTTACAATTGACTGCCCATGATTGATTTGTTGTTTTGATTTGATTTCCGATTAGTCTACTGTTTTTGCTTCAGTGTATCCACTTGCTGGTTTTTTGATCTCTGAACTGTTCTTCGATTACAATTCTGGATTCACCCGAGGGTACTGTGTTCTCACCACTCGTGTTTGACCTGGACTGTCTGACCATGAATCTTAAAATCACCGAACTGGAACATTGTTTTTGCTTGAGTTCTGAGCCTGCCCCATGTCAGCATTACATTGCAAAGAGCAAAATTCAAAGTGTTTTAAGTTCATATTAAAATCTTCCCCCAATTTATGTATTTACTTACTTATTTTGTTTTTTTAAAACATAAATATTGCAAAACAGGAGAGATGTTTCTACATATTTCAAAACCTCCCGATGGGAGAAGAAAAGTTCATTTGTCAAGCAATCAACAAGCTTCAATTAAATATTATAAGTTTCCAGACTGTCAGTTTTGCGTATTCAAACGTGTTTAGTTGATGTTATGTATACCGCACAACTGAATCCAATGGCGGGCTGTGCATTTTACACCTAGGGCTTCATAACCCTCCCGAAATGAACCCAAATTTAACTGTGACTCAATGGCAACAGCATGACGTCATAACGTAACCCCCCCCCATACAAACACACACACAGATTCCCAGTGATAGCATTCACACATTAATCAATCACTGCCTTAAGGAAGAAACAAAAAAAAACTCACAGCAACTAGTCACATCCAAGTAAAGTACTTTGGAAATACTACTGGGACACTAGCCAAGCCGCTGCGCATAAACACACACGCGCCTCAATATGCAAGGGTACAGCCAGACACATACCAGCAGTAACGATCTAAAACAAAATCCAAAACTTACCATAAATAAAATAAAAAAATTATGAAACTCACAGCAACTGCTGGTTATTTGAAAATGAACTCCATCCTCCTCTCTTTCTTACAAAAATGATGAATGACGCGGTCGTACATCATATCAGCCCATTTGAGCTCCAATAAAAGGTCATTCAGGATTACCACGGAGGCCAGTACTGACAGTTGAGCCTGCCCAGTCGCATTTTGTGAGTTAGTTTTGATGCGTTTAAAGGGCTGAAAATGACTGCCTGACAGAGGCAGTAGACACTGGGATGGTCACCACCAGACATGCCAGTGCGTGAAGTTGATGCATGCTCTCACATAGATCGCATCGTTACTCAGTTCACAGTGAATTTAAAAACCGCAGCTAGCTAACTGCTAGTTCAAACGCGAATGTCTGTGACTCAGAGACTGTTTGAGTACCAGTGAAGGGGTAAGCTCAGTGCTAACTCTGAGTAAATTTTGGGTTTATAGCTCGCTAAAGCTCAAAATAACGGCAAAATTCACTGCAGTCGTTGCATTACTCTTATATGACACGCCCACTCATGTAAAATCTAATACAGACTGTTCCGTTAGTTAACGTAACTAACCTGTTGTCAGCACGTAATCTCCTGACGTAGGAAGATGCCAGCCAGAAGTCTCTGCTGTGTCAAAGACTATGCCCCACTTGGCATACTCGCAATCTGATTGGTTAAAAATATGACAGTCAGCAAAATCATCCCGCTCTTTTTAATGGGAGAGGGAAGCAATCTACATTCTGAAGGCCTTGAGACTTGGGACCAGAGTCTTGTAGAGAGAGCAGCATTGACCCGGAGACTGCAGAGAAAAAATCTGATTGGATAAGACGAAGCTGGCCTTTATAAAAGCTGCCTGCACTGTGTAAGCTGTGCAACTCGGTGTTAAGAAATGAAATCACTTAGATTTAATGATTGAGGATTTTGACTGACTTTCTAAAATACATGTAGCTTATTTAAGATATTTATGAAGAAAACATCATTTTTTCAATGTATCTAGGCCAGCAGAGAAGGCCTTGCTTGCCCTGACAGCAAACCCTGACTGAATCACATAATTTTAGCAAGTGGGTTACTGTGAATGCAAAAGCTCTGCAAACATGGCAGCTGATGTTATAGTGATGTGAGTGGGAATTCAGGATTTGTGTTCCTGCTGATTCCTTCCTGTCCACTCAGGTGACTGCAAGTCATACCCTGCCCCTGCAGGCCAGAAGATTCAAACCTTTCAAAGCCTCATCAGCCACTGTTTTCCCAGCCAAAGAATATTATGTGTGCATCTTTCAACTAAAAGGAGAACAGGCAACCCAATAACGAAAGGCCTTAACCCCCGAACCATTAAATCACAAGTCAAACTCAGGGAACAGTCATAGAGGGTGTCATGGTTCTGGATGTTTGTGTGTGTGTTTTGCACTTTTCTTTGCGGCTGTTGTCCCGGTACGATATCGTATTCATGTTCAATTGAATTCTTTTCCCAGCTGGCTGATTGAACGGGGGCGGCGCTTTCCCGGACTCTACATAAGCCAGACGTTCGCCACGCCTCTTTGCTAGAGTATCTGCTTGTAGCTAAGCACTATAGCCGAAGATATCTGTGGTGAGGTTTTGGTTGACTTTCTATCTTCTAATTATTGGAGTTTCTTTTCCGTTTTCCTATCTCTCTTTGCTTCCAGTGTTCGGGCTATTATACGTCCTTTAGAAGTGTGAACACTTTCGTTTGGTCTGTATTATTCTCCGTGTTTGTACTGTGCTCGTGCTTCTCTCTTTCTCTCTGGTCGTTGCACCAGGGCTCCGTATTCCACCGGCCATTACAGAGACCCATAATTACTCAAACTGTATTATTTCAAATTCTTGTAACAGTGGGGGACTTTCTCTGGGGCTGAGAAGTCAGTGTATTGAGTGTTTACCCACTGTCTGCTTGTGGCCTTATCAACGTCACACATCATATGGCTGCTGTCACTTTTCTTAGTATAATTAAAGGTACTCGTGTCAACACCTGCGTATTCAAAGACAATTCCTCAAGTGTCATTCACTTTTGTTACCCAATTTAGTGTGAAAAAGACATCAGTAAAACAGAAAAAACACTTAAATAATAAATAAATTGCACCCAGAGAATTTCCGAAGCAGTGCAATAAAGCCTCTCCTGTCTGTGATGCAATCTAAATTCCACTGACCTTTTCTGTAGGCATTATTAATACATGAGGGATATGGGGAAAGGTCAATGTGCCTAAAACCTGCCACTCTCTGAGAATACAAACAAGGGACAGAGAGCATCTAGAGACTAGAGCAGGGTGGTCACATTCTTTATAAAGCTTGAAAAATGGAAAAGTAACATCCTCAGGTAAGCATGGAAAAGGATGAATCAATATATCCTCAAACAACCATTCTGTTGCAGGGAGCAAGTTATTAACATATAAATGTCTCTATATATTAATCTCTCACAATGATTAAGTGTGTAAAAATTGGTAGCATGGTACATGTGCCAGTTGGATTTTTCTTTGAGTAGAGATTACTGATGAAATCAACTGTACTGAGATACGCTGAGCTCCAAAGGAAAATTAAAGCACTGATCTAAAACTGGGAAACTTAAGCTTCACATAACCACTGTAAAATTAGCGTACCAATGTTACACATCCCTTGAACTATTATTATAACTTGACGTAAAATACTATGCTTGCAATGCATGTCGAAGTGTGTGCATGCACAGTGGTGAAGGAGAGAGAGAGAGAGAGAGATATGTCATTTATAAATCATTAAGGGATGAGAAGTGGGATCTGGGTCAAAGCAACAGGACTTTTCCAGCTTGGAGAGTGGACTGTTTGTTTTCCTCTGGACTGAGAAAGATTTTCTTCTTCTGTGTCACTGAAATATAGCCAAATTTGAAAGGGTCAGACTTGCCCTTAGGACCACGAAGGGGATTGCTCAGCGATACTGTAGATTTACTATGATTAAGCTGGGTTGGGAACTGTTCAGTTCAGATGACTAATGGCAAAACGCTAGGAGGTTGACTGCAGTCTGGTTCCTTAATGCCATTAAGCTTAAATTCCAGCAGCTTCTTCTTTTCTAAATGTCCCTAGAGTCCAATCTCTGCCTTGACTTTCCTTAAGCCCCTCGTCACATCCCCAGTGCTGAATTTTGTTTGCCATCAACCCTGAGAAAATCAAAATCAAACTGCTCATAATTAATCAGTCATTCTGATCTGCGGACTTCAAATTCAGTACCTTCGACTTCACAATGCATGTTTTTACTGGAGATTTGAAAGACATAAATGTGAATTTGCTTCAATTAATACATTGATCAATCACTTTACACTACTCAGCAGACAGATTGGCGTAATGGCTTTCCATTTGATGGCCCAAATATGTCCAGAGTTTGGAGAATCCTTTAGGAAAATACGGTTTGACCTCTGAGGTCGGAGTTGAAATGAGTGATTTGGACATGAATTATGCCCACAAGAGTGAGCGTCTCAAGGGGAATTAAGAGAGGAATAGATAGACACATTCCCCTGTTCTTTGATATTGTAGTTAAATTATTTATTTGTTAAGGTCAATTTAAATTGAAGAACATTTCTGTGAACATAGCAGTTTGCCATGAAGTCTTGTCAATAGAGAGCATGTGTGTTTTGTTGTGGGGTGTAACTGGAGTACCTAAAGGAAAACTATGTGTAAACAGAGAGATACTGCAAATTCATTACAGTGAGAACAAAAAATCAGTGTCCTGCAAGCTGCATCAGCCGGCAGCCAACAGATATTCTGTATGGCGCATACGTGATCACAGCTGATCCGATTAACCCACAGTGCATAAGGGGTAAAGCACATTTGCAATGGAAATTGTTTGTTATCCCCTGCCGTGCGTTTAGCGCAAAGCGGGGGATATAGTATTCAGCTAAGTCCGTCGGAACGTACGTCCGCCTGTCCGTCCGTCCTGAATATTGTCAGCGCGATACCTCAAGAAGGGATCAACCTATTTCAATTCTTTTTGGTACCAACCTTCCTACTGGGAATGCGCAAACACCTGTCGGTTTTGGTGACCTAACGGCAGGGGATATAGTCACTTTAGTGACAAACTCTTGTTAAGTTTTCGGTGTGTGTGTGTGTGTGTGTGTGTGTGTGTTTACGTGTCTCAGGGTGGACATGGAAGGATGCTGTCTCACACAGACTCATAAAAAGTATGGTGGATTGTGCATGCTTGAAATCGTCTAGTGCATGTCTCATATCAATCTAGTATTAATCTGCTTCTCACTGCTCTGCAAAGCCTTGGCTGTCAGCACAGGTGGCTGTATGACAGGGGTTACAACATATAGACCCAAAGCTCTCATGAGAACCTCTCGGAAATATTCAATTCAATAACTTTGGATATAGATAGATAGATAGATAGATAGATACTTCATTGTCAATGCATAAAAAACATACAATGAAATATTATTTGGCAGTCTCACTCAATGAATTAATAGCTGCAATCAATCAATCCTAAGAAAATAAATAGTCTTATTATTAATAACACAAATGCAAATGCAGTCCCAGAGTTCTAAAAGGTCTTAAATATCTATTGCTAAAAAGACTGAGGTAAAAATATATGTAAATAAAATAATAAATAAATAACAGAGATGCTGAGACAACACTATTATTGTTGTTGTTGTTGTTATTATTATTATTATTGCACCATTGCACTTGCCCACATATGGGGTGTATTGAGGATTACAGTTTGAGCAGGGTGCCTGCAGCACTAGGATGAAAACTGTCCTGAACCCTCTTTGTTTTTGCCCGGTAAGTTCTCAGCCTGCTTGATGGGAGTCTGCTGAACAAACAATGTCCAGGGTGTGAGGGGTTTAGAACCCTCATATCTGATCTTATTTAACACAATGTATTTTTTGTCAATTTCACTAGCCCTTAAAAAATTGGCAGCACTTGATCAGCACAAATCCTCAGGTGTTGTTATGAGGTTTAAATCATTCAGAGAATAAGGGTTTCTCAGCTATTTGAAATGTGGTATAAATGAATACAAAAATTCTGGTGACACTATCCCCACACAAAAGTGACCATGGCCCGAAGCGAATTATCCTCTTCTATTAGAGGAGGAGTTCTGGGGTCATTCAACACAAGAGTAACAGCACTCTGACCTTTCAGTTTCAATACATTTTTGGTTATGGCATAAATAATTGGTCTCATTGAACTTTGTGTCCTGAATATTCACCCATTCAAGAGATAGAAATGGTTGAGGCTGATACTCTGGAGACCCCATCTCTCTCATGCACTGCCTCTTAAGACTGCGATAACTGGATTCTTGAGTGGAATATAAAGGTCATTTGTATGGCCTGAATATAATAAGTGATGCTGACATGTAAGGTGTATAATTGGTCATGAGGAATGGGGGTTTAGTTCTACCTTAGACCTTTGCTAAATTTGAGTTTCCTTTCAATACCTACAGTAGGTATGTTCCATTCAACTAGTCCAAAAAAGCCAGTGCCTTCAGTTGTCAAATGGCAGACATTATTCACTACAGGATGAGTGAATCACCATGTAAGTTAATTCAAAAGCTGAATAAAATACAGAAAACTCTTCACAGCACACCATAATGAAATAATTGGCCTAAAAGAATGGAAAGAAATATTGTAATAAGAATGCTGGTCCTATCTGCAGTATTTCTCTTCTCCATTTGGGGTGGGCCTGATACAAAGTAAAAAACATAGAATAAGATTGAAGGGATACTGTTGTTTTTACATTCTTTGGCAGACAAATATCCAGAGCTACGGAACACGTGTTGCTCATGCATAGTCAAATAAGATAAAGTTGATAAAATGTAATAATATACATCATACCTACACATAGCAGTGCTTGTCGGCTGTGGGTAGATTACATGTGGACATGAGTTTACCGAGCCAGAAGGAGTGTTGCACATGATGTTCATTAAGATGTTTCACCCGGAACTGATAGAAACCTATTCCAGTATTATCACGAAAGACTGGGTTTGAGCAGAATTATGTTAATTTAATTTGCAAGCCATGAAAAACATGCTACATTTTCCATTAGTATCAGCCAATCACAGTTTTTAATAGTAACTTTGAGCATTTCTATGACAAGGCAAGCAAAAAGTCAGTAAAATGTTGACAGAAAGACTTGTGACCTCAGCTGAACTCATCCTAAGTCCTGAACAGAGACAGTGAATGCTTTGGTCATATTTCCATTAAGGCTATAAGTCAATGAGCAACTTTGCCTGCAATGCTAGAAAAAATAAACAAAGGGAAAATAGAAGCAACTGCCTAGTGTGGAAAAAATATCTCAATATTACTGGAAAAAATAAGGTCAGGGGCTTCTGCAGTGGATAGTGTTTTCACCTCTGTTTCTACATCTACCCAGACAGTTAGGGAGAGTAAGACTTTGATAGATGCACATTCTGTTGAGTTTGACTGATCTGGTTTTCTTTGATCTTCAACACTTAATTTATTATAACACCCTGGCAAAGATTAAAACCCTCAATAAACCAAAACTTTATTGTACGATAATGTATCAACTATAATTGGTGTAACGTTCAAACACGAATTATTGAGTAATTAGGATTCACTCAAAAAATATATCTGTGGACTGTCAATAGGAAAAAATCAATGACACATTAGTGGTCAGTGAACACATTGTATTATGTTTCACTGATAATGTTGTAATAATAATGACACATTTGAAAAATGGAAGCATAGTAAAGATAGAATTGAATCGATGGTAACAGCCCTTCCTGTACAGTGATCATAAGTGAAAAGTACATAGTACATGGTCCAATTTTTAAAAAGTTACTTATTACAACACTCATTGTACATCATGCTGCATACTATATGCCCTTAATATTTCACTGGCAAAACAAGAATATCGGCAAGCAATGCTTCTCAGTCAGCATGTGGGCTTTATTGTGAAAGAGTTCTGCCAGTTTTTAAGGGAGATAGAGATGGTACTGGAACATTAACTCCTCCATGTAGCAACCACTGTAATTCCCTCAGAGTGCACATACAGTAAAAACCACACATTTACAGCATTAAATCTGTCCAGAGCACGATAAATTGCTCGGTAGGGGCTAGATCATGCCCATCAGTCAATGTGAAGTAAGTTATATTTGCTGCGGTGGACAAAAGTGTATGTGTATGTATGTGTGTCTGTGTGGTGTCAGTCCAAACCATGGTGTAATTGCAGTCCTAGTTTTGTGAGTGATGAGCACCTGGGGACTTCAAAAAGGCCGTCTGTGGGAAATTTGGGTTTTATTGCTCGAAGAGCCTCTTGATTACAGTCATGAGGCTACAGCAAGCTTCCTGCCACATATCTCTCCATTCTCATTTACTCCCCACTTCTGTGTTTTTCATAAGCCTCCACTACCAGGATCATTGATCTACAGTTTGCTATTCATATCACGCTCCACCAAAAACACACCTCCACCCACTGGCACACTCTACACATTACCATACATGGAGGTAACAGTATCCTTCAAGGAATCTAGCCAACAACATTCCAATGTAAAAAAAAAAAAAAACAATATGTTTTTCTAACTAGACAGTCAGTGCCCGCAGGTCGACCTGTATCCCCAGACGCCCTAAAGCAATCACTCCCAAAATCGATTGGCTGTGTGACCTAACCACACACAAGGTCCATGCCAAATAGACTGCCTGGCCTAAAAAAGTCACATGCTCCAATATTTCAAAGAGCTGCCTTTAGCTTTGATAACTGCATGCAGTCACCATTGCATCATTTTGATAAGCTGATGTGACGTCACAACATTTATTTTTGTCCAGAGTTGCATTAATTTTTTGCCAAAATCTTGTACAGATGATGAGAGAGTCGGACTGCAGTGTAAACTCCTCTTCAGCACATCTCAAAGATTTTCAAAGGGGCTAAGGTCTGGACTCTGTCGTGGCGAATCCATGTTTGAAAATAATGTCTCATACTCCCTGAACCTCTCTTTCACAATTTGAGTCCGATGAATCCTGGCATTGTAATCTTGGAATATGCCTGTGCCATAAAGAAAGAAAATTTCATTGATGGAAAAATGTAGACGTTCAGGTGGTCAGCTGACCTCATTTTTTGGGCACCTATTGTTGCTGAGCCAACTGAAGCAACCCCAGATCTTGACACTGCCCCCACAGACTGTGCCTAGTGCACAGTGAGCACTACGCATGATGGGTGCATCACTTCATCCACCTCTCTTCTTACCCTGATGCGGCCATCATTCAAGAAAAGGATAAATCTGGACTCATCAGCCGTGACCTTTTTCCGAAGTTTCTGAACTGCTTAATATGTTCATTTCCTTTGGTGGCCATTCTGAAGAGGTTCAGTTTTTTATTATTAGTTCCCCTGCTTTTACCATTGTTTTAGGGCATTCTTGGTTACGGGAACATAGACCTTGCATCAGCTGGGGGGAACCCTTTAGAGGATTTTTTTCGGTTCTGAATCAGTCACCGAGACATTAGATTCTGAGCAGGGTGAAGAATTTGGGGCCACCCTGAACTTCAGTTTACTGTCTAATGTTCCTAATGCTGATCTCACTGAAGTTTTTAGCAAACATCGAGCATTGACGTTACTTCCCCATCGTCCGTACGATTTGGAGATCAATCTCTACCCTGGTACTACTCCTCCTAGGGGTTCGCTATACTCGCTGTCAGGGCCTGAGCTTAAGGCCATGCGAGAATATATTCAGGAAGCTCTCGCAAATGGTTTTATCCGGTCGTCCACTTCTCCTGCCGGAGCGGGGGTCTTTTTTGTGGGAAAAAAGGATGGCGGTCTGAGACCCTGTATTGATTATAGGGGTTTGAATAAGATCACCATTGAAAACCGATACCCCCTTCCATTAATACATTCCGCGTCTGAACGTCTTTATTTATGAAGTTAGATCTTCGTAATGCTTATAACTTCGCATTTAGGAGGGGGATGAATGGAAAACGGCATTTAACACTCATGACAGGGACTGTGAATATTTGGTCTTGCCGTTCGGATCGGTGAATGCCCCCTCGGTGTTTCAGGCACTCGTGAATGACGTCCTCCGAAAGATGTTGGAGAAATTCGTCTTTGTTTATCTTGACAACATTTTGACTTTTTCTTCAACACTCTCAGAGCATAAACAACACGCCAGACGTGTGCTCGAGGTCCTCCTTAATTCCAAGCTTTTTGCCAAGCCCGAGAAATGTGTTTTCCGTGCCCAAACTGTCTTGTTCCTTAGCTTTATTGTTTCCAAGGGGTCAGTCCACATGGACTCGGACAAGGTGGCTGTGGTCAGGAATTGGCCTGCCCCTCAAAGTGTTAGGGAGGTCCAACGCTTTTTTGGGCTTTGCTAATTTTCTTTGTTTCTCTCATCCAGGACGATATCATTTTGCCCACTATCGGATTCTTTGTCCAGCTGGCATTAATTATGGGCGGCGCCCGGACTCTATTTAAACCCAAGTTCCGCCTCGCCACCTATGCGAGAGTGTTACTATGCACAATAGCCGGTAAGGTCTCTAGCTAGAGAATTGTTTGAGGAATTAGCTGCAAAGAGGAAATTGCTAGTTAGCAAGGGAATCTTTCTCTCTTTTCTTCCTCTTTCTGAACACTGTCTGGTGCTACGTCTTTTTATCTTGGTTCCTGAGACTTTTCCCTTTTATTTAGTTCTGTCAAGCTTGCTTTGCTTCCTTTTGTTCGCAGACTAGATCTTTGTCCGTTGGAAGCACGAGTCTCTCTCTCTCTCTCTCCTTTTGTTGGTTTGTCTCTCCCATTTTGCTGGACTTCCTTTCATTTCGGCTGCTGCTTTTGGTGTTTCAAAACACCAGCCATCACATGAGAAAAGTCTGCTTCCAAGCAGACTGTGCCTGAAAAACGGTACGCTTGTGTTCACACTTACCAAATAAACCGGACTTAAGGGTCAAGTGAACTTGGATTCGTGCCCGAGTCTTTAGTGTAAAAGCACCCCGGGGCTACATGTGGCACCCAGGTTGGCAATGGAATGATGAAGCGACAGCAATTTGTGTTACTAGTTAGTGTGTTTCATGGTTCATATCTTGTGATATCTCAGTCATTCTGAGCTTTATCTAGTGATTTCTACACTGCTTGTTATGGTAGAATTTCAGACTGTGTTTTGAAGAAAAGATGGTAAATAATGAGGCAGGAAAGGTTGATAGGTGTTTCCAAATAGGTTGTCCTATACGACGGATATTTTGTCCCATGCGACAGGTACTGAATTATCACAGGACCAGAGCTAACTGAGGGGACATGAATTGTTATTAAGAAATCAGTTATTGTTTATTTAGCTTGAGCTGTTCAAGTTTCAAGTGCAATAACAGGTGGGGGCAGTGCTTCAGTAAAAATCTGAGCTCAATTCAGAGCACCGTGTTCGACAAATTTTTTCTGTCCCGTACGACAGGTACTGCCAAGAATTTTTAAATCCTGTTGAATTCAATTCTTGTTGATTTTTTTGAATAAAACTGCTTTCACACAATATAGCAGACTCTCTTCAATATTTCTTGACCCTTTTCCAGAGGTTTTCAGCAGCCAATTCAGAGTTCTTGAAAATACTGTCTGAATGTCCCGTACGACAGGCATGGAATCGTCCAACATATGACCAGTGGTCTTATAGTTTGATGGCCAAATATAGAGTATTTCGAAGAACCTTGCATTTTGTGCAAAAAATTGGCACCTTCAAGATCTCAAGTCATGGTACCAAATACTGTTCTCAATGAGTATTATCAACACTAGTTGGCAATATCAATATGTGTACACATTTCCAAGTTATAAATAGCAGAGACTTCACAAGGCCATGCCACCATTTGCCAATTGAAAGGCATGGAAGAAATTCTAATTATGAACAAGATGAAGAAGATGACGACAAAAGAAATCATGAAAAATTAATTAAAAATTCTAAAGCAAAATTTTCATATTGGGTGAACAAACTTGGTTGACCTTGTCTGAAGGATTCTCCATAACTATACTCAGCAACAAAAGTTTCTGTGACACCATTTATGTGTATGTTATAAATGACACGCAAAGATCTCAATGCAATCAATATGTTTATTTAACAGGAGAAACACTGACTTTTCAGTGCCAACGTCACTCAAAACGAAAAATGTCATTTTCATGCGTCATGAAGCACTTGTCTGACGTCTAACCAATTGTGACCTTCACACTTCAATACCGGGTGTGACTTCCTCGTGCCATGATGCAAGCAACGCATCTCCGGCGCATGGACCGAATCAGATGTGCCAGAAATTGCTGTGGGACGTCATTCCAAATCTGACGTAGACGTTGTCGCAATTCCTGGAGTGTAGCTGGCGGGTTATCCAACCGCCGCAAACGTCGATCCATCTCGTCCCAAAGATGCTCGATTGGGGACATGTCTGGGGATCTGGCTGGCCATGGCAGGACATTGACATGTTGTTGCATCAGATACTGCTGTACAATCCTTGCAACGTGTGGTCTGGCGTTATCATGTTGCAGCGTTATTCCGGGACCATGTTGCATCAAAAACGGTACCACCAATGGCCGTAGCACTTCATCGCGATATCTTTGACCTGTCAGATTTCCATCAATAACAACCCTACCCTACCACCTCCAAAACGATCAAATTCCTGAACACAGTTGTTGGCATAACGTTCTCCACGTCGACGGTATACACGTAAACGACCATCACATCGGTTAAGCATGAATCTTGATTCATCAGTGAAGAGTACAAGATCCCACTGACGTTGGATCCACCGTCGATGTTGTGCCCACTGTAGATGCAGTCGTCAGTGTTGTACTGTGAGTATTGGACGTCTTGCTGGCCGACGTGGGACAATGCCAAAATGACGGAGACGGCGACGGATTGTCTGTGCAGACAGTCGCCTCAAACCAGGTATCGTTCTTGCAGTTATGGTTGCAGGTTGGAATCGATTTCGAAGATGGGTTGTTCGAATCCAGTTGTCCTGTCTGGGAGTGGTTACTCGTGGACGGCCGCTGCGAGGACGGTCTCTGACATGTCTTGTCTGCTGATGACGCTGCCATAAGTTCCAAATGGTGTTTCGGTGGACATTCAGGCGATGAGCAACTTCCCTCTGCGAGGTTCCGGATTCAATCATCCCAATGGCCCTCCACCGATCATTTTCAGACAGTCTTGGCATTTAGAGGGTAGAGTTCCTGATCCGAAATGGCTGTGTTTTCGATAAGTGATGCTTCCGTCGTTCATCAGGCACAATGTGAACATTCCAAAAATTCTCCTCTTTTATTGCCATCCACAAGCATGATTTACGCACATTTTCACGTGCAAAGTCATTTTCTCGCATTTTCATGATTTCCATTTCAATGTTGTGTTTACGTGTACTGTTTCAGTCTGATATCACCATGTATGACAATTTCATAACTGCGATATGAAAAATAATTAACAATATTGGTGTCACAGAAACTTTTGTTGCTGAGTATATTATAAAGTGATTCTGGCTGATGGTTGAGGAGAAGATGATTATTGAAAATTTTCACTAAGTGACCAACGGTTTGATGTTTCACAGTCACTCAAGGTCAAAGGTAATGATACCAAAAGCCCTTATATGACTTCCCATGTGTTTTCAACGCCATTGTATATTAATATTTCCAATCATTTCCATGTAATGGCTCATTGAAAAATTAGCAATACTGAGTATATGGAAGAATTCAAAATTTCAAATCGATCTTGTCAAATTCTTCGAACAAACATGGCAGTCCTTGTCACAATGCTGCACCATAAAAAATATCATGTCCTTCAAGCTGATGGTCCAGGAGAAGAAGATTTTGAAATATTTGTACTAAGTGACGATGGGTTTGACATATTGAGGCCACTCAAAGTGGAAGGTCATAATACCAAATGAAAGCCCTTACTGTGTATGACTTCTTATCTGTCGTCAATACTATTTAGTGTGCGCCCAGAGCTGAATGCAGCTGGATTTACACACCACCACTCTCCCACTAGTGAAAATTTTTCCCCCACTAGAGTTGCAGACACCAACAAAAACTCATTTGCATACAGCCAATCAGCAACCTTGTTCCGGACCACTGAAGGAGTGTTGTGAGACTGAAATTTTTCTGTCTTTACGAGCCTTGCACTAAGGTACGGTCTCGTAACCACTGACTGCACAGTTCAAGCCCAGAATGCTGCGGTTACATCGTACATGCCTGCCTTACCCTCAGCATATTTGTAGGCCAAATCATTTGTCTAGCCTGCCAATACGATAAATGAATTGTTATGAATGTATATGTTCAAATAGTGAAGCTGGTAAAATGAGCTGGTTACAATAAATGTAGTCTAGCAATACCCAGCTTGCTGCTTTTTTATCCTACACTGATCTGGCATATGAACAATAAACTAGGTCGTGACACCGAACAAAATCCAATGAAAATAAAGTAGAAATAACGGAGATTGTGTCATTCTCAAAAATATGTATGCCCTGTACGTTATAAACATATCGGCAAGTTTGGCAGGTGGTGTTAATGAATTGTATTCGCACTTTGCTGTCAGCTGTTAATATAGGTTGATTATGGTGCTTTCTTTCTGGATCATACAAACATAATTTTAAGTAGTCGCCCATAGGTATACTCAGGCAGAGGGGTATGGTACAGCTTAATGATTTAATCCTTTGAAAGAGGTTTTGAATCGGTAAATTTTCTTGTCCTTCATTTGAAAATGCGGTGACCGTTTCCAAAGCTGCCAATCATTTTTGATGTTTCCAGCTTAGATTGATAAAATCATCTGTTCAGAGCATTCATATTTTCTAGAATAAGCTGACGCAATCTCAGTTATTTTGACAATATTAGTGCAAGGCCAGTGAAGAGAGAGAAAAATTTAACCGTCTTGAGACACTCATTCAGAAGTCTAGCTCAAGGTCGCTGATTGGCTGCAAAATTTATGTACAAAAAGTAGAACACTACATGACATAATGTTACTCTTTATTTTTTCATTTACGTAAATACACTGGTGTGATACCTTAGTACATGTTTGCATGCTTTTTGGTATATGTCTATTTTGGAGTTATAGCCCCACCTGGAGAAAACTCCACCTGCCGCCACTGGTGGTCGTAGTGTAATGTTTGGGGCTGCTTTGCTGCCTCAGGACCTGGACAACTTGTCAAAATTGACGGAACTATGAATGCTGCTCTCTACCGAAAAATCCTTAAGGAGAATGCCCAACCATCAGTTCGTGACCTCAAGCTCAAGCACACTTGGGTTATGCAGCAGGACAATGATCCGAAACACACCAGCAAGTCCACCTCTGAATGGCTTAAAAAATAGAAAACGAAGATTTTGGAGTGGCCTAGTCAAAGTCTGGACTTAAATCCGGTCGAGATGCAGTTGCATGACCTTAAACAGGCCCCCACTCCCCGTGTGGCCACTTTCTTCTGACTGGCCAGCCCTGTGGAGGGCGGATCTAGGCGGGACAAGGCAGCAGAATGCAGTTTTCCTGGTCCGGCTCCCGAGGAATTGACGGGCGTATTCTGCAATCTAACGCGATACATGTGTATAGATCTCATGAAATTAACTTGTTCTAATAAACGCTATGGCGAAAGTGGAAGATATAGTGCAAAAGTCTGGCAGCTCAAGCACAAATTTGCTATTGGCTACAGTCTGCTACGGCAACAGTTGGTGAGTACAGCGGTTATTCTACTCTGTAGCTAGGATGTCGGGGAAGCTAGAATCCATCCCATATAGACACATTTGTAGAACGGGTCGACATGGCCAAGTGTAGACCGATGACCGTAGAAATCCGGTGGGTCTGAGTTTAGAGGGAAACATGGACTAAAGTGGACCAACAGCTTATGGACTGCTTCGGTGTGTATTAGGACCTGCTGGTTCGTGTGCATAGCTCTGGTGTGATGTTAGCGTGGAGAAACGAACAGCTTCCGCGCTGGTATATGACGGAGGGGCAAAAGCTCCAAGCTAAACAGCCTTTTCGGAAATTGCCCCTGGAAATGGTTTACTTATTGCTTCGGAACGATCAGCTTTTCCTCTCGGAAAATGGGTGCATTATGGATAGCATGCGAGAGCTAGATAGAGCTCTGGTTAGGTCATGAACATAATACAGGTTTTACAGACCATAAGTTCCGTCTGCGTGAACCGTTGCTTATGTGGAGCTAGCGAATCGATCACTTTTACAGGAAAGAATGTAATATTCAATCGATGGCAATGCAGAGAAATAGTTTGCAATACCGAACACGTTATAGCCTGTGCGCTTCCCTATTGCTTTCACCGGTAGTATCAGAGACCTTGCCCAAGCATTGGAGATGTATCAGGCTGACCCCGGTCATGGAGTAAAGCGATCGTTTCATAAGCACCCAAAAACGCACCCCAAGCTCTGCAAAATCTACGTCAGCCCAACTCAGCAGACACATACAGCACCTCTCCGTTTAGCTTCAATTGTAGTGGCTACAATCAGGCATGATGAAACTGTCACATTGATGCTTACCGAAGTAACACAAGCATACCGATCATAATTACTGCATATAAGTTAACCAGAAGTATTTTTAATTGGCAGAGCATGCAAACTAACATGCAGTAGCTGATAAGCGGTCATGACTTTGAATGTAATCTGTCGCGCGAAAAATTTGTTTTGCATCCGGTGTGAAAGCTGCTTAACGCGCCCATAACGCCTGTATTCGCATCTTTGCATTGATTATGAATGTAGCTAATTTGTCACGCGAAAAATTTGTTTCGCGACCGGTGTGAAAGCTGGCTAACGCGCCCATAAGGCCTGTATTCGTGTCTTTGCATTGATTTTGAATGTAGTTAATCTGTCACGCGAAAAATTCGTTTTGCATCCGGTGTGAAAACTGGTTAACGCGCCCATGAGGCCTGTATTTGCGTCTTTGTATTGATTTCGAATGTAGCTAATCTGTCACGCGAAAAATTTGTTTTGCGTCCGGTGTGAAAGCTGGTTAAAGCGCCCATAAGGCCTGTATTCGCGTCTTTGCATTGATTTTGAATGTAGCTAATCTGTCACGCGAAAAATTTGTTTCGCATCCGGTGTGAAAGCTTGTTAACGCGCCCATGAGGCCTGTATTCGCGTCTTTGCTTTGACTGTAGCTAATCTGTCACGCGAAAAATTTGTTTCATTTCCGGTGTGAAAGCGGGTTGATGTGCCCATAACGTGTATTGGCGTCTTTGCATTGACTTTGAATGTAGGCTAATCTGTCCTGCGAAAAATTTGTTACGTGTCTAATGTGAAAGCAGCTTTATGGATAGTACACGACAGCTAGAGAGAGCTCGGTTATGTTATGAACATAATACAGGTTTTGCAGACCGTAAGTTCCGCGCGGACAAGCTGCTTATGTGGAGCTAGCAAATTGATGACTTCAACAGGAAAGAATTTCCTATTTCATCGCCGCCTTTTTCGGCTTTTTATTAGCCACAACAATTTATAAGGGGGATGAAATTATGTCAAGATAAGAGAAATCATTTGTAAACCAGTAGAGCTTCTGCATTTCGCATTGGTTTCATGGTAGCACCAGAGACCTTATTCAGACATTTGTGAAGTATCCAGCTGATCCCGGTCATGGATAAGTGAAGTGATCGCTAACTGTAGTGGCTATTATCAGGCAACGTTATGATGAAACTGCCACATTGATGCTTACCGAAGTAACACAAGCTTACCCATCAGAATTATTACATGTAAGTTAACCGGGAGCATTTTTAATTAGCACGACACGCAAACTAACATTCAGTAGTTAATAACTGAGCGGTCATAACCACAGAGACAAACCCTTGCAATACAGGTTTTACAGACAGCAAGTTCTGTTACTGTTCACAGTTGTACCAAGCATCCAAATTACAAACAAGTACTAAAAGTTAGCTTCAAATGAGGTTTATGTTCACACATCTTCTGTAGAATTTCCCCTGATATCACTCTTGCATATTTAGGACACAAACATTAGCAACAGTAATTTGGCTACGTTAGCCGCTGTGCTACAGCCACAATCAACTGGCTATCACGTCAGGTTGGCTTATGCAGTAAAAGCAACTTACAGCTTCTGTGTCTGTGAGTCATGGACAGTCGCGACCGATACAGGCTTTATCTTCAGATATTTTACAAAGCCTGCGTTTGAGGCCAGTTGTTAGTGCTAACTATCGCTAGCGGTCCTGCAAGCCACCCGTAACACGTTAGCTTCACTTACATTATTTGCTGTTACATGGTTACTTACAGCTTGTGGCTCCGAGCGCTTGATCGATGCAACTGCTTCAGGTTTGAGAAGCAGCTGAAACGCTTATCCTGTGTCAAATTATCCTTTATTGACAAAGCTGTCTTTGGTGAAATGCTGAGCACAAACAGCTAGCATTCCCTTTGGCCGTGGCTGTTTGCTGCCAGCAAACAAAAAAGCTACCCACTGATTTCTGATGGCATCGTCTTTTGTAAGAGAAATATTTGTTTTTCTTCGCGTCCAAAAGTAAACGGACAAGTAGTTTTGGGAGAGGTACTAACAAAATTGCACCTCAAATGATCTGCAGTTCTTTTGTATTTCCAAAAGTGTAGACGCTGCTGAGGCATAGTATGATCTGCTGTTAGTAGTGTCTACTAGAATAGCTTCCGGTGTAGGCAGGTCCAGTGCAGTGGTTGGCTCTGGCTAGGTCTGTCCTAATTGGACGGCACAACCTGACGTCAGGTTTTGCCCAGATCTCATGAAGATCTCGGGAGGAGCTGTTCAGAGAGGAAATCAAGCTCACAAAATCATGCTCTTGGATTATGGCAAGATACCTGTATCTTATGTTTCGGAACTTTTCAGAGGTTGAGCATGGCCAGCAACATTCTAACATTACTAATATGTATTAGAAGAAGGATCAGCATGTTAGGTCCCCCTTAAGAAAATTCAGAGGCAGGAAAACTCGTGGAAAAAGTTAAGGCTGAAAAAAAGCCTGTAATCAAATTTACTGACATCATCTGACTTCTCTGAAGGCGAGATATCTGTTTTGCTCCTGTACAGATATGTATACATTCAGTTCATCATACATGACATTAATCCTTTAGCAACATTTAGTACACAGCAGCCACGCTTTGATTTTTTTTTTTAAATTCTACCTACCTATCTACCCTATTTTTAAATTCAGTGCAATTGGAAATACTCTTTTTTTTTTTTTCATTTGACATGACCACAAGATGTGATGCAGCGGTAAGTCTCAAAATCAGGATATTTTCTTTTGACTCTTACAGCTGGAATACTAGACATTCTATACGCACTTGGCATTTCAAGCAGTGCAATGCCAAGGGCAGATTACCGCAGACACTACAGACAAATTCAGTGTAATACAATCTACAAGGAAATATGCTGAAAGCCATTAAATTTCCAAGGTAAAACATAAGAATATCACAGTGACGACTCAAAACTGCCAATTAATTCCAGTGGTATCATTGCTGGCCTGGGCATCATGGACTATTCAAACTTTAAATCAAAGGATTTGTTTTATTGAGCGAATGATTTCATTTGGTCATCCACCTTACTGTGTTCATAAACAAAAAGTTTTAAAAATTTTTATTTTCATTTTACAAATTCCAATTTGAGAGACTGGTGAAGGTAAACTACCAAAATAGTTCTGCTATGAGGGCTGCTCCTGAGAGGCCAACTAAATTCACAGACATCCAAATGTGAGCAGGGCTTAGGCAGACAAACATACATACAGGAGGTAGAAAAAATATTGGAATCACCCCTGAATTTACCTTTGATGTCTCTAAACCACAATTGACTCTTTAAGTGCAGTCCTTTTTTGAGCTAATTTCCTCCCAAACTAAAATATTAATATTCTTGAACCAATTTGACAACAGGCATTATCATGGTCTCGTTTGAAAAGGGACACTCCGTGGATTGCACTCACATTGTCAGAATTTCTGTAAGTACTATGCAAATTGAGTAACAACACTAGGTATATACTGTAAGTTTTTGCAGAACAGATAAAGATCTTACGTTTTCTTCTGCCCAAAGGCAGAGTGATCAAGCCTCAACTGCCAAGAAGAATAATACAGCCACAGCCAGACACCTAAACAACTGCAGGGTCAAATGTTATGACTCTGTAACCAAAAATGAATATTTTCCAGATGTTTTTTTCTTGGTTATGTTTATGCAATTGTTTTAACAAACAAATTTCCCTGTATTTCTTGCCATTGTCGCGTCCGCTTTTACAATAGTCTTACAACTTCTTTCTTTTCTGTCAGGTTTTCCCCAGCGGTAGCTAAATTTTCACTCCAATATCCCCGTCCAATTACCTATGCTAGTGTGTGATAGTGTATGCAGGATAAAATTGCTTACAAAACTCCTTCGCTTCATTGACAAAATTCCTCCAAAAGAGACACCTTTGATTCCTTCTCATAAAAAATAATCCTTTGGCTACCATAAACATCCATCAACGGGAAGTTTCAGATCACTGGCTGTCTGTGTAAACTGAAAGAATTTGATTTTCCTGTTTTATTGGAGTGAGGGCTGATAGGCTAAAACACTTACTGTTCTATTAAATCAGCGCATAATAGCTTGTGAGTGCTCTCATTTTGTTCCTAAAGGGCTACAGATAACTCTACAGCACTGCATCAAAGTTTTTAAAAAAGCAAATTATTGTGAAATTCACAAAGACATGCAACTACTACCTTTATGTCAAAATTTATTCAGAGATACCTGTCCATGCTTGCTTGTTTTGAGGATTGAAAATTATAACAGGTTTTTAACTCTGGACCATTACCAGTGCTATACAATTCAACCTATGGGACTGGATAGCCTGGCTGAGAGTTATGACACAATTTTAAATACTATTTTTGCTATCGTCTTTGCATCATGTAATGGCGTATGCTTTTAGAATGCGGAGTCCTCTAACTTTCGAACAATATATTGGACTGTGCAAAAGTCTTTGGCATCTTATGTCATAGTTTGGTGGCTTTGAGAGCTTTCTTTGCTGCTCTCGACCGGGACGACATCGTTTTGTTCTCAATCGAATTCTTGGGCCAGCTGGCATTAATTTGGGGCGTCGCCTGGATTTTATAATAAGCCCTACTTTCGCCTCAATTCCCTTGCTACAGTGTTAGTGTTACGTTTGCACTTTGGCCAGTATGGTCTCTAGTAAGAGAGTTGTTAGGGATTTAGTTGCATATTTGAGGACCAGTTTTATAGAGCAAGGGAATCTTTGTTTTTTTTTCCCCCTTTTCATTTCGTCCTTTCGAGCTCGCTTTGCTTCCTTCCCCGGACCACATCTAGGTCTGTTGGTCGCGTGAGTCTCACCTTCTTATTTTATTTGTGTCTATCTCTCATCTGCTGTTTCCCCTTTTATTGTGGCCACTGCGTTTGGCACCTAAAACTCAACACCCATCACATCTTAGGAATTTTTTAAAATTTCAATCTGCCTTTTGATGTTTACTTTGTCTTCCACATTGGTGTTGCATAAGATAAAAAAGCTCTGAAAATCACCTCCATACCTTAACCAGACTAAACAACAATAAGTTCTCAGCACTGGTGGTTTTTCCATAGATATGTTCATGTAACCGATTAATTATATCAAAATAATTTTGGGAGAAAATGCATTATAATAGTCAGGGTGTGTTTCAAGTGAACATTTTCTATGATGTTTTCAGTACTTTATGTAGGTTTAAACAATGAATTTTTTTTTTTTTTTTGTAGTGTTCTTGGAAGATTGTGTAGGACTAATTATCAGCCAAGGAAAAAATATGTTTCAGCTTGCGAAAAGTCCTTTAACCCTGACTTACACAGTGTGTAGCTTCTCTTTTCTGAAACAAACATGTTGGAAGGCGTATACCATGGTTCTGGAGAAGAAGCTACAATGTTTCAAGATGTGAAAATTTTCAGCCTGCAACAAGTAAAGAAATAACAATGGAGATCGCCGAAATCACTTGAATCAGATAAGGAACAGTCCATCACATTTTTTACTTGTAAAATCTGGAGCGATAGTGGTGAACAGTCAATTTCACAGAGGAAATGAGATGAAAAAAATAATTAATCATTGTGTTCAGCAATCACTAAAAATGCCTTGTGAAGTCGTATCACAAAGAATCAACAGTAGAACTCATGGCTGTTTTTAATTGTAAAGTATGAGCTTTTCCATATGCACAATGCCACAAGAAAGCCAAATGTTTGAGACGTTAATCAAGAAAAAACACTGCTGGGGAGCATGAAGATTGGACTGTGGAGCGATAGAGAATGGTCAGCCATGTGGTTTGAGAAGTCCTGCTTTACTTTATTCATAAGTGACAGGCGCATCACGGTTAGAAAGGGAGCCCATGAAGCGATGCACCCATTGTTGTAGCCTCTGGAGGCAGTTTTGTGACCCAGGGTTGCTTCAGTTAGTCAGATCTAGGCTCAGCAACATTACACAGCAATACAAAGTCAGCAGACTACCTAAAAGTACTGAATGATCAGGTTATCCCATCAATAGAGTTCTTCCTCCCTGACAACACAGGCATAATCTAAGATGACAATGGCAAGTTTTTTGGCTCAAATTGTGAGTGGTACAGTGGGTATGGGGAATCTTTTTCACACCACGGAGTCCTGACCCAAACTAACTGAAAGTCTTTGGAATGTGCCGGAGAGGGCTTTATGGAGTGAATTGACTTTTTTGTCCTCAACACAACATCTCAGCCAATAATTAATGCAACTCAGGCAGGAAATAAATGCTGTCAAATTGCAAAAGATTTGCCGTGATCTGAGCTAAAGGTGGTCAAACAATATATTAAAGTGTGCAACCTTTTTTGGACAGGCAGTACAGATAGATCAAGCTGAATTTTCTCTTTAAAAGAAACTGTTGTGCAGTACAACCAGGACATCAGGAATCAAACTGTAGACAAACTTGATGTAAAGTGCTCTCGGCAACATTTAATTGCTTTGACATGAAATTACAAAGGGAATTCACAGCCATTATGAGCAAATTAGCTAAATCCTTGATGGACTGGAGCAGGTGTTCACACTCAGAAGAAACATTTCCTATGAGGACAGAATCTCCACCACCTGTCAGTTCCATGAAGCCGTCACTGCTGAGTCATCAGTTGCTCAAGGAAAGATGACACAGTTCAGTTCATTCAGGGTAAAGAGAAAAATGGACTTTCATCAAAAATCTGATGGCTAAAAATTGCAGATATTGCAACAACAACAAAAAAGGGGATTACAGTTAGAAATCCAGTTATCCTTAAGTACCCTGAGGCCTCAGTGAGTGATCATCCCACGTAATGCAACATGATGTCAACAACTTATTTGAAGGACTGCAAAAACAAATGCTGATTAAGCTGCAAAAAGTGTCTGCTCCAAAGTGCAATTTGAAATTGTTTCTCAGCACCATTACATTCTCTTTCTCTTTCTTACAGGTAAGGCATGGCTGCATTGTGCTCCCTCTGTACAGCACGATTTTGCTTCAGTTACCGGTTGAAGCAGTTTTCAGTTGGAAGTGACTTTATTCAAGGGTACACGCTACTGCTGGGAGAGGGAAGAGTATATTGAAATGAACATTCAGCAGGAATGTCATTGGTTCTAAAACTGCTGTGAACAAAAAATGACAGCAGTGGGGAAAACTGAGAAATTGGAGTGTCCGAAATGGTAATAGAATACTCAATAACAATACTGAGAAAAAATACTAGTAGCTTTTTTTACTAACAGTATCATAATATATGAACCTATTGCTCAGGCTTCTAAACTTGGCTTTTTTGATTTTAGGCTGATGGTGCTCATGGTGGCACAGGGCTAAGAGAAAACCCAGAATCTTTTTCCGCCAACTGAAACTTACATCTGCAGTGTTTCTTCTCAATTTGAGTATCATACCTGAAATTTGGAAAACAAGAGGGCAATCTACTGAAGGTCACCCTTCTGAAGCTATCATAAATATGCATATAGTCAAATTGATCCAAGAACAGAAAACACTTCAGTTTGGTGGAAATTTGCTCAAAAATGGGTCCAGGTTAAAAACATAATTAGGAATTTCATCATTGAATTATCTATTGCAGATGTATCCTAGAGGTACACCAAGGTTTGCATGTGTACTGTGCGCTCAACCCGTGAAAATATTCTCACCCAATAGTTTAACCGGCTACACCAGGAACAACGATTGTGCAAGCGATTGCAGCAGAATCACAGAAGAGCGTTCATCTCGTTTAAGCGGATATGGGTAGGAATATTGCATGATACAGGCTACATCATAACCTACACTAGTTAATAATCAGTATTGACCAGATTGATAACTCAAACTTGGATGTGACATTACGAGCGGGATCTGTCGTTGACATCTTCCACGTGCTTTTGCTAAAGTTGTAGTTTTTTTAATCAGTTCATTTGAATTCAGTAAACTCATTAGTAACTTGATCCTAAATATAAGTTATGAGTTATCATTTTCCAATACTATGAAATTAAGTGGATAAAACACACTATTTAATAATTTGGACGCGGTACATGCTTGCGTACCAGGGTAAAATAGACTCCATTCCTGTTTTACAGCAAGCGTGCCCAACTACAAACACACTCGCACACCTGGTGTAGCTGGTAAAATTTCCAGTTGTGCACTACACAAGCAGTGAAATCCACACGCATGGTGACTTTTACATGCATGGTGTAATATGGGTGTTATATGTATATATTTTTGCTTTTACATTGTTAAAAAAATTTCTAATGCATGCAGGGGGTTCACAAAGTCCATTTTTAATACTGAAACTGAATACAAAATCCATACTGTGCCAGTGTGTATTTTATTCCTCATTCTACTCAGTGTAGTAGGACAGTTGTATACAAAAGTTTGGGCACCCCTGATCAAAATTTCTGTTACTTAGAATAGTTAAACATGAAGAAGATTAACTGATCTCTGAATGGCATAATTTGGGCACCCCAAAAGATTTGAGCTTAACTTTGACTATGGTCTCAGACCGTATTTAGCTTGTTAGAGCTTTGGCTTGTTCACAATAATCGTTAGGAAAGACCAAGTGAAGCAAATTTCAAAGTTTATAGATACCCAGACTCTTCTAACCTTGGCCCAACAATCAGAAGCCATAGGGTCCTCTAAGCAGCTGTCTAGCTCTCTGAAAATGAAAATAATCCATGCCCACAAAGCAGGAGAGGGCTTTAAGATGATAGCAAAATGTTTTTAGGATATTTCCTCAGTTCATTATATCATTAAGAAATGGCAGTCAACAGAAATGGTGGTGGTCAATTTGAGGTCTGGAAGACCAAGAAAACTTCCCCAGAAAACTGCTCATCAGATTGCTAAAAAGGTATATCAGAACACCCATTTGACGACAAAAGACCTTCAGCAAGATTTAGCACACCGTGGAGTCATGGTGCACTGTCCTACGGTTCAGCGACACTTGGTTAAAGATGACCTTTATGGAAGAGTCATGAGATGGAAATCTCTCCTGCATCCTCACCATGAAATTCAGCATCAGAAGGTTGCATCTGAACAAGACTGATGCATTTTTGAAACAAGTCCTGTGGACTGATAAAGTTAAAATAAAACTCATTGGCTGCAATGAGCAGAGGTATGTTTAGAGAATAAAGGATGCAGAATTTCATGGAAAGAACACCTCTCCAACTGTCAAAAACGTGGTTGGATTGATCATGCTTCAGGCTTGTGTTGCAGCCAGTGGCATGGGGAACATGTCATTGGCAGAAGGAAGAATGGATTCAACTATATTCCAGCAAATTCTGGAAGTAAACATCACACCATCTGAAAAAAAAAAGCTGAGGATGGAAAGAGGATGGCTTCCACAACAAGTTAATGACCCTAAAATCTACAACTGACTATCTCAAGAGGTGCGAGCTGAAGGTTTCACCATAGGTCTCAAGGTCTCCTACCTTAACATCATTGAAAATCTGCGAATGGACCTCAAAAGAGCTGTGCATGCAAGGCAGCCAAATAATCTCATAGTTTTAGAAGCCTTTGGAAAAGAATAATGGGCAAAAACCCCAAGCCAGAATTTAAAAACTCTTAGCTGGCACCAAAAAGTGTTCACAAGCTGTGATACTTGCTAGAGGGAGTGTTGTTAAGAACTGACCCAGCAAACACTACACGTGTATGACAAGTGTATTTATACACGAGAATCATTTCACGTAAATATCACCTGAAAAACGTGCAGTTTAAGTGTATTTCTACACTTGAATCATTTCACGTAAGTATTGTTGAGGATTATATTTAATTATTTCTCATCATATTCATCAGTTGATCAATTACCATGTTGAATAACCATAATCAATTATCATAATCAATAACCATATTATGTAAGCAGCAGGAACATACACACACACACACACACACACACAAGTAATTCACATACGCATAGAGAGGGGATGCGCAGTGCAAACACACACGCGCGCACACACACACACAGACACATAACACACACATACAAGCAGTTCACACAAACATGAGCAGTGCACAAAGACACATTTTCTCTCTCACACACACGCGCACACACACACACGCAGTACACACACACATGCACATACACACACAGGCACATAAAACACACACACACATACAAGCAGTTCACACACAAGCAGTGCACACAGACACATTCACACACACATACACACGCAGTACACATATACATGCACATACACACACAGACACATAAAACACACACACACGGACACATAAAACACACACATACAAGCAGTTCACACTCACAAATGAGCAGTGCACACAGACACATTCACTCACACAAACACATGCAGTACACATACACATGCACACGCATGCAAGCAGTTCACACACAGTCACGCACACATGCAAGCAATTCAATTCACACATGCATAAGCAGCGTGCTTCTGTAGCTTTGATTATTAAGCAGGCTTCTGTTTAGTTGATTTGAAAACATAATGATGTATTTGATTTCTGTAGCTTTAATCAATATTTGTTCAGTAAAATCTTAAGTTGTTACTCAAAACAGTCAATTTAATCATTTATGTATCTACTTGTATCCTATTCATCTGACTGTGTTTTTCCACTCTTAAACTGTAATTTTCCACACCTTTCAATTTTTATGAAATTAATGTTTCTGTGCGCCACCAATATTTCTAAGAGAATGCAAGGGAAAGAAAAAAACTTGAGAGATAACGCAAGAATTGTGATTGGAGCAAAGTTGGTTCAAAAAACGTAGCGATAAGATGGGTACAACCCATGTATTTTGACTGGAGCAAAGTTAGTTGAGTTTTCCCCATAAATATTGCTCTGTAAAGAATGCCGAGTTAGCACTTCTGGACTGCTCTCCGGGTTTGGATTATCGCTTGATTCAAGGCTGAAATAAAGATGGCTTCTGAAGATATTGTCAGTCTCTCCCAATTATTCACGAACAAGGGAACCTCAAAAGTATGCAAATATCTGGTCGGGAAGACACAACAGTATCAAGTGAAAAACGTGTAGGATAAATGTTTTTCTACACGTGAATCATTTCACGTAAATATCATGTGAAAAACATGCGAACGTGTATTTCTACACGTGAATAATTTCACGTAAATATCATGTGAAAAACGTGTAGGGAAAATGTGTTTCTACATGTGAATCATTTCAGGTAAATATCACATGAAAACATGTAGGCTAAGTGTATTTTTACTCCTGAATCATTTTACGTAAGTGTCACGTGAATAACATGTGAAGGGTAAGTGTACACGTGAATCATTTCACGTACTGTATCACGTATTAAAAACGTGTCAGGTAAATGTGTTTCAACACGTGAATCATTTCAGGTAAATATCACGTGAAAAACGTGCAGGGAAAGTGTATTTTTACACATGAATCATTTCACGTAAGTATCATGTGAAAAACGGTTTGGGTAAGTGTATTTCTTCATCATTTCATGTAAATATCACATGAAAAACGTGAGGGGTAAGTGTATTTCTGCACGTGAATCATTTCATGTAAATATTGTGAAAAACACGTGAAGGGTAAGTGTATTTTTACACGTGAATCATTTCGCGGAAGTATCACGTGAAAAACATGAGTAGGGTAAGTGTATTTCTACATGTTAATAATTTCATGTAAATATAATGTGAAAAACATGTGAAGGGTAAGTGTATTTCTACATGTTAATAATTTCATGTAAATATAATGTGAAAAACATGTGAAGGGTAAGTGTATTTCTACACGTGAATCATTTCACATAAATATCATGTGAAAAACATGTGAAGGGCAAGTGTATTTCTACACATGAATAATTTCACTTAAATATCATGTGAAAATCTCGTGAAGGGTGAGTGTATTTCTACACGTGAATCATTTAATGTAAATATCACGCGAAAAACGTGAGGGGTGAGTGTTTCTACATGTGAATCATTTCACATAAGTATCACGTGAAAAACATGTGAAGGGTAAGTGTATTTCTACTCGTGAATCATTTCACGTACTGTATCACGTATTAAAAACATGCTAGGTAAATGTGTTTCTACACGTGAATCATTTCAGGTATAAATCACATGAAAAACATGTCGGCTAAGTGTATTTTTACTCGTGAATCATTTTACGTAAGTGTCACGTGAAAAACATGTGAAGGGTAAGTGTATTTCTACACGTGAATCATTTCACGTACTGTATCACGTATTAAAAACGTGTTAGGTAAATGTGTTTCAACACGTGAATCATTTCAGGTAAATATCACGCGAAAAACATGCAGGGAAAGTGTATTTTTACACATGAATCATTTCACGTAAGTATCATGTGAAAAACGTGTTGGGTAAGTGTATTTCTTCATCATTTCATGTAAATATCACATGAAAAACGTGAGGGGTAAGTGTATTTTTACATGTGAATCATTTCAAGTATCACGTGAAAAACATGTGAAGGGTAAGTGTATTTCTGCACGTGAATCATTTCAGGTAAATATCACATAAAAAACATGTAGGCTAAGTGTATTTTTACACGTGAATCATTTTACGTGTCACGTGAAAAACATGAAAAGGGTAAGTGTATTTCTTCACGTGAATCATTTCACATAAATATATGAAAAACACGAGAAGGGTAAGTTTATTTATACACATGAATCATTTCATGTAAATATCACGTGAAAAACACATAAAATTTTCAAGTGAATATTTACATGCAAAAAGCACAGGTAATTCACATATCCTAAACACATAGGCCCAATCTCATTGCCCACTCTCACGGATTCACAGACTTTGCGGGATGCTCCAGTGAAGTTAAGGGTTGTCCTATGGTCATGTCATCAAGTGCATGAGGGGTCATTACAAACTCATTACTAAACTCACAGGATATGTCCACATAAGAACCTGAACCATAGCCTGAAAGTTTCAATCAAATCGACCATTAGGGGGTGCCATATATGCTCAAAATAGCCTAACACAACACAATATCGATACATCATAAGTTGTTGGTCCAATCATTATACTGGAAAAATAGGTTCATATAAATACCTGCAACACACTCTTAAAGTGGTTTTTGTCCCCCGCTGCCATGATAGCGAGCGGAGTAGAGGACATAGTATTCAGCTCCGTCCGGCCGTCCGTCATGACCCGTTTGTTCTGAACGCGATATCTCAAGAACGGTTTGACCGATTCCATTCATCTTTGGTGTTAAGGTATATTGGTGTGATACGCCAACCCCAGTAGATTACCGTGACCTTGGCATTATTCTCAAGGTGTCAAGGTGTATTAGGGGAGTGCTCACAGCCAACTCGATTGACGTGACCTTGCCATTATTTTCAAGGTCGTTACGACTATTTGACCACTTACAAATTCCTTGTCAACATGATATTTCAAGAATGGTTCGACCGATTCCATTCATCTTTGGTGTCAAGGTGAGTTAGCGGCGGGGGACATGGTATTGAGCTCCGTCCGTCCGTCCGTCATGTCCCGTTTGTTGTGAACGCGATATCTCAAGAATGCTTTGACCGATTCCATTCATCTTTGGTGTCAAGATGTATTAGGGGAGTGCACACAGCCCACTTGGTTTACGTGACCTTGCCATTATTCTCAAGGTCATGACTACCATTTGACCACTTACAAATACCTTGTCAAAATGACATCTCATGTCCCGTTTGCTGTGAACGCGATATCTCAAGAATGCTTTGACTGATTCTATTCATCTTTGGCTTCAGTGTGTAATTTTGTGATACGCCGACCCCAGTTGATTTCTGTCACCTGGCGGGGGACAGGGCCACATTTACTGGCAACACTTGTTAATTAAGCTGTTAAAGCTTTCAACTACTAATGGTCTTTCTTGGCTTGAACCCCAGAATGGCCGCTTGCGGCTATATTTCCAAGAGTTTACTTGTTTGTTCTATTCAGTATATTCCTGTTAAATCCATTTAGTAGTTAAAGTTCTATTCTCAACCCTGTTCTTCCCTGTTCTGAAAACATGCGTGCATGCACACACACACGCACACAGACACACACGCACACTTACTATTTCCACACATTGAGAGGGTTTATTAATTTGACACTGATCACCCCCTCTCCCACACTCAAACCCACCACCACCCTGCCACATTACTATGTGCAATGTTGTATTTCTTTAGTTCTTTGTTGTTCAACGTTCATGGTTCACTCACTCACACTTGCACCCCTCCTAGTTTAACTTGTTTATCAACTTCAATTTCTGTGCCGTCCTGTTGTCCACTGTTCAATAAAAATCTTTTTGTTGAAAACCTTTCCTTGCATCAGTCATTGTATTTAATCTAATTCACTCTCCTGGTCTCACCAGCTGTAGGTTACATGTGTTTCGTTCATTTTATCTAAACATTAGAATTCAGAATATGGAGGGCTCTGAAATGAGCATGGTGGTGCACCTTTGCTTTAAGGAAGAACTGGTGTGACAGTGAATGATATAACAGGTCAGAAGAACTTTAACATGGTAAGTTGCGGGTAAATCCAGAAGATATAGGCAGACCCTGGCAATCCAATAATGTTACTTACAGTTAAAATATGTTACACTGTCATGGGGCTGGATAATTTAAGTACGGGGTTAAATTTACTTAGAAATTACAGCGGATCAATGGTATGTATAAGTACTAGCTCAATGACGCAAACATGAATCTTTCCCTCCAAAAGCTATGACATGATCTTTGTAGTAGAAGCATGACCTCTATAAACATGTATGTAAATACTTTAATTCATTAAGATGTCATGGTTCTGGTTTCATGTTCATGTTCTATGTTCATTCATTATGTTCATGTCTTTTCTTTATTCATTTTGGTAATTGTATTCTCAGGTTTTCAGTTCTTGCCATTTTCAGTTTCATTGCATTTGTCTCCCCTGCCTTATGATCTAGTTGGTTCAGTCAACCTCCCCAATCTGTTTGCTCACCTGCTTCGGGCGGTTTCAATGGTTTTTGGTGTTTCATATTATTACTTCACTCCTCGTTTGCACCATCCGCCTTGCTGTTCTTGACTACTAACAAGACTAACATTTGTACTTTGTATCATAGTCTACTAACCCAACTAATCCATGTATATATTACTAACTCACTAACGAGCACTCTAGTTAAATCTGTAAAGTTGCACCGCTGCTAATTAGTACTAATTAGTAACCTCTTGCTTGGCTTTCCCTATCTCTCTCTCTCTGCGTTTCTGCGAGATCTCTCGCAGTGCTTTCCTGCACTCATTGTCTGACCGGAGCTGTTTAACCGTCATAGGATGTCTGCATGATTCCCATACGTGTCTTGGCTTTTGCCAAGTATTGTGGTGAGGATTTCCCCATGTGGTCCTCCCCTTGTAATTAGTTCTCATCCCATTCACCTGTTCGCTGCATAGCATGTGACTTCCCTTCTGTCTATTCAGAGTCCTCAATGCTGTTCTCGTCAGAACGTTGATCAATATTACTTTGTGCAGAGCTTCTCGCATGCCATTGATTATAGTTTCACTTCGACTGTTTTGTCCGACCAAGATTCTTGCAATTGCCCTTTCTGTATTGTTTTTGTCTTTCTGGATTTCGACCCATTTTTGTATGACCACAATATCTGTGTTTGGATGCCCTGTGTATGACCCACTGCTTTGGATATCAACTGCGACTTTTTGCCTGCTGTCTATGTACCGTTGCGCCCCTGTTTTTCTGGTTCTGACCCCGGCCTGTCTAGTCGACTTTGTTTTTGGATTTCGTTTTGTGGCTTGGCAATTCTTGTGTCTATTAGTCCTGACACAGCATTCATTAAAGGCATACGTTTTTTGGATTTCCCTCTCTCGTGTGTGGTTCCTGAACGCACCGTCACATAAGATAAATACGTGTGCGGCAATTGTGTACTTTAATATTTAATGTTCAGTAACGCAATCGCTGCTTTCTGTCCCATAGGAGATAATGACAGCGCGGCGTTTGTTTGGAACTATAGCGCTTCCCCATGAACCATGTGACCAATCGAACGCATCTGCAATCATATGTGTGGACCCACGCTGCCGAAAGCTTGGCAGGTTGTCAGACGCAAGGTGTTCTTGCTAATAGTCTATTCAAGATCACGAAGCAAAGAATTCTGAGCATTTAAGTGATTTTTTTTTTTTTTTTCAATCCAGAATTGGGTCAAGTCAAGGCCTAATGGATCAGTGGATAGATCAAATTGTTCCGTAATCTACAAGCTATGTAAAATAGACCATACGAGGGATAAAATTGCAGCATATGCACAAAATGCAATTGTGGCCCTTTTTCCTTCTTCTTCGCCTAAAAATCCTGGCAATGTTAGGCGAAGTTTTCATGAACCGCAAAATTCATAAAACATATCGTCGGCCTGCTGATAAAACCTTCTTCAAAATGATAAACTTTACAGGAAAATAAAAAATAAATATAAAAAATATAAATAAAATTAAAAAGTTTAATTTTGCATGTAAGAATAGTGGACATAGCCTACGGGTTTTTGTTTCTTATCAATTTGGAAATTCAAGATTCAGCAGGCCGACGATATGTCAGCGTCATCCTTTTTTGGGCTTAGCAGTTAGCGCTTGTTGCAGCAGTAGGCGTGGCCTAGAGTTTAGTAAAAACTGAAAATATAGGTATGTTTCGGATGTTGTAGGCAAGTGTAATCTTGTGAATCAGATATGGGTCACTTGATAAAATTTGTGTAAGCACACCGTAAAAAAAATTGGATTCAGGCAGCAAATCCGATCTGGGCTTCAAGACTTACAGTGTAAATACAGCCTTAAATACGTTTAAATTGTATAATTTTTTAGATTCCAGTGCAGATTGCGTCCCCCCAGCCACACTTTTGATAGAATTTCAACAATTCTTTAGTAGAAAAATCTGTCTGAACCATCCACTGACATTACTGATATTAATTTTGTTTCCAAGTTTTTGAATGTTTTTGTTACATTTTTCTATTTATTTAAATATTTTAATGCTTATTTTTTTATGTTGTTTTTGTTTTTTTCTTCTAATCATTTGTAAGTGGATATGTATATTATTTCCAATGATGGTGGACAGTAAAATCCCTGTGTAGGCAAATAAATACAAGCCAAATTTTGTTCGTGGAATACTCGTCATTATTTTTGGTCAAAATTTGGGATCGGAAATAAGATTCGATAAGAACCGGAACCGATAAGAGGAACCAGAATCGGAACCGAAGTCGATAAAATTCAAACGAATCCCATCCCTAGTTCTCAGCTACATTGACTATTACCACTCTTTTACAATAAACCATATTTCAATACCATTTCTGGATATTACTTGATAATGACAAAATTGTGCAACAGTTGGTTGTTCAGAGGAATCAGCCTTTGACATTGTTATATATTGTAAAGGACACATCTTTTGCTGATCCATGCTTTTTGACATTCTGAGAATCCTATAAGCTTCCAGCTCCATACTGAACGTCAAAAAAGTTGTCAAAAATGACACATTGGGGTTCTGCCATAATTCTCAAATAAGAATTCACATGATTTCCTGCTTTCCAAATGCCTCGTAACGAGAACTTCGCAAGATCTGTTGAAATTCTTTTGTCACAATTTCAAGCCTATCAGGAGAATGCATAAAACCTGTGATGAATGAAAGCACCGAAGGTGCTGATGCCTCGGTGCTTACAGCAGTGACAAGTATATCCCTTGATGAAGCTATAAAATTCTGTGCGGACATGTCAGAGAGCCCAAGCTGAGCGTCTAAGTTTTGACATTATGTTTTGTTTCTAACCACTGGTCAATTGAATTACCTGAAGTTCACCAAAAATATTCATGCGAATAAAGGCGGTAAAAATGCATTCCCACGTAACAGCATTGAAGCGAATAAAAACTTCCGCGTAGCCTAATGACGTTACTTGCTGCTATGCGATCAAATCGATGTATCGAATAGATTTGACATTTTAAGCTGTTTCCATTCATTTTCACATTGAATTGCAGAGCCTTTGAGCGAAAATAAGTAGTGTCGTAGGCAACAAAATTAACTAGTTAGAAATAAAATGCGGTTGAAACTATCAGCAGCAAATCTAATAAGCGAATATAAACTTTGTACTCAAACAAACAGCAATACCTGCAACTAATTTAAGGTAGCAAAATGAACAAATGACGTGGTTTATGCTTTATCATTACGAGCTGTTCACGTCATCTACTTTAACTTTAATATGAATTTGATAGGTTGTTATCTGACGATTAACATAAACTAGTGATGTGTCCTACCGTGTCGAGGCTTCGAAGCGTGTGTCGAGTAATTGAGGCTGATTTTTGTGAAGCGCGTATCGAGACGTGTGTTGATGACGTATGTGGTGACGTTCGAGGCCTCGCAAACTGGCCGTATCACGTGACCGGTTCAGGACACCTTCAGGGCTTTGCGTGTGATTCGAAATATAAATGCCAGCAAAACGCAATGGCTCTCCCCTCACATTTTGTGGATTTGAGACTTTATTGTGCGAACCAGTTGTTGATAGCTAGCTATCTGATTGTCATGGAGCCAGCAAGAAAGAGAAGATTTTATCCCGTCTGGGAGCATTTTGAGCTGATCTCTCCTAATAAGGTAGGCACAGAATAATAATAGTGTGATATACATTAATTATTATAAATACATATACATGTGATGTTGCATTGCATAACCCTTGTACTAATATTCATTTTCCACATTCTGGTATTTTAAAAGGTGAAGTGTTTGTTGTGTGCCAAATAACTTGGATACATCAATAACACCTCATCTCTGCTGAGGCATTATAGGGCCCTGCATGAAGGCAAGGAGACCAATAACAGTGAACCAAGCTCAGGTAAGCCAGGTAGCCCAAGTCTCTTTACTATATACTACATTCATGTATTTACTATTCTACAGCATTTTTGTTTTTACACCAGTAGAGAAGAGTAATGTGGATGAGGCATTGGCTGACATGGTGATACAGGACTCTCAGCCCTTCACTATTGTGGAGGATGAAGGGTCAACTATGTTCTTCCCAAAAGGCAGGTATGTATGTGAGCACATGAAGCATTTCCCCCATTTTGAGATATTTGTCAAGAATGTTCTCTCTTTCAGACTTTGAAAACTATGGTGGAGGCCCGATACCAGATGTCCAAGGAGAAGGCCAAAGCCTCTGTGTCCCAGGCAGCAGCTGTTAGCTTGACAGCGGATATGTGGACCTCAATGAACACAGACTCATATCTAGCTGTCACAGGCCATTTCATAGATGCAAGCACCTCTTTACAATCTGTTGTTTTAGGAGTGCTGCATTTCCCTCAGTCACATACGGCTGAGAATCTGGCTAGAGTAAAAGCTATACTGACAATGTCAGTGTCACAATGGGGTATAACTCACAAAGTTACTGGTCTTGTGACTGACGGAGCAGCAAACATGGGTGCTTGTGCCAAGGCGCTTAATTTGCATCATTCATACTGTGTGGCACATTGCTTGAATTTAATTTTGAGAAATGGTCTTGAACAGAACCCCGTGTTTTTTGACATCCCTGCACAGTCTCTGAAAATTGTGGGCTATTTCAAGAGCAGCACCATTGCAAAGGTGAGTTATATATGTCACTAATGTATTCCTGATGACACAGTTGTTTAAGTTTCTGCTGCAGTGACGCTTGAATCAATCACTAGTCAAATTTTGTAGGAGAGACTGGTAAAATTTAACAAACAAATGGGCTGTCCGGAACTGAAACTAATGCAAGAAGTGGATACCCACTGGAACAGTAACTACCACATGCTGCAGCGGATTTATGACCTGAGGGAGCATGTCGGAGCCGCTTTGGCTGGCTTACGCACAGACATTGTGCCACTGTTATCGGAACATTACGCAATAATCGCGGACTGTCTGAAGGTTTTATCACCATTCAATGATGCCACAGTGGAGCTGTCCGAAGAGAAAAAGGTATCAGGACCCAAAGTCATTCCCTTACTGACTATGCTACACCATGCACTGGAGGAGGAGGATCTTGGACTCCTACCAACTCCAGAGAGCAGACATCTGGTGGACACACTGAGAAAGCGACTGAAGGACAAGCTCTTCATCTACCAGTCCAAGAGTATAACATCATTGGTGACACTACTGGACCCCAGATTTAAAAAAATAGGCTTCTATAGCCCTAATAAAGCTGAGGAGGCAGAGAAGAGGCTAGTAGCAGAATGTGCTGCTGCCATGTGAAACACCATGTTCTCCTCCTCAATATCATCTTCATCCTCTTCCACATCCTCAACATCATTCTGATCAGAAGCTTCTGTGCCCAGGACTCAAGGTAATCAATGTATTTTAATTGGTTTATTGTATGTATTTTCATTATGTTATTGTAGTCACTGACCTTGGGCTTCTGTTTTAGGAAGCAAGCTTTTGGATGCCACAGTCCAACAGGTAAGGAACCCAAATGAAAAAGCAGATGCAACAATGGAGGTGAAAAAATACCTTCCTGAGTCATGTATCAAGAGATCAGAGGATCCCCTACAATACTGGGAAAAGTCCAAAGATGTACACCACAACTTATACAAGCTTGCTGTGAAGATTCTTTGTACCCCAACTTCATATGTGCCCTGTGAAAGGGTATTTTTAAAGCCTGGAGAAATAATCTAAAAAAAAGAAGAAACCGCCTGAAGACAAGCACTGCCGAAATATGGTTCCGTATTCGCATTACTTCCGTATTCCTCGATTCCTGTTGTAGTCTATGGAAAAGTCAAATAGTGCTAGAAGTCGAAAACAAAGCTCTATCTCAAAAATCCGGCAAATTTAAATCCAAGCAATTTAAATCATAGCATTTAACCAATAGAGCCATATTCTAGGACTTGATTTTGACCTGCGGAGCGGCTATCCCGGTAACAGACAGAATGACTGACACACAAACGAACTAGCGTATACCCCGCTTGCGCACATACGCACCGAGGCATAATAATCAGGAAGAATCTGCTGTAAGCATGCCCACGACGCTCGCCACCAAACCGCCGAGAAGCAGACAGAGTCAGCGTCTCTATCAAGACCTCCATAGGCACACCGTTTACACTGTCAGGATGCACCAGCAGATCCACAGCGACACAGTTGGCTTATGGAACGTTGAAACAACATATGCAATGTAAAGGTATGTCTGGAAAATTGTAACTTGCTCACAGATGTCTATTTGCTAAATCCAAAATCCTTGTTGGCTTCTACACTTGATCAGAGGCGTATAGTAACAAAGTGCATGTACTTCGTCATAGTACTCTAAGTACAAATCTTCAAAAAAAAACTACTTGAGATTTTTTTTTACCGGGACTTTTACTTTTACTCTACGAGATTTAAAAGATAAAAAGTACACTTTCACTTCGCTTCTCGTAACAAATTAACATATGAATGTAATTGATCATTTAAGGATTATCTGCATTTGGCGTGTTGCAGCGGTGCTCGGCAGGGTCTCTTTGTACTGATGTGCCCGCCAGTGGACATGGAGCTGCAAATTTATGCACGCAGTTACAATATTCTCTCACAAGATGGCACACCAGGATCAGTTATTGAATATTCACAACCAAGCAGAGCTGGGAATGGTTTTGAGTATGGATGAGTTCACACCAATTTCCGTTTTTCAGGAGTTTCCCGAATAATACTCCTCAAGGGGGTGCATGACACTTCCGTTTTCCACCGTGGGCGAATGAATAATGCATATTTCAGAACGTTGTTGTAGCAGGTTCACGTAAATAATTCCAGGATAAGTGGTTTTTTTGCCATTGGTTTTTGCCCTCAATCTTACTCAGATACAATAGTGCTATTATCTGATTTTATCTGATTTTTTTTCCCTTTTTTTTAACTCAAGGGTAGACGTGTTTGGTTCCTGTCGATTTCTACAGTTATACAGGTGCTGCAGCGCATAATCCTACTGTGGGAAATTGTTCTCCTTTTAATCATTTTTTGCGTGAGAAATAGTGAGTGTGGCTTAAGTGCGACGTTCGACTGAAATGAGTGACAATCACGTTCATTGCGTGAGACTTGAGAGCCCCAGTGTAGAGTATACGGTGTATACCAGGGGTGCCAAACTGACCTGTGAACGGGCCAAGAGGCTGCAGGTCTTCAATCCTACCAAGCAGAAGCTCACCTGAAAGCACTGATTTAATCAACTGATCTCGGCCTGCACAACTGATTAGTTGTATCAGGTGTGCTTCTGCAATGTTGGAGTGAAAACCTGCAGCCTCTTGGCGCCTTTACGGGTGAGTTTGACACCCCTGGTATATACTAAAAGAGCATGTGGAGCCGGGTGGGGGCGAGCCTTGGAAATTTAGGTCTGCCTCTTCTGCTTCTGGTTCCCGACCAATCATGGCAGAGTGTAGTCCAAAAGTGACCATTCTCAGGAAGTGGCTGCAAGGCTGTTAAAATGGGTATTTTTCTGGATGCAGCTCAGAGAAAGGTAGGGAGTTTTTCGAACTGAAAGTCGTGCTAAACTACTCAGTAGGTGTTCAAAACTGACAAAATTTAGAACATTAGCATAGTGAAAATGGCTAAATATATTTCCTTTAAGGTAAGGTCGTAAGCTAGTATGTGACCCTGCCTGAGATAACACAGCTAAAGTCATTTTCAGGTGATGTACAGTTTTTTTACACAAAGTCGTTCCTCATCAAGTAAGGAATATTCTGTGAAAAAATATAACTGATACCTCTAATATTGACCAAGGAAGGTCATTTTAAAGTTTTGGCAAATTTCAGGCTCAGAAAAACTGTTTTTCAAGAAATTCCGATTTTTAAAAAAAAAAGTACATTTTTAAAACAGCCATACTTCTGAACCATAATTTTCCTGACTGTGTCATATACCAAATTAAAGCTTATCTTTTCATCATTGTATATTACATTCATGGGAAAATTTTAGTAGTTTGACGAAATCTGTCTTTTTATTAGGATGTGCATGACCAAAAAGCATAAATCCCATTGAAATGCAAGGAAGGAAGGAGTATTATATAAACTTTACTGCAACAGCAGTTACGGAGCAAAAATAATTCTATCAAGATAATTTGTATATTTTATTAGTAAAATTGGATATCTGTATCAAAATGTCTTTCAGGTCTAAGGCTATGGCGTAACATTTCTATAATATCCCGGAAATGTTGCGTTCTTGTGTTTTGGGTGCCGCCGATATATTGAATATAAAGATACTTCCTGAGGTGCCGAATAGCTCACTCAGTTAAGGCACTGCGTTGCAGTGCAGTAGTGACTATCACGTTGCGGGTTCGAGCCCTGGTCGTACAAACTGGCAGTGGTCGGCAGCTTTTTCAGAGAAGCGCACAATTGGCCATTGCCCAACAGGGTTTCAAATTGGGAAGGGACTGCTGGGAAAGGGAAATAAATAAACAGCTTTGTTCGTTGCTCAAGCTTGTTGGCCAGACGGGCGCTCATGAGGAAGACTCTAAGTCCGGGTATCCTCCGCCCTCGTTCTGAACTTGCGAAGATTTAACCAATGAGTGTATAAGAAGCAATGGCTGACAGGCACGCGCTTCGGAGGAGAGCCGTGAACTGTCTTTGCTCTCCTGAGTTGGCAGCAGGGGGTCGCAAACGAGCAAGCTTTGTACATAGTTTACCAATTGGGCATTCCTGATTCGGGTGGGATTGGAGATGCCAAATTTAAAATAAATAAAAATATATTTCTAGGTATGAATTTCCCGAAATCACAGATGCTAACTTACATAGTTGGACTTATTGACTGTGAATGGACAAACTTTGTAAGTCGTTAACTTAGTTAGCACCTAGGCTTTTTGGAAACGCACCCCAGAACGATGGGTCTGCATGTCGTCAATGTTCAAACACCGAATTGTTTCGCGAAGTAGCTGGCATGACATGTCTTCAAACTAGACTGGTTAGCTTCAAAGGTGGTAATCTATATATGCAAACGCTTAATTTCCGACATTTCCGAGATGATGCAACATAATCCATGGAGATATCCGCACCCGGCTTAAGTCACAACTCTTCTGCCATACCATGAAAGGACCTTCTTTATGATGGTGCACATTGATATTATGGTCTACATTCATTTTCAATGGTAAAAAAGAAGTTCCTAAACCGAATGACACCCAAACTATCAGGTGTTTGTCCGCCGAAGGGAAACTAAAAGCTGTTTGAAACCATAGTTGAAAAGAGCCTAGTGGAAACCAACTTCCGGTATTTCTCCGTTAAAAAACGTAAACGCAGTGTCAATAAATTCATTAATTGTAATATATATGATGGGAGAAATTAATTTTTGAGGGCTATATTTTGAAACCCCAATATATAACCTGTCATTTACGCCAATAAACTCACATTTCATTTTTTATCATAAGGACTACTTGACGGCTTTTATCTCAAAATTAGATCAGGCAAATTTAGCCGGGTTTTCACAGGCAGGGTCATATATTTGCTTGCAAGCTACTGAATGTAGATACTGTACAAATATTACATGCCCTTACCATTGCTACAGCTAGAAAAAAAATTCCTCTAGCTAGAGGAACATTGATTGATTAATTTCGGTACCCATCTTGAAGAAGTGAGCCTTCTGATCATATCATTCATGTTTAATATCTAGAAGATTCAGTAGATTTCAAGAGATTAAAAACAATAATCGACTGTCGGACACGGAGTTATACTGAAACCATCCCACTGTCGGACACGGAGTTATTTCGAACACGTAGACACTGCATTTTTATTTAGCCTCAGCCATCATCCTCATGTCCACGGTTGTCGCTGGCGACCGTTCTCTATTCTGTTCAACTTCATGGTGTAGAGATCTAGGAAATTGAGTCATAGCCCCACCTGCTGTTTAGCAGGGCCAATAACTTGGTGAGGATATTAGTGAGCAAATCTTTCGGACAAATACAAGTGAGAAAATCGGCGCCATGTTACCGGTAGAAAACTGCCAAAAGTGATTTGTACTTGTAGGAAATGGTTCACGTCGTATACTTGTAATTGGTACATTTTGTATTTGTAAAACTGAATACATTCATTTGTTAATGGTGTTTTATATTTGCAAACTATAGTGTATTTGTTTGCAAATTGTTTTTATATTTGCAAACCACACTTTGTTTGCACGTGAATCATTTTTATATTTGCAAATCACAATGTATTTGTTTGTGAATCGTTGTGCTTTTGTAAAACATGTTCGGTTTGTATATTAGGTTTTGGCAGTAATTTAGCTCCATAGAAGAGCGAATGTCGCTCTTAGAGTCGCTCCCGTCCGTTCTCGAGATGGGCCCGGTTGCGAGTTTATAATCCTCATCTGAACTGACTCAAGAATACTTGGACTGGCTCTCACTGAGCATGTGGCCAGCAGCGCAACTTGCAGCTGCTGGGGGGCCCATGGCAGAGGGGGGTTTTGATGTCGCCGATTGGCTGAAAACTAGGTTAGAACATGCCCACCGCGTGCAGCTTGTGTAGGAAGCTCTCCTTTCGATGAGATTATGCGCCACACCCACACAACCTCCTTCAAGGCTGATTAAAAGTTTTGGTCAACCGGACGTTAGCACGCGGTTAGGTCAGAGACCGGTCACTTACAGCCGTTTCATTCTGCAATCGCTTATTGCGTTTTGGATTATAGCCATCTTGCAAACTAGCTAATTAAGGAAAATCTAAATAAAGAACCGTTATATGTTGGCAATTTTGTTTAACCCTCTATTAACCAAACCCATTTCCAATTGTGTAACAATCATTTCCCTAGGCAACTATGTTGATTATGGGCCAATATTTGAAAAAATAGTTAAAAAAAAAAAAAAATTTAATTTTTTTTTTTTTAAATTTTAACTTGATGGACCATTCAAGTTATTCTCAAATGTTTATTTGGCAATAAGAAACAAAACCAGCAGGGTGTTCAGGCTGTTAACCCTTTCACTTTATTAACCACCATAGCATATCTGCTACATAGAGGGATAATTTCATTTTCGCCTCACCTTCTCTAGCTGGCTGTAACAGTAATTGCTCATGAGCTAGCTATCACGCTAATAAAGTCCCAGTAATCTCACAATACAGTTGGGGCACCCAAAAGCACCAGAAATCATGTCAGATAAGTTAATGCATCGTACAGGTAGACAGTTAAGTTAGGGGAAAAAAACCAGATCATGTCGCTTTAATATGACTATTAATACCAAGATCTCCCTAGCTAACGGTAACTAGCTTGCTGAATGGCTATGTAATGTAAAGAGTAACTTCATATGCGATCGCATACAAAGCAGTATATGGGCAATTTTACGCTAACCTAGGCCATCAACAATACTTCAAAAATGAGCAGTAATTCCTACTTTATGCTGGGTATGGCTGATGATGTTGATATGTATTTGGAAATGCAGCTCATTAGCAATCATCATGCCCGGTTTCAACAAAATCGGCTGAGTACTTTTCCTATAATGTCCAAATGTGTCCAAATATTGGACGGAATATTGGGTCTCATAACGGTTCATGTAAATGATACATTTTTATAGCTTTTTTTTGTGTGTGTCCACATATATTTTCTATTACAATACTAACCGATCAAAGTGTCACAAAAAATTTGCCTTGAGTGTGGAGCAACTATTTATTCACCTTTCATATTGTTTACTTCGCGCTATTTTTTTCCGTCCAACATGTCCACTCCGACACATTGGTCTTTACCTATTGCCACAGAATGGGGAAGCCCATTATTTTGGATGTATATAACAGTTATTATGAAGAGATATTCAGTAAAAGTTCAATGTTTTACATTGTTGGTACTTCCACCTGTTGTCTAGGTACCAAACATCTTCCGTCCAAACGTGTCCACTCCAACACATTTGTTGTTCTGCTTGTTGTGTGTCTTTAGTGTTGCTAAATATAAGACATTTTCTGCTTAATACACAGGCAAATATGCGATAATAATTTTAGTAACTATAAGTTTCTGAAAGGTCACATGCTTCATTATTATATGTTGGCCAAGCACAATCTCCAGTGATTGTCCACTCCGACACAAGACATGAAAAAATATTTGGCTTCCAGCAGAAGTGGAAGACATTCAACATGAATCAGGTACCATCAACTTTATGAAGCCCCAGGCTGGACAGAATCGTTTCGTATAGCCTGCAAAGCCTGAAAGGGACACATTCCCTGTTCAAGAGATCCTAGCTGTGTAGCCTGGATGATCCGCCTGCTCCAACTCCCAGACGACATTTCATTCTCCCAGATAAAACATACATGGTTGCTGAAGCCACTATGGACAATTTAATGAAATGGTTGTATCCCCGGACAAAGTCGGAGATACCATGGATGACGTCCAAATGTTTGTCCGCACCGACACATATGGAGCATGCTCAAATATTCTGTGTTAATAACATTCAAGGCTTCGTTCAGGGTTCTGATGTTAGAGATAATACTAGTAACTTCAGTGAGATACAAAAGAACTGTCTTTGCAAAAAATTTGAGCATGAAATTCTTTCTAGAAATTTTAATTAGCAGTACTTGGCATTTGCATAAAATAAGATTTGGTGAACCTACTCTGCAATATAGATGACCCAACACATGGTTGAAAGGTTTACTATATAATTCTTGTTTATATCCTAAAAATGTCGACAGCACTAATGAACTAAAATTGTTGTTGAGGCAATTGATGCCAAACAATTTTGGTTACACTTTACTTGAAGGTACCGTCATAAGAGTGACATGACACTGTCATAACTGTTACATGTGTCATGTAACAGTTATGACAGTGTCATGTCACTCTTATGACGAAGTTGTCATAATCAAGACAACCCAAACTTGTCATCTCAAAAACCGAATGACACTTAATGACAACATTTATGACATTTATATAACATTTATGACACGTTCATAATGGTGTCATGTCACTCTTATGACGATACCTTTAAGTAAAGTGTTACCCAATTTTGCCTATGACAAAAGTAGGAGCACCTAGACATTGGTCAGGTGTTTGACTTTGGACATAACTAACTATGCAAGTTATTGTGTAATTTGCTTACTCTAACCAACAGTTTGCATGAGCATTTTAAATATTTGCAGATAAAACCTGCTGAAAACTTATTTTTCTCAATTGTTTATAATGCAAAAATACTTTCATCTCTATATGTATCAAATTTTGATGTACACATGTTATTACACATAAGCAAACCAAAACATTTTTAGTACTACATACCATATACTAAGATGCTCAGTTTTTTAGTGGTTGAATAAACATTTTTTTTGCAAGTAACTCAACTTTTGTTGAGATTTTTTGTTGTCCATCTTCATTCACAATTTTCTTACGTCATTGGAGCTTCTAGCCCCTGAGAAAAGAAACGCGAAAGAAGTACGGAATCATTATCGCTTTCAGTGCTACTCATTCGCTGCTGACACTATGTTACATCTGACCACGATATTATGAGATTGAGAAACATACTGGTGGGCAGTACACAGGGCCACTGATGTTTAATCTCTGCATTATTTATGATTTACTTATCTTGATGAGGAAAACTTGACAGCCCCGCCCGAGCTTTCAGGCATTGTATGGGGTGCTGAAGTTGTTTGCGTAGAGACACTATCTGAAACTATTACTTTTCACTAACTTTCATGATGGAAGTTCATGGCATTCAAATATTCACATTTAATCCAACTAAATTTTAAGGGTGCTCTAAGGTGCTTCCTCCACCTAAGCCACGCAGGAAACCTTAAAAGATCAAAAGGTGTGTGCTAAAATGTACAAAAGAAGTACCAAAGTGTAATTTCATTTGAATCTTTAATTAATAACTAAGGGGTCTATTCTACCATGCACGTAAGTCGAAAAAAAGTGTGTAGCTATGCACTTTTCAGCCTAAGTGTATTCTCCCCTCGACGAAAGTCTGTGCATTACGCGCCCCAAAGGCAGGATTTTGGCCTTGAGCAAGGCAAAAATCGGGGCTTTTCCGGGCATTTCTCAGGCAACACTTACACTTATGCCTATTCTCCCCCTGGCTTACGCGCTTTTTATCCCCTCCGGCATATAATGCGGGGGGATATAGCGATCAGTGTGTCCGTCCGTCCGTCCGTACGTCTGTATAAAATCGTTTCCGGACCAGAAATCGTAAACTATACCACTTACAAACACCAAATTTGGTATGAAGCTTCTCCTTATGGTCTAGTTGTGCCTTTTGGGGGTTTTGGTCCGTCCGTCTGTCCACACAAACTGTAGGTTACACAACCTACAGCTGGGGGGATCCGCCATTGCCAGATGGCTCTTGTTCTGTTAAGCGCTTTTGAGGGCTGCATTAAGATCAAGCGCCAACATAAGGCAAAATAGAAAATTGCATTTGATGTCGGTTATAGGGCGAATTTCAACATTAATTGAGGTTGAGACATTCAATATTTGATTGTTCTTCCTAATTTCTAAACCACATTTCTCATAGCCATAATAAATTATCAAACGAAATCATCACATGATATTATGCAACAGCCTCTTCTGCAATTAGTTTAATTACAAACACATAGCAATTAATTAATACGAGTATACAAAAGACCATCATTCTACCATGCCCTCAAAATCTAAAACCAAAATGCCTGTCCTACATTTGCTTGCACTCTTGCGTGATTGGGAAAGAGTAAGAGGAGCGCGCCGAGCTCGAAGACGACCGCGTATATATCGGCTTCGTTTGGACATCCTGGGACCAACAAACATCGAGTGCATCCAGCGCTTTTGTCTGGACCGTGCTTGAGGCAACCATCTATCTTTGCCTACTTTTGGATGAACAGTTATCCAGCCTCAGCAATTATCCACAAAACATACCCGTGGTCATCAATTTCACAACTGCGCTGTCGCTCCTGGCATCTGGGTCATTCCAGAGAGTGGCTGATGATGTCATACACATATCACAGACGTCTATGTCAAGGTGTCTGACACAGTTCGTTGACGCTCCAAGTTCTTCTCCAAGCACTTCCACTGCAAAAACAGTGGATGCCATCTCCTCCTCCAGTGCAGTGAAATGCACATGGGATGATGGTTGCCCACCACCTGTTGCGTGTACACTTCTCCAGTGTGCAGAGAGCCTGGCTTTTACAGCGCCCCGCAGATCTCTCCATTTATGCTTTAAATCGCAATTTATGCTTAAAATACTGCGCTTACATCTCCCCACCGAAGCCACATCCAGAACGATTCGCAGCTTTCTTCCTTGAATCAGCCTTCAGTGCTCGCTTGCCATACAACACCAACATCTGTGAAATTTGGCTTTCGGCTTTGGCTCGACGTCGCCATCATTGTCTTCATGTTCTTTTATCAAATGCGACTGCCCTATATGTTCGTGATAATCTAAAAAGTTGTGATATCCTCACGCGTGAGGAGATTGATTTTCTAATTGAGGATATCTGTATAAACTAACTCATGTCTTTGTAATTTTTTTACCATTGATAATACTGTGTATTTTAATGTGTGAATAAAGATATTATTAAATAAGCTACTCTAGATTGAGCCAGCCCTGTCCAATACCAAAGCACTACCCATTTGTTAACCAATTTTAGCCAATAAAGAATAGCCAACATGGGAAGAATCATTATCAGTAAATGGGATAATTGATTATAATAAAGTATTAGGCACAAATTCAAGTGAATGTGTCACTCTAATCAAATGGGACCTAATAGGCTATGGATATGGAATTGCGTCATTGCTGAGGCGGTTTCAGGGCGGGGAGATGATCGTGTGCGGGGTAAGAATCCTTGTTAAAGTGTTGCCATGTCCTTTAGTTGCAAACCTGACATCGGAGTAGTTTGAGATTTCAAGTGTGCAATTTCTAGATGAGATCATATAAGCTGTCTTTGATTGTCATTTTTGTGTGACTAGAATGTTCCCTTTGTCATCTTCCCTGTCTTCCACGGAACAAACAGGCTGGTGTGAGAGGGGTACATTTTCAATGATCTGATTGCGCTGGTTGAGAAGCGCTAAATTCCTTATTTTTTTTTCATTATCGCAGCAATTTCTTTGTTTGCGTAGCTTTAATGCCATAGTGGCTAGCGTAAGAAATAAAAAAGAGATGTCTGCAATCCTTTTGGCACAGACATACATAGGTCTACTATTACAGCGGCATATTGGCGGCCTGCTGATAAAACCTCTTTTGATTTTTTCTTTTTTTATGAAGCAGTTAGTCAACAAAGATAAAAAAGACACAGTAAGTCTCCTTCTCAAACTCCTCCAAACCAGAAAGTGATTTTTTTTTTTTATATAAAAATGGATATGTAGCATTTTAAAACCTAACTCTTCAAATATTCTCTGTTTGCTTCTGTAGCCAGATATGTCAGGCTGGTAGCAGATCAGGTTTTATGGGAAATATGATTCATGCAATGTCTATTCAACCATTCCAGACTTGAGAACTCCCATCTTTAGAATGGTTCTTGGGCACCACCTCCTCATGAATTTTCAATATACAGTTATGAATTCCAGGTGCAAATACTATTATGGGATAATTTGGACACATACGTCTAAGGATACTGCTCATCTGCAGAAAAGATTTAAACATACCCACAATTTGTAGGAAGGGATTCCCACTCTTGCCTTCAGACAGAGTTCAGAGGCTATTAAAGAAGCTGAAATTAACAGATCATGGGAGCGGAGGTGATACATGAAGCTTGGTGATTTTTTTGGTGATTTTTGATATTCTGTGGATTTATACCCACTGTGCCTTTATTAACACTAGGAGTCCTCAGATGAGATCCACTTAGTGGCTGATGACATTCGCCCTATTTGATGCAAAACACTGTACAGGAGAGTTTTCACTTAGGCTTTTTTAAAGGGAGTGCAGTGGGGCAGTTTAAAATAGTTTATAACTTTTTATCATAAACAGGTGAAATTCGCCTTTCAGGAGATTATAGCTTTCGTGTCTGTAGTTTCAGCCTATAACTGATTAAATGCTGAGAACTTTACCATTAAGATTAGGCTTCAGTAACTGTCAGTTAGGAATTCGCCTCTGTCATGAAGGCTGTGATGGTCTAGTAAAGAGAACTGTGTGGCAATTTCAGACTGAAAAATCACCCTGCCAGCAGCTCAATCAGGACATAATCCTCATACAAACAGACAAGAGAAGATTTATGTTGATAAACACTGGAGATTGACTGGATTCATAGAATTTTAGATCTTGAGTAAAGAATCTTTATGATCAGATTCATCATGAACATGCTGCCAGACAATTTGCACACAAAGCACTCCCATGATGGTGTTGGGACAAATTAAATTTGTAAAAGGAAAAGCAGAGAAACAAAAGTGCCGTAGCGCTCAAATGACCATATCTGCTGGACAGCAGTTACACTGAAAAAGATAGTTTCAATGAATTTAAAATCCCCTAAAAAAGGCAAAACATTGGCGTTATTTTAAAGTACCCCAATGCAAAGCCATAAAGATATAATTTATTACTGCTTCTCTACATGAGGAAGTCTTAGCACACAAGCAGACAATTTACTTATCTCAGAGCTGCAGGCACAGGGATGTCCAACTAAGCTTGTCATTTTTTTTTTTTTCCATTTGAATCTGGCCCAAAGCAGTCATCTGGAAGGTAGGCCTTCATAGCACTTGGCAACACAGGCCTGATCTGTAATGTATCTGAACACCAATTTTGATGAAAGATAGAATTAAATTGTAGGACATCCCAATGATTGTAAGATGGCAAAAAAAAAAAAACGGATTTCACATGTTATTAATAAATATGTTGATCTCCATTTGAATGTCTCATAGAAAGACAAAGTCAAGTCTCACAGTCTTTAGGTGATGTCAGCTTCAAGATTTTACCAAAGTAATGCAATTGAGAGAGAAAAACTGCTTTTTTTGGACCCTGGTCATCTTGGAACAAATAAAATCAATCCAATGAGCAATTGCATTTGACTAATCTTCAATCTTCGACTTAGAAATTCAGAGAATGTCATTCAGTGAATCACATTACAAATATATAATTTCATTATTTGCAAATGAATGCATAAAGAATCAGAAAGAATTATAACTTAGATTTATTGGAAACTTCCATGTGAACACATACAATACACACAAAATGAACATTAAACATTAAACTCTTAATAATTCCAAGAATATTAGTGAAATTAACCGTGCTATAAACAGATAACCGAAAAGCAAAACTCCGGGGGACGCACAGCTTGGTTGTCATGTAACCAATATATCCTCATGAGATATCCTGGAGTATTTTGGTTGTTTTCCAATGAAAATTGGAAATAATAATACTAATAATTACGTTCAGGCTATTCACACAGAAATGAGCTGTATACTAACGGCCGAGATGAGTTACTCGGAATAGATGGATTACGCTAAACAGCACTAATTTAAGCGGCATAAGTGACGTAACTGTTTAGACGAGAATGATTTCGAATTGGCATGCTCTTCTTCCAGTGAGCCGTGAGCACAGAACTTTCTTACAATGAAAAAAAAAACATTAATAACCATTAACACACATTTGCGCGATGTCCTGAATTACTACATATAGCCTACCTTTAAACATCGATGGTGCGAGCAAAGAACAGACTGAACTGTATATTTGTCCACGAAACCAAAACCTGTCGAATTCACAAGTAGGACATTTAACATGTAACACTTTTTATTTTACTTTGTCAACGTGGATGTTTGTGACGGTGCCCAGAGGGAGCGGTGATGAGCATTCAGCTCGCCATTCTATTGGTTTTCAATGACATCATCGTAGAATCAATGTAGCCTATTATTGTGAATAACCAGCCAGACTCAAATCTTATACGATTCCAGAGCAGTCCTGAGCACTAACTCGAGTCATTCCGCAAACTTTCGCGGACAATCATCTTTGGACTCAAAAAATGTCCTCTTAACCAATAAATATCACGCGATACAAAATGTCAACCACTTCATCTCATCATTCAGACTGCACCTCCCTCCTGAAGTGGGAAACGCAGACGCTGTCCAGCTACGATCTTGCTGAACAGCTTTAACTCGTTCGGTTAAACACAGGGAAACCTTGCCTCCTATCATGTTGAGAAACTATGTCTAAGTTGCAAAATGTCCACTTGTACATACGCAGCAGAATTTATTCTCCCCTCCCCACACGAGAAAGTAATAATAGGCTAATAGGGATAATACTATCTTGACATTATTCTTGTCCTGCCACGCATTTAAATAACTCAACACATTTCTGCTTCTGTTTCGTAAAGGCGTAGATAAAGAAAGTAGCATACCTTGATGGATTTTCGCTGCCTCGGACTCCATCCACTTTTTGCTTTGTCTCGAATGCAATTTCTTAATCCGTGGGCGATGAATCAAGCAAAATCCAAAAGTTTCCGGGAAAATTATTAATTTGCCCTTATGTCGCAGTTCATGGATCGGCGACAGGAAGTTTCACTTCATGGCGCATTTTCCGTGTTTGAGCTATCATTAGAAATATTCTCTCAGGAAACTCACGAGATAAAACGCGATGGCATATACGAAATAATGGATTAGCCACCTCTGATTTTTATTCACTCCATGATGAACACTCGCAAAAGTAGCAACGCTTTTGGCCCTGCTCCAAACCAACCCCGACTTTGAGATAGTTGTTTATTTACTATTCATCTCTATTATTATTATCATTATTATTATTATATTTACAGTCACGTCGCTCAATACATTGAGTTCTTTGTGTTCCATTTGCAAAGTTAACGGCATTACAATGTTTCCTCATTTAGTCCAGATAACTTTTCCCCTAGCCCTTTATTCCTGATCATCGAAAAGAGAGAAGTCACCACATATTATTCAACTTGGCTACTGTACTCTTGGAATAGTTGGACCATATCTAAAGGACCATATCTAAGTTAATTTATTCCATCGTCTTTGTCATGTTTGGCAGGCAAGTTTCAGCGGTTGAAGTAATTTAACGTTAAATTCGGACTGTCCAATAGATATAGTATTGCCATTGCCCAGTGCCCATTCCTATGGACTAAATAGGCAAGTTTGTACTTGTTTGAATACTCATGATTGTAAAAAAAAGAATAATAATAAAAATCATATCAATACTTGACAGAAAAGGGTATCCACGGTCATACTTTTGTTTAAAAGTGAAATGATCAACAGCGTACATTGCTCATATTAACTTATTCTATTGCTAATTAATAATAATAATAATAATAATAATATATTTAAAAATGCGGTAAGTGCATATAAATTGCACATGAAAATCGTGGTCCCTTATGAAAGTGTGGTCTGCAGTGAGAAATTTTATGTTTGTGCTAAGTTTTCATTGCCAACTAATCGAGTTCTTTGTAACTATTATTGGTAGAACCAACATTAACTTTTAAACCTGTTGCTCTTATCAGTTACAACGTCAATTTCTTGGGCCATTTTTTTTCTTGTAACCCACCGTACCATAATTACTTTCTTTTCTGCAAGTTTTTAGCTAGTAATGCCTTTGGCGTAAAGACCATGCGCGTAACACTCAATAAAGATGGTCTATTTAATATTCGTCAGGATGCCAATTGATCTTGCCAGGACTACAAAAAAGAAAAAAGAAAAAACTTATGCCGTGTTTTACTGGTAGCCTACAGAGCAAGCCTCGTATAGTCAAGGTACTCGAAACATCGAAGCAGTATTTGCCAGTTCTTTCCAAAGCCTTTAAGTTTTATCGGTTTGATAACTTGAGCGATTTTACTCATTCAAAATATTGATATACTACATACCAAGCAAGTTTCCCACGTCTGTTCAGTTGCTTTCAGTGTAGGCCAGTTTAGGAGCAAAATAACTGAGGATGTCCACACATGATATCCCAAAGCACTTTTCAGAACAAAGGAACGCTCCTATTCGCTTTTTGCTCAACTTTGTCAGCTGACGCACCAACTCCGAACAACTTCAGCAAAACAAATGCTCAACTAGGCAACTTCAAAATGACAAAATAAATAATGAAATCCAGAGTAATTTGGGGGAAACATCTGTCGCTTTGCATTTCATTAATCCATTGCCGTAAGCGAAAAAGTTCTCACCGGCGTATTTTGGTTATGTAGGTTCTCTTTGTCTACACATGTGATGGGATTCGTGGTCGCGCCTTGTTCATTTCAGTTTCAGTCCCGCCCTCTGAACAGAACTGACGAACAAAAGGACTGCAAGGTTAATATAGAGGTAGAATATGATCACTTTATAGTTGGTGTTAGTAATTATGCATTCCCATCGCATCTGTATTTTAAATAACCCGGGCATTAGAATAAAATACAGGCCTTATTCTGCTCCAGGCAGAAAACTTAATACTGAACTTACTTTGTGGAAAGACTTGCCTAAATGATAACCAAGTCTTAAAATTTGCCTCTGTTGACTCTTCTACTGCTGTCAATTTACACAATAGATAAGCACCGAGATAAAAACGCAGTTCTAACGTTTGAATAATAATAATAATAATAATAATAATTTTCTTTTCCGGAAAAATGCATTTTTCCGGGGGGGGGGGGACTGAAATCAAAGACATAAGGGTTTACAAATTGAATTTTATGTGATTTCTGTATGTTGGCTTGTCTTGATCATGGGAATATTCTGTTCACCAAGACTTTGCAGCCAATAAAATACGAATCTTGAAAATAGAGTATTCTGAAACTGTTCATAGTGTATTTGAAAAGATGAGGAGCCCCTGTTTAAAAGATACAAAGTGATTGTCCAACAATCCATTACCTAACCTAATTACTATCAGTGGCAGGATCACGTCCTGGATAGTTCGCCATTCCATCACAGGATCTTACACTCATACCTATGGGCTATTTAAAGTCTCCAGTTAGCCTGATATGCACGTCTTTTAGACTGTAGGAGGATACCAGATAACCTAGAGGACACCCAAGCAAACATGGGAAGAGCATGCAAATTCAACAATGAAATGAATGGCCCCACTTCAGATTTAAGCACACAATCTTCAGATTTGAGCGCAAGGGCAACCCAATGCATCGCCCACCTGTTTATGTGAAATTGAAAATCTCAATGTGAACAAATCGCACATTTTGATGTACTTTATTAAGTGAGAGGAATTACTGAAATATAAATCTCAGGAAATACATTTTTAATCGTTACAACTAATTATGGGGGTCGGATAATCAGAAATTCTGGAAAAGTGCTGCCCCGTCATAATGGATGATCTCAAAATCTCTCCACCGTGTTTGCAGGATGACTAAGATGAGGGTTGTTAGAATGTGATCCAAAGTGGGGCTGTATGGTAGCTCTGTTACCTCACAAACACCACCAAATTGGAAGCGGAGCATGTCATGGGTGAGGCCCTCCATTCCTGTCCCTCTTCCCAGGGGTGCCCTGTTAACCAGCTTACATCCCAGAAGTAATGAGAATCAGAGTCCACACCAGGGCCCATGGTTCCCCCTTGGCATGCCATCATAGGACTTCCCCCATTCTGTCCCTCATCTGCAAATGCTTCTGGTGTTCTACTATTCGGCAGGACACCTGGGAGTATGTCGCCACCTGTGATACCTGCACCTGGGCCAAGTCTAGTGGCCAGCCCCCCATTGGATGCCTCCAGCCCCTGGAAGTTCCCCACCTGCCAAGGGCTTGCATCTTCATGGACTTCATCACCGAGCTGCCAGGGAATGATCTTTTACAGCGTGGTTTTAACTATCATGGACCGTTTTTGGAGCGCAGACAAATTTATCAACAAAATTTAGCAACAAAAATGGCGGAGTTCCTCCTTCACCACGTGGGGCGGCATCATGGTTGTCATTGATCGTGGGCCACAGCTCTTGAGCCGTTTCTGGAAGTCCGACCCCTTGCCTCTCATCCAGCTTCCATCCCAAGATGTCTCTTGGCGTTTCACTGTAGATACCTCTTACAAGAGGTCACACCTTTTTCCTTGAGGCAAACTCACTTAATCACTCACCAGTGATGGAAAAGAGATCGTAGTCTTCTGCTGAAATATATCTTGGTTACCAAGAAGCAGAGAAATTACCAATTTTGCTCAGCTCCTGGCTACCAGGAGTCAAAAAAAAAATGTGGCTGGTGACCAAGGACATCCCTCTGAAGGTCGCATCCAAGAAACTCACTCCTCGGTGCATCCGTTTCTATCCCATCTCATATGTCTTAACTCCTTTGGCAGTTTGACTGGTCCTACCCCTCTGCTTTGCTGTATCCATCCTGTTTTTCATGTCTCCCACATTAAACGAGTCTGTTCCTCACATTACAGCCCTCCTCCCAGCTCCCCACCTCCCACCCCCGCTCATCAACGGCAACCCTGCTCACACATTTCATCTTAGACATTTTGCGAAATGGTTTTTTGCGTCTGCGTTTTTTGCAGACCGCTTGTGCCCTGAGGGAATTGGGCCATTGTCTCCCTGGAAAAGAACACTCCCATCGTGGTAAGAATGCTTCAGAATGGAATACAAATGTGACCACCCACAATAACTGCATTGATATGTAGTTACCCTTTTGCCTTGAATGGGATGAGTGGACCCAGACTATGCTTGGACAGTGAACCCAAACATCTGTATTCACGATGTTTGCCTACCCATTTATTTGTTTTTTATTTCCTTTGTCACCTGTCTGCATGTTTATGAAGTCTTAAAGAAATGATGTGTTTTTAGGAGAAACTTTTTGAGGTGAACTGATGAGGAACCAGACAACCTGCTGATATTCATAGTTATCGTGCTTTCTCTGGTTTTAATTACAGTAAATTCAAACAATTTGAGTAATAATTGTCCTTAGCATACAAAAAAAAATATTGTCTTGCATTCAGAGACATATGAATTATTTGACACAGATCTATGAGTAATCACGATATGGTGTTGTGTGCCAAATTTACGCTATATTGTATTGAATAAATAGAAAAATATGCTGTCATTCAATTGTTAATTTTAATCTTTATTCTTTAAAGTTAAAGATGATCAGACATAACAGAAACAGTTTGGGAGCCCTTATTCAACCCATTTAAAAATTATATGAATCTAAAATCAATTTTATGACATTTTTTTCTGATAAAAAATGTGACATTGCATGCAATAGAAAGTAAGCGCCAACTGTGCCAAATCTGTTACCTCTACACTCATTTTTGATGGATACAAAATACAGACAAAACTTTTGCCTAATAAATGTATTAAATTGATTTTGCACTTTAATCGGAGGATATGAAATTATTTTCTGTCATAAAATGAGTTACTCTTTCTGACAAATCAGTAGTGTCTTGAGAGCTTCACTATGCCCATGTCTTCACAATTCCAAAAGGTCAGTTTTGTCCATATAAGAAATGCACTGATAACAAACAAAATTGTAAATCCTGTTTGCACTATGTTGAGCAGAATTTTAAATATATTTATCAAAAATTACAATTCAACATTTCTGTCAAAGAATAACGCAGGAAATAGCCGTTCAAACATTCCTGCCAAATTAAAGCTGCCTTGTCTATAAAATTTGGTGTTTTTTGAATGTTTAATTATTGTTTTGGTATCACACCCAAATGTGCTAGTCTTAGGCACAGTAAAATAAAAGGTTTTAAAAATCGAATGTTTATCTTCAAAAACTACCACCTTTGTCTCAACTTTGGTACACATTAGTGTATAATGACTCTTAAGGGAGTACTTTATGACACAATTCGCATAATTTGGATTCTCATTCACATGAAAGAATATTCGTAAAAACTGTATATTTAGACATAGATTTCAATAGTGCAGCTCATGAAGATTATCAGCTTACCGGACTAGCAATTTGGTGGGTTTATGTTGCGGCCTAGTTGTCCATCCTCCGTTGTTCACTGTCGTTGGTCATCGTTGTCCATAAATACTGTCTTCTCCAAAACTGCCAAGCCAATGAAGCTGAAACTTTGCTGACATCTTCAAGCCACAAAACTTTGGTGAGGGCAACAAATTTTATATGAATCCTTGCAATCTGATGTCAAATTATTGAAGGCACATTGAAAATGCCATTTTGATCCATTTGTTGTCAGCTATTTCTGCAGTGATTCAACTGAAATTTTGTTTGTCGGTACAAAGCAGCATGACTCAACATGTATATCCCAGGTTTTTCTGTACAGTGCATTTTAATCTCTGACATGTCCATGAATTTCAAGAATAGCTTAAAAATTTGCTCAGAAACTGCTTGTCCTAGGAAGCTGAAACTGTGTTGACACCTTCCTTCTAATGAGTATACTATTTAGAAAGTTGTCAAAATTTGTCGACTGACAGGGCGACCCGGTGGCACATGAAAAATTTGATCAACTCGCTTGCTGCAAATAAGGTGACAATTCCAAGATTTTCGGAATAAAAGTGAAACAATTCATTCTTTTTTTTGCATATTCAAGGGCATTAGGAAGATACATGTCAAGTTTCAGCTCACTTGGTGCGACAGTTTTTGAATGAACTTAGGAAAATTTTTTGGGCATGGCATAATGACAATGGCCAAATCAAGGTGAAAATGCCTTGAACGGCAATAATTGAAATACATGAAGAGCTTGTTTCTCAAATGCAGTATATCCATTTTACTGATTTTGAGTGAATCAGCTTTTTCAATGATGGCGCTGATTGCATTTTATAGAAAAACAAAAACTTTGACCATGAAAAAATACACCTTATAGTATGAAGTATAGTATATAGTATAAAATTGATTTTTTTCACCACGTGTAAGAAGCACAGGCCTATCGCTGAATGGTATTATCTTAATTCTTTTTTATTTTGGCAATTACTGCATTTTGGGAACAAACACTTCATGTGTCGTCAGCCTTACTGCTTAGCATCCGCATACCAAATTTCAGCCTGGTCGGTACAAAATGCTTTAAATATGGCAGAAACAGGTATTTTAAAGTCAGCTACCAAGCGAACACACCTGAAATCACTTTGGAATGCCTTGACTGAACCTTGATGTGCTTATGGATAGGAACACGTACCTAAAGTTTCAAGTTGATCTCCCCTTGGAGAAGAAGATGTTTACAGATGACCAACAAATGTCAACAGACAAACGACGAACACCAGTCAAGCAGGCCATGAAATAAGCCCACTGGACCATCAGTGTAAATAAGCAAACAATATTCTTAATCCCAATGTTCACAAATAGTAAATTCACTGCCACTTGCAACAAATGACATCATTTTAATACATCAAAGAATAAATGCAGACATAGCGTAGTTCATGCTGGGTTCTGCATAAAATTATTTACTTTGGTCAAAAAAGTTTAATGTCCAGGTGAGCTATAGTGCCAGTAACTGTATTTTTAGAAATATCCCACATGCTGAAGCAATGCCTTGTTTGCATCAACAGGTTGGATGAATTTAGAATTGATGTATAACTACCATTAAAGATGAAACAAAAATATGCATGTATGTCCATAATAATTTCAAAAAAACCTCAACTTAATAAGCATGTTCATGTTATTTAAAACATTATAGAGTTCACACCAATTAGTGCTCGATCAAGCACAGGGTCATGTAGCAAAGTTGTCAGATGTTAATTACTGGTCCAGTAAAGCGATGCAGCAGTGCTTTCTTCTAATAAAAAACTGGAGTAATACTGCAATCCTATGCGTGATTTGGTGATGTTTTATGCATGATATTGGCCTAGCAATAGGAATATGTAACATCAGGGCGGTTGTTGAAACTGAGAAATTGAAACTGTGGTAGCCTTCTTTGTTTCTCTCCTTCTACTCACCAACACAGCTTCTTGAAGCAACTTCCACAGAGACATATTTATGTCTGTCCTAAGCTGCAGCACAGCAAATATGTACTGATCACCATTAAATTCAAGCTGAATGATGCACTCTCTGTTCTTCCATTTTGCCATTCCCAGTCCTTCCCAAGTATGGAATGATCAGAGATGCTTTCCACAGACAATAGAGGCAAAGGGTTACATTCAGACAGTGGTCTTCAATTATCCAAGGCAAATGCTTTTATCAAACTATGTGACAGCCTGAACTGTTACCTCAGGCAATTTCTGTAACTTCATATGAAATGATTTATTTTGTGAACAGGGTTATGTCACAATCAATGGTGGCAGTTCGTACAAAACCTGGAAAAAACAAAACATACAGTAGTGTGCAGTGATGATTATACACTTAACAAAATGAAGCTAAATTAGAAACCAAGTATTATTCAAGTACAACCCCAAGTCCAAAATAGTTGGGACGAAGTGTAAATTATGAATAAAATCAAAATTCATTGACTTTCAGATCACATGAGCCAATACGCTATTTACAATAGAACATAGATAACATTTCACATGCTGAAACTGAGACGTTTACATTTTTATCCACAAAATGAGCTTATTTCAAATTTTCTGGCGGCAACTGGTCTCAAAAAAGTTGGGACACAGGCAAAAAAAAAAAGGGCTGAAAAAGCAATTAATATATAACAGAATCAGCTGATAGAGCAAGTAATTAAGTTAACTGGCATCAGGTGTGTAACATGATTGGCAATAAAAGGGATGTCTTAGAGAGGCTGAGTCTCTCAGAAGTAAAGATGGGCAGAGGCTCTCCAACCTGTGAAGGCTTGCATAAAAAAAATTATGGAATACTTTAAAAACAATGTTCAATGTCAAATTGCAGAGGCTTTGAAAGTCTCATCATTGACAGTGCATAACACCATCAAAAGATTAAGAGAAACTGGAAAAAAATCTCTGTGCATAAGGGGCAAGGCCAAAGACCTTTACTGGATGCCCATGATCTTCAGGCCCTCAGATGCCACTGCATCACCCACCTGCATGATTCTGTCATTGACATTACTAAATGGACCCAGGAATACTTCAAGAAACCACTGTCTGTAAACACAGTCCGCCATGCCATCCACAGATACCACCTAAAATTCTATCATGGAAAAAGGAAGCCATTGTGGAGCATGATCCAAAAGCGCCGCCGTGTTCTGTGGGCCAAGGCTCATTGAAAATGGACTATAGCAAAGTGGCAATGTGTCCTGTGGTCAGACGTGTCCAAATTTGACACTATTGTTGGAAATCATGGGTGCCGTGTCCTCCAGGCTAAAGAGGAGAAAGACTACCCCTCCTGTTATCAATGTTCAGTTCCAAAGCCAGCATCTCTGATGGTATGGGGATGCATTAGTGCATATGGTGTGGGACACTTGCATGTTTTAAAAGGCACCATGAATGCTGAAAGGTATATAAAGGTTTTAGAGCAACATATGCTCCCCTCCATATGACATCTATTCCCGCGAAGGTCTTGTGTATTTCAGCTGGACAATGCAAAACCACATACTGCAGCTATTACAACTGCAAGGCTTCGTAGTAGAAGAGTCCGTGTGCTGAACTGGCCTGCCTGCAGTCCTGATCTTTCGCTGATTGGGAACATTTGGCGCATAATTAAACAAAAAATCCGTCAAAGGAGACCCAAAACTCTCCAGCAGCTGGAAGCCTGTATAAAACAAGAGAGGGATCAAATTCCAGTGGCTAAACTCAAGAAACTTGTCTCCTCAATGCCCAGACGCCTCCACTCTGTGTTAAAAAGAAGAGAAGATGCTACACCATGGTAAACAGGCCCCTGTCCCAACTTTTTTGAGGCCTGCAGCTGCCATCAAATCTGAAATTAGCTCATTTTGTGAATAAAATTTAAAAATTTCTCAGTTTCAACATTTGCTATGTTATCTAAGTTTCACTGTGAATAAAATACTGGCTGGTGTGATTTGAAAGTCATAGCATTTTGATTTTATTCACAATTTACACTTTGTCCCAAGTATTTCGGTATTGGGGTTGTATTTATTTCATGTAATATTGGATGGTACAGATGAAAATAACTAAAAAGATCACAATATATAGTTACAATGGAACTACAGCCATCTGTAGACTTTACTACAGCATTGTACTGCCTTCTTGCATCGGGTCCTGCTTATCTGTGAAAATTACACACGGAGGGTATAAGGATTACCTCAGTTCTTTCACTGCCAAGAAACAAGAACAAAAAACTTAAGCAGCTTTGTTTGTTTAAAAATATGTATATTCAAATCTGGATAATTATTTCCAATGGCTGTGTCTCAATTATCTGTCAGAGAGCACACACACACACACACACACACACACACACACACACACACACACACACACACACACACACACACACACCACACACAAAAACCATATCCGTGCTAGCACAATACTCTGCCATCCTCCCCTCCCCCCGTACGTGCTGTCTGAAGACTCCTGCTGAGTTCATTCAGGGCCAACACAACTGCTTCCATAAAGCCAATCCAGACAAAGCTTGTGGATTAGCACTAGAGAAACCTCTGAGCATATCCCTGTAATGAAGCTTTCTTGATGCACTTGCCTTGCATTACTCATAACTAATCTAATATAATTAAATGAATGTTGATGGTCATGGCTCAATCCAGTTAACTCGCTGGTTTTTCTGCCTCATTGCATTGCCTCAGCTGACCTCCCTCCATGTTCGTAAATGTCTGGCAAAGAGTGGGGAGCTGGGGTGAGAGAGGATAGGGGATTTGTCGTTGGGTGTATTCTGGCATCAGAGATTTAGTTAGAGTAGTATGTGCATGCAATACAAGTAGAAACTAATCACGTTGCAGTCTGATGCTCTTTTACACACACAATTGCCTTGTGTATGTTTACTTGAGCAGAAGCAAGCCAGGACATAGATAATGGTGCAGTGACGTGCACAGCAAGAATAGAATTCTGATGTGAACAATTACACAAACACGGATACTTTTTTGGCATCCAGAAAAAGAAGACCTAACAAGGGAGAAATCAGCTGGTGTAACTGTTACCATATCAATCACGTGTACAGCACCGGTCATCATCCCTGTTCTGAGAGATCCACCATCCAAAACGTTTACACTGCAAACTTAATCTGGGACACTTGATGTTGAATAATTAGCAGCTGCACAGGATCTCTGGCTTTTGCATGAGGTGTGCTTTATGATGGTCCGAGTTGAAACCAACAGGACAGTGCATCTCCAAGAGCAGGGTTGGTGATCACTGGTTTACAGTGTCCCCACTGCAGATCCCATTCACATGTAGAGGAACACAACACAGCCACAGGGTACTGAGTTCAGTTCCAGCTGATTTTATTTCCTTCGTAGGAAAAAAAAAAAAAAAAAAACTATTTACAAAAGACCTGACAGGCAGTGACGTAACACAATTGGCTGGCATCAAGTTTTTTTTCTTTCACTCAAATTTTGAGATATGGCATGATTAGTCAAAGCAATACTTTACAAAGCATATTGCACAAAATGAATGAACACAAGTCACAAATCAAAATTGTATACGCATATAACATGAACAATAGCAACTTTAAATGCACGTGAGGATTTATAAAGGTGGCTGTTTGAAAGCCTGTCATGTCACATCTCAACATACATAAACAGGTAATCTTTGCATATAATACAATAAAATGTACAGATGTTCACTTTGTTTCTCCTTTTCTTAACCAACTGCTCTACTCAAACCTGAATCAGAAATACAAATGTTATTCACCATGCCATAAGATACTAAGACAATCAGCTAAAATTTGGCCAACAAGTAGAATAGATTACATCATGTTCTGATACAATGAACCGCAACAGCCTACGTCGCTTTTATGCAAACTCAGTCATTTAGAAAGCATTTCTTATTCCATCCAGTGGTTTAAAAGACAACGTCACCACTTAACAAAAAACTGAGCCAAGAAATGTTTTAAAGCTGCAGTATCTCTTTCTGAGCAAGATGCAATGACCAACAGCAGACAAAGCTGATTACAAACTTGTGTCTAGGGCTCCATGCACATGGTTGCGTACAGGGCTATTCAAATTTGAGATACTGTATCTTTAAGAAGCCTGCAGATTGATACTGTAAACATGGATAGGAGGCCGATTCTGACATAACCGGCCTCCTGGTTTAAAAATAGGAAATCCAAACAGCGATATACACCGATTGACACCCCCTTTTATATTTTTGTACAAAAATACACTTAGAAAATAACACAACGTTTCATCTCTTTTAAGTGTCAGAAGTCTACTTTTAAATAAAAAAGGTCAAACTAGCCCTTCAACGAAGGAAACAGACGGTGCAGTTGTACACAAGATCTACGTGAACAAAACTTACAGTAAAAATGCTTGTCCAGTATAAATACATCCATATAAAAATGTCATCTAGGTACATGTTACAAAGAAGGAAACACGAGAATGGTAAAGTAACCCTTAAGAATTTTGGTCCTGAATTGAAGAGTATAAAGTTCAGCACAGATTTGAATTGCGTTTGAATCCTGAAGGATGAAAAAGCTGGTGATCGTTGCCATTCTATGAATTGGCCATCGCGCCTCTAGCTCCGTTTAAATACAAATAATCCACGTCGCTTGTTTTAACTATTTTATAGATTTATCATTTCAAATCTCACTAAAGCGCGCGTCAGTTCCGAGATATTTTAAGCCAAAGAACCTGAACAATAAATCTATTACGCCATACCGCTGCGTAATTTGGCACGTTTAATGCCTCAATTCAGTTCACTTAGGCTGTTTATAGTTCACCATCTTCCTTTACAGTTACACTGATTAAAGAATCCGACACAATCCGGTCTTCTTTTACGTGCAAAGCCATCTTTTTTTTTAGTTCCGTTTTTGTTCTTTTTTAATCAATTTCCCAGTTTTTTCACCGGGGTTCAGAGACATCTCCCTCCCATCTCGGCAAATAGGCAAGCAAAGCAATTTTCTCCACTTTCCTTTCAGCGGCTACCCACAGTCCTTGGTCACTGAAGTTAAACATAAGCCATCGCTTAGTTCGTTACTGCGTCCTGTCCAACTTTTTCGATCGAACAATCTGCCAGACTCAAAAGTTAAGAGTCCCTTTATTTAGAGCAGATACAGCCATTCCTCTTGTGCAAGGCAAACGTATCGCTCAGTAAGTGAAAACCAAATTAGAAATAGTCGACTCCAGCCAGTCCCCTGAAATCATTTCGCTCACCTCCGGAGTGCAATAATCGGGGAATTCGAAGTGAGAACCCGAGCCTGACTCAAAATTGAAATCCAAGTCTCTATCCAAAGCTGATGAGCCCATACTGCCCAGTGACATGCTATCGAAACCAGGACTGGGGTTGAGGTCAAGTAACTCATCTTCAAACTCCTCGTCCGATGAAGACGACTGCGAAGAGGAAAGAGAGGCAGAGGGTGTCGGAGAAGATGCTCGCACATAAGAGTACCTGAAGTGGTCCGATGACGCCCCAGGAGACTCGGCGCCAGTCTTGCCACTTACTGTCCCGTCCTCATATAGGCTAAGTGGGTCGCCGGACTCCGCTGAGCTGCTCAAGGTAGGACTGGCAGGAACGGCTGCTGAAGATGGACTAACGCTGTGATTGCTCCCACCGAACACATAAACTCGCTTCGTCTTCTTATCTGGGATCTGCTTTGCAGCCGAGACAGATCGAGATTTGTATAGTGAATGATGATCTGGAGGAATCGTATTAGAAATATGTTCAGGAAGAGCGGATTTAGCACACCCCAGAACCATCTTCTTCCCATACGATTTCGACCCGCCGCCTTTTTTCAATGAGGTTTTAGTGACGCTGCTGCAACTATTTCTTTCCCCCTTCTCGCATGGCTTGGAGCCGTTCGACTTTACTTTCTTTCGCGGCCGATACTTGTAGTCCGGATAGTCGGCCATGTGCTTCAGTCGGAGACGCTCCGCCTCTCTAATAAAGGGAATCTTGTCGCTGTCTTTCAGGAGCTTCCAACGTTTCCCCAGTCTCTTTGAGATCTCGGCATTATGCATGTCCGGTGACTGTCCCATAATTTTACGCCTCTCAATCTGCGACCAGACCATGAACGCGTTCATTGGTCTCTTAATGTGGCCGGTGGGGGTCTTGCACCAGGCGGCATCCAGTTTGTCCCCGGCGGATGCAGGGGAGCCGGGAGTCGAGGAGGCAGCCAACTCTTGGTCCGTATCTCCGGAATCGGTTGAGTCTCCCGACAGCATAGTCTCAGAGCACTCCGACTTCATTCTATGCTCAATCATTGCTACAGCAAACCAGTCTTTAGGGAATCTGAGCTCTGACAAAAGTTGTAACACAATATTTTTTTTCCTCCGCACTTATTTATCAATCAGTCTTGAGAAGGGGGAGAGGCTTTGAATCAGGCTGATGTGTATTGTAGCAACACGAAGAACAAAAGTTCTTTTGAAAGTACCTCTGCTCTGAGAATCAGCTCTGTGAGCTGAAATGGTTTCCAGTTTCCAAAGCGAAATTTCTCCCAAAAACGTGTTTAATGTAACGGGTTCCAACCTTTTCCTTAGTAAGCAGTTTCAACCTCAACTACCAGCGCGACTGAAGATGAGCCCCGTGTTGCTTTGAGCTCTCTGGCGTTGTAAAGCTATATTCGGCTTTCTCATGTGTGGTAAATTATACTCTGTGTAGGTTCCCAAACCACGCGGAAAGACTAAGTTGCTGAATTTGTTCATAGTCCACTACTCATCGACTATCTGAAACTTCCAGTGTTCACCAGTACCACCTCACGCAGCTTTATCCATTTCCAAAGATATAATGGCGAGCGAAAATAACCAATCCACTGCTGTCTCTAGCCTTCCCTTGTGCCAAAGTCACTCCCAGCCAGTGCTGATTGGCTGAAAAAAGAATCTAATAATAATCAACGCGTGCAATGAGGAGCTTTATGTCTGACCTCATTCCAGTATATACGGAAAACTTCGTTTTAAAGAGACATGCTGTGCTGCTTCCTGTTACAGATTACGGATTGAATTAAATTGTATTAGCTGGTGTTAAGCATTCTTGAAATGACTCTCTTTAATTCAGCTTATAAAATAAAACGGCAGACAAAAAATCCTCTGACTATATAGGCCATCACTCGTTGGTGGGCAGAATATCGAAATCCTTTCTGTCTTATTGAGGTGATGTAAATCTTTAAACAGAATTGCTGATTGTGTGATTTAATGAGTACTACGTCAAAATGTTTATCAGTATAAATTTGAATGAACTTGGATAGAAGTGAAATTGTTCTAGGTATCATTTTCACGAAATCGGATATTATTTTATTATTTATAACAACAGCATTCCAAGGGCCATATATACAGTGGGCCAACGTGAGCTGTTTATGCGCTGTCGCCGCGGTTGTCTCGTTGCTGCAGACTTCCCACAGCCTCTTGTCAGATTGCCTGAAAGGGCGGAGCCAGGAGAGGCGGGCGGTTCTTTAACACATATCTCGAGCCTGCATTGAAGGCTCACGTACAGTTGGAGCATCAAAATCACTTCAAATCTTGGTGAATGTTTACAAAGACGATACTGCAAGGATAACTTCTGACTGTGGATGTGGCGCAATTATTGTCGCCAACGCTCCTTCAATATTTCTTAAAATATTATGCACCTTTGAGCAGCCGTCCACCCTGCTGACATGAGCTTTCATCATAAATGCAATGATTATTTTGAGTCGCTAAATGACAAGTGACGCTTGTGATTCGATGCTGAGATGTAGCACCTATCGATATATGCACACTGTATCAAGTGTTTTCATTGGGCAACTGAGGAGGAATTCTTCCTTCTCAACTTTATTAACACTAGATGGCAGCCTAGAGCCAATGAGGGCAGTATGAGATTGAGTACATAATACAAAGCATGGGTCTGGTTAGACATTGCATAATATTAGTCAACTGTTTTGTTGTTGTGTCGCTTATTTCCATTAATCCACATTAATGTAATATTTTATTGATTTTTTTTAAATCAATATAATTTCGGACACCTGTTGTAAGTTTCTTCAAATGCATGGAAATCTCAGGAGTTAATTTTCATTGTTTTCTACTGCCTGTGTGAAAGGATTGTTGCATTCTTTGTTGCGAATGTTGACAGTTTATCAAAGCCTTAAACTGCATTTTTCCATCACTTTCTCAAGATAAATATTTCCATATGCAAAGAATCTGAATTCATTTTGTGGTGGTGTGAGTAAAGAGGCGGCAGCCCCGAGGATCACTGTTTCTAACTTGGGGGTTCACATCACTGAAAAGCAAACAAAGTTCCACACTCATGTAAATGACACTGAGTGTTGCAATGATATAAACAAGATTCATCATCCTCAGCCAAACACATCAGCTAAAATGGGCTACTGAAGAGCATAATAAGAAGTGATAGATTCCATTATAATGCAGTCTAGTAATTAATATACTTTTGAACGTTGACTCACTTAAGAAATTTTTTAAAAATCTCACCTAACCCTCTGGATATTTCCACAGTGTTGGAGTGCTGTGTTGGAATTGGGGGGGGGGTTATTCAAACTTGCATGAAGTTGTTTCAAATGGTCTTTTACTTCATTTAAAAAATTTGAACAATCAAGAAGCACAGGTTAGATCACATGATGTGCCATATAGGTAGCTTGGAAGTTCCAGAGCAGCTTGTCTTCTGTGAAACATAGACCTATCTGTAAGTAAATTACAACCCCAATTCCGAAATAATTGGGACGAAGTGTAAATTGTGAATAAAATCAAAATGCAACTAGGCTTATGCCGTCAGAGGCAACGGCTTGGGGTATATCCTCGAACGCCCCGAGTCCTCCAATAGACCTTGAATAGACTTTCATTTGAACTTAATTTCAGGTCAATCGGACAAATGGTTCTGAAGATATGGCCAAAATGGTAATTTTCCATCACAAAGCGCCACCTGGTGGCAAAATATTGGACCATACAGGTATGATGTCATCACGGGACAGGTTGTGAGGTCATGACCTTGCAGTTGCACATAGTTTCATGTCAATTGGACAAATGGTTCCAAAGATCTAGCAAAAATTGTGAATTTTATGTGACAAAGCTCCACCTTGTGTCAAAATTTTGAACCAAACAGGTATAATGTCATCGTGGGACACATCCTCAGGTCATGACCTTTCATTTGCACTTGATTTGAGGTCAATCAAACAAATATTTCCAGAAATATGATAAAAACAGTGATTTTTCAGTTTTTGGCCCCTGGTGGCCAATCTAGAAATTGTAAATTGACCAAAATCGAATAAGTTCTTCCTCTTTATGATACTTACTTACATGCGAAACAAGAAATTTCTAATTGAAATATTACTGAAGTTATCGCGTTAACACGTAGGGCGGCGCGGCGGTCGGACCAAAAACATAATATCCCCAAAATGCCATTTGGCATTCGGGGATATAAATAATTAGTTTCAGATCACATGAGCCAATATGTTATTTACAATAAAACATAGATAACATTTCACAAGTTGAAACTGAGTTATTTTAGATTTTTATCCACAAAATGAGCTCATTTCAAATTTTCTGCAACAGGTTTCAAAAAAGTTGGAACACAGGCAAAAAGGGGCTGAAAAAGCAATAAATATATAAGAGAATCAGCTGAAAGAACATTTAGCTAGTAATGAAGTTAACTGGCATCAGGTGTGTAACATGATTGGCTATAAAAAGGATGTCTTAGAGAGGCTGAGTCTCTCAGAAGTAAAGATGGCACAAGGCTCTCCAACCTGTGAAGGTTTACATTAAAAAAATTGTGGAATACTTCAAAGACAATGTTCCTAAATGTTGAATTGCAAAGGCTTTGAAGGTCTCATCATGAAAAGTGCATAACATCATCAAAAGATTCAGAGAAACTGGAAAAATCTCTGTGCGTAAGGGACAAGGCTGAAGACTTTTACTGAAGCCCGTGATCTTCGGGCCCTCAGATGCCACTGCATCACCCACCGGCATGATTCTGTCATTGACATTACTAAATGGACCCAGGAATACTTCAAGAAACCACAGTCTGTAAACACAGACCGCCGTGCCATCCACAGATGCCATCATGCAAAAAGGAAGCCATTGTTGAGCATGATCCAAAAGCACCGCCGTGTTCTGTGGGCCAAGGCTCATTTAAAATGGACCGTAGCAAAGTAGCAATGTGTCCTGTGGTCAGATGAGTCCAAATTTGACACTCTTGTTGGAAATCAGGGGTGCCGTATCCTCTGGGCTAAAGGGGAGAGAGACCACCCCTCCTGTTATCAATGTTCAGTTCAAAAGCCAGCATGTCTGATGGTATGTGGATGCATTAGTGCATATGGTGTGGGACACTTGCATTTTTTAAAAGGCACCATGAATGCTGAAAGGTATATAAAGGTTTTAGAACAACATATGTTCTCCTCCAGACAACATCTATTCCAGGGAAAACCTTGTGTATTTCAGCAGGACAATGCAAAACTACATACTGTTGCTATTACAACTGCAAGGCTTTGTAGTAGAAGAGTCCATGTGGTCAACTGGCCTGCATGCAGTCCTGATCTTTCACCGATTGAGAACTTTTGGCGCTAAATTAAACAAAAAGTCCGCCAACGAGATCCAAAACTCTCCAGCAGCTGGAAGCCTGTATTAAACAAGAGTGGGATCAAATTCCAATGGCTAAACTTAAGGCTCTTGTTTCCTCAATGCCCAGACGCCTCCATTCTGTGTTCAAAAGAAGAGGGAATGCTACATCATGGTAAATGCCCCTGTCCCAACTTTTTTGAGACCTGTAGCAGCCATCAAATTAGGAATGAGCTCATTTTGTGGATAAAATTGTAAAATTTCTCAGTTTCATCATTTGATATGTTATCTTGGTTCTATTGTGAATAAAATACTGGCTAGTGTGATTTGAAAGTCATTGCATTTTGATTTTATTCACAATTTACACTTTTTTCCAACTATTTCGGAATTGGGCTTGTACTTTTCTACACTTAATTTAGCCCATTATTTCATCGTTGCTGGATCACATGGGGAGAGAGGCCATGTCCTCAATTGCCAGTGGATTCTTGCTATGATTGGAAAACAAGTCAATTACGGAAAATGATTGAGAACAAGCCAGGACTAATTGTTTCCAATGATCCCTCAACAAACATACTCACACAAACCAAGCCTGAGTTGAGCCTTGTGTACCCAGTGCATTTAACTGAGAGTCAATTTGCCATTACACTCATGTACTCAAAAAGCGCAACAATGTAACCACCAAACTGGTTTTTTTCTGGTAATTTGGCTATAATTATCCTCTGAATATTCAACGACATCATCAAAGTTATTTTTCACGGCTTGCTGGCTGTCTCTTCGCATGGCGATGAAGGTATTTTTTTTGCCGCTGCATGGACAAAATGTTCCAATTTTACACCTTCAGGTCTCAATATGGACACCCATTGCAAGGAATGTGTTTCTTGGTTCGCTCTTCATGTTTAGCCACCTTTCAGACTCAAAATTATGCAGAGGAGATGCAATTATTTAATGTTATTTTCAGAGCCTCTTCACCATTAGTTATACAGAGACTGGACTTCAGTGACAGTAATAATGTATTACAAATAGGAAAAGAAAATAGGAAACGAGGGCCCTTCAATAATAATAATAAAGTGCTGATATAGACAATTAACAGTGCTAAATTCAAGAGTTAGAAAAAATACATGCAACATACGGGAAATATTCTATACAAGACTAGAGATGCCACACAGGCATGTGGCTATGAGATTTCGCAAAGACTATGTGCGGATCTCGGTCTTGAATAGCACAACACTACCGCATAGAAGAAATGCCATGCACAAACAGCTAACGTTCCCTTTGAGAGTGGCTGTTTGCTGCCAGCAAATAAAAAAGCTTCCCACTGATTTCTGGTGGCATCGTCTTTTGGAAGGGAAAATAGTTGTGCTTTTTTTTTCGCATCCAAAAAACACGAACAAAAAACTTTGGGAGACATGATGATAAATCTACACGTTAAATGATTTGGGCTCGTTTGTGTCTGATAGAATACATTCCGGGGTGGGCAGGTCCAGCGCCGTGACTGGCTCTGACCAGGTCTGTCCTGATTGGATGCAACAACTTGACATCAGGTTTTGCCCAGATCTTGTGAAGATCTCAGGACGAGCTGTTCAGAGAGGAATTCACGTCCGGAAATCACGTTCTTGGATTACAGTAAAACCCCTGTATCTTATGTTTAGAAACTTTGCCAAGGTTGAGTGTGGACATCCAACATTATAGCATACTTGAATGTACTAATAATAGGACATCTTTAAGAGACCTGTGCCTAAACAAATGCCCTCAAACATCAATGAAATGACGCAATGTTGTAAAGAGGAGTGGGTCAAAATTCCTTCATCAGGATGTGAGAGACTGATAAAATCATATAGAAAATGATTAGTTCAAGTAATTGCTGCTAGAGGTGGTTCTACAAGCTATTGAATTGTGGGATGTACTTAATTACCTCCGCCAAGGAGGTTATGTTTTTGCCTGGGTTTGTTTGTTTGTTTGTCTGTCTGTCTGTTTGTTTGTCTGTTGGTTTCCAAAATAACTCAAAAACTTATGGACAGATTTTGATGAAATTTTCAGAGAAGGTGGGTATTAAGTCAAGGAACAGCTGATTAAATTTTGGCATATCTAGGCCCAAGTACTGCTGAGACATACGCCAAAGTTCAAGATTTCAAGTCTTTCCAATGGGCTGGAGTTCCAATCGCCGTACTTTTGGGTATTGCTGCCCCCTGGCAGAGGTCTGCGCTCTCTGAGTGCTTTTCTAGTTATTGTTGCTTTTGAACTTCTTAACTGACAGGAGGCAGAGTGTTTTAGTGAATGGCATCATGTCAGACATCCTGGTTTCAAACACAGGGTCACCCCAGGGTTGTGTTCTGTCACCCCTTCTTTTTATTCTGTACACAGACAGCTGCAGGTCTGATAAGGAGGGCAGCTACCCCTTGAAATTTTCCGATGATACTGCACTCTTACCTCTTCTTCAAGGCTCAGAGTCTGACTATGGCAGCGCCTTGCCTGCCTCTGTTAGCTGGTGTGACGAAAACTTCCTCAACCTTAGCGTGTCAAAAACAAAGGAGCTTGTAATTGATCTTCAGAAAAAGTGGAAATTTTAAACCAAGCTCTATCCATGGACCATGATGAATATGGTGACTGTTACAGAAAAGTCAATGCAATCACAAAACCTGACTCGTTCCGTCTTCCTCGGATGGAGGATTGAGTTGATAAAGTTGGCTCCGCTAAGTTTGTGACCAAGCTGGACCTGTTATAAGGTTACAGGCAAGTCCCTTTAACTCTGCGTGCGTCGGAAATATCCACGTTTGTGACACCAGACACCTTCCTCCAGTACACAATTATGCCTTTTGGCCTGTGCAACGCTCCCGCGACATTCCAGCGCCTTATGCAATGTGTGCTGGCTGGAGTTTCAAATTGTGAGGCGTATCTTGACGACATGGTAGCCTATTCTTCCAGCTGGTCTGACCATCTTGCCACGCTGACACAAATTTTCAGCTGTCTCACTAAAGCCTCTCTCACTGTTAACCTCGCTAAATGTGAATTTGGAAAAGTCACTGTGACTTATTTGGGTAAGCAGGTAGGGCAGGGGCAGGTGCGTCCTGTGGCAGCGAAAGTCCAGGCAATTATTGATTTTCCCGTGCCACGAACAAAAAAATGTTTGCGTCGTTTGCACCGAGGATTTTGCTGCAATTTCTCTGAGGTAATGGCTCCTCTCACGAGTCTCGTTAGCCCTAGCAAAAGTTTTGTGTGGTCCGCCACGTGCCAAGCTGCTTTTGAGGCAGCCAAAGCACTGTTGTGTAGTGCGCCCGTCCTCGCTGCCCCAAATTTCTCTCGTTCTTTTAAATTGGAGGTTGAGGCCTGCGCGCTTAGTGCAGGTGGCGTTCTTCTGCAGGAAGATGCACGGGGCATTGATCATCCCATCTGTTGTTTCTCAAAAAAATTTTAAAAACATCAGCTGCATTATAGCAGTATCGAGAAAGAAGCCTTATCCGTGCTGCTCTCCTTGCAAAATTTAGAGGTTTACCTTGGGTCCACCTCTCAACCAATTAAAGTGTTCACTGATCATAACCCGTTGACTTTTTTGCAAGAGATGCGCAACTCGAATCAGCGTCTCATGCGCTGGTCTCTTTTTCCTGCAGGATTTCAACTTAGAGATCCTTCACAAGAAGGGATCAGAAAATGTCAATGCAGACAGTTTGTCGAGGTCTTTCTCTTAAATCAAACATCATAGGGGGATGTTTAATTCTTGGGAAAGGGGGTGTTAAGACCGCGGTCGTGAGGTATTTTGTGATTGAATATTGTACCTTGTAGATGCCCCAAACTGGCTGTGCCTGCAGTGTGAGACCTGAGTTGTCTTCTACCTAATTAGATGTGCCATTACCCGCCGCTGATTCGCTGCTCAAGTTCTCGTGTGGGGTAGTGATAGGTTGTTGTGAGGCTGGCCTTCGATTTAAAGCAACCGAAGTGACGTCAACGGAGCAGCAGGGGTAACCCCGTCACTCTCAGATCGCAACCGGCCACGTCAGTTCACTTGCGAAAGCTGTTGTGTGTCAATTTGTGTGTTGGTAAAAGTAAGGGTGAACCTTTGGAGTTTCTTTGTATAGTTTGTGTCTCTAACAGGGAGAATTTTTAGTTGTGTCTAATCCTCAGCAACGCTACTGTCTCTCCCGTATACCTTTTTGCTTTGTCAGATTAAAGTGTCTCACTGTAAACAACCCCTCTTGTTTCTGTGAACTTCTCAATCCTGCCTTTGTTAAATAAATTACCTTGCTGACGGAATTTCGAAACTTAGTCTTCGTGGCTGCTTGGGATCTGAGTGTTGCGGTGTGTATTTCATGTTCTGTCCTGGCCACCCCAAGACGGGGCATAACATTACATTGCTGACACATACAAATATTTAGGAACTGTGACTCCAAATTGAAGTTTGATGTAAACGCAATGTATTGTGAAGTGAGGTCAACAGTGAATTCACTTGTGAGGAAGTTAAACTCCTTTAATGTCTGTAAGGAAATCTTAGGTATTTCTTACCAGTCTTTTATTGAAAGTATTTTAACTTTTTATTTTATTTGCTGGTTTGGGGGTCTTGCAGTTAAAGACAAGAACAGCCTTAACAATATTGTGAAGATGTGTTCCAAAATAATTGGAGTCCAGCAAAGAGACCTGTGTTTTCTGTGGGAGAGGCAGGTGGTCCAAAAAGCTAAAGGTATAGTTTCCCAACAGGACCACATCTTGTGGTCTAAGTTTATGTTAATGCTCACAGGCTGCCGTTTTATGGCACCGTCCAGGAAAACAAACCGTTTTTCGAAATCTTTCATTTCTTCTGCCATCAGGCTGTTAAACCCTGATGCTTTACTTGGAATGGATAATGTATTTCTTTTTATGTAAACTTGTATTCCTGTTTGGTGTTTAACCTCATAGTGGTTACACTGGAGGTATAGATCAACCTTTTAAACCCTGAGCCTATTTTTTAGGTTTCTGCTTAAATATTGCAAACCCATAATAAAATAACTATATCTCTGCGACCATAAGGTCTACTTGAATAATTTTGGTGTCATAGTAAATGGGACACTTGTGAGATTGGTTTAGATGTGTGAATGTGAGTATATGTGATACTGGTGAAGAGTAAATGAAGATGGCACACAGATAAAAATCAAAAAATGGGCTTCGCTGAAGCAGGCAATATCCCTCAGTCCCAAAGGTCACTGCTGCAAGGTCAAAGGTCAAACTGGGACAAAACCTTGAAAAGGCACACCTACCTCCCATGGGGAGTCCACATATGCAATATGAACTTCCGAACCCAAGTGGTTACAGAGAAATGGGCCGGACAAAATTGGCAGCCGACCGCCCACCCGGACGCCCACCCGCCTACCGAAGGGACGACAATACCCCTCGTTTTTTTGTCGGGCTGAGGGGTAAAAATGTACATTCGCCTAAATAAAAAAGCAATTTCAGGGTGAATATCCCTTTGAAAATGATGCAGCTGCATCTCTAAACCTTTATTGGACCATAGTACAACATCTGAACATCATCTCTGCAAAGGTTGACTCTGATAAAGTGAAGTAGAACAAAATTAGAGAGGTTTTAGGACAGTGTGTTCAGGCGAGGTCTCCAAAATGGCAATTTTGGCACATCTGTGCCATTTGAATTTTCTCCTGTACAACACTATATATTTTATTTTTATAACACTAATGGCGATCAATACATCCAAACACAACAGTTTTTGGCAAATTTTTGAAAATTCAACCAGACCTCTATATAATACCCATTCCAAAAATGACCACACATAGAGACTGAATGTTGATTCCAAACAGAGCAGATTTACTTTGGTAAAACTGTAAACATTTCTGCACCAATGCAAACTATAAAAAAACATCGTAAAACCTCAACAATATTTAAATTTACACAATTCTACATTGTGCTGCTTTTGAAAAACTTTCTGTATAATTGCAGACCAAAATGAAATTGTTCTGACCAGGAGTGGCTCATCATCGTCATCCTCATCACTGTAAACCCAAATGTGTGGAAAAAAAAACAAAAAACAATTAGACATTTATTCAGTGACCTGCTTGGGTAATAGAAATTCATGTAAACACAAAAAAAGAGCAAAAAACATGGTAAAAGTAAAACATACTGTGCTGGGGAAGTCAAAACACACACATAATCATATACATAAAAGGGAAAAGAGAAGGCGCACTCAAAGGCTGATGTTTTAGTCTTTTGTATTCAAAAAGTTTCACTTGGGGACATTGAGTATAGGCTAAGCCCGAAACGTTTGTCGATCAGCTTTGTCCTAAGACTTGAATACATATTTTCGGCTTTTCGAATAAAAAAGACTAAAACATCAGCCTTTGAGTGCACCTTCTTTTTTTCCCTTTTGTAAGTCTCAGTTCTAGGAGTTTACGCACCAGGCGAAACAACGTATATATAAATCCAAGGCGCAGACGCCGACTCTCCTCTATCTTGTAAATATGAGTTATATGTACTCAAAATACACATATACATACACATGCACATGCACACGCACATACACGTGCACGTACAAACTCAAACACACACGATACGTGTCATAACATCAGACCATATCACTAAGTTGGCATTTTGGCCCGAAAAAGCAGCAAGCTCCAAATGCATTGAAATTTTGACAGCAATAAATCTTTGAATGCAACATTTATAAGACATTCTGTACCTTTCCGAAGATGGAGGACGGTAACCAGAGTCACCGCTGTCTTCTGCGTTGTCTGGGTGAATGAGATAGGTATTCATCCTCTGACGAATCATAGGCGCACAGCGTGCTTTCAGCGTTCTGCCGCAGTAGTTTCAACACCTTTTCAGCAGGAAAACGTCTGTTGGACCCCTGCTTGGCCATATTTCTCACACAATTTAGTGAAATGTCGAGAAAAAAATGAATCAAACTATCAAGAAACGACTGGAAACGAAGCCGGTTCCGTGCGCTCTGCTTCCAGCTGTGCATACTGTGCCCCAGGCAAGTTTGCTAATACCTACATGCAGTCAATACGCATGGCTATATCTCCACCACGGGCAGTACTGTCTGCCAATCATAATCAGCAGAACGCTGGCATTTGGGAAGTAGCCCCTGATGCATACGGACATTGTGAGGCTTCTTGTGGGTCCAAAAGACTGTCATAGAGAGCTGGAAAGTTTTGGAACGTAACACAGGAAATAGGTCTAACAGAATCAATTGTGGATTTCACGGAAAAATAAACTTTTCTCTGCCATATAGCGAAGGTAAGAGAAATTTTACAACTGCAGTTTGGAAAAGCGATTTCTGTTTTTGTGATTCTTTGGCCTCTTTCTCTCTGATACTTTGGCGTTGATCGCTTTGCATTACATCATTGGAATCTGTGGAGTCTTAGCTTTCATTTGACGCCTCGCTCATGTGTTCGTCATGAAACCACAACCCTACCCCTAACTCTAACCCTGTGTGTTCAGTTGCGGTAGAGTTTGCAATGTGTTGAGTGGGTTGACACAGCAGAGCTGTACAGAGTTTGATATGTCGTGATTCATTTAGTTGTTATTTGAGTTGTGTTTATGGCACATAAAAAACGATTATATAGCCTTGTAGCTTAGGTTCTGCTGTTTAATTTGATGTACAACACCACTATATTCTTTCGTGATTAGTGCATTGTTTCACGCTGTGTTTGCCAGTGCCTCTCAAAGTCCCCCAATTGGGGACCTTTAATGCTGGTAACCTGTTGTCGCTGTTGTTGGGTTGCTGATGTTTTTATGTATTTTTCGTTTATTTATCTATTTATGAAATGCATTATTTATTTATTTACTTGTTTTATTGATTGGTTATTGTCTTTGGTTTGTTTTTTTAATATGGTCTGGGTAGACTGCTAAACTGAATTGCCCTCTTGGCATAAGTAAAGTCGTCTGAGTCACTGAAGCGCGTCATTTGTAAATTCAATTGCAGAATTATTTAGGAATTAAACATTGGAATTTATGGACACCAGCGCCTATATCTGGGCAGAGGGGTTAAATTTATTAATTTTATTTATATTCAATTTATTTATATTTTCTTTTTTGAGACTTTTCAAAAAATAAAGTATAAATTAGGCACGTTTCCATCTATTGGGTCAGAGCAAATAAAACTAGGCTCCACAATGCATCATTTCATCAGAAGTTTGTAGTATAGGTTGCATTACGTGTGACTCCAAATTACCTCCAGCAGGCTACTGGTGTGCATGTTTCTGACCAAACTGTCATAAACAGACTTCATGAGGGTGATATGAGGACCCAATTTCCTCTCGTGGCCCCTGTGCTCACTGCCCAGCACCACACAGCATGACTGGCACTCACCAGGGAACAACAGAATTGGTAGGTACGCCACTGGGGCCCCGTTCTCTTCGCAGGTGAGAGCAGGTTCAATCTGAGCACGTGGCAGGTGCGAAAGAGACGCCGAGGAGAACGTTATGCTGACTGTATCATCATCCAGCATTACTCATTTGATGGTGGGTCAGTGATGGTCCAGGGAGGCATACCCTTGGAGGGTTGCACAGACCCCCATGTTATAGCCAATTGTACCCTGACTGCTGTTTGGTACTGGGATGAAACCCTTAGAGTGAATGTCAGACCTTATGCTGGTGCAGTGGGTCCTGGGTTCCTCCTGGTGCAGGAGAAACAGCTTTTTTGCGCCAAACAAAGTTTTACTTTTATCTGCCATAGAATTATTCAGCTGCAGTCTGAAACCTCTAAAAATGACTGCACAGAATCTCACCATTATCTGTGCCAAAGTGTATTCTGAATTCTAACCAAGTAAATCAGGTCAAAAAAAAAGAGAGGTTTTAGTTCCGGAATGTCAGGGTGGCCTCTCCAAGCAGACACTTAGTGCAGTTTCATATTTCTGAGATACCAAACTGTAAAACTTGTTAAATTTCCATTATATGTCACTACAGGCATACATTCCATCCAAATACAACCATTGTTTTAATTTTTAGAATTTTAAAATATTTTTTATTATTATTTCTGCCAGTCCTGTAGCCTATACAATTTCCCATTCAAAGATAATACATACAAAGAAAATGAAGTTCGACTCCACTGGAGCAGATTTATTTAAACAAAAGGCTGATAAATAAAATTACAAATACAAGGGTAATGTAAATTTAAAAATGGTTTTAAAAAAAGTAAAAAGAAAAAAAAACCCAGCAATTATTCATACAAGAAAAATGCCATCCTTGCCTTAGTACACTGGAAAAAAATATAAACGCTCTTTGTCAAATTTTTGAGTTTTTATTAACATTAGGGTTATGCAATATATGAAGCAAATCAAAATTCACTTTTGTTAATTACTAATCTTCAGATTGCCATCCATTACATCTTGATTTTGTGATGGTCCTGCCCTGCTGGCCCTCCCCCCTCCTGCTGTCTGCCCCTCCTCCTCAACGAGCCGCATCTGTTGCATTCTGTGGTTTTACTCTTTGTGTCGAATGGAGCCCTTTTTGTAGCCGCTGCACTCCTCACTGGTTTTGTTTTTAAACTAAATCTTTATTTATATTTTTACTCAGCCTGTGCATTTGGGTCCCTTTTGTTTGGTTTGGGTACATGGTCCCAGTGCGCGCCGGCTTATTGCCTTCTGCCAGCGGGACCAAACCATGACAGATATTGGCATCTGCAAAGGAGTGACTATCCCCTGAACACGTTGGGGGTCAGGTTGAAGGAATTGAATGTTCAATGTCTTGTTTGTCCACCATTTGCATCTCTCAGAACAACACATCTCCTTCGCATGGAGTTGATCAGGTTGTCTGCTGTGGCCTGTGGAATGTTATTCCATTCTTCCCGGAGGGACACCTGGAGCTGGCGCACATTATCCGGAACTGGAACACGGTCGCGGACACTTTGATCCAGATCATTGCAAAGATGCTGTATGGGCGACATGTCCGGTGAATACACAGGCCAGTCCAGAACTGGAATGTGCTCTGCTTCAAGGAACTGCATGCTGACCGCTCTGGTGGACATCCCTGCATCCAGCATGCCAATGGCACGTTCCCTCATGACCTGAGACATCAATCATTTAGCTGTATTTACCCCTTAAAGTGCAGTACTCCAAAACTTAATGCTTACTGTTCCTGAACCACTTTGACAACAGGCATAACAATAGTCTTTTTCGAAAGCTGACATTGAGTAGAATTGCTCTCAAATAATAAGAAAAAGTAAAACTGAAAATATAGGTTTTTATTTGACAGAAAAAGATCCTTTGTTTTCTTCTGCCCCTGTGGTGGTGTGACCAAGCCTCATCAGCGTAGAAAATTAGTACAGTCACAGCCAGTTACCAAATCATATGCAGATTTAAGTGAAATGATTCTGATTATTTCATGGATATTTAATTACTTGGTTATGTTTGTGCGGGTTTCAACAAACACTTTTGGAGAGTTCAAATTTCCCTGAGTTCCCAGCCATGATCATGTTCACTTTGGCAGCAAGTTTGCTTTTTACAATTATCTTCTTTTAGATCTTTCTCCCCATTTGTTTCTAAATTTTTTCTCCAATGCACCGTTCCACTTCCCTGCACTGGTGTGCAATCTCATATGCTAAACGAAGTCACTTCCAAAACACCTTTGCTTCATTGACAAAATCTCCCCTTAGCAGAAACCACAAACAAAATTCCTCCTCATAAAAATTGAACACTTGGCTCCCATATACATACAGCGCCCTCCATAATTATTATAAATCATCCAGTGACCTGGGTCCTCTCCTCTGCAATCTCCTCTTCAGCCCACTCCACAGGTTTTCAATGGGGTTGAGGTCTGGGGACTGTGATGGCCATGGGAGGAGCTTGATTCTGTGTCTGGTGAACCATTTCTGTGTAGATTTGGCCACATGTTTAGGGTCATTATCTTGCTGAAAGTGATGACCCATCTTCAGCTTTCAGGCAGAGGCCACCAGATTTTTGATTCAAAATATCCTGGAATTTCAAAGCGTTCATGATGCCATGCACCCTAACAAGTTTACCAGGGCCTCTGGAAGAGGAACAGGCCCACAGCATCACTGATCCTCCCCCATACTTCACAGTGGGCATGAGGTGCTTTTCTGCATACTCATCTTCTGTGTTCCACCAGACCCAACTAGAGTGTTTGTTGCCAAAAAGCTCTATCTTGGTCTCATCTGACCAAAGCACATGGTCCCAGTTGAAGTCCCAGAACCGCTTAGCGAACTCCAGATGTTTGCATTTATGATTGTGAGCGAGAAAAGGTTTTTTTCCGTGTGTGCCTCCCAAACAGCTTGTTGGCATGTAGATAGCTCCTGATGGTTGTTTTGGAGACTTGCTGACCCCAAGGGGCTACCATTTTTTGCAAATCTTTAACAGTGAGCTTTGGAGAACTTTTTATTTCTCTTACCATCCTCCTCACTGTGCGTGATGACAAAATAACCTTGCGTCCTTGTCCAGGCTTGTTTACCGCTGTTTCTGTTGTTTTAAACTTCTTAATGATTCCTCTGACAGTAGATATGGGCAGGTGCAGGCGAGTGGCTATTTTCTTGTAGCCATTGCCTGACTTGTGAAGGTCAACACACATCTGCCTTACTTGAATGGCGTGTTCCTTTGTCTTTCCCATGTTGAAGAGTGGATAAGAGAAATGGCCTCTGTGTCATGTCATATTTATACCCCAGGGAAACAGGAAGTGAAGAATTACTTATTAAATGTTCCTAGATACTCTGATCAACTCTTTAAACTACTGTAGAACTGACAGAAATACTTCAATTACATTTATTTCGTAGGAATTGTTAGGGGTGCCAATAATTGTGGAACAGGTGATTTTATCAAAAATTATTATTTCTTAGTCAGGGATTGGTTTTTTCCCTTAAAATTCTCTTGAGTTGAAGGTTACATAAAAATTTTATTTATTTTAAAGCTTTTAACACATCTTAACCAGGGATGCCAATAATTATGGAGGGCGCTGTACGTCCCTTGGAAGGCTCAGACCACTAGCTGTCCATGTAAACTAAAAGAATTTGATTTTCCTGTAACACAAGAGTGAAGGCTGATAGGCTGAACGCTTACTGTTCTGAAAGATGAGCATGTAATAGCGGGAAGGTACACTTATTTTGTTTTTAATGGGCTACTGTACAATATGCAGCTCTGCATCATTTGTAAAAAGGCTGATTATAATGAAATTCACGAAGAGCAGCCACTACATCTAGGTCCATGTTGATTCAGTGATGTTTGTTCAAGCTTACTTGTTTTGCAAGTTACTATATCTGGACCGCTACTGAGGTAAGAACATCGATTTAATTATGTTTTGACAGTTTGAACAATGGTATACGTTTGAACCTGTGGGACTGCATAGTCAGACTGTGGGTTGACACAATTTTACATGCTATTTTTGTGTATTTGTATCATAAAAGGAAGCAGTTAGAATGCTGAATTCTCAAACTTTTGAAGGATATATAGTTCCACAACTTACCATAATATTTATGTTATAAAATGCAGTAACTGTATGTCTAGCAGCCCGGAGCGGGTTAATGCTCCCGAAAGGGTGAAAAAAGCTTTCCGCTTATCAGATTTATCAATGAGTTGGTGAACACACTACATTGTTCCAAATTCGGTTTTAAGGCATTGAAAATATAAATGCAATTCTGAATTTTTTTTTTTGCCAGGTATTAAACAAGATTAAGAACTTGGTTATTTTCCACAATAGCTTGTGGAATATCCTGTCATGCTACTAGCTCTAGACTGTTAAAATGTAACAAATTAGGGCTAGCTGTGTTTATTTAAAATTTTGAGTAATGTAGAACAGGCCCAATATTATGCCAAATTTTGTATGCAAATGGGTCATTCTACATAAAAAGCCACTTCCTTGTCCCTTGGCTTTGCAAACTATTTGCAAATTAAATATTAATAATATTCACATGAGATGTATATATTAGAGTAATATAAGATGTTCTTTGAATAGTGATAACAAGTTGAGCATTGGCATTGGGTCAAATTCATTTTTAACCAATCATACCAAACTTGAGGCACATGAAAATTGCATGTCCCCAGGCTGATGTGTGGAGGTTTAATGCCAGATTTAAGTTTTAAAATCTATTTTTCCCCCTTGTTGAATGCAATCATTTTTACAAAAATATTATATTTATGAAATGGATAGCATAATTTAATAAAATTCCAAATCATTTTTAGAAATAATTGAATGGAAATGGCTGTCCCCGGGGGTCATTTCACTAGTGTTAACACTTCACAATAACCCCTATTCTGAAAAAAAAAACTTTTATAACATCATTTCCTGATGTCCACCATCACCACATACTGAGCAAACAACTTGTGAGAGACTGTCATGGAATGAACATGATAAGTCTGCTGCCTCTTTTCATATTTTGTAAAATTAACCCTTAAACTCACAATTTCATGTGGGGATTTTAGAAGGTGTCACTGGTGTTACCCATTTTATGAAAAATTAAAAGAAATGTAATACAATTGGATTTTATTATGCATTTTAATGAGGCCATGAATAGCAACATTTGGTTTCAATTACTATTACTGCCATTTTGTAAAATGGCTTTGACCTGAAAATTGTCACTGGTGTTACCATCATTTATGTTACTATGATTGTCTTAGTTCTCAGCTTTTGAAAAAACATCATGCATATATTTTTTTGTTTATCTATGTGTACAGAATATGTTAAGCAATATTATTTCTTAAAAATATTGAAAACTTGTGAATTTATGAGGTAACACCAATTACAAAAAATACAGCAGAAGCATGTTTTAAGCGAGTGTAGAAAATAACGGTAATCGATTAAGCTCTAATTTTTGTGGATTCATAAAGCAAAATGGTTAACTAAAAGTGTTACTGAAGTTTAAAAGTATGAAAATAATTTTTTTTGACATAATGCTATCCCAAAAGTGGCCTTTTCTGTAGAATGACCCAAATATTTTTATTTCTGATCTTGCCATTAGTTGGAGAGCTGGCTTCAGCAAATGTTGAGGTTAAGGAGTGAACGCATTGTTAATAAAGGAGAGTCATTGAAAACCGATAAAAACTAATCAGTGATTAGAAGGGGTTTCAAGTTTAACAACCTCCATTGATAAAGTAAAGTTACTTTTCCTTGCTTGATTAGTCTATTGATTGAGGCAGACGTTGCCCTTTAAAGGATATAATTCTGGCATTTTGAAACTGGGCTCAAGTTTCCCATCGAGTGGTGTCTAAATGATTATTTGGAACTATTTTTATTTTAATCGGTCCAGTATTGAGCGAGAGGCAGTGTAATTGTTAAAGGGCAAGCAGAAACTATACCCAAGGCATAGTGGGCAAAGTCTTCCTGCTTGAATTTCCACTAAGCTTAATTTTACATAAATTGTATTTATGACTGAAATGAAGATCAAACTACATTTTATAACATAACATGTGTGGCGAGAACAGGCCATTCAGCCCAACTAGGCTCGCCAGTTTTTGGTTTTTTTTTTCAATTATGAATATATCACTTCAGATACTCAAAGACTCAATGGTATCTAGCTTTAAATCAAGCCTGATCTTGAAAATTTCCAAGGTTTCTGCCTCAACAATATGGTCAGGCAAGCCATTCCACATCAAAATTACTCTTTGGGTGAAAAAATATTTCCAAAAATCAGCGCTAAATAACTTCTATTTGTGACCCCGAGTTCTACTAACAAAACTTGGCCAAAGGAATCCAACGTCATTCACTTTGTTAATCCCTTTAACATATTTAAAGACCTCAATCATATCACCCCTAAGTCTCCTTTTCCTAAGACTAAAAAGTTTAAGAATCTTCAGCCTCTTCTCATAGCTTTCAGCTTTTATACCTGGAATTAGCATTGTGGCTCTTCTCTGAACTTTTTCTTGAGCCTCTATATCTTTCTTAAAGTATGGACCCCAGTACTGTACACAATACTCCAGATGTGGTCTGACGAATTTGTTGTATGTACTCAATACTTTTGGCAATGTATCCCGGCATCCAATTGGCTTTTTTAACTGCTACGGCACAATGGTTAGAATCTGTGAGGGGTTGGTCAACAATCACTCCCAGATCTTTTCCATGTGGAGCACATTCCAGTTTTGAACGTCCCACTCTGTAATCCTGTCTCATGTTTTTATTACCTACATGTACAACTTTACATTTCGCAACATTAAATTTCATTAGCCACTTTTCTTCCCAATTCTGGATTCTATCCAAATAATCCTGAATCATTTTAGAGGACTCTAAACTATTTGCCAAACCTCCCAATTTAGTATCATCTGCATATTTTAACTATTTGCTCTCAATATTCCTATCAAGGGCATTAATGTAGATGAGGAACAGCAGGGGTAGCAACACTGATCCATGAGGGACACCACTCCCCACCATACCTAGCTCAGATGAGGTTCCACTGACTACCACTCTGTGTTCTCTCCTGTAAGCAATTTTGAATCCACTCCAGAATACCTCCTGTTACTATAATGGAGCTCATTTTAAAAATTACAGTTCTGTATCAAATGTTTTCCGAAAATCCAAGGAGATGATGTCATAAGCCCTGCTTTGATCAAAAGTCTTGGTGGCCTCTTCAAAAAATTCCAGAAGGTTTGTCAAGCATGACCCTCCCTTACGGAAACCATGTTGGCTGTCCCTCAAGATATTATTACATTCAAGAAATAATTCCAGCTCAACTTTCATGATCGATTCCAGTATTTTGCATGCAATGCAAGTTAAACTGATCAGCCTGGCTCAGTACAGTCCCCTTTCTTATTTATTGTTATTATATTGCCCTGCTTCCCATCATTTGGCATTTTTCCAGTTTCTAAAGACCATCTGTAGATAGCTGAGAGTGGTTTACAGATGATCTTACTTACTTCCCTGAGCACTCTAGGATATAAGCCATCAGGACCCACCGCCTTATCTGCCTTTAGTTTATGTTTCTGCTAAATAATCTTGAGCATTGGACATGCCCTCTGGCCGAATAAAACCCCACTCTGAGGTAAAATTCTCAACAAAGTAAATGTTTAAGGTGTCCGCAATATCCTTGTTATCATATTGCAGTGATCGCAGCGATCTATATTTATTCTATATGTACTTTACCTCTTCTTTGATTTTCCTTTTTATCTTACATCTTACTCAAAACTGCTTCAGAATATATATATATCTATATACACACACACACACACAAGAAACTACATCTTACTGGATTGTACAGGACCCTGCAATGCGGTCCGTTTCTGCATATTAATTCTGATGCAACCTTGCAGATTCATGACACATTTACTGTGAATGAAATTGATATTTGTGGTGTTCAATTAAAAAGGACAACCAAATGACCTTCAGCCCACAAAACCACCACTCTTCTCATTCAGCATGTTGTCAGATTACATGGCATCCCCGCTGACAAAGTTTCTGACAGCGGTCCCCAATTCACTGCATGCCTTTGGAAAGGTTTTTGCTTACTTTTAGGCACATCAGTCAGTTTATCCTCCGGTTTCTATCCCCAGTCCCAGCGCCAGACCGAACGGGCTAATGAATGTATTAAGACTGTTCTCAGGTGCGTTTGTCCCAAGAATCCTGCATCCCGGAGTCAACAGACTCCCTGGGCCGAGTATGCCATCAACAGCCTGACCACCTCCTCTTCCAAGCTGTCCCCGTTCAATGCTGCATGGGGTACCAGCCTCCATTGTTCCCCAACCAGGTGGTGGGGGTTCTTTCAGCTGCTGCGGGTTCCATCAGCTGCTGCCTTCATCCAGAGATGTAAATGGACCTGGAAGACCACCCACATCAGCCTCCTCAAAGCTGCTGCCCGGTTGAAGGAGTTGGCAGACAAGCAGCATACTCTGGCTCCCAAGTACTGTGCTGGACAGCGAGTGTGGCTATCCACCAAGGACATCCCTTTCAAAGGTAACACCTGTAAACTGTTTTCGAGATACATTGGCCCTTATACCATTATTAAAATCATCAGTCCCACAGCTGTTCGCCTACACCTCCCTACCACAATGAGGCGTCTCCACCCTACCTTTCATGTTTCTTGTCTTAAACCTGTTATTACCCACCACCTTTGTCCTGCTCCTGATCCCCCACCACCCCCCAGAGTCATCGATGGAGGTAAAACTTTCACAGTTCGGCGCATCCTGGACTGTCGCTGCCGTGGGAGAGGTCTGCAACTTCATCGAATAGGGGGCCTACAGCCCAACGAACTGTTCTGGATTCCTGCCAGTTTTATTGTGTATAAGACTCAGATTACAGACTTTCATAAGACTCATCCTGTACCTGCTGTTAAAGTGCTGAGAGGCGTTTCTGGGGGGGAGGGGGGGGGTGTTATCATCTGTCATTTGTCATTTCTGCCAGTTCTGGTTTTTGTTTATTTCTCCTTGGTTTGTTAAGTTTATGCTATCAGTATCATCATCCAGTTTATACACTATGTTTTTCCCTTGTGACGTCTTGCTTTTCCATGTTCTTTTCCAGTGCATGCCCCTGTCTGAGAGCTGTCACATTTCGGGTGATTTTGGAAGTTCCCGGTGTTTCAGAAGTTCCTTCATGCCTCGTTTTCGTCCTCCAACTCTGATTACTAATTAAGTACTAATCACACTAACACTGTACATTTTATCTAGTTTATCCACTAACCCTTACTGATATACTAATCCTGTAAATAACTAACACACGAAATTGCACTATTTGGGTAAAATTATTACTGCACTAACTACTAACATTACTAATTGAATCTCTTGCTTTCCACACCAATCACCAAACTCTGCCCTCTGTTTCCTATCCTGGTCCTTGCCTGAGTTTCTGCAGAAACCTTGCAACTATCTCTTCTACTTATCTGTTTCTACTAATCTCCCCTCACTTACGCACTCCTTGGATGGAGCCATTGTTGTTTAAGGATGTCGTATGAAAACTAGCCTTTGTCATTGTTTCCTATTTTGTATTGTTTAATTACCTCTTGTGTTGTCCCCTCTCAGTTAATGTGTAGATTATTCCTCACACCTGTTGCCCCACCTAGCTTTTTACCTCCCCTGTAAATATTCATATACATATATAGTCCCTCACTTCTGCTTAGCTTTGTCAGACTGTTGATGAACTTTTCTCTGCGCCAAGCCCCATGTACGCTAGGGATCTGTTTGTGATTCTGTGACATCCTTTGGCCCAATTCCGATTTCTGTCTGTGCCTGCTCGGATTTTTTTGCTGTCTGATTACGACCCATTTTCTTCCCAACCGCGATTTCTGCATATTGCTGCCCTGGTTTTTGAATTCAGATTGCAAACTCTCTACTCTCCTCCTGCCTTACGATTTGGTATTGTCACCGGCGCTTTTTGGTTTTGAACCCCTGCCTGATTTTCAGCTCTTTTTTGGATTGCCTTCTGTACCGTCACTGTGTTTACCTGGCTTTGGACTCGGATTGAGTAAAGACCACGATTTTTGCATTTTGGACTACTTGCAATTGGTTCCTTTAACCAGACATAACAGTGGTAGTCCAACCACTTGAATAAATGTAGAGGAAACGCTGTAGTTTTGGCTGTCTCTTTGTGTGTGTATGCCAGGTCACCTTAGTATTTGTGTGTGGGCCATTTATGGCACCAAATTAATTTTCCAATAAAGCATGATTGGGGGGGGCTCACACAAAGAGTAACCTAAGGGCCTATGACCACCTTAATCCTCCTGGAAATGTTAATTTGTACATTTTGTAATTTGTGAGTTGTCAGCGCACGTTGTGAAAGAAGCTCTCGGCTCATCCTTACAGATAAATCTGACATTCTTCATTATTTTAAGTAACATTTTATTTCTTCAGATGCCTTATTTGATTCATCCAATTCAATAACAAAAACACCAAATGAACACAGTGCTCACCTCTCACATTCTCCAAATCATTCCTTGATTCATCTATTCAAGTTTACCCGTTTCAATATGACAGAGGTCCACAATGCTTTAAAACAGCTAGAGCTTAATAAATCTGGGGCCCTGGATAAGCTGGATCCTCATTTTCTGAAATTAGCAGCATATTTTATTGCACCCCGTCTTACTCATCTTTTTTTTTTTTTATCTCACTCTTACAAGCAAAGTTATCCCAAAAATGTGGAAATCTGCCTTTGTTCTCCCTTTACTAAAAATAGGGGACCCCTCCCAAGTAAACACCTATAGACTAATATCCAAGCTTTGTGCCTTGGCGTAAGTCCTGGAAAAAAATGTTATCACTCAGCTTAAAGAGTTTCTTGAAAAAAATTTAATTTTGTCTCAATACAGTTAGGTTTCGGACAAAAATCACAGTACAACCGGTGCAGCAATCAAAATACTAAATGGCATAATTGAGGCACTGGATTATAAAAAATATTGTGCTGTTCTCTTCATAAATTTTCCAAACCATTTGATACAGTAGACCATGCATTATGAGCAGACTATTTGAAATTGGCTTATCTGAGCACGCTGTAAGGTGATTCTCAAATTATTTGTTGGAAAGAACTCAATGTGCCCAGTCTGCTGGCTCTTCCTCTTCTTTTCGTACTATTTCTAAAGGGGTGCCCCAAGGCTCTATTTTAGGGCCTCTACTGTTCTCCATTTATATACATGATCTTTGTGATAACTTATCAAATGCTGCTTCCCATTTTTAAGCCGATGACACTGTCATTTACTGCTCCGCTCAATCAGTGGTAGACGCCCTTGAACTGTAACAGTCTGCCTTTAATGTTATTCAGTACTGATTAACTCAGCTGAAGTTGGTGTTAAATGGAGACAAATCCAAATTCATGATCTTCACAAATTGTAAAAAAGTTACCTTCTGTCCCTCAGAGTTTAACTACTCAAGGGGCTGAAATTGAAATGGTGACTACTTTCAAGTATCTTTGAATCATTATTAACCAGAAGTTGTCATCCCAGCCACACATTGGATATCTTGTGCCAAAGTTGAAAATTGAATTAGATTTCTTTAGAAATCAATCCTGTTTCTCCCTTTAGGCGAGGAAACATTTGATCTCTGCAACATTTTTTCCTTTAGTGGATTATGGCAACCTGCTTTTTAGGAATGCTTCGATTTAGTGCCAAAAGAAGCTTGATATTGCACATCATTGTACATTACGCTTTCTCACAGGCTATGGAAGTCTTCTACATCAGTGTTTCCCAACCCTGTTCCTGGAGTACCCTTGCCCTGCATATTTCAGATGTCTCCTTGATTTAACACACCCAGATCAGGTCATTAGGTACTCCACTAATGAGCTGATCAGCTGAATCAGGTGTGTTAAATTAGAGAGACCTTTAAAATGTGCATGACAGGGGTACTGCAGGAGCAGGGTTGGGCCTCACTGATTTAACTCTTTGTCATGATGCATCACAAGAAAAATGTTTTGAAGTGGAGTAATGTTATGCTTATGTTACCATCTTGGCCTGAAACTCTTTGGCAATGGCGAAGCATGCGTGCGGGGAGGGTGATTCTCTCAGTCTCGTGCACTCTGTGTTGGGAGTGACGTCAAATATGCGACGAAAAGAAACAGCCCGTGTCCCTACATTGATAATACAGATATCTCTGTCTTTGATAATCATTGAATACATCATGGATAATGTAAGTACACAATACCAAAACATATATAACATATCTATATATTTTATAGATATTTGAATTGGGAACTTTTACATATTGGGCCTTTCATATTAAAAACATAATGCCTGAGTCACTAAAATATAGAAATACAATACAGAACGAAGACTGATTGGTGAGGATGGAATCATATTATGACTTGTAGTCAAGCATATTCGCTTTGTTAGGATGTAAATTCTGAGCATGCATAGTTATCATGACACCGCTCCTTTAATGCATACCTGCATTAACTTTTCATGCATTTATAAGAGGATCTGACAGGCATGGTCATGCAAGTTATGGCATAATCAATGCAATAAACTTCATTAAGTTGTCTTGAATGCTTGATTCGTGTTGATGAGTAATGCTCTTTTCAACCCATTAATTTCACTACATCTTCTTGTAAAAATTTAGCTCCCAGTGATTAAATCACTAGAGATTGAAAAACCTTCCATTTTTTCATGAGAAAGTGATGTTTCTTTCTGGATGTGATGTGACACATCATACAGGGGGGACCCAATATACAGTTTTATAACAGTTAATATTTGGAACAATGTGATGATGTCAAACCTCAATATTAACTTATGAAATTGAAAAAAATTAAATGTTTCTCTCTGGTTTGTTCTTCAGGCAGCTATGGTGGTGAACTGACTGTCAATCATTCACACATTCCCCATTTCACACATGTACTCTGAGTAAGGAACTGCATGTTGACAGCCTGACAAGAAAACATTTTCAAAGGCACCAAGGTTTCAAGCCTGAGGTTTGCATGCCTGAAGTATGACTAAAGCAGATATAATCTGTTGGCATTCATGATGCTCTCGGACCAGCTCCTTGCTCACATACCCCAGTGGTTTCAACTAATGCCATGGGAGTATGTATTGAATAATTTGTTATTGAACCTGTCTGTCTGAAGCAAAATGTGACAGGAATCTCTTTCCTCCAAGTATGTTACTCTTTATTTGAATTGGACGAGGATATCTGGTCTTTATTGCAAGAGGTGGGACCTGATTTACCAAAAACGTGGGTTAAAAATTTAAAGAAGCAGCCCAGTAGAGCTACAGTTGAGTGCAGTTCCAATTAAAAGAAGTTGGTAGGCAGTGGGCAGTAGGTTACACTGTTGCCTTACAACAAGAAGGATGTGTGCTTGAATCCAGCCCTTGGGCTTTCTGTTTAGTTTTTAAATGGTCATGTTGGTTCTCTCCAGTTGCTCCAGTTGGCTCACGCAGTTCAATCATCAGGAGACTCCACACCGCCCATAGGTAAGCGTGTTGGAATGAACAGAGTAATTGAATAAAAAGTTGTGAAAATTTTTATCAATTGTTTGACATTGTTAAGGTTTATTGTAATGACATTAGCAGCAGTTGCTAAATGAAGTTTGATTAAATTCATTACTAAATTGAAGTGACTATTCACACTTATTTAAGTGCGTCCAAGCACAAAAATTGATCGAAATTTGCATTATACGCACTTATAAATGTGGCCGAGATGCACATTTCTCCCTTGCCCACACTTATTTCAAGTGTGTACATTGATGGTATACCCCCCTGATGTTTTCAGGGTTGGGTGGACACAGAAATCCAATCTTAAATGCGATCTTCAAATCAAAATTGACATACTTTCATACTAAACTGATGCGTAGCATTAACAAGAATGGTCAGATCGGAATCCATGTGGCTTTTTGCCTCAAAGCATGCACTTATAGCACTGATAAAAACTTAAAAAGCTTGTCTTCTGGCCTTTTTCGCCTTCTCAAACTTATCATGTACAGCTGATGAACTGCTTTCCGTCCTCAAAGACAAAACCCCATCCATACATTTGCTACGAGTGCGTCCATTTTTTCACTTTGAATCAGGTTTTAATGCCATGAGTGCAAATACAAATATCACATATTTTGTTGTTGGATGGTGACACAGATGACTTGTGCAAAAATGTATGTGCGTGCATACCTGCTGTTTTGGAGTGCAGATCAGTTTGCACTACAGGTACAAACCCCAATTCCAAAGTAATTGGGGTCATTGCGTAAAACGTGAATAAAAACAATTAAATGATTTGCTAATCTTATAAACCCACATTTTATTCACAATAGGACATAGACAACATTTCAGATGTTGAAAGTGAGACATTTTCCCATTTCATGAAAAACATTGGAATATTTTGAAATTGATGGTAGCAACACATTGCAAAAAAGTTGGGACAGGGGCAACAGAAGTGTGGAAAAGTAAGTAGTACTAATAAAAAATAACTGGAGAAGCATTTTGCAACAGGTCAGTAACATGACTGGGTGTAAACAGAGCATGTTGGGAAGGCAGAGGTTCGCCAATCTGCAAAAAACTAATTAAAAAAAAAAGTTCCTTCAGGTAAAATTGTGAAGATTTGAAATCTCTGTCCGCAAGGGACAAGGCCGAAGGTCAGCATTGGATGCTTGTGATCTTCGGGCCCCCCGGCCGCATTGCATAAAAAACAGGCATGATTCTGCACTGGAATTCACTGCATGGGCTCAGGAACACTTCCACAAATCACTGTCTGCCAATACAGTCCACTGAGCAATCCACAAATACAAGTAAAAGCTGTATCATTCAAAGAAGAAGCCATATACGAACATGGTCCAGAAATACCGCCGTCTTCTCAGGGCCGACGCTCATTTAAAATGGACTGAGGAAAAATGGAAAACTGTTCTGTGGTCATCCATCCATCCATCCATTTTCTTCTGCTTATCCAGGACCAGGTTACGGGGGTAACAGACTGAGTAGAGAGGCCCAGGTGCCCCCCTCCCCAGCCACTTCCTCCAACTCCCCAAGCTGTTCCCAGGCCAGCCAGGAGATATAATCCCTCCAGTGTGTCCTGGATCTGCCTTGGGGCCTCCTCCCAGTTGAAAATGCATGGAAAACCTCTCGAGGGAGGTGTCCAGGAGGCATCCAGACTAGATGCCTGAACCACTTCAGCTGACTCCTCTCGACCAGGAGGAGCAGCGGTTCTACTCGGAGCTGCTACCGGATATCCAAGCTCCTCGCCCTATCGCAGCCCAGCCACCCTATGGTGAAAGCTCATTTTGGCCACTAAGCCTGTTCCGTGGTCAGATGAATAAAAACGTGAAATTCTTTTTGGAAACCTCTGGTGCCGTGTCGCACAGATTAAAGAGGAGAGAGACCATCCAGCTTGCTGTCAGCGTTTAGTTCAAAAGTCTGCATCTCTGATTGTATGGGGTTGCATTAGTGCCAATGGTGTGGGCTGCTTACACATCTGGAAAGGCATTATCAATGCTGAAAAGTATATAGAGGTTTTACTACAACATATTCTCCCATCCAGCCAATTTCGCTTTCAGGGAAGGCCTTGCATATTGTAGCAAGACAATGCTAAACCGCATACTGCATCCATCACAACAGCATGGCATCATAACAGCAAGAGTCCCGGTGCTGAACTGGCCTGCCTGCTGTCCAGACCTTTCATCAAGAGAAAAAATTTGGTGCATCATAAAACAAAAAATCCAGCAAAGAAGGATTTTTCCAGGACTGTTGAGCAGCTGGAATCCTAAAATCCAATTCCGAAATCAAAATGGAATGACTTTCAAATCACACCAGCCAGTATTTTATTCACAACAGAATAGAGATAACATAGCAAATGTTGAAATAGAAATTTTACAGTTTTATCCAAAAAAATGAGCTCATTTCAAATTTGATGTCAGCAACAGGTCTCAGAAAAGTTGGGACAGGGGCCTGCTTACCATGGTGTAGCATCCCCTCTTCTTTTTAACACAGAGTGGAGGTCTCCGGGCATTGAGGAGACAAGTTTCTTGAGTTTAGCCCCTCAAATTTGATCCCACTTTTGTTTAATACAGGCTTCCAGCTGCTGGAGAGTTTTGGGTCTCTTTTGACGGACTTTTCGTTTAATTATGCGCCAAATGTTATCAATCGGTGAAAGATCAGGACTGCAGGCAGGCCAACTCAGCACATGGACTCTTCTACTACAAAGCCATGCTCTAGAAATAGCTGCAGTATGTGGTTTTGCATTGTCCTGCTGAAATACACAAGGCCTTCCCTGGAATAGATGTCGTCCGGAGGGGAGCATATGTTGCTCTAAAATCTTCATATATCTTTCTGCATTCATTGTGCTTTTTAAAACATGCAAGTGTCCCACACATCATGATTTCCAACTAGAATATCAAATTTGGGCTCGTCTGACCACAGGACACTTTGCTACAGTCCATTTTAAATGAGCCTTGGCCCACAAAACAAGGCGGTGCTGATGGATCATGCTCAACAATGGCTTCCTTTTTTTCACGATAAGAATTTTAGGTGGCATCTGTGGATGGCACGGCAAACTGTGTTTACAGACAGTGGTTTCTTGAAGTATTCCTGGGCCCATTTAGTAATGTCAATAACAGAATCATGGTGGTGAGTGGCATCTGAGGTGCCCAAAGATCACGGGCATCCAGTAAAGGTCTTTGGCCTTGTCCTTTACGCACAGAGATTTTTCTAGTTTCTCCTAATCTTTTGGTGTTATGCTGACCTTCAAAGCCTTTGCAATTCCATGTGGAGGAACATTGTTTTTAAAGTATTCCACAATTTTTTTTACACAAGCCTTCACAGGCTGGAGAGCCTCTGGCCATCTTTATTTGTGAGAGACTCAGCCTATCTAAGACTTCCCTTTTATAGCCAGGTTACATACCTGATGCCAGTTAACTTTATAGCTTGCTAAATGTTATTTCAGCTGATTGTCCTCTATATTAATTGCTTTTTCAGCCTTTTTTGCCTGAGTCCCAACTTTTTTGAGACCCATTGCAGCCAGAAAATTTTAAATGAGCTCATTTTGTGGATAAAAATGTCAAATGTCTCAGTTTCAACATTTGAAATGTTATCTATGTTCTATGGTCAATTACATATTGGCTCATAATTAATCTAAAAGTCATGGCATTTTGATTTTATTCACAATTCACACTTCGCCCCAACTATTTCAGAATTGGGATTGTACATCTGACAAGATTGGGACAACATTCCTCTCCCAAAACTTCAGCAATTGGTCTCCTCACTTGTTAAAAGAAGACGGTGCCACACAATGGTAAACATGGCACTGTCCCAACTTTTTTGAGATGTGCTGCTGCCATCTAATTCAAAATGAGCCAATATTTTTCATGAAATGGTAAAATGTTGCACTCTCAACATGTGATATGTTGTCTATGTTCTATTGTGAATAAAATGTGGGTTTATGTGATTTGAAAATCATTGTGTTCCATTTTTATTCATGTTTTATACAATGGGGTTTGTAGATATAAAGTAAGTCACTTTTAATTATGAATATGAAATATCAAGACAGGCAAATCTGCTTTGAGTAAAAAATTCAACAACCAGGCTTGTAATGTGAATGTTATGGAAGCATATGGCGATCAATTTTAAAATGAAAATGCATTCTTGGAAATGCGTGTACTTTTTCAAAAGGAAAACACATTTTTTGTTTCATAGTGAAAATGAAAATGTAATCCTCAATTTCACTTTTTTTACATTTTCAAATTCATGTATGCACTTTCATAACAAAATGGAGGCCTTCGCATAAATTCTCATCAGCCACAAAGTTTCCTGTCACGGACAATGCTCTGCGACAACTGTGGCTTCTTGCTGTAGGTTTAAACATTGAAACCAAGGGGGCAAGGGTAAAAAAAAAACAAAAAAAAAAAAACAACTTTGTGCTTGCGGTGCGCATATCGATCATGTGCACCGCACGATCATGTGGACGATCATGTTCTTACATGACCAGGACAGAGGAAACCACGCTTTGAAGAGCACTGCACTGGTTCCAATAATTGACAAAAACATATCTGATGATTACAAAAGTGACGATGATATTCCCTTTACTACAGAGCCAAAGCGATACCTTTATTAACCTGAGATTACAGATGCCGATCTTCGTCAGATGGAGATAGAAAGGGCAGAGAAAGAGGCTGTCCGAGCTGAAGATGGGCCCACAACAGCAGGTAGGCAAGAAAGAGTCAATGAAAAGTGGTGGTGCACTTCTTAAATGTGTCAGATAATGCCAATGGAATCCGGCAAAATACATCAGGCGAATCAAACAGATTTGTATAACCACAGCCAGGAAAATCACAAGTCTGCACCATTTTTTTCCCCTGTATTTTCTTGTCTGACAATAAACTTGTCTCTCTGTGTGTAGCTGCCAGATCGCGGCAGTCGACATCAGAGCGCGTTATCTTTGAGATATGTGATAGCCTGAGTGCAGTGATACACAGGGAGAGAAAAATAGTGCCATGTGATTGCGAAGTGTGAGTTATTCACTGACCAAGGTTTTGTGACAGAAATATACCACTCTTTAAAACACATGTTGTTTCGGGAAACAAAACTTTTTTTATTTTTGTGATCCTAGCAAAGTAGCCTGAACTACTTACTAGGCCAGAACTCCACTCACAGGACACACTAACGGAAAAAAAAAAAAAAAATCATCTCATGTACTGCCCTGCTAAAGGACTGAACCATCTCTTTAAGCCACCTGACAAGATAGCAAAATACAGAATTAGGTCTCTGGCACATTTTAATGCCATTTCAGTCCAAAAAAGCTAAAATCAAGATTTTTGTCACCAGGGCAAAATGCAATGACATCTTTCTGGGTATGTTCATGAAATTTGGCATTTGAAAAGGTGGCAAGGCAAAAGCCACTCCAAGTCAGGTGATAAACATCACCATTAGATGGCTAATGGAGCGAGAACTTCATTTTTGATTTTTTTTGGCCGGCAATGGCATAAACGCCTTTCGAAGATTAAACCCTCTTGTCAGGAAGTATCAGACACTTTAATAACACTTTCACATCATAAACACACGTAATTTGTACTTTTGTATGTTGGCCATGAAAATAAGGTTGGAGCATTTTTAATGCTGGTCAGTAAACAATTCGCCCTGAAATTAGAAGTCAATAACCAACAATTCACCGTAGACTAGGTTTTTGTTGGTCAGTCACATAATTGCTTTCTGCTGCCTCAACATAGCTAAATGCCATCAATGTGCCTGACCATACCTGATTTTAAGACTAACAGGCTCGTGTGTGCTCAGTTTGGTGCAAGTTAATTTGCTATTCACGCAAACTGGGAACTGGATAGAAAAATTACGACTTTGCTGGTCATAGGGTAGCAAATTTTTCCAACTTTTGATGTTTAATATCCTCTACACTGAAAATACTACTATTGAGATTTTACTAATACTGTAATGTACCCCAAAGGGAATATGTATCCATGGAATTTCAGATCTCTATCTTGCTGGGTAAAGACAATAATGCCATCTAAACAGAGGCACAATCTGCTATGAAATGGTCCGTTTTGAGTTTTCCTCCAACTTTGGCTCTGTCTAGCTTGAGAGTGTAAATACTATCGAAGAAATGCTTGATATTCCTGAAAACAAAGCTCCAAACGGACAACACCATTAATCACCATGGAACATATCTGGGTTACAGAGAAAACATACAACAAACATGCACCAAAAATCTATTTTGACCATCTTTCTGGCCGACCATTGCACTAACCCAGCAAGGTACCAAGGTACTATTAACTGAAAATGATTGTTTTGTTGTGAGTAAACGCATAAGAAAGCATTCTTGATTGTTATATGTCTGGGATATTATTTTATTCCCATTCCAATTTTTACGGTGATTTCTCAAATTATTCAGGCTCATTAATATAGTTATCCAGCTTGGCGCTGATGTCAATCCAGACTTGAAGTGTCACTGGTCATGATAAAAGCATAACATAAGTCATAATAATTGATGTAAAGCATGGTGTCAAAAGCAAAACTGAGCCACTTAATGGGCGTCCAGGTGGCACCACAGGCAGGGATACGGACTAAAAATTTGGCCTTTTTTCATATTTACCTATGTGCCAAGTTTCACTCAATTCCAGCGGAGTCAACTCTTCAACTTCTTCAAAAAGTGCCATTTTTTCATGGAATGACTGTTAAATTGTGAGGAAAATGGGTGTTGCATTTTTAAATTCGATGAGTTTACATTTTCACTTTCAAGTTTATATTGTCATTTTAACTCAGTCGCCCATAGGCTACCATTGGCATGGCTGCTTAAGAAGAGGGTGCAGTTGCTGAACTGGTCTGCTTGCAGTCCCGACGTGTCCTCAATAGAGAATATCTGGTGCATTTTGTTACGCAAAATGCAACAACAAAGATCCCATGCTGTTGCAGACCTTCAGACTTGTTCGCAGGAAAAATGGGACAAAATGACACCTGAAATGCTGAATCACTGGATGTCTTTACTCTCTTAACATTTATTACTGCACTAAATCTTCATTTTTCACTTGTTTCTGGGACATTCAGCATTAGTGTCCTCTTCAGCATCTAAAATGCACAATCAATTGTAATCAGATCCAGTAATTGACTTGGCGAACAGTGTCTAAAGAGAATCTAAATACCCTCTCACTGCAAGCCAAAGATGCAGTGGATTGACCTGGATCTGAACCATTCCTTAACCCCTTTTCCTAACCCTAACTTTTGCCTTATCCTGTGGATCTGACCTAATTCTACTCCATCAAACCATTTTTAAAAAAATATACATTCTATCTTATAGCCCAGTATGAAGGGGATACTTATTGCACAATGCTGACAAAAGCTGCTTCGGCGAGGGCACCCTAAGTGATCTGACCTTGGACAGCAAATAAGCTAAATCACTAGATATAACAACGTGATGACAAAGTCTCAATCTGAAGGTGTCAAGGTTTCGGCCCTGCCGAATACCATAGGCAATCCAGGTGGTTACGCATAATAAATACAGCATCTTTCCAAATCGCAACATTGTCATGCAACATACCCACATTTTGCAAAGAAACCTGGCAAAAAGCTCATGTAGACCATTTTTACCTCAACCGAACACAATTCAAGCACCAAGCAAGTAAATAAGCATGTAGCAAAACATAGGATAAAATCATATCAGCACTGAATCGATAAAATTTCTCCTGAATTTGTGCTATGCATAAAAACGATGTCTCAAATGAAAGAGGAAAGTCCACAGAATCCAACAATATGAGCCCTGTCAATTTAAACCAACACCACACTCAAAGAAAAGCAGGCAAACACTTTACAGTGTACAGAGATGAGCAAAAAAAATGTCTTACCTTTGATATTTTGTCAAAAAAAACTGTTTGAGGGTAAATCCATGCTTGCTATTGTTAGCTCAATGTGTCCGTGTTATAAGGAAACTAGATCTGCGAGTCTCAAAGAATGCTTTTCTTCTCGAACATTGCTTCAAAGATGTCAGTTCCTCAGCGTTCAGCCTGCTTGCTATGTATTTTCCTCTCTGTGATTGGCTTGTGATGCTGTCAGTAAGACTTTGAATTAACATTTGATTGTATGGCTTCTGATGTTTCCAACAAGCCCTAAAGCACTTTTATTGTAGAAAGCTAGCCTAAGCTAGAGCCTTACATTCCTATTCCGTCAAACTGAGTCCATGGGCCATTTGAATGTAGTTAAATAGCATGACAATATAAACGCTTTAGAGGTTTGTTTGTGGTATTTTCGGCGTAATTATCTGCTAAATATTCAACCGTCGTTTTAAAAGTCGTTTTCTGACAGAAACACGTGAATACTGAGGGCACAACAGTACAAACAAGGTGACGGCCTTGCTTTTTTTTTTTACTCAGTCTTTACACAGGCAATTTGAGAGGAGTGTCACAGTCAAATTGTACAGCCTAGTGGTGAGGGTGTAGGGCTATAGCGCAGGCAACCAACGTTCGAGTCCCTGGTCAGGCGTGCATTAGTAAGACAATAGTATCATCTTGCTTGGATAAATAATTGCTGGTTTTTTTTTTTCTTTTCCCCCCATTTTTAACCCTTCTTATATTCATAACCTTAGTAATTTGCTGTTTTAACCCCTTAAGCCCTGAGCTTTTTATTTGAAAATGGCAAGCCCAAAATGAAATGACTATACCTCTATTTGGTCTTTTTGAATGATCTTGGTATCATAATAAAGATAAAACCATTTGGGATTTCTACCATGGTGTAAAAATAAGTGTATATGTCACTGAGTCAGAGTAAATGGAGATGGAACACAGTATAAATAAAAGACCTCATTTTGCACCAAACAAAGTTTTACTTCTATCCCTTGTAAACTTAATTAGTTGCAGTCTGTAACCTCTAAAACTTAACAGCACAGAATCTCACCATTATCTGTGTCAAAGTTTATTCAAATCAAGTGATTCAGAACAAAATGAGAGTAGAATGTCTAGGTGGCTCCTCCAAATTGGCAATTCAGGTACCTTGTGTGGCATATCAGATTTCTCAGATATTAAACTGTAAAACTCATTGTATTTCACTTATGTCACTACAGGCATACTTTCCATCCAAATTCAACCAGGTTTAAATTTTGAGAGTTTAAAATTATTATTTTTATTATTTCTGCCAGTCCTATAGCCTATACAATTTCACATTCAAAGGCAATGAATACACTGAAAATGAAGTTTGGCTCCAATGGATTAGATTTATCAATAACAAAATGTAAAGGACAAAACAAACAGGAATTGCGGTTCCAAATCATACAGACAAAAAGGGAGCAGTGACTGCTGAGAGTTCACAAGACCTGCTACGGGGAGTGAACGCAGAGCACCTAAAGACTCTGCAAATAGTTCCACCCTAATGGGCCGCAGGTGGAGCCCATTGTAGTGGCAATGCAAGAATGTGGAAGGGGCGGGGCTGTAAGGACCAACCCTTACAGAAGGTCTAAAACTTGCTTCAAGGGATGGGAACAAAATAAAACGGACTAGAACATTTTAACCCTATTTGAAATTGCACCCTCTCAACATCTGCAGGACAAGTTGGCACTTTCAGAGGGGTCACAGGACCATAAACCAGGTGGTGTTGGCAAGGTGAAGCAAGCTTTACAGGTCAATTACAGAAACATATGGCACATTACCGCTTGCTCTTAATCGGGACACATGGGGGTGCTCAGGACTGACCTTGGAGCTGAATAATTGCATATCACTCAGAAAGGTTCTCTCTCGGAGAGCATAAAAATGGGACATTTCAAATGGGTTCCCAATTGGCCCACTTGTTTGCAGTCACAATAATTAGTGCCTATTGTAAGCACTTCCAGCGGTGGATCAGAGTAAGAATAGGCACTGTATCTAATCTCCAACAACAAAATTCTGTACGCTGCAGGGTTTGATGCAGTGTGTGCTGTGACACATTTCTCATGTAAGTTTAATTAAAATTCTCGGTGACTTGTGCCACAGTAGCGCTTCTGTCTGTTAAGACAATACGGGATAACCTTCATCGACACCGTGCATCGATGTGCATTAGGCACCCAACATTCTGTCGCTGGTTCAGTTTTTGTCCTTCCTGAGACAACAGTCGGTAGGTACTCATTGCTGCGAACTTGGAGCATCTCAGAAGCCTTGGCCATTCAGAAATGCTCCGACCCACTTGCCTGGCCATAATGATTTTGCCCTCATCAGTCACTCAGGTACCATTTCTCCCCCATCCAATACGTTGACTATGAAAACCAGCTGTTCACCTGCCATCTAAGACCTGCCTGCAGACCTTGATATGTGCAGTGGTTATGCGATAATCAACATATTTGCTCAATTTGTGTGTGGTTTTAATGTTTTGGCTCATGGGTGTACATTTCTGCGCGTCTAGTTTTGCTTTGATTCGTAAATAGGGCAAGAAGAAATCTACCAAAGATTAAAAAATGGTAAGTTCTTTGGCATCAATGTTTCTTTTATATCTCCAACAAACACACACACACACACACAAACATGCACAGCTCATGCTCAGGAGTGCATTTTACGAAAGGTTATACCAATGTACAGATTAAAATTCATCCTAATGGCTAAGGAAAACAAACCAACCTTTTCCTCACAGTCTTAATGTTACCAGCCCTCAAAAGTTTGTGGATCTACTGTGGGTCCTCTGCCACTATTTTTCAGTTTTCACACAAGCAAGCTTCTCCTGTGTGCAGATGCTGAGCCTGTCACTGTCTCTTTAGTCTTGACTGGGTCAGAGGTAGCCCGGACAGTTTTGCTGACCCAACATGGCTGCGAGCGGAGGTAAACTAGCTCACACTGCGCCTTAAAGCTGACTGACCGACATCGGCAGCATTCCTGTCTGGAAGTACTTCCTGCCGACTGAAAACACTCCACCCCAACTCACACACAGCCAGTCATGATGTCAGATGTCTATCAGTGTGCTCGTCAGCCATATCAAGGCTCTCTTGCTGCCTGTGCTCTTCCGATCCCCTTCCAGAACCTCTCCCTTGTTTGAGCAACAAATTGTCTTTAATTTAAGAATGAAAAAATCTTAAATGCAGCCCAGTAGCAAAACATACTTGAATTCAGCATTTGGCATTTTGTCAGTTCACGATAATATTGAGCATAAGGAGAATGCAGCTTTTAGCAGCTTGTTCAATGTGCTTCGGTTAATGTACCACTCATGGGAGAGTCGGACAGCGTGAGCTTCACTGTTTCTGGCTCAAGATGTTTTTAGTTCGTTCAAAACTTGTAGAGTTGCACTGGAATTTTTCCGTGGAGCAAATTTGGAAAGTAAGTGCCGTTCACATTAGTGAAGATAAGCGGTAAACACCAGCTGAGAGATGGCAGTGCACATTGTGTGAACTGGAATGACCTTTCCGGTAAAGAGTGCAACCAGTCCTCACTTGTGAGATGTGAGACACAATGTTCCAGACTCGTGGAGATATGGAGAGAAAGAGGGAGCTGGAGAGAGAACAGGGGAGAGAGAAAGATCGAGAGAGAGAGGGAGGGAGGGGAGAAGGAGAGAACGGAACAGAGAAGAAACGCAAAGGAGGCAGACACAGAGAGAAAGTGAGAGTGAGGAGAGAGGGAGAGGCAAGGAAAGAGACAAAGCATGTGAGAGGATGGAGAGACAGTGTGAGTGAGAAAGGGAGAAGGTGAGGCAGACAGGTCTAATCTCTGCCTCTCCCCTCTGTTTTAGGTGATAAATTAGCGTCAGCGCTTGATTGTCGGCAAAGTTGTCGCGAAAGGCTTTTCCTATGGCTGGAAAGGTGAAGTTTCCCTGGGAGAGCATCTCTTCGGCAGCCAGCTAAGGACAGTGAGTGATAACACTGTGTTTCCACAGACTGCTGTGTCACGGAGCTGCTGCCTTCCACAGTTTGCAACTGGCAGAGTTCTGTCTGCTGCCGCTATCCAGTCGCATTGCAGCAAGACCAGCGTCGGGAGAGGAAGACAAAGCTGCGCTAACATTTTTTGGGGAGTCTGCTGTTGGAATAAAGTGTGCTTCTAATTTACTTCGAATATACATTTGGTTCGAGCGGCTTGCCAACGACGGAAATTACTGCGGCGTGGGAATTACCGGGTTAAAGAAACAAAGAGAACCAAAAAAACTTGGATTTATGCTTTGGATTAAAACCAATGTCATGCATATGCTAGGAGGGAATTCGGAATCTGTCTTTCGACCTATGAAGAACTACTTTGACTGCAAAGCAAGAAGAAGCGCTGAGCCAGTCAACTCAGCGCTGGGAGATCTTCCTTCCTCCGGCCATTAGGCGACTGTGGCCTGTCCTTAGTTTCCCTTACTGCCTGGCATGATTTTCCTTCTTTGCCTCGGCTGGGTCAGAGGCAGCCTGAGTGCTTTTGTAGACATAACATGGCTCCCAGCAGAGGCTAATAAGAGCAGACTGTGCTCACAGACTGGCTGACCCACATCAGCTGCAGTGGTGTCTGGAAGTGGAAAGAGCACTCGACCGGCAGAGTCATGCAGAGGAGAATCCTCGAGGCAGCGGAGTCTTGTTCATCTGAAATCAGGCTCAGTAATTTGCCTTTGTGGCTCTCTAATCGCCTGTAAAGCCTCCAGATCTCTGGACGCAATATATCCCCTCCATCCTCGCCCCCAGCTTTCAAACCCTCTCAGTACAGCATTTATCAATCACGCTGGCTATATTGCATTTTCATTGTGGATTACAGTGTGCATGACACTGTTCTTATCTCTCATGACTGGGGAAAGTGTGTTGCGCTCTTTTGATCAGCAAGGGCTGGGAACACTACACAACAAAAGAAGCAGTGCAACACATGCATGCGTCTCAATTTCCCGCTGGATTATGGTAAGAGCTCCACTTCTCGCCTGTTTCTGGGGCTGCTCCGTGGAGGAGCTTCTATTCTCCACCATGCATCTGGTGAACACCCCTCCCTCCTTGTACTCGCCTGCTCTTTTTTCTATCTCACTCCAGAGGGAGGGCTGGCCTGTGAATCAGGGGTGATGCAGCAATAAAGGAATTGCAGTAGCTGCCAACCTTGACCAACAGGTCAGGGTCTCTTTAAAGAAAAGCGATGGGAACTTGGAAACATATTAATGGAGTAAATAAAAGTATTTGGGAAGGGGCATTCGACATCGCAATTTGGATCACGGTTATATATTTATGCTTGTGTGAGGGCAAACAGCAAAAGCAGTAGATATGTGGGCATATGGCACCCAGGCTGCGGGGTGAGACAACAAGGATTCAGGCAATGCAGGGATTGTACTCTGGTCTGCTGGATATACCACCATCCTCCTGTGCCACGAAGGAAACCCTTCTCTCCCCTCACAGGTTCAGGAGTTCAGCATGACACTCTCACCTGCTGAGAACAGCATGTAGTGAGGATTTTAATCTGACAAAAGGGAAAACAGGTCAACAATAAACAGAGAGCACTAAAGCTCTCGGCTGAAGTCGTAAGCATGGAGGGTAAAGGGTGTTGCTTGGTTGGGGGGGTATTATGACAATTTTGTGTTTTATTACGGTTACATTAAGCATAGCTGCCCGTTTCTGCACCTGCAGTGTTGTCTCTATTAGTGTGTCGCACACCACACACGCTGATGTCGCAATTCATCTTCATGCAAGGTGATGGCTGCAGGCACAATGACAGTTCTGAAGAAAAGCCTTATGAAAAACACTTTATCTGTAAGATTGTGGGGGTTGGAGGGTATCAATGGCAGTAAAATGACAGACTGCCGGTGTGAGTGAGCTGTTAGCAATGGATCAGCATGTATAGATCCAAACTCAGATGCCGCTTCCCCTTCGTAGAATCTGATGTCCGGGGTCTATTGCAAACGCAGCACGCATAAATAGTACGGTAAAAGACACTTTTTTTTCTTGTTTTGGCTCTGAAATTCACTATTTCAGTTCTATAATTATACTGTTTTATTGGAAGGTTATACTTTAACATTTGCAGTAGTAATCATAACATAGACATTTTAAATAGTTTCTCGTCAGAACTGCAAATGTGGTAAAAATGTTATATACAGTAAAACATGCATCTAGAAAAAGAATACACAGACGAAAATGTGTCATAGCAAAAACATAGAAGATAAGAAGATATATCACAGTGCTTCAAGAAAGCTCAGTTGCCACTGGTATGAAATATCACCGTGCAGGAAGCAGAGAGGATACCCACGCACTCCTGCAGGTGAGTAGCAGACGCTACCTCTGCACCACATCCATCACGCTCAGAGGGGCCAGCCTTGTGTCAGGAGTGAGTGGCTGCAGAGTTTTAAAAAAGGAATGGGGTACAAGCAACCAAAGCCTTCCACTAATATTGACAAATATCAGCAAAAGTGGTTATGAATTCATTTCTTCATTGCTTTTGTCTTAAAACTTAATTCAAAATACTGAAAAAAAATTGTTTTCATAGAAATACCGTGAATTAAAAGAAACAAAAGATTTTTCCAAAGAACATTTACCACGATGTTTGAGTTCCCTTCATTTAATATTTTCTGCCGACTCCTATTGGCAAATTAACGCTTTAGAGTCTTCTACTATAGTGTGTATTCAGGTCAAAGAAGATGTGGCAAGCAATCTGAGACCATTCCTCAGTGCAAAATCCCTTCAGATCCTTCAAATGACTAAGTCCTCGTGTATGGACTCTCTTCTTCAGCTCGTTCCACAGGTTTTTTTTTGGGTTTTGGTCAGGGGACTGGGATGGCTAAGGCATCTGTGCAAGTTTATTGATGTATGTCTATCATTTATTTTAGCCAAAATCACATCTGGTTTTATTGCCAGCTCCATTAGGTCTCCTCTGACCATGGAACCTGGTCCCAAGTGATGTTCCAGTACTGCCAGTACATGAGTTTCCTACTAAACATCTTGCTCTTGAGTAGGAGGCATCCTATTGTATTTTGGAAAATTTATGATACCAAGACATGATAAATATCTGCTATTCTTCAATAATGATCCTTGGAGTTTTGTTTAGCACTTGAACTACAAGCAGTCAAAATAAGCACGTCTTCTTCTTGGTAGATTTTAGATGATATCGTAGGCCTTGAACTTCTTGATTATTTCCCTGAATGCCGAAATAGGCTTTTAGCTTTGATATTATGGCCATGTTAACATTTGTGAAGCTCAAAATCTTACTGTCACTCGCATATTCTTTTGTGTTAAACATGGAGATGGATGACTGGGCGTAACATATTGTTTCACCTCATATTTATACTGTACGAACACGGAAAGTCATGGGTGACTGTTTAAGTTATTATTTCTGTTTAATTAGATATAATAAGAAAAATTTAATTAGAAAAGAAATATACCTCAATTAGATTTTTCTTGAAATATTTTCTGGGGTGCCAATGGTTGTGGGTGATGTTCTCCAGAAAAATATTTTCATTTAAAGATGAATGCATTTCTAAATTCAATCATTTTATTTGAATTCACTGTTAAATTGTTGTCAATTTCTGGATTTCACTCATGTTATACAGACTTTGACAACAGTTGCTATCCACCATCTTTGTGCCCCTCCAGTGGATCTCAGTCAGCAAGTGGGATACCTCTCTGTAAATGGACCATATATAGCCCAGTCGTATAGCCAGGCTATATAGTCAGCATGGCGAGGCTGACTGTCAGACAGACAGCTCAAAGCACTTGACAATAGTCTAATACCTTACATGTGCCCATTTATACAACACATTTTTACACTGACAGCTATGCAAAGTAGTCTTTGGTTACCAAGCAACAAATTTTTTACTTTTTGAATAGTGTGCAGATGCGTATATAAACCAGTTGCTGTCATGAGGTCAGAATCAGTATCCTCTCCCATTTTGCATGTATAGACATTGTGATTGTCACAGGGCTGTTCTTTTAGGGATCTACTCTCCCATGTGTGTAAGTCGAAAAAAGCAGGTAGCTACGCGGTTTTCAGCCTATGCGTATTCTCCCCTCGACTTAAGTCTGTGCATTACACGCCCCGAAGACAGTTATGCACTTGGGGCGGAGCAAGGCCAAAATCTGGGCGTTTCTCAGGCGAAAAAACACTGACGTGTATTCTCCCCCAGGCTTACGCGCTTTTTCTGTGAAGAGCTTTTGAAGGCTGTATTAACCCCTCACCACTCCGGTAACATTTTCTTAAAATGCCTATAAAGGATGTACTCAAGGTAAATTGAAATCTTTTCTTGCTTTTTACTTCGCTATTGGGCCCGTATATGAGCCGTCAGAGTGTAAAGGGGTTAAGGTCAAGCGCCAACCTAAGGTGAAATAGAATATTGCGTTTGATGTTGGCTGTAGGCCGAATTTTAACATTAATTTTATTTTATTTAAAATGGTAAAAGTTGATACATTCAATATTCGATTGTTCTTCCTTATTTCTAAACTACATTTCTCATAGGCATAATAAATAATCAAACGAAATCATCACATGATATTACGCAACAGCCTCTTCTCCAATTAATTCAATTATAAATGCCTAGCAATTAATTAATACTAGTAAACATAAGACCATCATTTTACCATGTCCTCAAAATCTAAAACCAAAATGCGAGTCCTGCATCTGCTTGCGCTCTTGCGTGATTGGGAAAGAGTACGAGGAGAGCGTCAAGCTGGAAGACGACCACGCATACATCGGCTTTGTTTGGACGTCCTGGGACTAACAAACACCAGGTGCATCCAGCGCTTTTGTCTGGACTGTGCTTGAGGCAATCATCTATCTTTACCGACTTCTGGATGAACAGCTATCCAGCCGCAGCAATCATCCACAAAACATACCCATGGGCATCAAGGTCACAACTGCGCTGTCGCTCCTGGCATGTGGGTCGTTCCAGAGAGTGGCTGGTGATGTCATGCACATATCACAGGCGTCTGTGTCAAGGTGTCTGACACAGTTCTTTGATGCTCCAAGTTCTTCTCCATGCACATCCACTGCAGATAGATTGGGTGCCACCTCCTCCCCCAGTGCAGTGAAATGCACAGGGGATGATGGTTGCCCACCACCTGTTGCGTGTACACTTCTCCGGTGTGCAGAGAGCCTGGCTTTTACAGCGCCCCGCAGATCTGTCCATTTAAGCTTTAAATACTGCGCTTACATCTCCCCACCGAGCCACATCTAGAACGATTCGCAGCTTAATTCCTTCAGCCCTCACTTCCCCCTTGCCATACAACACCTTGTGGTGGCTCTGATTTCACCAATACCTCTAACTCCTCATCTGTTAAATTTGGTTTTCGGCTTCGGCTCGACATTGCCATCGTTGTCTTCATGTTCTGTTAACAAATCTGATTGCCCTATATGTGATAATCCAAAAAATTATGATTTTCTCACTGGGGAGGAGATTTTCTAATTGAGGATATCTGTATTAACTAACCTGTGTCTATGTAAATATGTTTTTTATTTTTATTTTTCTAACCATTGATGAATTTTAATAGGTAAATATAGATATTATTAAATACTCTAGATTGAGCCCTGCCCTGGCCAATACCAAAGCACTACCCATTTGTTAATCAATTTTAGCCAATTAAGAATAACTGACATGGGAAGAATCATTATCAGTAAATGGGATAATTGATTATAATAAAGTACCATAAGCACAAGTTCAAGTGAATGTATCGCTCGAGTCAAATAGGACATACAATAGGCTATGGATATGGAACTGTGTGATTGCTGAGGCGGTTTAGGAGCGGGGGGATGACCACGTGCGGGGTAAGAATCCTTTGTTTGTAAAAGCGTTGCAATGTCCTTTAGGTGCAAACCTGACATCGGAGTAGTTTGAGATTTCAAGTGCGCAATTTCTAAATTATATCATACAAACTGTCTTTGATTGTTTTTTTTTTGTGTGTGTGACTAGAATGTTCTCTATATTTGTCTTCTTCCCTGTCTTCCACGAAACAAACAGGCTGGTGTAGGAGGGGCACATTTTCAGTGCTTTGGTTGCGCTGGTTGAGAAGTGCTAATTTCTTTATTTGTTATTTCATTATCGCAGCAATTTGTTTGCATAGCTTTAATGTCATGGTGGCTAGAATAAGGAATAAAAAGGTGTCTGAATTACTACTTGTAACTGGCACAGACATCCATAGGCCTGCTATTACAACATCGTCAGCCTGCTGATAAAATCCTGTATCTTCAAAATGATAAAGTTCACAGGAAAAGAAAAAATAAATATAATAAAAATAAAAAATATATAAATTAATAATAATAATTTAAAATATAAATAAAATAAAACATGTTTAATTTTGCATGTAAGAATAGTGGACATGCAAGTTTTTATTTCTTATCAATTTGGAGATACAAGGTTTTATCAGCAGGCTGACGATATTCAAATTTAAAGTCTGGTTTGCATTTTCCATGGACCACAACTGCTTTTTCATGGTTAATCAGAAAATCCGTGTTCCTTTTTTTCCTGATGGCCATAATCAATGAGCTTTGTACAGAGTCTGTCTCTCTTTTGGATCTGTCACACCTCTTTCATAAGGCCGCCTACATTCTGAAGTTAAGCGCTGTGGGCGTGATCGAAGCGAGTAGGGGAGAATACACATAACTCAAAAGTGCTTAACTCAAATTGCGTAAAAAAGGACTTACGCGCAAATGGGAGAATAGACCCCTTAGTGATTTAGTCTATTTAGTAAGTCAGTAGGCTACCAGAAAAGAAAATGGATCAGAGGAAATGGATGAATGTAAGTCAGGCTTTGGCAGAGCTTCAGGACATAAGTTCTGGTGAGTCAGATGGAGAAGAAATGGTCCAGTCTTGGTCCAGTGAATCCGACTCTGATTTTGCCACCCCGGTAAAAAAAAAACCCAAAAAAAACACCCTTGCTGGGTAAATCAAGCCTCTGATGCCAGGGAGGTCACCTAAAACGTGATATTTATTCACCTCATTATGCTTAGGTTTCACAGCATAGTTTCATGTCCAAAGGTTATGAAATATTACAAATGTGTGGTTCCCAATCACTTTGACTAAGGCTCTCTCTCATGTGCTCTGTGCTCATGTTAATTTTTTATGAGAGCAGAAGTGTGTTGTCATTTAATGTTCAGTGTGCAATGGTTTTTTTATCTGTTTGACAGTTGCATCAAATTGCATTTTTTTTCCATTGTACAATGATGCACTCATTAAACACGACAGAAATGAATTTACATTGTTACATGACATTACATTTCAATTTACACGAGGCTTTGTTTTATTATAATGAAGCCTAATGTGGCAAAATTAATAAAATAAGATTTTTTTTCATTTATTTTTCCTTGCTATTTTAAAATAATTAACAACGGTTCCAATAACAGACTTTTAATTTGTAATCATAAACCCTGCAGCGGTGGGAGGTCAAAATGACCTCACAGCCATTCTAGGAGGTACTGCATTGTCGGCCATTCTAGCGCTAAGCCCAATAGCCAACGGGATAACTCTTCAGTATATCTGCCTAATGCTGGGTACAGTGATCTGGTGTTTGGGGCTTTATATTTCAATGGAGCTGCACTATGAAAAGAGCATTGAGCTTCAATAAAATGACATGCTGCTGAATTTTGCTTGACATTTTTTTTTCTACTCAAATTAGAAAAAGGTGTCTTCATTTTTCCAATGTTGGACCCAAGCGTGAAAAACACTACCACTTGCGTGCTTACAAAAAACTAAAGCCTAAAATAAACCAAGTGAACTGCAGAGCCCATGGCACTATTTTTAAATAATATGCTCCTGTGGTGGAGGTAACACACCAAAATGGTTTTTAATAACCATTTAAACTCAATAGAAGAAGACAAATGGTCACTGTGGCAGGAACCATGAAGTGGGAGCAAAGCAATGTGAATGGAAGAAATAAGAGAGTGAGGTTGAGCGAACACAAGACACTGAATAAGATGTCATATTCTGGGGCTGTAAAGAAAGTGAGAATAGACATGAGAGCAGTGGGGAAAGAGATGGACACAGTTGAAACGAGGGGGAAAGCACAGTAAGCAGGACAAACAGTTCTTGAATACAGATAAAAGAAGGTTCTTAGTGTTTGTTGCAATGGTTATAAACTATGCATGTGAAATCGAAACAAAGATGGAGAGGATAAGGATGGTGGTGTACGCAGCAAGGGAGATTTTAGAAATAACTGATGTGAAGGGGGAGGAAATCCAGGGAATTTTGGCAAAAGGCTTTAGTTGGAGCCAAATGACAAGTATATAAGAAATTATGTCAGTTGAAGAATGCGGGATAGGGTGGAAGGTTTTTTCAAATTTTTTAATTCAGAAAAACAACTCCAAAAATTTCTTTAAGTATAAAGCAGTTGGCAGTGATACATCAATAGATATTGAAACGCACAAAATGAAAAAAGAAAAAGAAGAGAGGATGGCAGCAGTGCGCCATTGTTGCACCTAGTCCGCCCAATCCAAAGAAGAAGAAGAAGGATGGATTTCTTTTATAATAGCTAGCTAGTACATTATAATGGAAACAGATCTGCATGCCCTGTAGTGTTCTGTTTATGTGTGTTTACGCTTTGGCAATATGAAATGTACACTTTTGTCATACCAAATAAGCCCATCTTGAATTTGAAAGGTGTGAGCCCAGCCGCTAGCTGTCTGCTGGGCGTCATCTCAGCTAGGCTAATAGAGTCACTGAACATCTCCATCTTTATGGAGGCTGCGTTTGTAGAGTTTTTGCGGATTAGAGAATTTTTCATTGAAATATAGGGAAAATGATGTCTAGCTACTTGATTTATACAGACAGATTCAATTTTTCAGTGAGTGAAATTCTGGTGTTTCATTGAATGTTATTTGTTGGCACTAACTAGCCAGGGTTGGCTCTTAAATGGCCATTTAGCCAGTAAATGAAATAAGCCTTCAGTTTGTGATACGGACGCTCAGCTGTGCTGATGGGAGTGTATCCTTGCCACAGTCATTAATCCAGCATACACTTAAGTCACAACAGAGTTAATAGAGAAGTTACAGAATTTAGGGTGATACCTACTGTTAATACTTTTGAACAAAAGGCTAGAAAGCCATCAGTTTCCCCCACAAAAGAGATCGGCATGAAGAAAGTGCCGATCCTTCACGAAAAACGGATTCATTGTATTTCCAGAGCAATTTTTGATACAGTACAATTCTAGTTTGTAGATGAGACAATTTCAAACCTTTGAAACAGTTTCAGAGTAGCAATCAAAGCTTCAGAACTTTTCAAAATGTTTTGAAACTGTGTTTCTACCAGTAGTGCACAGAAACTTTTAATGCCGCTATTACAAAAGTTTCAAGCTGAAAAAGCCTGTATAATTGCAGATACAGTAAGCATCAAAAATGGATTGATAAAACTGATGGTTTTTACCTCTAATATTCATAATAATAGCATTTACAAAGATACATCATGTGACCATTAGTCTCAGCAACCAAAATCTCTTCATTAGTAAACAACTCACACATCGCAATGGTTTCATTTTGCCGTAATTTTATTGGAGGAATCGGGCGGTAATTCATTTCTTTTAAACCAAATATTGAATTATTCATTACACTTTCTTTTCAATATGTTTTCCACATTTGTCAAAACATTTCATGTATAATAAATTGATGCTAACAACAATGTATAGTTTCTATTTTGGAAGAGTATATATAACTGGGTAACCTTCCCAAAATGGCCTTGTACATTAAAATACGCCACTGCTCAGACCTGCATATGGCACAGGAAGGCCATCCTACCAGGTTACAAGATGTACAGTTGTGAGTGCAGAAGACTAAGTTTGAAATGTATCTCAAAACAGCATGATAAAGTGGTTCAAGTTTCGCCCAAACAGTGGGACAAGCAAATCTGTAAATAGTATCAACAGACATAAACAGAGCAGTAGGCACTCGTTTACATGCAGCTGAAGAGAAACATGACTCTCATCTATACCAGAAACCCAGTGTAAGCTTGAGTTTCCAACATAATATTCCAATGTGATATTTGAAGTTAAGAATTTTATCCCACCAAATCCCCAAATATTGATAGGTGTCAACAGACTGAATACTAACACCGTCAAGGGTTTTAAAAGAGAGGGAAGGATCCTCAGTACTGCGGGGCACAAATAACATTGCCTTTGTTTTGTTAGTATTTAAAAACAATTTTAAATGAATGCGAGCATGCTGCAATAACTTAAAATCAGACTGCAACTTAGCAACCACAGTCATAGGGAAGGAGCAGAGGGCATGTGGGACTGCATCATCAGCATACATATGGTAGATTGAGTGTTTCAACTAGTCACAACAGTTATTAATATACAATGAAAAGAGGAGAAGTGCCAGAATGGATCCTTGGGGAACTCGTTGTGTTATGATTCTGCTCTGACTGTCATGATTCTGATCTGCTTTGCCATGTCCCTGATCTGTTTGCCTTGTTTGTATTTGGATCTTTGCTATGCCTGACTATGCCTTGGATTACGTATTTTGATTAGGTTACGTAGATTTGTTCATGTATTGTCTAGTTTAGTTTTTCCATGTTTTGTATTTTTGCCATATTCCATTCCTGCAGGTATATTCCGGTCCATGTTTTTGTTTTTACCATGCATTGCACTTTGTCTCCCCCTGTCTGGTCTTCTGTCATGTGTTTGCTCTCAGCCCCAGTACTGCGTGCCACACTTTCTGGTGATTTAATGGATTTTGGGTTTCAACCATTCCTTCCATTCTCGTTTACTTCCTTCATCTTGCTTTTTCTGTATTACTAACCAATACTAACAGTTTGTTGTTTTTGCTAAATTACTAACCAAGACTAACATTGTACATAGTACTAACTTACTAACAAGCACTAAGGATTGTAGAGCTGCACTCCACTAATTGACTGACGATCTCTCAGCATTCGCCTTGTTCTAGTCTCCGCCTCTTGCCTTCACTCAATTTACTCTGCTGTGTTTCTTGCAGATTCTCTGCACCTGTCTAATCACTGTTCTGCCGCTCTGTGCACTTAGAAATCACTGACCGGATCTGTTTGTTCTGTCTATACGCTGTCTTGTGATCCCTGTCTGCGTTTTGGCTTTTGCCTTTTTCATGTGATTAGGTACTTCTTCATGTTCATTCCTTTGTAATTAGTTTGATCCAATAACCTGTTCCCTGCATAGCATGTGACCTTCCTCTTGTCTATTTAAACAGTCTTTTCACTCACAGCTCTTGTTAGAACGTTGATCAATACTTCTTTGTGCAGAGTGCCTCGTATGCCATTGAATATTGTTTCACTTCTACTGGATAGTCCGACCTTGATTCTTGCCATAGCCCTTTTTGTCTTTGTCTTTCTGGATTTTGGCCTATTTTTGTTTGACCACGAGTTCTGTGTTTGGATGCTCTGTGTATGACCATTGGCTTCATCGACTACGACTTTTTGCCTATCGTTTTTGTACCTCTGCCCATCTGTCTTATTGGTTCTGACCCCTGCCTGTCTAGTCGATACTATTTTTGGATTTCGTATTGTGGCTTGGCAATTCCTGTATATTTTGGCTTTGACTCGGACCTCATTTAAGTGTGGTTCCTGAACGCACCATCACACGTTGATCCAAAACAACAGGATCAGAAATAACATTACCCAATGTGACAGACTGTGTGCGGTCAGTTAAATAACTCGGGAACCAACTTTTGACACTTTTCCACTACATGGTGCCAGCTCTACTCTACTCGGCATCGGGTACTTTTTTGAGGTTGATTTTCCATTAGAGGATAGTACCGCCTCTGCGGTACCTGCTTGTCGTTGCAACGCAGCATGTTACTGCCGCTACGGCATCCTCAGTTATATCAAGTTTACTTTTACTCCTTCGATTTTGTTCAATATTTATATGTTTAAATCAGGGCACGCGCACTACCATCACCACGTTATGGCATTAAAGTTTGTCAGTGTTTCATTGTAATTTCTGTTTGACATTGTCCTGATGCATTGGATAGCAGCTGGTGTTGTGTCCGAGTACCACCTAAAAACACAAAGCGATGATCTCCGTAAAACGCATAGACTAATGTTAGAAAAGGGCAATACATTCTCAAGGCATTTTTGTACCATCAGTAATCCATAATGTAACTTTAACCCCAGGCAAAAAATATGGAGTCACCACACACCAACCCCTGGAAAAAATAATGAAATCACCACACATCGAAGATGTTAATTTACCTTTTTCCTTCATAACTAATAAGCAAATAACCCATATGACAAAACAATCATTGTTTTTTTTGACATTCAGGCTTCACAAAACATTTCACCTTGAAATTGAAGGCAAAACACGTAGCAAATGTGCAAATCGCAGGAGATGGCAGAGTATTTGAATTTATCGCTTCACGATGCGTCATCTCATTGATATAACCTTAAGACAAAAATGATTCAACAACACCCGTTATTTTTCTGCGCGATTCACTTTAAACGGGGGTAGCATCGCATCATTTTCTCAAAGGGAATTATTCAGGGGAACATAACTAGACACAATACTGTCACTTAATTTCGCCACAAACAGGGTCACAGGCAAAGAGAAACGCATGTCATGAATGTAGCTGCTTTGGTGAACAAGCAGACCAGTGTTTGAAAGGTAAGGCAATGCACAGTATCTCAATTAGTCTAAAACAATAAAAGTCGAAGATCATCATATCCACGCTAATCTTGAGACTCCTCAATCTAACTCGAATGAGATGTCCCAAGGTTGTTCAAGGAGTCGTCTTTCACAGTGACGATTCTCTCTGAATAATCAATGGACAGCAAAGTTGCATGTTTTAGTACCTACTAGTACCTGATCGGCCATTTTTTGGAACCCCGGAGAGCAGGTACCAGAAAAAGTACCTACTTGTATCTGGTACCGGGTACTTTTTCCTAATAAAAAAACGTAGAAAAAAGTAAAGCGAGTAGAGTAGGTACCGTGTAGTGGAAAAGCGCCATTTATGACCAATCCCAGCTTTCACAAGGGCACTATTTAACAAAATATGGTCTAATGTGTCAAATTCCTTGGCTAAATGTGCATAGTATGGGACAGAAACAGCTTAAGCTGCCTCAGCCGACTACGTTCTGACGTAGCTGCTTTGCTGCCGCTGTGTGCATTAGCATTCAACTCCATCTTTGTCTCTGGACAGCGTCAAACATTGCAATCATTAGCTGAAAGAACAGCTCCATGATGATTTGCTAAATTGCATACAACTCCTGTCTAGTTTAACAGCATCTTGTTTCTTGTCCGGTTGTCTCACTTTAGTTTGTTTTTCCACTGCTTTGCCTCCTCTTCTTCTTCTGCTGCTCTGTGCTGTTACAAGTGCCCTCTACTGCCATCTTTTGGCAAAACTGACCCACTTCACTGGAGTATATTTGCTCCAAGCCAGTAAATGGGAACACAGGTAATTCAAAATTTCTTGTCAGCAAATTTTCTAAAATTCATGTTTTGAAGTTTTGATGATGCGCCCAAGACATCTCCAGAGTGTTCAGCAGTGAAGCCTAGCATCTTAGGCTCACCCCTGAGATGCCATCTGCTTACTTGGGGGCCCGGGTTGAGTCCTTTCCCTTTATCCGCAGCCACTGACTCCCCTTCCCAGCAGCACTTGCGAGGTCTTGGACTGCCTGCCAGTGGGCTTCCCTCGCACTCCAAATTCCCAGAATAGCCTTGATGTTGATGAGGCTATGAACCCTCTACAGCCTACTTCAACCAGTTGGACCTTTGGCGTCCAAACTCACTTTATGCCAAGTCTGCATACCTTAGCTTCTTTTGCTCGTATGCCTCCTCCACTCCAGCTTCCCAGGGTGAGCTCAATGATGTAGATGAACTGACTGAGGCTAACCATCATATGAGGTCTGCTTTGAGATTGGTTGTCATCATCTCAGGAGGGAAGCAGAGCCTTTGACCCAAATCTGCCACCAGTTTCCAGTCGTGTGTCCCACTTATCCCTCCAGCATCTGGTCTTGGGCTGGTGAGCCTGGCTTTCCCGAACAAATGCCGCAGTTGGCCAGCAGGAGGTGGGGGGAGGAAGGGCATTGAAGTTTGTCTGCCAACATTGTAGCACTGCTGCAAGATGTCGTGGCACCTAGTTATGTAGCGAGGTGTACCACCATTGAATGAGGCTGGTATTGCAGTCCACCAGGATGTCTTTAAAGGAATAGACAAAGGAACGGACATACATGCATAGGTTGATAGCTTGCAATATTGAGAGCTCATAAGAAAATTTTCAGGCATTCTTGATCATTATGTGGGGGTACAGGGGGGGGGGTTCACAGATATATATAAGAAAGGCATGGGGGGATTAGGCAGGTCACGAGACCAACAAGATCTCACAGGACTTGAGTTCAAACTGTGGCGAGCATTTGTGGCAAGTGGTCACAGAACGACAGATAAACAATACTTTGTCCTTCTGCATAGACACAAAATGTGAAGTCCTAATGGAATATAATTCATTATCCCATTCAGATACCATCACCTGGCTGTCATCTTTTGACTAAATGTTAACTTTCTGGATTAGTGCTGTGCAATAAAAAGGGTAATTTCTTTTGAATATTTAATAAATAACTAAATTCTGGTCTGTTTTTTGTTTTTGTTAATTGTGCATGCAGTAAAGCAGCAGTTCTCAACCTTTGTTTCTTAAAACAAAGTGGAAATAGCCAATCTACAATCTCACAACACATTTTCGAATTTTCACCTATGAAATTATTATAATCAAGTATGGGGTCCCCCAAAACATGTCCCTATAAAGTGGGGTCTTTGTATAAAAAGGTTGAGAACCACTGCAGTATAGCATACTTAATGGACCATTTCAGGATTTGAACCTTCGTCTGTATGTTTTTAATATGCCTCATTTAAAAAATAATCATTCATTTTCAATACCCGCTTATTCCTCGCTAGGGTCGTGGGGCGAGCTGGAGCCTATCCCAGCTGACTACTGGCAGGGACCCCAAAAGCAGGGACCCACCCTGGCCAGCTTGCCAATCCATCGCAGGGCACACACACCATTCACAGACCATTCACTCTCACATTCATACCTTTGGACAATTCAGTGTCTCCAATTAACCTGATATGCATGTCCTTGGACTGTGGGAGGAAACCGGAGTACCCGGAAAAAACCCACGCGAACGCGGGGAGAACATGCAAACTCCACACAGAAAGACCCCAGGCCAGATTTGAACCCACAACCTTCTTGCTGTGTGGGAGCAATGCTAACCACTGCCGCTCTAAAAAAAAATCATTTTACTCTATTTAGTGTTTTAAAGTTCTGCAGGGGTTGCTCCAAACTTGTCTATTAGTGACATCACTGCCATTCAGGCACATGGCAGTGATATCACTGACTAGTAGACTACTTTGGCATGCTCCTTGTTGAACTACACCATAAACAGAGTGATAAAGTGATTATTTTTAATGAGGCATATTAAAAACTTACAGAGGAGGGTTGAAAAGTGTTGAAATGGCCCTTTAATAATAATATTGTTTCAATGTATAATGCCATGCATATATATAGTTGAATCAACTTTGATGCAATTCTACATTCTTTCAATGTTGATCATATCATAGTTGAATCGAGGTTGATTCATTGTCAGAATTGATTGGAAATTCAACATTATTTTCATGTTGATCATAGTGAGCACTTTCAATGTTTTTTCAATATCTGACATCAATGTTGATTGTGATATTGTCAGGCTGAAGATTGCAATGTTGATTCAATCGCTTTTTGCTCTTTTTGTTCAAACATTCACATGAATTGTTTGTTTATGACATGATCTATCTTCCAAAATGTATTTTGATATTGCATTGTCAATTCCATTAAGTTTTGCTGGAGCTTCTACTTCCATACCACCCCCCATCCACCACTTTATCTCACAGTTTACCAGAGGACTTTAAAATATTACTTTAAGAGCAAAAAAGGGAAAAAAAGAGCAGAAGAGAATTCTTTTTTCTTTTTCTTATATTTCTTAGCCAATCATGATCATCTTTATTTCTCATAGCATCATCCCATTATTGGCAACAACCTTTGTTATATCAGTGCATGGTAATGCGTTGCTCTTGACTCAATGCTATTAAAATGTGTTTTTTTTTTCATCAGTTCCTTCATATTTGTCCCACACATATATACATATATATACGGCACGCACACACTCACGCAATATGCCGTTCAATACAACTGCGCAAATATCTACTGAACGTGACGCGCTGCCACTAGGGCCCTGTCACTAGAATGTCTCCTAATAAGTATGTGCCCTGACAACCTTTGGCAATGTGGTCAGCGTGTTGGACTATTACCCGGGAGTCTGGAGGTTCTAGTCCCCCTTCGGCCTGCTATTCCTGTGCAGCAAAGCAGCGCCTGACGCGTAGTTTCCTCATTGGCTTATAATGGTTACCCGTTGACGCGTGTTGACTGCTGTACGCCGGTAATCACTTGGTGCGTAGTGACTAAGCATAACAATGGGCTCGTTCGAGATGATTCAACGCTCGGTGCACAATGCATGCCAGTTAGTTTTGTGTCCGACTTCATCCCACCTTGCTCTGACATATTACAAAGGTGGACGGTGATAAAATCGCGACAGCGAGTTGGCCATATTTTTTAGAGGCAGGCGCTGCAGTAGCTCTCCAACTGCACCGCCTGGCTCAAACCTGATCTAACAGTTGATTGGTTTAGAGGTTGGCTCAACGATATGACGATTTGTATACACTCTCCACTTTAGTTGAATGGGAAAGAGTTTGATTTCATTTGTCAGATTTGAAGGCTTAGTCTGGTTACAGAAAACGGGTGGCTGATGGTGACGTTTAATTGGGATTCATGTCACAGATCATGAACTGAATATTGTCTATTGCATATCATAAAACGGGTGCTTCCCATCCTTAAATGTGATTGGCTGAGCCGCGTTCCATGCCAGTATAAAATCACTGTAACCCACTGCATTTTGTGGTAGACTGCAGCACAAAATATCCCTGCGCGCAACCAACTACTCGGCGCTGAACTTACTCGTTGGGTGATGTTTGTTTCAAGACTTTTAGCTCGCTATTTCAGTGTTAGCGAAGTTTAGTCTTTTAACCCGCTAACCAGTTGGCTATCTACCTAGCTAGCTATTGCATTACAGAGTTCAATATCATTTTAGCTCGCTAGCTACGTTGCTAATTAGCTCGCTATTTCAGTATTAGTGATAAATTGTTTTTTTTTTGTATGTTTATTTTATGGGCTATTGTAGGGTAACCACATCCATTGTAGTGAACGCTAGCTAGTTGACAACATCACAACATTATTACTGAAGTGCTTGGCGCACGTTAGAGATATAGTGAGAATAAAACTACTGCTTGAATCCAAGTAGGTTTTTTCAATTACATCAATGAATATTATTTTAGGCTCAATTAAGGACAGCAAAATGTGACATCAAAAATAAGTTTTTTTCTTAATCAAAAAAGATGTGGTAAATTAAAATTGGTGAGTATCATGTGCTTTGGCCCAGGTATTTACCCACAGGCCAGTGAAAAAGTTCCACTTTGTTTCAAAACTTATCTGATTAGAACATACAATATCAGACTGATTTTTTGATTATATGCATCAATTTATAGATTTTTCATATCCTATGGAATGACTCTGTGCTCACATTTTATCAGCAACAAAAGTTTTCCCCTGTGCTGCTGTGAGCCGGCTGATTTCCGCGACCACACCTTTCGTGTCCACAATTTTGTATGCAGCAGTGACTGTTCAGTGAAAATGGAATTATGATAAACATCGACTGAATCCGTACTTACCCTTGATCATCGTTCAACATTTGGCCATCCTCCCGCAAGGTAAGACGTTAATGACTACTACTTTCTTTACTTTTCCGCATTATTCACGTTATTTATTTCATATTTTAGGATTATAACACGATTTCTTATTGTGCAGTGAAGGATTCATTTGGACCCATTTCTTGTCCACCATAATCCCTCGCAATGAAAGCTGTGCATTAGAATAACTGTCCTATAAAATATCGCATGAATTAATTGTTCAGTTGACGTTACCCGTAAGCAGTGATGACGACTTTCAAAATTCAATATGAATTGGCGTTTTCTTGCTTGTTTCGTGGTCACACTTTTGTCACCCAGTATTGTGAGAAAACACACACACACACATATGCACATATATACACTACCAGTCAAAAGTTGTAGAACACCCCAATTTTTTTTGTTGAAAATTATGCAGTCCAGTGAATAGCTAGAAATGGTACAATGGTGGTGAACAGCCAGAAGTTTTGAATAAAAGGTTAGGTTATCCAGGTTTTTTTGTATGCTATCGAGTAGGTGAAACGATGGTTCCTCAGTGTGTGACATCAACTGTCAAACGCAGGGGCGTGTTTAGGGCGTGGCTACTGGGCTAAAGCCCGGGGTATTTTTCTTTAGCCCGGGATCTTTTCTTACGGTTAAAAAATAAGATGAGTATGAACTTGAAGCTCTTGCAACCAATGAGTCTTTAGCCTATAATGTTCTACGTTAATCGCGGCGTGCGTTAGTAAGTTACCATAGTTATGGGGAGGCTTGTGTCCGTTTCGTTCTCATAAAAGCCTCCCACTTCCACCCGTTTATGTCTGTTTGTGCCCACATAGTTCATGATGCCTGTAACGTGACATTTTGGAGCCAGCTAGTAGCGCAACCAAAAAAAAAAAAGGATCTGAGAAAAATATAAAACAATAAAGGTAATGTTTACTTGTTAGATATAAGCCTTCCATTGTTGACAAAATTAATACCTCATGTCATTTGCATCTGGCAAAGTAAACCGTGAACTTTTTCTCATCGTGGCTATCCACCGCGACTTCAGCTAGCAAAATAGGCTACTGTTCAACTGACCGCTGGCCAATTGTCAGGACCCCAAAGAAAATAGACTAGTATAAATCTATAACTGCAGCTTTTCTCATATTTATCATACTATAATGAAAAAAAATCATTTTGCACCTGGACCAAGCAGTCACCGATTTCACACATGCTGTGTGAATCCTTAATATGCGGGACTTAAGGAGGGGAGCATCCAATCTAATCCATCATGATAGAAGATAAGAGATTGATGTTGATACGAGCCACGAATGCATGCGTTCAGTGGCAAATGGTTTTATTTGGCTAGCTCGGATCAACATCAATCGCTAGCCTTCTATCCTAATGGATTAAATTGGATGCGCTCTTCCACTCTGGTCTGAAGCCCCGCATGTACATGATTATTCGCGCAGCATATACTGTACTTAGTCAGTGGTCCAAGGTGATTTATTTTCATTAGAGTACAATAAAGATGAGAAAAGCTGTGGTTCTTAGACTTAAAGTCTACTTTCTTTGGGGTTCCGATAATTAGCCAGCGGTCAATTGAAAAGTATTTTGTCGATAGCAGCTGATGTTCAAAATACTGTTTCAGAAACTAACTACGCTTCCCCAATATACTCCTGTGACGATCATAAACTTATCAGCGCAATGCCTCAACTAGGAGCCTGCATCTTGAAGTCTACGTTCACAAAGCAGTCTGTGTTTTTGGGCTGATAACGTCGCTCATCGTCCTCACTTTCTGGTATCATGAAGTTTGCTCTCTGATCCGCAGTATTAGTCACTGAAGCCAAGGTCTAATAAATAGACTGTTGGACTTCTGCAGCAGACCTAGTTTACTTGCTATTTAGTATATTGTGGAGCACTTTAATCGTGACTGTCAGACGGGCACTGACAAATCTGGCACTGACAAATCTTCTCAGAGAGAAGGTTGAATGCGTTGCCATTCTCTCGGATAAATGAGTACAGCCATGCTGTGATTGGCTGTGCACATACAATGGTACCACAGCCTATACCAGAGCTGTGATTGGCTGATGTACGTAATGGTACCAACCCACCTGCAGAGAAAAAATTCTGAAGAGACTTCAACCAGCTGCTGACTGTATCTTGAGTGATTTTAGAATTTTTTCCCCTTCATGAAAGGGTGTGAATTTCTAAATGTTCTCCAGTGTCTTTTGTCCACTTTAATTTGGTGGTAAGTTGAGGGTTTCTGTTTTGCAGCTCACATGCACACTTTTTTCCTCCTTCTGGCCTAAGCCCCGGATCTCCTACCATCCTAGATCCGCCCCTGGTCAAACATGGAGGAGGAAGCGTGATGGCCTGGGGCTGTTTTGCTGGAACCAGGGTTGGTGACTTGTGGTTCAGGGTGTCTTTCACTCCGTACAACGGCAACCCCTGCATTTCACAGCACCAGGCATTACCCTCTGGTATGTGCCTAGTTGGTCAAGGGTACAGCCTACAACAAGGTAAAGGACCCAAAACATAAGTCCAAGCTATGCCAGAACCTAACCTTACGAAAAAAGAATAAGATGGCAAACTTGAAAACATGGAGTGGCCAGCACAGTCTCCAGACTTAAACCCCATTGAGATGGTTTGGGATGAACTGGACAGAAGAGTGAAAGCAAAGCGACTACCAAGTGCCAAAAATTTATGGGAACTTCTGCAACAGAGTTGGGAAGAACTTTTGGAAGGATATTTGATTTCCATTGTAGAAAGAATGCCACCTGTGTGTTCAGCTGTTAGATCTGCCAAAAGTGGCTACTTTGAGTTAAAAGTTCAGAATACATTTTGGTTTATAAATTGATTCCGTGATTTATTTTTTTAACTTCAGTTGTTTATTTGTTCTATCACGTCTTGGCTTTTATACCAGAGTACAATGAGACATTAAACTGCATAATTTTCAATAAAAAAAAAACAGAAAAAAATTGGGGAGTTATCAAACTTTTGACTGGAAGTGTATGTAAGGGACTATGAATTATTTCAAGTTTCATTTGAAGTGAAGGTAAAGTTAAATATTTTTAATATTTTCCCCAGCCTTTTGTTCTGATTTTCAGGACATATAATCCCAAGTCTGAGTGAATAATCCTCTTGAGTTCATTATCATTTTCAGCTATGTTTGAGGAGCATGAAATGCTGCTTTGAAGAGCAGCTTTGTACATCTTATTTCTTTTTTGCTATTGTAAGACATATTTTTACATTGTGAGACTGTGATGAATCAAAGTTTACACAGCAGCTAATCTCATACAACGTTCCTTGGGTTGATTTGTTTAATTTGCCTTAGTTGCACCCGAAATTAAATATCAAACGTTTTGTTTGTTCCAGTCTTATATGTACTGTATGTCTCAGAATATTAAACCATATTTTTCAGTTCATTGCGCAATTTTTCTTCACTCACTGAAATCTGATTTTCAGTCTTTACACACATACTGTTTGAACTAACCATTATTCACTACAAGACCATGTCAATGAATAGCAAAAAAGATTTTTTTCAAGCTTTTGCAATAACTTGCAGTTTCCCATGTAGACAAAAAAAATTCTGTCACTGGGTAAGCATCCGGAATTTGTGATAAATATGTTCTTCTTAAAGTGTATACTCACTCCTTTTTAAAAATCATAGAGCGAGAAAATACCATGGAAACGGGCATATTCTATTTCCACTGGATATTAGTACCTCTTACTTCACCAAACATTTTCAAATCCTTAGACAGTAATTGGTTAAAAAGCCCCTCTCTCTGCGTGCTGTGAACTGAAAGTCTCCTCTGTTTTGTATATGCAAATAACAGCATGGAATTAAATCTGATTTTGATAGTTTTAGACAGTTTCTGGATGTGGAGGAGTGGTAATGCTGCATGCGGTGGGTGTTTATATACAATGGATGTACTGAATGTACTCGCCAAATGGATGCGGAAAAACACTCCTATTTAAAATGCAGAACTTTAATTACTGTCTTGGCTCACCGCCCAAAATGAAAAAGAGCCCATAGCAACAGCTACAGAAGTTAATTCTCGAGTGACTTAAAAACAGAATATGTAAACACTCAAAACACATGTTGTCACTATGAAAAGCCAAAGGTATGAGTTGGGAACATTTATTAATCCAGTTTGTGGTTGTGGATATATGATTTGATATTTAATTTTCAGTTTTATCGAGCCTTTGCATTTCTGAGCTTTGAAATAACCAATTAGGGAAAATGTGTCTGTATAAAATTCAGACATCATTGTTGGATATGCTGACAACAGAATTACCTCTCAAACAGTATAGGTATAATTGTTGCTCTCTCTCTCTCTCTCTCTCTCTAATATAGGAGCTGCTCAACATGGCTTTGGGATCGCTCAGTATGCATCACACATTCCTTCAGTTAACTGGCTGTAAAATGATAAACATGACAGGTGCTATCGCCCTGACGGACGGCATAAAATTGCCTGGTAGAATACAACAACAGGTTGAGTCCTCAATGTGAATATGAGAGAGGAAACAAACAGATGATGTGTATGTGTGTGTATGAGTGAGAGAGAGAGAGAGAGAGAAAGAGAGAGAGAGCGGGGGGCGGTGCAGAGAGAGTGAGAAAATTGGTCGACTCTCTTTCACTTTTCAGTTTACACTTATCATGCATCAAGCCCTCTCGGAGTGTGACAACCCTCAAGTCCCTGAAGGTTTCATTATAAAACTGTTCTCATATTACCTGATTCCTGAAAACCTGCTGTAAGAACTTTACAAAGAGGTTTCCTTACTTGCTGGGATTACAATGAGATATCATTGGGCTTCATTGGGTTGGTATGTCTGTCTGTTATTATTTATTTTTTAAAATTTCATTTAATTTTTATTTACACAGGGAAACATATTAAGACCTCAGTCTCATTTGCAGTGGTGCCCTATTAAAAACAAAACACGTTACATCATCATAAAAAATATGGACAATTACGTTGTACAATAATATAAACAGTAAAATCATCATACAGTAATACATTTAATTCATTCAACCAAGAATATAATGGCAGCATTATTCAAAACATAAACAGACCATGACTTCTAAATACTTCACGACTTTATTGAATTTCTCAAATGAAATTAATTTATGCAGTTTAAAAGTCTCTTGAAACCTGATCCATGTCCAATAAGCATTATAGCAAAAAGCAGTTTTTCCAAGCTCTGTTTTGAACCAGGAGACCTCAAGAACCAACCAATCCTGCGAGCTTGCCTGGTAACAACTAGCTCATCATGTGAGGACAAATGTAAAATAATTAGGTAACCTACAGCGCCCTCCATAATTATTGGCACCCCTAATGTTAATACTTAATGCCAATAAAACAGCACCTAATCTTCTCCTATAATGTTTCATAAGATGGGAGAATACAGAAAGAGGGATCTTTGACCATTCCTCTTTGCAAAATCTCTCTAAATCATCCAGCGACCTGGGTCCTCTCCTCTGCCCTCTCCTCTTCAGCTCACTCCACAGATTTTCAATGGGGTTGAGGTCTGGGAACTGAGATGGCCATGGGAGGGGCTTGATTCTGTGCCTGGTGAACCATTTCTATGTAGATTTGGCCACATGTTTAGGGTCATTATCTTGCTGAAAGACCCAGTAACGACCCATGTTCAGCTTTCAGGCAGAGGCCACCAGATTTTGATTGAAAATGTCCTGGTATTTCAAAGAGTTCATGATGCCATGCACCCTAACAAGGTTCCCAGGGCCTCTGGAAGAGAAACAGGCCCACAGCATCACCAATCCTCCCCCATTCTTCACAGTGGGCATGAGATGCATACTCATCTTTTGTGTTCCGCCAGAGCCACTTAGAGTCTTTGTTGCCAAAAAGCTCTATCTTAGTCTCATCTGACCAAAGCACACAGTCCCAGTTTAAGTCCCAGTACCGCTTAGCGAACTACCGATGTTTGCGTTTATGATTGTGAGTGAGAAAAGGTTTTTTCCGTGCATGCCTCCCAAACAGCTGGCTTGCATGCAGCTAGCACCTGATGGTTGTTTTGGAGACTTTGTGACCCCAAGATGCTATCATTTGTTGCAATTCTTTAACAGTGAACTTTGGAGAACTTTTTATATCTCTTACCATCCTCCTCACTGTGCGTGGCAAAATCACTTTGTGTCTTGTTTACCACTGTTCCAGTTGTTTTATACCTCTTAATGATTCCTCTGCCAGTAGATATGAGCAGGTGCAGGCGAGTGGCAATTTTCTTGTAGCCATTGCCTGACTTGTGAAGGTCGACACACATCTGCCTTACGTGAATGGTGTGTTCCTTTGTCTTTCCCGTGTTGAAGAGTGGATAAGAGAAATGGCCTCCGTGTCACATTATAGTTATACCCCAATAAAACAAGAAGTGATGAATTACTAATTAAATGTTCCTAGATACTCTGATCAACTTTGTAAACTACTGTAGAAATGACAGAAATACTTCAATTACATTTATTTCCTAGGAATTGTTAGTGGCAATAATTCTGGAACAGGTGATTTTATAAAAGATAATTATTTCTTAGTCATGATTGTTTTTTTTCCTTTAAATTCACTTGAGTTGAAGGTTACATTTTTCTACAATTTTCAGTGTGAGAGTATGCTTCTACAATAAATATAGAATTTATTTCAAGGCTTTTAACACATCTTAAGGCCCAGTCACACAGCCGATCACGCACGAATCACTCACAAATCACGCACAGATTGGGTTTGTGCGTGCTTGTGCGTTGAGAAATTGACCAATTTTTCGGGGTGTCGGGGGTAGAAATCTCGGACGAATCACGCATGAATCGCGCATGAACCACGCATGTATCACTTACAATCACTGACATATCGCGCACGTCGACGCATAATAGCAAACACGGTGCAGTATTCCACGAACATTCGACGCACGCCCGACGCATGAATCACCGGCAGAGCACGTCCAAACATGAACGCTTCAGGTACATTCCACGTACAAGCACTTTCGTTCCGCGCATGTCGACGCATGCCCCACGGATGAATCACTGACGGATCACGCACGAAAAACGCACCTTCGGCGTCACTATCGCTTCGGTTCAGCGCATATAAAAAGCGGTGAACGACGGGAGTTCCTCAGTACCTTTCGCCAATCAAGAACACTTCAAGAGATGCCACCCAGGAAAGCTCGCTTGCCCTCAAAGACAAGGGTGCAGAAGAAGAAAGCTGCTGAAGAAGAAGTCCATGTAGATCCACCAGAAGCTGCTGCTGCTGAAAAACCTGCTGCTGGTGCTGCTGCTAGGAGGTCTCGTAGGTCTGGAATGGCAAAAGTGCCCGAAATGGCTGCTTTTATATGCCAAAATACATACGTGAGTTGTCATTGGTTCGTCAGTGGAACATCAGTGAATCATCAGTTTTCTGTCAGTCAGTCGTGCGTCGGAAATGCGTCACTCGTCAGTGGATGTGCGTCGTTATACGTTTTCCGTCAGTGATATGTCAGTTATTCGTCAGTTTTATAATTGATTGTCAGTGGATGTCAGTGGAATGAACGTGATACGTGCGCGTTTCATGCGTGATATGAACGTGGGGCATCAGTGGACGGACGTGGACGTGCGCGGATTCAAACCAGTTCTGACGCATAAGCACTGACGGCCGACGAGTGTCCCGCGCATAGTTACGCATACTCGACGCATAAACTACGCATGCCGACTCATAAATTACGCACACCAACGCACAGTTGTGCGTCGGAAGATTTTTGAACCGTTCAAAACTTAAAATCACGCACAAACCGCCTTCGACGCACATCCACTTACAATCACTGACAGTCCACGTTCGTTCCACCTACGAATTACGCATACGACGTACGCTCCGCGCAGAAACGAAAATCTGTGCGTAATTCATGCATTTTCGCTGTGTGACTGGGCCTTTAACCAGGGGTGCCAATAATTATGGAGGGCGCTGTATGTAGGACTGCTTCATAAATGATAGTCAGCCAGTGGTTTGATCTCCTTGTAGCTAGGGATAACCGTCCCGTGATTGTTAATGTGAGCACGTCATGTTCAGACGCACTGCACTACTGCACATGTTCGGAGCTGTCTGGTAATCTGGCGCTGAATTGAAAGAATACACCGTTTACACAACAGTCTGATTCTCTGTGTCTTCTTGTGATTAAGACAATAATACAATCGTGACATGGTATCAGAAGTAAAGTTGACAGATGGCCAAGTTTACACCTGACAAGTTTGACTTCGCCGGGCCATCAAATTGGCCAGATTGGAAACAACGTTTTTCATGTTACAGGACTGTTAGCAAGCTAACTAATGAGGAGGAGGAATTCCAAGTCAGTGCATTGATTTTTACTATGCGGCCGGAGGCAGAGCACGTCTTTAAGTCGTTCGTATACAATGGCGATGAAAGCCCAGATGACTATGGGGTTGTTTTGAGGAAATTTGACGAACACTTCGTTCCCAAACACAACATTATTTTCGAGAGAGCTAAGTTTCATTCTAGAGTGCAAAATGCGGGAGAATCAGTAGAAGCTTTCATCCGTCAGTTGTATGAGTTATCCGAAAATTGCGATTTCGGGAATCTAAAGGAGTAACAAATACGAGACAGGCTGGTGATCGGTATAGGCGATAAGCAGTTATCGCAGAAACTGCAAATGCGGAATGACTTGACACTGCGAGATGCCATAGAAATGGCGCGACACTCCGAGATGGTAAAGGCACAGAATGCGCAGGGAGCTGCCGTCCCTGATCAAGTGGAGGAGGTCAGAAGTAAATCCAGATTCAAGCAGGAAGGTAGGCGACACGACCCGCAAGTCAGCGCAGACAGAACGGCGACAGGGACAACAACAGGTGCACCAGATGTGGGCGTAGCCACTTCAGGACGGAGGTATGTCCAGCGAGAGGGAAAAGTTGTCTGATATGCAAAAAAGGGGGACATTTTGCGGCGGTTTGTCAATCTAGATCCATATAAGAAGTGACAGAACGTGAAGAAGAGGAGAATAAGTGGTTTCTGGGCTCGCTCACTGAGGAAGGTAAGGAGGAGCCACCGTGGCGCACAACAATAGTCGTTAATGGAAGCCCAGTACTGTTCAAAATTGATTCAGGAGCAGACACCTCTGTCATTTTAGACGCTACTTTTGAGCGATTAGCCAGGAAGCCTAGGCTTAAGCCTGTTAAATCCACCCTGCAGAGTCCAGGTGGCACAGTGACCACTAGAGGGCAGTTTATAGCCAGTACAGAAGCCCAGGTCAATGATAAATGGCAACAGAGCGATTTCAGAGTTGTAGTAGTGAAGTCAGGTGGGGAGAACCTACTCAGTCGCACAGCTGCAATTAACATGGGGCTGATGAAGCGTATTGATGCGGTCAGTGACTGTGTATATGGAGACGTTGGCACACTAAGAGGTGAGCCTGTGAAAATAGTGCTTAAAGAGGACGCACAGCCTTACAGTGTAGCCACACCGCGACGAATCCCAGTGCCCTTACTTCCTAATGTCGAGGAAGAGCTTAACAGAATGGAGACACTGGGCATCATCAAAAAAAGTGACTGAACCAACAGAATGGTGTGCCCCTATGGTACCAGTGGTGAAAAGAAATGGGAAAATTAGGATATGTGTGGACTTAAAAAGACTAAACGAAAATGTGAAGAGAGAGAAGTTCATACTGCCTATATTAGATGACCTACTTCCCAAGCTAGCAGGCAGTACTGTCTATAGTAGCCTCGACGCTGCCAGCGGATTTTGGCAGCTGGTCCTCGATGAAGAAAGTTCACGTCTGACTACCTTCATTACACCGCAGGCCAGATACCGTTTTAAGAGGCTGCCGTTCGGCATTACCTCGGCGCCGGAGATATTTCAGAGACGGATATCCGAGCTCCTGCATGAGCTCGACGGCACGCTCGTTCATATGGACGACATCCTCTGTTACAGAAAAACAATGGAAGAGCACGACCTCAGGCTGCAGAAGGTCATGGACAGAATCCGAGCCTCCGGCCTACGGCTAAACAAAGAAAAATGCAAACTCCGCCAAAAGACACTGAGCTTCCTGGGACAGGTGATCAGCAAGGATGGAATCACTCCCAGCCCAGAGCGAGTCAACGCAATCACCAATGTGGAACCACCAACCAACACGACCGAACTGAAAAGGCTATTGGGGATGATAAACTACATTGGTCGCTACCTGCCCAGCCTTTCCACTGTCCTACAGCCACTGAACGAGCTGCTGAAGTCCGACTGCGAGTGGTTTTGGGGCCCCCAGCAGGAAAAAGCATTCACAGACGTGAAGAGACTGATCACTTCAGCCCCGGTGCTGGGCTACTTTGATCCACAGCTGCCCACCGTTGTCAGTGCAGATGCCAGCAGCTATGGCATTGGTGGAGTGCTCCTCCAGGGACACTGCGGCAAGCTGAAACCGGTAGCATTCTGTTTCAGGACCCCGACAGTTGCTGAGAAGCGCTACGCGCAGATTGAAAAGGAGTGCCTAGCAGGAGTGTGGGCATCAGAGCGATTCTACAATTACTTGTGCGGGCTGGAGAACTATAGACTATTTACAGACTATAAGCCGCTGGTAACGCTGATCAACTCCAAGGACTTGGACAAGGCACCACTTCGCTGCCAAAGGCTCCTTATCAGGCTAATGAAATTCAACCCAGTAGCAGTCTATGTGCCCGGAAAGGAGTTAGTCATAGCAGACGCCCTCTCGAGTCACCCAAACAAAAATGCAGGGTCGGATGACCTCGAGGCAGAGGTTCAGGCGTATGTGAACTCCGTGGAAGAAAACGGGGCTGTGAGAAAGTCAACACTGGAACAGATAAAAGAGGAGACCAAGAAAGATGAAGATCTACAGAGCTAGACAAGGGTGGCCAGAAAACGCAAGGAGTGTGTCAGCTGCAGCAAAGCCATTCTTCCCTGAGCGTGGAAAGCTCAGCGAGCACAACGGACTGCTCAGGCGTGGACACCAGATCGTCATTCCCACTAGCATGAGGGCTGACATGAAAACCAAGATTCCCCAGGGACATCAAGGCATTACAAAGTGCCGCGAGCGCTACAACAACTCAGTCTGGTGGCTAGGCATTGCTAGTGACATCAAAGAGCTTGTACAGTCGTGCCAGCACTGTAACACACACAGACCTACTCAGAACAAAGAACCATTGATCACAACTCCACTGCCTGACCTCCCATGGCAGAAGGTCACCACTGACTTTTGTGAACACAAAGGAAAGTCCTAATTAGTCATTATAGACTACTTTTCCAGATGGCTGGAAATACTCCACCTGCCAAACACAGATTCTGAGACTGTAATAAGTAAAATGCAACCCGTATTCCTACGGTTTGGTCATCAGTGATAACGGGCCACAGTACACGTCCAAGGCGTTTCAGGCATTTGCAGCTCAGTATGATTTTAAACATGTGACGTCAAGCCCATACTATGCCCAAGCCAATGGCATGGCTGAGCGTGCAGTGAAGACAGCCAAGTCAATCCTTAGACAGACGGACCCTCACCTGGCCCTGCTGAGTTACCGCGCAACCCCAACGGAACCTACAGGAGAGAGTCCAGCAAGACTCCTTCAGGGGCGACGCATTCGGACCCCACTGCCAACACTCAAAGAGAACCTGAAACCAAAGTGGCCCAATATGCAACAGGTTAAGGACAGCGATGCAAGGGCGAAGAATTCATGCGAGAGGTTCTATAATCGGAGGCACTCGACCAAGCCACTACCACTACTCGCCCCAGGCGACAGGGTGAGACTCAAGCTGGACACCGAGAAAGCCTGGAAAACCACAGCCGCTGTTCAGAACCAGGAGCCCGGTCCACGCTCGTTCACCCTCAGAGGAAAGCGGGGAGACACACCGAGAAGAAATCAGAGACACATCCAGCTGGTCAACAGGGAACAACCAGCTACTCTGGAAATGGGTGGGGAAGCGGAGGACCAGACACCCGAGCACAGTGACATTGTTATGGACCAGGGGATGGGACAACACGAGGGTCCGGTGACCACCAGATTTGGACGTGCTGTGAAGCCACCGTCCCGCCTTGATCTTTAGGTTAGAAATGGGTTGATGTTCATAGGGGCAGAATAATCCCCTTTCATTCCAATGGGTTCTTGGCAGTCTACCCAAAACCCAAGCTAGTTTGCACTACGTTCAAATGTAATTTATGGAGGGTGATTTGTGCCATAATTAAATACAATACACACATTGAAATACAATGCACTTATTGAAATACAATACACATATCGAAAATACAATACATGCCTCGAAATACAATACACACCTCAAAAATACAATACATGTGTAACAATAAATGCAATACTACAGTGATTTCTTTTTCAATGTCTATCAGGAATATTCATGCCAAAATGAATGCATATCACACCTCGAAATGCAATACATACCTTGAAAATACAATACAAATGTAACAATAAATACAATACAAAAATGCTTTGTTTTTCAATGTCGGTCAGGAATATTTGTGCCAAAATTAAAACAATACAACCGTATTGTTTTTCAAGTTGTGTATTGTATTTCAATGTGTGAATTGTATTTCAATGTGTGCATTGTATTTCAATGAGTGCATTGTATTTCCATGAGTGCATTGTATTTCCATGTGGGGTTTTGGCACTATGTAAATTTTAGTCAATGAGCTCCGACCAATTAATATGATTGGACGAGGCTTTCCATAGAGTGCCTAAGTCACGCCCAGTTGGTACTCTGATGTATACGATGGTCTGGGTGAATACACTTGTCTGATTGGCTGGCAGGTGTTAATTAAAACCGTGAAACCGCACAGATAGTTCGGCTACGTTAGTTTGACCGTTCGAAGTGGGAAATTCATCCGCTATCAACCGATAACCAGAGCAACGTAAGAGCACTGGCATTTGGCTAGGTATAACAGAAACCATTTATCTTCAGGGGACTGTTTCAATAAACTTTACTTGTCTGACCGAGTCAGACCATCAGTCGAGTGAAAAGTCGGTCCTTCGACAGACGATGTCCGTCAGGTGTTTAAATAAAACAAAAGTAGGATGTCCGACCATGGTCCGACGGTTCATCACTGTTCGTTCGAAGTTGCGTGAGAGTTTACACCTCAGCGATGCACTGCTTCGCTATTTGACGTTCAAATATTCGAAATAAGTAAACGTTAAATGAAATAAGAAAAAAAAACCCGATTTTGATTACGTAGATCATTAACTTCTATTCAGACATAAATTAACGGCGCACATCGCCGTACGATGTCACATAACGTTAAGTATCATTTTCAGTAGGCTGTTAACTGAATACAGTCCAGCTAATTAAAAGCAGTCTTTGCTCATTGTGCACTCTGTCCTAAAACAAAACAAAGCTATTCAACACACAAGAGACATTAAAACATTCCTATCGTCACAATCGCTCATTTTACAGATTTGAGTTAAGCTGCTTTCACACTGGACGAAAAACGAATTTTTCGCACGACAGATTATTCAAAGTCAATGCAAAGACACGATATCGTCCTGCGGGGGCGGTTAACGATAGGTGCTGCAGGGATAATGACCGTAAAACTTAAAGTAGCAAAGTAATCACCTTTTATTCATTGAACGACAGTAACTGTGTACAGTTACAAAGGAAGCTAACATATCCACTTCATGTGTCAGCGACTGCAGACAGTTCGCTGACTACGTGCTCTGACAACAGACTGATTTCAGCTCGCTATCTCTACGGAAACCATTATTTATATTTGTAGGGTTGTTGGTCCAAATAAATCCGCCGGCCAGCGTGGGCGCCTGGCCAATCCTGGCCACGCAGGGCGTATCTAGCCAAGAACCAGCCTACATCGTGCCAAAACTGCATATCGAAATACAATACTGCATATCGAAATACAATACAAGGTGTATTGTATTTCATTGCGAAGCTTTTGGCACAGAGCTCGAAATACAATACATGCCTCGAAAATACAATACATGAGTAACAGTAAATACAATACAAACATAATTTGTTTTTCAGTGTCGGTCAGGATTATTCATGACAAAATTAAATACAATGCACACATTGAAATCCAATACATGTATTGAGAATACAATACACATCTTAAAATACAATACACATCTCGAAAATACAATACAGTTGTATTGTTTTAATTTTGGCACAAATATTCCTGACACACATAGAAAAACAAAGCATTTTTGTATTGTATTTACTGTTACACATGTATTGTATTTTCAATATGTGTATTGTATTTTCAAGAAGTGTATTGTATTTAAGCATTTTTGTATTGTATTTATTACTACACATGTATTGTATTTTCAAGATGTGTATTGCATTTCAATAAGTGCATTGTATTTAATTATGGCACAAATCACCCTCCATAGTAATTGTGGGTTACAAATGGGTATGTTAATACCTAATTGGTTCAGGGACTTTAAATGGCAGTTTCTTAGTCATGACATTGATGTTTTGACATGGACATTTATAATTAAAAGGGGAGATGTCACGTGATTGTTAATGTGAGCACGTCATGTTCAGACGCACTGCACTACTGCACTACTATGTTCGGAGCTGTCTGGTAATCTGGCGCTGAATTGAAAGAATACACCGTTTACACAAAAGTCTGATTCTCCGTGTCTTCTTGTGATCAAGCCAAAAATACAATCGTTACAATAACCAACCCACAGCCTTATATAGAGAACAACGAGGTGAAATCATCCCCAGTAATAAAACGAAGTGCTGCATGATAGACCATATCAAGCTTTTCAAGGTGGTTGGGGCAGCATGGATGTAGTAAATATCACTATAATCAAGCACTGACAAGAAGGTAGGCTGAATTACAAACTTTCTATTATCACATGAGAAACATAATCTGTTTCTGTGTAAGATCAGAATTTTATGTCTCATTTTGTTAGCTCATCAGAGTGTATTTTAAAAGACAGCTGTTCATCAATAAATATCCCTTGGTACTTGCATGATGGCACTCGCTCAGTTGTAAAGCCATTCAAATTGCAATTTCTAAATGTACTTACCCTTAATGAACCGGATGTATAGAAATGCATATATCTTGTTTTTGCTACGTTTAAAACTAGTATAAGCTCTAGAAGTGCGTGTTAAAAGGAATCAATGTCGACAAAGCACATAATGTCTCATCCAATGAAGAAACAGAAGTTTAAAGCTCTGTCTCATCGACATAGAAGTGCTCCCTGCAGCATACAAGTGTACAAAGTAAAGAGTAAAGGTCCTGAAATTAAGCCTGGTGGTATCCCTTCAGTGACTTCCAGATGAGTTGATTGAGTACAGTCTGCTACAATGCAGTGTTCTGTTTGAAAGAAAACTTGAGAACCATTAGCAAGCATTCTGATCTAAGCCTACAGAGGCGAGTCTATCAACTAAGAGTCAATGATGAACCATGTCAAAGGCCTTGGATAGATCCACAAACTGGGTGGCACAGTGTTGCCCACCATTAAGGGCACAAACAATAATAATCATAACAAGACACTCCTCTCATACAGTATTAAAACCAGATCTAAAATCAGACCAAAACCAATTTAAAATGCAATTTCTGTTTAAAAACAAACAAAGCTGGCAATCAACCAAGGATTCAAAAATCTTGGCTGAACAAGGTAACTCGGAAATTGGACAATAATTATGAAGATCTCTAATGTCACTGCCCCTATGAAGTGGAAGCACAAGTGCAGTTTTCCAGATCTTTGGTACGATTCCAAAGCTAAGTGAAGGAATAGAAATATGTCTAAGGCTGGGTTTGCACTACAGGATTTTCAAAATCCTAACTGATTTTGAAATCGGGTTGCATTACACACATACAGAGAATCTTCACAGATAATCTGCTGTCTAATCTTAAACATGTTCACACTACAGGACTTGCATTTCACACTACAGGATTTTATTAAGCCTAGAATGCCCCCTGTATCATATATGATACACCAAATTTGAAGGACTATGTCCACCTGGTAAGATGCAACACAATCACGACTGCTCACTGTATCATATCTGATACTGAGTGCTGCCACCTGGAAGGAAGAAGTGAGATTACAGGAGTCTCTCCCCTAGTCGCTCACTTCAAGGTAAATATTGTAAGGTAAATATTACATAAAAACGTATTCTTATACATGTTAAGGGATAGCTATAGATAGTAGAGAGCATATAAATAATTTGAAATTTCAATTGTTGAGTTCTGGAGGGATGCTGATTTTTGGCTGTATCAGATATGATACTCCTGGAATTAGAAGAAGTTCCGTTCAGCAATGTATATTTTGCTGTCACAAAACCTAATGGTGAGCAGTGGATCTGAATACTACCCTTCAATACTTCAAAAATATTACTGGGTCATATTTTTCCTATAATGATTTCTGTGTCTGGGCATTATAGGGTTAAGATTATTGTGCAAGAGGGAGCAGCGCTCCAACTGACGAGATCTCACGCGCTCTCCTGGGGAAGCCCGGAGATTTAAAAATTAAAAAATGGAGAGTGACATGAGCCACATATTTGCTATTATAATCACTTGCAGTGAGAAGAGAAAACAAAAAAAATGAGCCCAACGAACTAACTATTTGTACTTATTAAGTGCGTCCAAGCACAAAAATTGATCGAAATTCATGTTAGACGCACTTATAAGTGTGGTTAAGATGCTTATTACTCCATTGCCCATTCTAAGTGTGTCCAAAGCTAAAATTTATATCTTGGCCAAACTTTAGCATTGGCTACACGTGTAAGTGTGAATAACATTGGTGAATAACATTCAGCTAGAACTGGAGGTGAGCTTTATAACGATCATTTTTTTTTTTAACTATTTGTCAACAGTAGCATACTAGATTAGTCACAATGGCTATAAATTTTTACCGTTGCTCGGTCAACTGTCCCGGACCTAATGTAGGTTGTAACGCTAAGGTTTAGCCAGCTAGTTCAAGCGACGTTGTCCACAGTTTAAATGTAATGTGTTTGATGTAATGAAAATAAAACATTGGCGCTACTGTGACAAAAAAATGGCAACACGTTACAACGGTGAGGCAGGAAATGAAGCGACTGTAGGAAACAGCTGGTCACCGGGTTTATGCAGCTGACACAGCGGCCACCAGCGAGCAATATTGAAAATTGTACACATTCACTGAAGTTGTTGCCTACTTATGCATGATAGAGATAATGTCTCTCTCTCTCTCAGGCACACACACGCACACACACACTTCGGACAGTTTTACTTTGTTTTGATGATCTTTATTTATAGTTTGTCAGCTCCATCAGCTTGAGTCTTGTCTCTCATTGGCTATTGTGGTTCTGTTCGGAAAGTAATGACGTAATCATGCAGATTTTCACAACGAAATATCAAACATGTTCCAAAATTATCGGGGCGTACCCGAGCAGTCTGTGAGCAAATCGGAGGGGTTAAGATTGGATCGGTAAACCCCACACATAACCAGACAATCTGGGCCGATCCCAGACAAGATTTCTCTGCCGATTGTCGGGAAGGGTGAATCGGGGCCCGAAAATCCTATAGTGTGAACCCAGCCTTAAAGGCTGGGCTATTACTGCAGCAGCTGACCTCAACAGTCCGGGCTCCAAAAGATAAGCACTAGCAGACTTTTTGGGTCATATTCAAAAGAGCATTGATGACTTCCAATTCAAAAAGAAAGCTTAAAGAGAAACTAAAATGTTTCATACCATTCAGGAGCAGTGGTCCTGACTGGCAAATATCATCAATATAACTTTGATATGGCAAGTGTAGTGAACTCAAATGTTTTGATGAAACCGATTACCTCAAAAAAATTGAGTAAACCAAATAAATGATTGTATTCACAGCACTTAAAAATGTGAAAAAATAACTTTAACGTTTCTTTAAGTTCCTTCCACACAATGCAATTAAGTTGGCCTACACAATTTTTTTTGAGATAATCGGTTTCCACAAAACATTTGAATTCACCACATTATCAGGGTTTACAGTGTATGCAACATGTGGACAATTCATGAAACTGCCTCAGACTAGTAGACTGGCTGGTAATTTCAAAGCCATACAATTATAATCCTTTTTATTTTTTCTATTTATTCACTTAGTCAATTTTTTTGCCGTGGGAATGTATACTTATTAGTTCAATTATTAGAATGTATACTTATTAATATGTGACTTGAACTCAAAGCCAATGCATTGGCTCAAGCACTGTGACAACACTGCAACTGTCCTTCAATCTGCGCTGTGGACACATGGTTATGATTCTGCCTTTTGTGTGCTGTCTTTGTGTTTATTTGCACTTGTGCTTTACTTTTGTTTTATATTTCAGCTTTCATTTTGGCCGTCTGACGATCCACTCCCTCTCTGCTAAACTCCAGCGATGTCTAATGACAGCCTTCAGCATGCCTGCGTCTCGTTGTCCAATCACGTTTCCTCTTTCGGTTTCGGCTGCATCTGGTGTTCTTCTGACCTCTTCTTACACATGGTGTGGGGCAAGAGTCTTGGGTGTGGGCCGGGGGGGGGGGGGGGGGGGGGTTGTTAGAGTGGGGCCCTATATTGCTAAATATTTCATACATAGAACCAATTTATCTATGGACGTACATGAGCACTCTCTCTCATGCGTGCATGCAGATGCAAACACGCATACTCGGTACTCTGGTTTTCGATCTGAACTGGTATCTACTGTTACCCGATATAACTGACATTCTGCAAATGTGAACTCAGCAATAGCAATAACAGGCTTATTGTCAATTTTTTTAGAGTACAGGAACCACACGCAGATCACAGATGAGCCATGAAGGCATCTTTCATTTACAGAAGATAGCAGGTATTTGAAGCACCAACGAAAAGAATAATCAGATGTCAGGTGGGAGTGAATAGGAGCACGAGAGATGAGGCTATTATGTCTGAGGTCAGTATCCGGGATAGCAAGTTGAATTAATGACTTCCAACGCCTGATGACGCTGGGATGATATTTCCCAATAAATAATTCACCGGAGATGGAAGGCAGTAATCCCGCAAAAGTGAGAAGAAAACAGGAACTTTCATACACAAGGCCACATTTAACAGATTGGGAAGGACGATGCAAGCATGAGGAGGAAACAAGGAGGGTGGGGAATTGAGCAAGACAATAATTGAATAATGAGAATCAATTCATGAAATGGGACTGAAACTTACATGAATGCCTGGTCTGCGGGGAAAAAAGAATACTCATATATATAAAAATACTCAGGACGTGACAGACTTTCAGGGATGTACAATGCTGTTTGTAAGCCAAAACCACTATCTTCTCCTGCCTGGAAAAAAAAAACTAGTGAGTGGGAAAGAGGCAATTAATTTTGTCTGTTTTTTTATTTCATCTTACCTTGACCTAAATTTGACAGCAACACATTTATATTTTTTTCTCTCCATTAGTAGGCGACTTAAACAAATTGGCTTTGTGTTTCAGTTGTGAGTACAAGATGGCTGACAACCTGTACTGACATCTGCCAAGATTATATCAGCACCTGATTGGCGGCACTAGAAGACAATTAAAAATCCAGGAGAATTAAGTTTAATCCTGCTTTGAAATGTGTGAACATTGACATACACATATACAGTATAAACCATTTGAAGTTAGGGCCGCACAATTAATCGTATAAAGAATGTGATTGCAATTCAGACACTGGCATGATCTCATTCCTGCATGAATAGCAAATACGATGCTGCATTTCCAATGAAAAATTACATTAACAAATCCCTTTCCATTATAATTAGTCGCATTTCTTATCAAAAATGTTTCCACCTCAAAATGTAGGCAAGCCAGTCCTCTTGGAGAAGCACCTTTAAGATGTTTAGGAAGGGCCTTGTTTTTATAATGTGTTGCTCCCATCAAATTTAGAATAAGCAGATATTTTTCAAAAACCATAAGATTTACCAGTTTTAACAGAGATATGTTATCTTTGTCCTATTTTTTGTTAAATATAGAATTTTACTTGATTTGCAAATCAATGCATTCTGTTTTATTTACATTATACGCAGCATCCCAACTTTTTTGGAAATGGGGTTATATACGCAACTCATGTAAACAGCTTAATCAAAATATTTTCTTATTCATGATAAGGTCAGTAGTCAAAATATTGCTGTCCATGTAAACATTGAGTGTCAATGTAATGGGAAGTAATGGGAATATGCCAAAGAAATTAAGAAAGGCAAGGAAATATTATGTTCATGTATATAAAAGTACCATCATTTAGATGAAAATAAACTGGAGAAATATTGAATTAATAAATGGCTTATGAGACATTTCTTTGCCCATTAACTGGAGATGAACAGTAGTAGTGATCTGCCAAAAATATAGTTCAGATTCCTTGCAACAAAGAGTGCAATGGCTGCTGCATATTAAGCAACGTCCATCATGTATTACAGAGTGTTTAATAGCCTTAATCAAATTTCCGCTTCCTGCATAGGAGAGCATTAGGGCACAATCAACCTCATACATGCAGCTGTAAACCGCCAAGATGGTGACATACTCATACTTACTATGGCTTTTGTGTTCCTCCTGAGATGGTGGAGAAGAGATGTGTCAGAAATGAATATTCAGTCAGTTTTGAAACTCCAAGTCATACTCTTTCTGAAAGAGTATAGTTACAACATTTGATGTTTTTTGTTTTAAGACATTGGCAACAAGTTCAAATTTATTCAGAATGCTCCATTATATGGATTAAGCCAATCTGTGTATTGTTTCTGAACTTGCATCCTTTTATGGCCAAAATAAAAGAATGCTTTTGGTCGGAAATACCGCACATCTAGGCTGTAGCTTTTCAAATGTTTGAGCATGTCTATCTGCTTGATCAAGTCAGACCATTCTTCTCTGACTTCTCTCATCAACACTGCATTCCCCTCCACAGAAATGTTGTTCGCTGGATTTTTTAGTTGTTTTGCACCCCTCTGTGTAGACTCTATGGGTCCAATTTTAATGAACTAAGCGCAAGATCTGAAGCGCGTGGTGCAAGTGCATTTAGGGCATGTCTAAATCCATTTTTACTATTTTAATGGCAGGTTATTAGGGCGCAAAGTAAGGTGCAAAGTTCATAGGGGTCATATGTAATCTCCTAATTAATTATTGGCATGTTTTGGTCATAACATAAAACAAACCAATCAATGTCATCTCACTTGCCCTATAAAAGCCAGATGCCCATGTAACTTAGCAAATTGCTATTGTAAGGGTGGATTCTCCAAATAGTAGGAAAAACACTTCTCTGCAGTGACAGGTTAACTCGTCCATGAAGTGAAGATGCTTGAACAAACGAAACCTGATCTCTGTAATGTCCAAAAATGTTAGCTATTAAGAAATGTATTTTGAAATATTGTTCAAAATTGCTTCAATCATATTCCAATGAAAAAAGTCTTCCATGAATCCGAAGTCCGCATTTGAAGATGTGCATGAAACAATGAAATGAAATAAAAATTTTAACTCAGGATTGTGGGTAAAAACATAATCATGTGCAGATGGGGTAACAACTAAGAGAATTAAAAATGAGTAAGGAAAATGACAGCATGGGAGAGAGAAACAAAATAATGTTGAACAATGTTACTGCAACCCCTTGCATAATATGTAGTAGTAGAGAAATGAACTTGCTTCTGCTTTATTGACAGTGAGGCTGGGAAAGAAATGGATCAACCTGGATGACATAAGGACAAAAATAACTGATGGTCAATCAAAGATTGTTGACATCTCATCATTGAAGGCCAAGTCAGACGTGCAGAAGAAATTTAGATAAATTATTGACAGTGGACAAAATTTCATCCGTCGCTTTAATGCTCATGAAGTTTTGCACTTAATGGTTGCTTCATCTGTCAGCCAAACAGTGAATTATAATTAGCACATTTCAAATAAAATGCAGAGTTGTGTATTTGATTAAAAAAAGCGGGACAGACGGGCTGCAGGTATTGTTTTCATGGGTAAGTTCGAAATTGATTTTGAGATAATTGAGATATTGAACGGAAATTCAAGCAGTTTTCATCATGAAATGGCATAGTCTCGTAACAACTACCTGTCCAGGGGGAATCACCTTGAGAACTGCAAGAATGGGAGAGTTTGCTTGTATAATATAGTGGGTGGGTGTAGCCATGTAAATATTGCACCATGGGGTTTTATATGTTGCACTTTTTAAACAAATAACTTTGCATCTTCATGGCACTTCACACTTTGATAGTAGCATTGGCACTTTATTGACAAGATTTGCACCGAACATTTTGCACATTACATATTTGCACACTTTTGTATCTTGTATTCATTGATGATATTTATTGAATATTTGAGGTATTTTTGAAAGTCCTTTAAAAAAAAAAATTGCTTGATAGTGTTGTCTCAGTATGTTTGGCAGTGAGGGCATGGCTTGCCCTGGATGAAAAGAGAAACTTTATTAGCTGGTGACAAACAGTTTTTAATTGTCAAACAACAAGTATATTTGGGTTCTGTGCAAGATATCTGGTATGCTGAAATATTGTGCAAAGAAGTGAGTGCTAGAATGCATCCATTTGAAAAGCAGTTAAGTTGTTTGTTCATGCACTTACCTTTCCTATCTTGACTGCTCCAGGGTTTCAAGCCAAAAGAGGCCCCTTCTTTTTCTTATCGATTTGATTGGCGGCTGTGTCCAATTGAAGGGACATTGCCGCCACCTACTGGGCTGGAATATGGAGTAGATGATTGACAGACCAAAAAAACAAACAAAAAAAAACTAAATTCTCTCCATTAACTGTTTTCCTCAGGTACCTAATTAAAAGCTTTTTCCTTCCCTCCCTCTTTTTCCATTTTTTTCTTTCCCTTTCCCCGTTTTTCTTCCTTCCTTTCTTTTTCTTTTTTCCTTTTCTCCCTAACTGTTTGAATGCCCTATTCCGTATTCTGACTGCTTGTCTACGGTTTTCATCCCACCACGGTACATTCTTTTTATCTCTGCACCCTGAACTTTTTGGTATATTTTCATTTGCTGATTGTATTATAGTTGTAACTATTCCCTCATTATGGACCATGATGATCCACCATCCCATGCAGATAATTGTGATAGTGTCTGAGAGCTAGATGTTCCTCTGCTTATCATATCTTTCACTTCTGCCCATCCAAGGGCCTTGACTTCTAGACACTTCTCTGCCGCTTTCAATACTATTTTGATCTTTTCGTTTTTTTTGTCGGTTTGCGCAGTGCAGTTTATGACATCAACCATGAACAATATGAACTGATTTTTTCCTACAATCAGTGTGTCCTCTTATACTTTCCTACACCCCTCACATGTTCTCATGTCATTTCTGCCTGTGCCACTCACTTTAATATTGGTGTTATTTAGCTGTATCTTGACTGCTTCCGCGTATGTGATCCCTCGAGAAGTTCTCACTCTCTGTACTTGTGCTGCTCTCTTACTGGCCTCACACCCTCTGTACGCAGAGCTGTGCTCCCCTCCCCGATTGCAACACTTGAGTTTAGCTCCACTTTCAAAAGAGTCCCCAGTCCAATGACCACCAATATAAAAGTTCCAGGGGAGACCAAGTTGTATGATAGGAGGGGGGTTTTGGGCACGTCGAGTGTGCATTTATAAATTATTGTTAATATGTTGGGGATGATCACGCTGGGTTAAACAGCAGTAGATGGGCTGATTTAAATGTTATTTATTTATTTATTTATTTATTGCTTTGCATGTGTGTGTAGTGAGAGAGGCAGTTCATAACATTTGAAGCACCCTGTTAGTGGTGGTTACCAAGGCTCATTTCCTGTGGCACAGTATAAAAAGGCACCATTTTACATCTGTCTGTGCTGCTGGTGATGTCATGCTCCTGTGTTGCTGCCAAAATGTACTGCTGGTTGTAAATAAAAACTACTGGTCCGGCACACCTTTTCTCCAGAGTTGCCAAGTCCGCTTATAATATGCAACTTTGGACTTCTTATTTCCTGAAGTCGCTTGAAAAAATTACGGGTCACGGGTTGCGGTTTTTTTTGGGCTTGTTTTTAAAAATATTGTTGCTTGTTAGAGAAGTGTAAGAGACGACCTAATTGTTATACGTTTATGGTTGCCATTTCCCCCCGATTCATAGATTGGCTCTGTCTGCTCACAGCCCCTCAAGCAATGTGAGAGAACCTGCCTTCCCACCTTGCCCCTTGCTCAACTGAATGAAAGATAATCTGTCCTCCATCCCTCCCCCTGCCAAATATAATGAAAGAGATTCCACCCCAAGTCTACACTGTCTTAGTGTTGAATAATTTATATTGCGTTTGTTTTTGATGCTGCGGTCGCTAATTTGTCTTATCACAGTTGGCAACCCTGCTTACCTCCCTTTCTGCGACTCTTTGCACTACATTCTCCGACCACTACACGGCCACTCCTAGCAAGGAGCCATGGCTTTATCCTGAATAATTGGTGAATACCATGGTGTCAGATTTGAGTCAAAAGTTGCGAGCAAGCAAAGACATGTCCACAAGCAAATTATATTACTCTGCGCGTGCGGAATAGCACCTGCGCGCACGGAAATAAGCAGAGAGATTAAAAAGGACCCACCATGTGCAGGAGAGTTTCTGCTTCGCGAGTGCTGGTTGGCATGCATGCATGCGTGGGAGGGCATGCTTGCACAGGTTCCCTCCTCAATCGAAATTGACTTCTGCTTGTGCGAAACAAGAGTCATCAGAAGATGACATATCCCACCGGTTCCACGGAATTCGTGATTTGTGGGCTGTTTTAGGTTAAAAATCAAAAATTTTGGGCAGAATTGAGCTGGAACCCCCAAAAGGCACAACTACACCATAAGAGTAAGTTCCATAACAAATGTGAAGTTTGTAAGTGGTATAGTTTTTGAGTTCTGCTCCGGAAATGAAAATGATTACGGACAGACAGACGTAAAGACGGACAGGGCGATGACTATATCCCACGGTATTACATACCGGTGGGATAATAATAATGTGAGATTTGCTATTACCACTGTAGTGGAACACCTGCGATGGCTGGTGTGCTACTGAGTCCTAGGTAATTGACAGTTCTGTGTGTTCCTCATTCCATGGCTCGGATGTGAGATACAACAAGGACATTTCACTCTATTTCACTTGGTCTGTGAGAGCCGAGACTTTTGGAGTTTTTGAAGTTTCTAAGTGGCATAGTTTTTGAGTTCTGTCCCGAAAACGAGACAAAGTCCAATTTTTGGGCTGTTTTTGGTGTAAAAATCAAAAATTTTGGGCAGAATGAAACTGAAACCCCCAAAAGGCATAACTACACCATAAGAGTAAGTTCCATATGAAATTTGAAGTTTCTAAGTGTTATAGTTTATGAGTTCTGCTCCGGAAGCGAGAATGATAACGGACGGACGGACGGACGGACAGAGGGACAGGGCGATGACTTTATCCCTCGGTATTACATAACGGTGGGATAATGACCAGACTTTTGACAATCTGTGGATAAATTTGGCATAAAAGACAACATGAGTATTTCCAAAAAAAAAAAAAGTTTATGAGTTTGAACATTAAATATCTTGCCCTTGTAGTGTACACAACTGAATATAGGTCAAAAAGGATTTGCAAATCATTGCCTGTTTTTATTCACGTTTTACACAACTTCCCAACTTCATTGGAATTGGGGTTTGTAGGTCGACGAACAGTCATCTGTTTCGGCTTTAAGGTGAAGCCAACTGGGTTAAAATATGTGTATAATACCGATTCTTCTCACGTCTGAATAATCAATTTGAACAAGTTGGGATGCACGGCAGCCCCTATACACATGGCCATCAGATAAGCTCCTGCCTATTACAGATACGGCATAGCTAATAATGTTAGAGCAAGAACAAAATCATATTGCTTTCATGTGATGATTATTATATAGGATTTTCCTTCACAAACTTTAGCTAGCTAGTGGGCTACATGTTCATTGCTAATCTAAAAAAATGATGTGCGATTTCATACATTGCAAAATAACTAGCCACCACGGCATAATCAATAAGCAAGCAGCTAAGTTAGTCCACCTTTATTAACAGTTTCCTTATAACCTCAAAGGTCTTCAAAATTGAACTTCTCACCAAAAGCTGTAATTGCCTACGAAATGACATGTCTCTGGCTTGTTGTTTTACGATAGATAACAGAAGCAGCTCAATGTTGAAGGTGGTCATGTGGGTGTGACCGTGTTGAAAGTGACCAATCATAAGAGAGCCAGTGGCCCATGTTGGTGTCTGCCCCAAATTTTCAAATGTCAGATCATTTTGCACGAGCAGAAATGAATGTCGAGCAAGGAGGTAACCCACGCGAGCGTGCATGCCCTCCAACGCTTGCGAAGCAAAAACTGCCTCACGCGTGCTGGCTGCTTTGTGATCTCAATGCTTATTTCCATGCAAGAGGTGGCATTCTGCATTCGGGGAGTAATATAATTTGCTTGTGGACATATCTTCTTACGCTCGTGACTTCTGACACAAATCTGAGGCCATAGAATACGAAAATCATCTTGCACACTGAATTGCCGATCACCTGTATGTTGATGAGATAGATTCCCTCACAATTTAAGTAAATCACCGCATTCAGTGATCGGGCATGCCTTTATTTTTTACAACCCGAATTCCAAAATAATTGGGACAAAGTGTAAATTGTGATTAAAGTCAAAACGCAATGACTTTCAAATCACACCAGCCAGTATTTTATTCACAATAGAACAGAGTAACATAGCAAAATGAGCTCATTTCAAATTTGATGGCTGCTACAGGTCTCAAAAAAGTTGGGACGATGTACTCCCGATGGAAATTGATGAACCTCAGGAGGCGTCGTGAACAGGTTCCTTGATGACCCGAGGAAGCTTCCGGAGCATCGCGAGCCATCTGAAACCATCAGGAGAAATGCAAAAAATTTCCTGATATGTTCCCGACATTCTGTCGGGAAAACAGCCCGGGGAGGCCTTGTCGGAGCTTTCCGGAGCCACAGGGAAGCTCCGGGAAGGGCGAAATATTGTTTTCCTGAGGGCATCCCCCATATCTCGCCGAAGTATCAGGGGACCCTTGGGGATATTTGAATCTTCGGCAAAAGTTCGGCGACCGTTCAGTGACACATTCCTGATGTCGGTGTTGCATCCCTGAATATTCCCCAAAATTTCAGCAACGGTTGCAAAGTGCATTCTTCCCATGGCGCTCATTGGCTGGATTTAGCATTCGCATGCACTATAAGTACATTTCATATAAGTACATGCCAGTGAGAGAATGATGCTGAGTCCAAAATGTGCATATATTACAGCGTTATTTTATCAATGTTTTGTCTGGGCGCCAAGTCGTCTGTTTGACCAAAATAAATTAGTTGTGTTCAGCTCTTCTACAGCATTTTACGGAAAAACGCGTCAACAAAACCATGAGAAAGTAAATAACTTGTATTGTACCAACAAAGAAAGAAGCAAGAGAAAAAATTAAGTTAAGGGAAAAAAAAAAACACATTTCTCCGCAAAAAATAAATGCCCCGAATTCCAGGCCCCAGCCTAGACACCTGCGAGAAAACTAAATATGTATATCCAGCCACTCAACCAAAAAAATAATAATAAAAAAATAGTTGATTAATTTTGAAAGGAAAAGATCGGGCCACAGCAGTACAGATTATAACAACCAGATTTCAGATGCAATTTCTGATGCGATTTCTCAGTTTTTTCAGGAAAAACATCGGGAGCCATCGGCAGAAAATTTGTCTATTTCCACATCGCCGATGATTATTCCCCATTGGGACCTAAGCATAACACATAGGCCTACAGACTGCTGCGCATAAAAATCCCAGGAGATCAACACGTTCAGATAAACTAAAGCTAGCTCCTCGGACACCAACAACCATTTCACAGTCTAAGTTGCTGAGATCGCATTTTTCCCCATTCGGACATTAAAATTAACTGAAGCTCCTGACCTGAATCTGCTTGATCTTATGCCATGGACAGCTGCCATATGATTGACTTACTGGATAACTGCATGAATATGCAGGTGTTCCACTGAATTGCTCAGTGAGTATGTATGGCTCATGAAAGGCTGTGCTTTGTGTTTTGACTGACTTAAGCATCATACATTGTTTGGGTCTTAAGAAAACAAGACCTGTAAAGATACTTTGTCTTTCTTTTCAACTGATGGTGACAATGTATGGTACTGCAGTCACATGCGCATTTGGATACAGATTAAAATCTGTTATCCATAATGTACATCAGTTATAATATTTTCATATATTTCTCATCAAACTTTTATTGCTGTAGTAAGGTGGAGTGAGAGACACCAAGGAGGCGAAGAGACCAATATCTTCCCTACTAGCTTGTGCAATAAACTGTCAATTAGACGGCCGACTGGTGGCGATACATCAGGAAAAATCATTAAATATGCATCTCCACTGACAGAGCGCCCAGTCCAGCTCAGCATACATGCCTGAGAGAGTCATCACTATAAGGCTTCATCATGAGATCAGCAAACAGGGGAATAGATTGACAAACGACTAGCAGGCTGCTGGCAGGAAACCAGGCTGCAATCGCAGTTTAATGACCTCATAAATTACAGTGCACCTATGAAGCATGTATTCTCTCCAAAATATATTTCAGTGCTGCTGAAAAACAAGGCAGATCTGAATGCATCTCACGTCATTCCACGAGGGGACAGAAGTACTGCCTAATCAGAGAAAAACTGGAGAAAACTAGAGACTACGGTGATTTCAGCGCTGAATACATATAGATTTTTTTTTTTGGGTAAAACCTTATTCAGCATACCCTGTCCCAGAATATCAATTAAGTCTGGTGTTTCCTCCAAAAGACAATTTCTCTGACTTGAGATATCATTAAGTAAAGTGAATCTTACTGGTTTTCTGATGAGTAATGTTTTTCATGAGAAAGCTGTAGTATTATGTTTTCTTCCCAGAGGAGGAGGGGTGACATATTGTTTTAGGCCCGGTTCCCATTCGTGTTTGCGTGCACGTTCGCGTTCGCATCGACGTTCCCACTTCATTTCCGGAGCGTAACTCCGAAACAGTTAGCATGATCTTATCAAAACTTTGCAAACTTACTACTCAGGTGGCGCAGTGGTGCCTTTTGCTATGTGCCTGCCCATCCACCCGTCCGGAGAGTTAGGCAAGGAAGGGGGCCGGGGGGGGGGCCTTTGTTTTTACAAGTAAAAATACATTCTAGTTTAAAATTGTATGACTGTGTTTCTGGATGTTTATAAAATATGGCTTCCTTGGTACAATGTGCAATCTTCACTTGAATTTGTGGATTCAATGAGGAATGATGTTTATTCTAAGTAGTTCAGTAGCTAAGAACCACACCATCAAAACTGTCAATTTAATGCAATCATTGTTAACTGACCCAATGTTTCTAGGAAGAGAAAAAGACAATGCGACAGGCCTGGGGTTTGGGGAAGAGTCAAGAGGGATTTGATGCTTGGTGAACTCCCTGGACCCTGTCGTTGAGAGGCAAATGGACAAAGACACAGACAGACAGGCAGGAATGGGAGGGTGGGACAGTTAAACAAGATCGTAATGGAAGAGGTAACACAGGTGGGAAGGCGAAGGGATGAGTAGACAAGCAGTGTTTAAGGTGTGATTCTGCTGTTAAACCTTTGCTATTCAGCACTAATTCACTCGTTAAGAATCACACTATCAGAACAATCGACTCACTGTGAAAAATTACATTTATTGAGGCATGGCCTACAGCTGGATGCAATAAATTGAGGATGGAAGAGAAGTATGGATGATGATGCAACAGGTCTACAGTTTGGGAAGACATCAAAGGGATTCTCCATAGCTCCCCGGCTCAGTGAAACCCCAGTCTTCATTCATTATCACACAATACAATGTGCTGAAAACTAAGCATGACAAGATCTCTCTGTCATAACAAAACACTCATCACGTTTTTATAATATAGGCCACTTTATGCAATACAACTATTCAATATCAAGGGTGATAAAATTTAATACAATTAATTGTCATATAACAAAATACCATTAAAGTTGAAATCTTATTCCCTTAGTATCGATTAATCAAGTTTGGATACTTCACTCCATGCGATATGAACGCTTGACACAAGGTACGATACAGCTTAATATGTTTGAACTTTAAGTGGTACAACATTAACATTTGTACAACCCCAATTCCAAAATAGTTGGGACAAAGCGTAAACTGTGAGTTAAATCAAAACGCAGACATTCAAATCACACCAGGCAGTATTTTATTCACAATAGAACAGAGATAACAGAGCAAATGTTGAGACTGAGAAATTTTACAATTTTATCTGCAAAATGAGCTCATTTCAAATTTGATGACTGCTACAGGTCTAAAAAATGTTGGGACATGGGGGCCTGTTTACCATGGTGCAACATCCCCTCTTTATTTTAACACAGAGTGGAGGCATCTGGGCATTTAGGAGGCAAGTTTCTTGAGTTTAGCCATTGGAATTTGATCCCACTCGTTTAATACAGGCTTCCAGCTGCTGGAGAGTTTTGGGTCTCCTTTGACGGACTTTTCGTTTAATTAGGCGCCAAATGTTCTCAATCAGTGAAAGGTCAGGATTGCAGGCAGGCCAGTTCAACACACAAACTCTTCTACTATGAAGCCATGCTGTTGTAATAGCTGCAGTATGTGGCTTTGCATTGTCCTGCTGAAATACACAAGGCTTTCCCTGGAATAGATGTCGTCTATTTTTGCCGCTTTGCTACAGTCTATTTTAAATGAGCCTTGGCCCACAGAACACGGCGGCGCTTCTGGATGATGCTCAGCAATGGCTTCCTTTTTGCATGATAGAGTTTTAGGTGGCATCTGTGGATGGCCCGACTGATTGTGTTTACAGACAGTGGTTTCTTGAAGTATTCCTGGGCCCATTTAGTAATGTCAAAGACAGAATCATGCTGGTGAGTGATGCAGTGATCCCTTTTATAGCCAATCATGTTACACACCTGATACCAGTTAACTTAATGCTAAATGTTTTAAATACTTGCTAAATGTTCTTTCAGCTGATTCATTTATATATTAATTGCTTTTTGCTGTTTTTGCCTGTGTCCCAACTTTTCTGAGGCCTGTTGCAGCCAGAAAATTTGCAGTGAGCTCATTTTGTGGATAAAAATGTAAAATGTCTCATCGTTTCAAAGTTTGAAATGTTATCTATGTTCTATTGTAAATCACATATTGGCTCGTGATCTGAAAGTCATTGCATTTTGATTTTATTCACAATTTACACTTCTTCCCAACTATTTTGGAATTGGGGTTGCACGTATACCTTAAGTGCTTGCTAATTACAGTATGATACATCATGTTGAAGATGATATACTCAATGACAAGGATACTATTTAAAAGTAATAGTCAAAACATATTAGTTTACCTTAGATATTTGTTTATCGCGTGATAAGTCATTCAGAGCAATACGCATATCACTCAATACAATTCCAATGCAATATTCCGAACAACAATTTAATTCTTTATTCCTGTATATACTGATATAAAATCAATATTAGTCAAAAATGATGGATATGTGATTTCTGATGATACAATTCCATTAAGTTTCAAATGATCACGTGACGCAAATAGTAGTGAGAGTGACTAACAGATCCGACACTCTCGTTTAATGGGTGGCCAAAGCAGGTTTATATGAAGTTAAGTCTTGCACTATCCAATGAGTGGAAAGTTCAGACACTATATTAGTATCAATTTTTTTATTAAAGAAATGTCATAAGATTCATTTGGTTCAGTAAGTTATTATATCCCCGAACGCGTTCCGGGGGATATTATGTTTTTGGTCCGGCCGCCGCCGCCGTCGCATTACGTGTTAACGCAATAACTTCAGTAATATTTCAATTACAAATTCCTAATTTTGCACATAAGTAAGTATCATAAAGAGGAAGAACTGATTCGATTTTGGACAAATGCTTTAGCGTGTACAGAAGAAGTCAATTCTCCTTCCAGAAGACTCAAATTGCATGAGCCAGATGTTATTGAATTTTGATGTGCATCCTAATGCATTCTACGCCCCCAAAACATGAGCATATGTAGCACAATTCACATAAATTAGCATCTTCTCACAGTCGACTAAACTGTCCTCATGCAAGATTGAACAGCTTATACACAAACTGATGCTCAGGTAACCCAGGGTAATGCCGGTGTGTTGGAAAGTACTATGACAGAGGCATTTGAGAAAAGCCAAAAAATTGGAAATGCAGTTTGATATTAGCAGCTGTTAACACCCTTAGCCAAAGGTCAATGATCAATTTTGTGATCATTTTATCAGATCTGCGGCTGTATGTTTTGGATACTTAAGTGTAGAGAGGGAGCTGAACTGTCAACTGATCACCACCTGGTGGTGTGCTGGATCTGATGGCTGGGAAGACTGCTGGACAGAACTGGTAAACCTAAACATGTTGTGAGGGTTGATTGAGAACGTTTGGTCGAGGACCCTGTCCAGGCCATTTTCAACAAACGTCTCCAGAGGAGCTTTTCCCATATCCGGGGAAGGCTGGGGACATGGAATCAGAGTGGAAAATGTTCAAAGTCTCCACTGTGGAAGCGGCTACCTTGAGCTGTAGCCTGAAGGTTATTGGTGCCAGTTGTGGTGGCAACCCCAATAACTTGTTGGTGGACTGCAGCAAATGAAGAGGGCCGTCAAGCTGAAGAAGGTGGCCTTTCGGGCTCAGTTGGCCCAGTGGCCTCCTGACTTAGATTGGTAGATTGGTATTGGCAGGCTAAAGGGACTGCAGCCACAGAAGCAAAAACTTGGGTTTGGGAGGAGTTGGGGGAGATTATGAAGATGGACTTTTGGTCGGCCTCAAAGAGATTCTAGCAAACTGCAAGAAGACTCAGGAAGGAGAGACAAGGTTTCACTCAGGCTGTGGTGGATAACTGCTGACATCGACAGGGGATATTGTTTGGCGGCACAAGGAGCACTTTGAGGAACTCCTGATTCTGGCAGACATGCTCTCCATTGAGTAGACAGAGAGGGAGGAGTCTGCTTTTGCCCATCTTCCTAGTGGAAGTGACTTTGGATGTTGTTGGGCTGTCATGATTGACACGCCTGTTAAACATCACAGAGATGTCCAGTACCGTACCTTTGGACTGGTAGACTGGGGTGGTGGTTCCCATTTAAAAAAAAGGACTGGAGGGGGAATGACATGGTTTAGCTGCCGAAGAAATGCATATGGCAGGATGCTGGGATGCTGGAAAGAAGACTTCTCCCGATTGAGGAATAGTGTGGGTTCCATTCTGGCATTGGGACTGTGGACCAACTTTTTCTCTTTCATGAATACTGGAGGTGCCATGCAGTCTACATGTGTTTTGTGGACTTGGAGAAGCCTTATGACTGTGTCCCATGAGGTTAATGGAGGGGCTGCTGTGGGAGCATGAGGCTCCGGGCCCGTTAGTTAGAGCCATCTGATCCCTGTACAACCAAAGCCAGAATTGTGTCCACATTCCCGGCATTTAGTCAAATTTGTTTCCAGTGGGTCCTTGACACTGCCAAGGGTGTGCCTTGTTACCTATTTTGTATCTGAAATTCATGGAATGGATATCAAGGTGCAGTCAAGGTTTAGAGGGCACCCAGTTAGCTAGCCTCAGGGTTGCATCTCTGCTGTTTGCAGATGATGTGGTCCTATTGGCATCATTGCATGTGACCTACTGCAAGGGGTGAAGTGGTTCACAGCTGGGTGATAAGGATCAGCACTTCCAAATCTGATGTGATTCACTGCCAGAAAAAGGTAAATTGTCCCACCCAAGTGGGGGTGATTTGTTACCCCAAGCAGAAGAGTTGGAGTTTTCTTCACAAGTGAGGGTCGAATTAAGTGAGATTACTAGGAGGATTGGAGCCACATCTCCAGTGATGTGGATGTTGCACCAGTCCATTGCGGTGAAGAAGGAGCAGAGCCTCAAAGCAAAGTTCTTGATCTACTGCTCATTCTACATTTCAACCCCCACCTATGGTCTCAACGCTTGGGTCATGACTGAAAGAACAATATTTCAAGTACGAGCAGCTAAAATGAGCTTTCTCTGTTGGGTAGCTGAGCTGACCCTTTGCCATAGGCTGAGATTGCATATCCAGTAGCAGCTCAAGAGTAGAAACGCTGCTTCTGCTCCTCCACGTTGAAAGGAGTCAGCTGATGTAGTTTGGGCATCTGATGTGGATGCCTCTTGGTCGCCTCCCTTTAGAGGTTTTGCGGGCATGTCCAACTGAGGCCCTGAGGCTGCCCTGGGACACACTGGAGAGACTGTATCTCCCAGCTGGCCTGGGAACGGCTCGGGGTCCCAGAGCAGGATTTGGATGAAGTAGCTGGAGAGGGGCATGCCGGGGCCACTCTGCTTAGTATGCTACCTCTGCACCCCGGCCCTGTATAAGTGGCTGAAAATGGATGGATGGATCTAGAAGACAGCTAAATAACAATAACTTTTTCAATGTCGTAATGTTTATGCACATACCTATACTTTATAGGAAAAGACATCCTTTGACAGCAAGATGACAAAGAATCATGTAATAAAGAGTAAAGACTGGATGTGAGGGTTGATTAATTTTGGCACCCAAAAGGGAAAAAATGCAGTCCTAACGCAAATGACCAAACATCCTATCTCAGGAGAGATCATATTCATACTATTCTATCAGCCATTGTTTTTAAATAGCAATTTTACAAATCTCAGACGTGACCTGCCATGTGACAAGTACAATGTATATCATATTACACTTATTTCTGATGAACTCATAAAATCATCAATATTGTTGAATTTTTGGGGCAGGGATAATTAGAATATTCAAAATGTATTATACAAATGCAGTTTATTATTGTTGTTTCTGTTTTATTTATGGTAGTATCCTGAGCGTAGGAAGGTGGTAAAAGGGGGCTGAGCAGATCAGGAGTCTCCGCAGAGAACTATTACATTACATACAGACTACACTGTTCATTTTCAGAGGGCGTGAGGGACTTCCATCAAAGCAATGTTATTAAACCCTGCTATCTTTTATGCAGAGGAGATTGTGTCTGTCTGATTTCACTCATAAAATGTTAATGGATTCAGTGGAGAAATTGCACTCTTTTAATTTCAGTAGAAATGCTTATCAGGATGGAGTACTTGATTTGGTTGCCTCATATGTATTATTTCTACCTTAAGTAAACATGACTGGTATTTCAAATGCTAATTTCTTTTGTATGGCAGCCTGTTTAATAACATGCAACCACCATGTCTCGAATGGGCATGAAATCTTTTATGGTTTGATAACATGCAACAAGATCTGTCTGTATTCCTCAGTAATAATAACCTATTCATTTGAGCACTGATATAAATCTGCTCTTCAAGATTATGAGAATCAAAATGTTTAGGTGAATATGTTGAACAATAATCTTTGCACAAATAGGCATAGCAGCATTATCTCTTGTCTCTGCAAAGAAAAATAACAGAAAAACAGTGATAAATAATACATAGCATTCCTGGCAGTGCTCCAAAATTGTCTGCTCTGTAGACATCTGGTTCTCAAACTGAAATGTGCATGTTTCTTTTGGCTATCACTATTCTCTAGTTGCTATGCAACTGTACCTCCAGATTCAGCAGTTCTCCACAGTGGCAAGCACCCCCCAGCATGCCCAATATTACAAATTAGGCTTGCATATCTGACTGTGGCCCTGCTGCTGAAGCCTCTTCCACTCAGTCTGGACTAAAAACATGTGTCTATTTGCAAGATGGAATGAATACTTGAGTAATTCAATCAATTACTTTTTAAATAGTAATTTACTGTATTTTAAATGCAAATCATAAATACTCATCTGAGAGTCACAAAAGTCACCCAGTGCATGGTTTGATGGGCTATACAAAAAAGGACTAATTTGCTACAGCAAATTTAGGATGAGGTGCACGTTACCTTGCTTATTAGTCCTTCAGTTTTTCTTCATGCTCATTTATTTGTTTTTCCTGGTTAAAAAAGGTGGGTTTTTTTTTTTTTGTCTCAACAATAACTCTTGGGATGAGTAAGACGTTGCCAAGATGGAGAACGGCATTCTGCATCTGACAGGGGTATATCCAACATGTTAATGAGACTGTCTGTGCATACAGTTTCTGCCATAACGCATTAAGCACTGCAGTATCTCCTCATAATGTTGACCTATTCTTGAACGTGTCACTTTACCTCAAATGCTCCTCATAAAAAAGAAAATGTCAGTGTAAATAGATTGTTATGTAAGAATTGTTTGTTGCCCTAGATAGGGTAGCCACTGAAAAAATAAGTGATAATTCAGCAGACAGAACTGCTCTTTATGTTTCAGAGGAAAAGAGTCTCGTCAACAGCCAGCATCTCCCCATAAATTTCTTCTCCAGAAGCCACCAGCCTTTTCTGTCTGGTACATTGACTGATCTGCTGATTATATACAAAAATATATAAAATGACTCAAATGCTCTTTTTTACTCTATGAATCTACAATTAAACAAAGTACTTTCACCCTCCCGTGTTATCCAAATGTTTAATTCCTTGTTCTTCAGTCTTATCGGAGCAAAATAATATTCCTGGCGGCCAAAATTTAAGCTAAGCGTGGATCTTTTCTCTTTTTACTTTTTATTGCAATCCTTGAAATATACGCTTACATTCAACTGATGATGCTTTTTTCCTTTGCAATATCTTTTTTTCCGTCTTTAGAAAGATGTGAAAAAACAGGTGAGGAGAAAAAAAATTAAGAAATAAAATGGAAAAAAAATACAATAACATTTCATTAATCACATTACACTTGATGCCTATACATGCACCTCAATCTACTTCACACTTATATTAATACCCTCCTTTTTTCCGACATGAGCCGATTCAGAACAAACAAAATGAATAATACCTCGACCATTTTTCCCATATTATTTTAAATTCTGGTTCTTGGATTGTTATACAATATGTCAACTTCTCCATTTGTGAAATTTAATTAATTGACTCCTTCCATTTTTTTTTTTAAATATACATCTGGTTTCAGCCAATTATGGGTTATCTGCTTCAAGGCCATGACCCTTAAGCTTTTGAACAGGTGCTTCTCGGTGTCTTTTCTAATTTCTGGTGGTGTAATGCCAAGGATAATGCACTCTGGTTCTATGCCCTGACTAATTTCAAAAATTCTTTGAATATAACCTATGATTTCCTCCCAGAAGCTACTTAAAATTGGGCAGAGGAAAAAAATGTGAGAATAGTCTGCATTTATTTCAGCTCAGTTTCTCCAACAATTTAATGTTCTGAATTTCTTATGTTTTACTTCCATTTTTTGAGATATAAAATATCTTGATAGAATCTTCCAAGAGAACTCCCTCCAAAATTTGCAGTTGGTTGTTTTATGCACTCCTGTACAAACTTCTTCCCATTTTTCGTCTGAAAGTTGAATTTTTAGCTTATTTTCCCATTTAGTTTTTGTGGACAAATCCTTTTCCAGACCAGTTTCCAATATTTCGTATGTCTTCAACAGTCAATTTTGATTAATTTCATTATTCTGATTATTAATCATGTATTTTATAACGATGTGCAGGTTTGTATCTGTTTCCTCTTTTACATGTTTCCCCTGATAGCTTCTTATTTGTAAGAACTTAAAGTACTTTTTTGGCAATTGTGAGTATGTTTTTAATCCTTTGGATGCCCACATCAAGCATTTTGATTCATGATGCTTAATAGGAATTAAGTACTATAAGGTGGTAATTAGTGTCAGTCCCCCATTTGATGTTCGTTATCTGTGTATGACAAGAAAAAAAAAAAACATAAAATAAAAAAAACATACTGAATTCTACAAAGGACATATCTATGCGTAAATCAATGATAGTATAATTTGTTGTTTTATCCTCCTCAGGCTCAGCGTGGGCCATACGGGATTTACATAAGTCAATAAATATTGTAATTTGCTAATACATAATTAGCAAAACACATCAATATTCTGCCATGTATTCCTTTCGAGGCATCCATTCTTGATAAGTCATTGCTCCTGGAAAAGTATCAATTTGGCTTCAAGATAAACCATTTGATTTTTTAATTTATTTGCCATTTATTTTTATATGCTTTTTGGAAGGTAATCGGTGGACACAAGTCGCACTGAAGATTAAGCATGAACTTTCCAACCTGTCCTCCAACCATAAGCTGAAATAGGTTGTTTATTGTCATTTACTCTGATTTATGACCCATATGAGCGTTTACTAAAATCGCGCCCCTAAAAGCAGCAGGAAGGTACTGTTAGAGTTACAGTTTGACTTTCAGATACAGTTTCAGTCATATTTACACTTAAAATAACAGTTTGGGTAAGGATTATGGTTGGGGGTAGGGTTAGGGAAAGGCTTAGAATTAGGATTAGGTTTAGGTTAGGGATTCACTGACAGCGACGCTGACAATAGAAACCAGATTGTAGTTATTTAAATTCCCGCTAGAGGTCGCTTAACTTCTAAACGTAATTTTAGGTTGTAATAAGCTGTTTGACAAACGACCTTTGCGGGCGCATTTTGCTGGAGGACAGGCTCCAACTTTCAGCGTTATATTATAAACCCCAAAGGGCTCACAGACAAACGTCTTAGCTCATTTGTCCCTGCTGTCACTAGCCTTTCAAACATGCGCGTGTAACTGTTTTATTATTATTTATCCTTTTTTTGTATTAAGCACTGTTGTTATGATTGCTGTTTGTATCTGCTGGCTGTGCAAAAAAAATAGTCACCCGTGGAAAATAAAGAAACCATGAACCTGGAACCTCAGCTGTGAGCCACCCAGAGGTCTCACATTTCTCTGGTCCACGTTTACACTTGGTACACTTTTTCTCTGTACAGTTATCTGTGTTGCTTCCCATTTAACCTGCTAACAGCCTGTGGTTCAGCTAAGTTCAGTTCAGCTATTCTCAAGTATGGTTTTATCAGTGCTGTGAAATAGTTATGAGTTCACAGAGTTCAGCAAGTTGTGAAGGGCTAAAATCAATTAATATTTAATCTTCAGTGTCAAGAAATGAGTAATGGGCTCATCTCGTGAAGCAACAAAAACTTACTACTTTCTGAATTACCTTAAAGGGGGGGTCATGTTCGTATAATTATATCTTTAAAGCAACTCCTTCCCAGTGTTTAATGTTCTGCCATCTTCTCAAGGGATTCTTTACTCTCTGGTGGCTAATTCATGAGATGGAATTTTTTGTCCTTGGATACCGATTTGAACTGTGATGGAGGAACGATATGGCTTTCACTCCATCCTTCAGGGTGTAGCTTCTCTCCCTCTCCTATCTCTCCCTCTACCTCTCTCCCTCTCTCAATTCAATTCAATTCAATTACCAGAATGAATGTCAATATAACAATATTGCCAAAGCATGAAAGGACAATTTTCATATAAAAAAAAAGATGAAATATATACATAAATATTTCGACATCCAATAATTACTGTAATTGAATAAATTGAAAGTAAAAAGAAGAAAATGGCTGTATATACAGTACAAGTAATTTTTTGAGAACAATAAATAATCAATGTACAGAAAAGTGTTTTCATTAAATCATAACTATGAAATGTGAAATAGTTTTGAGAAAGCAGAGTGTTAGCTTTGGGAAGACTGATTATGGTGTTATGCTGGTTGTAATCGTTATGCTGGTTGTCTCTTGGGCTGTGACGCGCTAACTTATCTTGCTCCTTCTGTGGTGGTAACCTTATTTTCTCCCAGAAGATGTCAGAGAGGGTATGAAGACTTTGGAATTTGAAGTTAATTTTGGTGAAAAATTCCTCTTGCATTTGTGCATATGTGCTACAGTATGTAGCAGGAAGTGTCGCTTTGTCTCTACTTGTCTCTGTAGACAGAGCTGACACAGCCTGTCTTCTTTTGGGAGCCAGATCTGCCTGTGTCGGCCAGTCTCTATGGCCAGGCTATGACCGCTGAGTCTGTACACAGTTAAGGTCCTCCTCAGTTTCTCATCAGTCACAGTGGTTAGATAGTCTGGCCCTGTGTACTGTCTGTTTAGAGCCAAATAGCATTTCTGCTTGTTTTGATTAGATGTCCAATAGTTAATGTCATTTTCCTTTTCTTTAGCTATAGTTTGGTTGGGCCAGATAGTGTGAGGGCTGTCCTAAGACCGTGTGCTGGTAGAGAAGGTGCGAGGGCTGTCCTGAGGATGTGTGCTGGTGGAGGAGGTGTGAGGGCTGTCCTGAGGCAGTGTGCTGGTAGAGGAGGTGTGAGGGCTGTCCTTAGGCCGTGTGCTGGTAGAGGAGGTGTGAGGGCTGTCCTGAGGCCCTGTGAGGGCTGTCCTTAGGCCGTGTGCTGGTAGAGGAGATGTGAGGGCTGTCCTGAGGCTGTGTGCTGGTAGAGGAGGTGTGAGGGCTGTCCTGAGGCCGTGTGCTGGTACAGGAGGTGTTAGGGCTGTCCTGATGTCGTGTGCTGGTAGAGGAGGTGTGAGGGCTGTCCTGAGGCCCTGTGCTGGTAGAGGAGGTGTTAGGGCTGTCCTGATGTTGTGTGCTGGTAGAGGAGGTGTTAAGGCTGGCCTGAGGCTGTGTGCTGGTTATGGAGGTACAGTACAGTTGCCGTTAAAAGTACAGTACAGACGGCGTTAGTTAATGCCCGGTTACCTCGGACAATTCGCCCTTCTAACCACGATCTAACGCGCGATAATGTGGTAATTCACACTGCTGACCAATGAGATGTATCACAGGACAATTTACTGCCTGGAATAACCACATGTGGCTCCGCGGAACTAAATGTAGCTCCTTGTGCAAGTTATAGAAAAGAGGGCATTTTTTACTGTTACGTTTGTGTTTGCCATTATGTATTTTAACATCTTTTTATTTTCTCTTGCAGTGAAAGTGGAAGCTTATGCGACCGCTGGAAAGCGTGTGGCTGATCATTTCCTCGGTTTAAAAAGCCTAGTATGAAAAAGAAAAAAAATATGATGATAAATTCAACAGTGTAATATTAGCAATTGCATTCTTGAAGGTATTTTTTTGGTGTTTTAAATATATGTCTTTTTATTGCAGAAACTGTGTTTCTGAGAGTTTGTGAGTAGACCTTCAGCGAAGTGTGCCGCAATTGATTTATTGGTCTTGAAAAGCCAACCGCAATATAAATAAACAAATTAGAATATACCCAAAAGTATCATTTTCCTATATAAACTATAGTAAACTTGACCCCCTCCCCAGGGGCAAACATGGAGCCTGGGGGTCATGAAATTCACAATTTTTATAAAGCACCTCAAGACACTTCCATCTATAAAGATAAGTGGTTTCCAGCATATCTAGGTATAGAAAAGTAAATGCAAGACAATAGGCTTGCACTAACAGAGTTGACAATACATAGGTTTGGTCGGTGCGGTCTGTGAATATGCTCATAAAAACTTCATTTTGCGTTTAAAGAAAAAACGCTTCAGTGATGGGAAGGAATAATACCTTCATTAACATATGTCAAGTTACTTTTCTACTTCTGAGGTAAAACCGCATCCCGCGGGGCAAAACCTGAACATGACACATCCGTAAATGACCCTTACTTAAGTTGTTGTGTTCACAATGTGGCTTATGATGACAATATAACTTAGGGCAATAACTCCATCAAATTTGAGTGAATCGGTCTGGTTTTCGAACGTCTTTGAGATCTTATAGATATAAGCCAGCATGCAAAGTTTCATGAAAATTGACCAATATTTACTAAAATTATTGTGTTCGCAAGGTTGCTTATGATAATAATACAACAAAGGGCAATAACTCCATCAAATATGATCGAATCAATCTGGTTTTCGAACTCGTCTAAGATCTTATGGATATAAGCCGGCATACAAAGTCTGATCAAAATTGGATCATGAATACTTAAGTTATTTTGTTCGCAAGGAAAAGTTTACGGACGACGCACGACGACGGACAAAAGGGGATCGCAATAGGTCACGCCTTCGGCTCAGGTGACCTAAAAAGTTAATTTCGAGCCCTGAAAACATTCTGAGACTGGGTGCAAGTAATCTTCCATATAGGAATGGATATAAGCTACTAAATTACAGGTTTGTAACGGGAAAAATAATATATTTTGGCAATTGAGTGTAAAATAATAGGAGCCTCCATAAAAGCACACATTATCTCCAAACATAAAATATTGCAGAAATGATATCTGACAAACAAAATCCTCACCAAAAATAGCATGATATTTAATAATCCAATTACCTAAAGCAATATTTTATGTAGGCTACCGTTACTCTTGCATTCATATACGGCAATAAATTGCCAAAAAGCTATGCCATTATCTACACGTACGGACTACTGTCAACATGACCGCCCCAAACGCCCTCGTGGCTCAGTTATGATTATACAAACACCTGGCTCATGGGCTATCGCCCAGCTACCGCGTTCGCAGTATGGCGGGGGGTCTTCTTTTGTCTTCGTACGTGTCAAGATGCCTGTCCAACCGCACGGCTAACGACAAGATTTCCCGGTCCTACCGCCCCCCTGCTACGGGATTAATGACCTTTTCTTTGGTTTCAATGGAGACTGTACTGTACCCATGAAAAAGATACAGCGCCCTCAATAATTATTGGCACCCCAGGTTAAGATGTGTTCTTCAGCTTCTAATAAATTCAGTTTTTTTCTCAATAATATAGGACCACAATGAAAAAAAAGGGGAAAATCCAACCTTTATTTCAAGTGCATTTATTCAGTGGGAAAAAGATCCCACATTAAGAAATAATTCTTCTACATAAAATCATGTGTGCCACAATTATTAGCACCCCTGATGTTAATACTTAGTACAACCCCCTCTTGCCAACAAATCAGCACCTAATCTTCTCCTTTAATGTTTCACAAGATGGGAGACTACAGAAAGAGGGATCTTCGACTATTCCTCTTTGCACAATCTCTCTAAATCATCCAGCGACCTGGGTCCTCTCCTCTGCACTCTCCTCTTCAGCTCACTCCCCAGGTTTTCAATGGGGTTGAGGTCTGGGGACTGAGATGGCCATGGGAAGAGCTTGATTCTGTGTCTGGTGAACCATTTCTGTGTAGATTTGGCCAGATGTTTAGGGTCATTATCTTGCTGAAAGACCCAGTGATGACCCATCTTCAGATTTCGGGCAGAGGCCACCAGATTTTGATTTAAAATGTCCTGGTATTTCAAAGCGCTCGTGATGCCATGCACCCTAATAAGGTTCCTAGGGCCTCTGGAAGAGAAACAGGCCAACAGCATCACCGATCCTCCCCCATACTTCACAGTGGGCATACTCATCTTTTGTGTTCCACCAGACCCACTTAGAGTGTTTGTTGCCATAAAGCTCCATCTTGGTCTTATCTGACCACAGCACACGGTCCCAGTTGAAACCCAGTACCGCTTAGCGAACTCCTGAAGTTTGCATTTATAATTGTGAGTGAGAAAAGGTTTCTTCCGTGCACGCCTCCCAAACGGCTTGTTGGCATGTTGATAGTGCCTGATGGTTGTTTTGGAGACTTTGTGACCCCAAGATGCTAACATTTTGTTGCAATTCTTTAACAGTGAGCTTTGGAGAATTTTTAAGTTCTCTTACCATCCTCCTCACTGTGCGTGGTGGCAAAATAACCTTGCGTCCTCGTCCAGGCTTGTTTACCACTGTTCCAGTAGTTTTAAACTTCTGAATGACTCTTCTGACAGTAGATATGGGCAGGTGCTGGCGAGCCTATTTTCTTGTTGCCATTGCCTGACTTGTGACGGTCGACACACATCTGCCTTACTTTAATTTTGTGTACCTTTGTCTTTCCCATGTCGAAGAGTGGATAAGAGAAATGGCCTCTGTGTCACATCATATTTATACCACAGGGAAACAGGAAGAGATGATTTAATAATTAAATGTTCCTAGATACTCTGATCAACTTTGTAAGTAACCTGTTCTATATTTGCAAATAAGATTTGAGCAATTAGTTTCTGCTAAAGCAACTAATTTGCCAAAGGCACTGATGCTGCTAAAATCTAAAAGGTCCAGACAAATTCATGTCAATGGCAGAGATCGCAGTCATCAATGAAATGTCTTTCAGAACTAAGACACTGAATTTTAGTCATTTACCCACGCAAATTATTTCGTATAACTAACTTCTGTGGTTCATTGAATTTTGCATCTTCATCTTCACCCTACAGAAGGAAAGAATGGTCAAAAACAAATTTTTGGCTAGTTACTTGTATTTAGCTTTATTTTTATTATTTTACTTAATTTTAATGAAAGATGGAGTAACTCATAGTTAAAAGACTAGTTTAATCATCTGGGTCACACTGTCTCAATAAACGAGAACATTGTTTCGCAATGAAATTTTGTTTGTATCGAGATGTTTGCAGAAGTTGTCAACAAATGAAAGTGTATTTTGCCTTTGGTCTGCAATTTGAAAAATAGTCCACTTAATTCCATTCTCAAAATGCAGTTGTGTTAAGGCAATTTGTGAATGAAGTGCATGACAGTGCAAACACACTAAAAGTTGGGGCGTCAGGGAAATCGAACGTAAAAACCGAGAGCAGCGATTTCGTAATTTACTTTGAATTGCATTTCATTGCAGACAGTATAACTCCTTTGTAACTCCTCTTCGGGCAGGAAGAAACAGCTTACCATTTCCTGTAGTCTTTCAATTCTTGTCTTTAGAATTTTTCCCCATGTTTGAGGTCTCTCCAGGGATGGATTAATGAACGGGCCTACAAGGCCCAGGCCCCTTGGGCACCCTGAGCCTCCACGCAAAGTCACCGCTATTCACTTGGTACTTCTTTTTGCATAGTCAAAGGGCCTTAATCGTTCTTGTCAATAACTGAAGTCCTACTGACAAACAGAAGGAATAGCCTAAAAATTCAATTTGAAGACATTACAAGAAACAAACCATCATGTTTTAAGTGGGTGTTTATCGCCTTGGTTTATCCACAGGACTTTAGAGGTACTCCATGTAATATGAGCCCTTCAACTCTGTGGGGAGAAATCCAAAGACCAAGTTAAAATCAAGTGCAATCAAGTTCTCTCCAAGGGGCCTCTCACATGGTCATAGATAGATTGGACCCTCCACCACACACACACAAATGAGCTGTTTATGTGGCATTTCTGGAAAGTCATGGTTCATAAGGACCCATAAAGGCCCCTCAATCATATAACATGGGCCTGCATATGTGTGTGTGTGCACGCGAGCGCGCGCGTGTGTGAGATTTCCTGATTAATTGACTCATTAATTTATAGTTTTATTTATTATTTTTGTCACTTGATTATAGGCTCCTTTAACCTTTTAAGCCCGTTAGGCCCCCAATTGGAGTCCATCAAATGCAGCAGCTATATTCAAACTTGAGAAACTTCAGGCCCATTTTAAATTCTAGTGGAGATCCAAAGTTCTCTGACAATCCCAAATATGTCCATGTGAATAACATGGAAATTGATATTTCCATTTGAAGTAATGCTGTGACCATACAAACATTGCACCCTGGGTTTGAATATTTTTTCAATATAAGTGCAATGCCGCTTCATTGAAGTGCTGAGACCAGCAGATACAGAATATTTGTGTGTCATTGTCCTCCAATAGGAAAAAATGTGTTATGTTAAATCCTTTTAAGGGAAAACTTGGGGGGGAGAAGGCAGGGTATGACGTGAGATTTCTTTCAAGAATAAACAAAATATTTTGCATAGGCCTATTTTATGGGGGCCCACATTCCCATTAGATTAATGAATAAAGAAACTGGTCGATAGAGGACGCTTTTAAAGTTTGCACCGGAGTAAGAGAAGTGGCGATAAGGTCTTCTCTGTTAAAATGTGAAATCCTTTAACAAGCGCGAAACCTACTTAAAATCAAAATGGAGCACCGGTGGACGTTTAGCGGAGCAGGCAAAAGAAAGCTAAAAAAGAAAAAGAAAACAAGGAAGCATCTTTTTTTCGATAAGGCTGTTTCTTACTCAGATGAGATGAAATGGTAAATAATAAAACTGACACAGAGAATTGCCATTTTAGGAGCATGCTGAGTCAAAGTACAGTGATGAAAAATATGTATTCATTTATTAGAAAAAAAAAACATGATTCGACGATAAGTCGACTCTGAGCAAAATCTGATGAAAATCAGAATCGACTTTGAAAATCCTTAGTCGAAGACACCCCTAGTTCAGATGGTAAATATTGTGTTGAGGTCATAGGAAAGGTTTCATTCTTGCAACTCTGCCATGTAGGTCTTTGTTGTTTAAGGTACGCTGTATTGTTGTCCTTTGAACAACTAGACCTGTGTCAGCTACTCTTTTTTGCAGCTCTTTTGCAGTGTTGGTTCTACTGAGCATTTCTCACCAGATCGCGGGCCATTCTATCTGTAATTTTTCTTCGTCTTCCAGATCTTGCCTTGACTTCAGTTGTTCCATTTATTTTCCATTTTCTTACCATGTTTCTGACAGTAGAAATGGGTAGTTTGAAACATTCCGAGTGTTTTTTGTTGCCCCCTCCTTGTTAGTGGAAGTGAATTATCTTGAGTTTGACATCCTTGGACAACTGTTTAGAGGAACCCATGATTTTCAACAACAGCCACCACAGTCGGATATTTTAGAAGGCATGGAGTCACTTCGGAATATATTGTTCAACCCTGGAATTGTATTCACCGGACTCATTAGAGCCCTAACGAGTAAATCACCTGGGTCTGGGCCTTATTAATCATCTTCTTAAAATGTAACAAAGAATAATCCAAACGGGTTCCCAAACATTTGCGCAGGGCCCATTCTCCTTTCTCATCATTTGAAAATTCAGAAAAATTAAAATAAAAAGAGACCTTGCTTTTGATTTTGCAGAAAAGTGTCATGTTTAACTTTGTGGCATTTAATGCTCAGGTTTGCATTCAATCACTTGGAGATGAACTGTAAGAGACATTTAAACCAGGGGTGCCCAAATTTTGCACCACACTGTATATGGGAAAATCATTGAAAGGTTTCATAAAGTCTTTGTTCCTTAAAAAAAGATAGGAAGGATACTTCAGTATTAAAGAAATCAGGAGAATTTTCTATATGTAAAGTGCTAGGATGCTGAATATCCAAGATCTCTGATCTCTCAGATGCAGAGACCTGCTTAGAGACCTTCAGTAACCTCACCTTTTAATGCCTATTTAATCAAATTCTGTAACCTTTTACTGAGCCTGAATAGCAACCAAACACTGATTTATGTGGTTGCTAAGACTGTTTGAATTATTGGCTGATTTACTTGATAATTAGATTATTGTTAAATGCATCAAGACATTGGGCTGTAAATTCGTTGACCAGGCGCAGGCAAGGCGAATGGGGGGAGTGCCGCGCCAACTGGGTGTATCCAGGCGTATTTTGCAATTTCGTGCCCGGTGCAGCCCTTTGCAAGTACTTCTCTGTCCTGCCTCTGTCCCTCCTGCTGGCGCAAGTGGCAAAGAGGGAGGAGAGAAGGCATGTTTGTGTTTAACCCCTTTGCGCTGAAGCCAAATTTGGCTATTTATGGGTTACCCAATTTGATGCTTTATAATTCAAGATTTAAGCTTTATAAAGAGGATGATTGTGGTTCAACTCAGACACTTACAGCATTTAGAATTACATCGTATTTCAGTTTATTTTCATGATTTTGGAAGAGAAAATGGGCTGCAAATCTTCATGAGCATTCACCATTGAAACTGTAAAAAAATAATTCTGAGGATTGAAAAATGGATGGGGGTAAAAACAACACAGTTTTGGAATAATAAACTCCAAGACCACAAGTACTCCTCATCTGAACATGAAATATTAAATTTTCCACTTTTTATAAGCCAAATAAGATAGTTTTCCAGGTGCCTCCCCGAACATGGCGCACGTTCAAATCATAAAATAATCATATTTTCAATGCAAATCAACTTTGTACTCATAAAGTTCAGTATGAATGGATGATTTTCTGGTTGAATTTGGCATGATTTCCTCAATGTAGGCACAGCTGGACATCAATGGTCACCACTGACCTCTCCAAACAAAAAACATGCTTTTTCTCCATGATGAAGTACAGAGTCTCGTCCATTTATCTACAAAGCCGCGTCAGCAAGCACACACACTCATTAGAAGAACTGCATATTTTACGATCAGAATGTTCACGCAGGCGGAAAGCTTGCTGTTTACAGTTCCGATCATCCCAGCAACACGCAAACTACGTTCCCACCCACTATGGAACAAGTATAACTAAGGTCACAGTAATAGCTCTTTGCACTTTAAAAGAGCGAAAATGCTAGGCATTTGGTTTCAATGAATGTGGTATAGATTCTAAAACTGATCACCTAGTTAAGAAAAATTCCAGCACACTGCAGTATCGACTACTCTTCTGTTACCCAGATAGCTCTCCCAGATAGCAAAAACATTAATTCAATGTTGGATTTTGGTAATATTGGTTATTTTTGGTTGAGGTTGAAAAATCCATGTTAACTCAATGTTTAATTACAGTTACCATTTCAAAATTTGAAAAACTGTTGTTGAATCAATGTAGTATAGATGATGATTGACATTGTTTCAATGGTGCTGATGGAGGGGGGGGGGGGGGGGGGGGATAGATGGACAGATAATTCTCTAAGGTGATTCCTCCGCCTAAGCCAGGCAGGAAACCTTAAAAGATCAAAAGAAAAGGTGTGTGCTAAAATGTACAAAAGAAGTACAAAAGTGTTATTTCTTTTGAATCTTTAATAAATAACTAAATGAAAAATGGTCTGTTTTATTGTTTTTTTTTATTAATAGAGCATGCGGTTAACCCCTTTGCGTGGACGCCAAATCTGGCTATTTAGGTGTTACCTGATTCAAGGCTTTATAATTCAGGATTGCAGCTTCACAGACAAAAAGAATTTGGCTCAATTGAGTCTAGATACTTGAAGCATTTAGACTCCCATCGTATTTCAGTTTATTTTTATGATTTTGGTGGGGAAAAAGGGCTGCAAACACAAAAACTCTTCATGAAAATTCGACTTTGAAATTGCAAAGAAAATAAAACTGACAATTGAACAACTGCTGGGCCCTAAAACTATACATTTCTGGGATCATAAACTTCTTGACCACAAGTACAATTCATCTTGAACATTACATTCTAGATTACCAGCTTGCTATGAGCCAAATTAGACAGCTATCCAGGTGTCTCCCCAAAGTGGTTGCTACATACGAAAACGATTTTTTCTGTCACAAAAGATCATATTTTTAAACTGCTGGATCGATACTATGGGCAAGAATATTTACCAGTTTGCACATCAGGCTTAGCTGAGGAGTTTAATTCATGCAACTCTTGAAAAACTGGGAGTGGAGCGAACTTCCCCATTTCCAAAACCGCGTTCAAGGTCTGCTTGCTTGTGAATATTCAATAACTGATCCGGGGGTGCCATCTAGTGATCAAGGACAGTAACAACATGCTTAAATTTGCAATTCTATAGATGCAAGCGTCTACATCTGCAAAAAGGGGTGAAGCAGCTGTTCTCAACCTTGGTTTCTTTAAAAAAATGGAAATAGCCAATCTGTAAGGGTTTTTTTTTTTTGCCCTCCCCTGTGGCTTTCTCTCACCTCCACCTTAATGAGCTGCACCTGTTGCTTTTTAAGGTGGCGGTAATTATCTGAAGTATATGGGGCTGGCAGTTGCCAGTTCTCTAGCTGGCGAGCGCTCTGCGCACGTTTGGCGGAGCCTTTATCCACGAAATTGTCACTGTGTCATGATGAATATGTGACACCTCCCCCTACTACGCCGCCACACCCATCTCGGCACACGTCCGTCTACCAAATTGCGAAAGTGGCTGAGCACGGTGATGCACCACATGAAATTAACACTACGCAGGCAGCACCAGACAAAATTACCACTGCGTGGGCTATGCCACGGTGAGCCACCCTACGCTGCGCCAAGAAATTAGAGCCCGTTGTGTCAGGGTCTGAAATAGTCTTATGTTTTTGTGCATCTTGTCATTGTACTTATTTTCATATGGCATTGTTTAGTTTTGGCAGTTCTTTGCATGGGTGTAGTTTTCCCATTTGCTTTCTGTTTCTCACTCCTTCACATGCACCTCCTTTCCCTCATTGTTTTATTGTTTGATTAAGGTTCATTTGTACTCGCACCTCCCTGCACTCATTTAGTTCGCCTTCCCACCTGCTGCCCATGGAAAAAGTCTCTCTGCTTCTCTTTACATACCTCCCATTCCCCATCTAAGAGTTTTTCTTAGCCTGTTTCCCAGTGGCAGCATATGAGCGGTTTATCGTTCGAGCCTTTGCTGTGTATGATTTGGTGTTTTCTGGTTTTTGATTGTTTTGCCCTCTGTGTCGGACTGATATCTGTGTTTGATTTCTGATTTGGCATTTTTGGTTTTTTGAGATGCTCTTTGCGATTTGGCTGTGGTGTACCTTCCTTGTTTTGATTATGTGACTGTTTTTGGTCTGTCTTCTGATAACAATTTTGGATTTGCCCATTTGCTCTGAAGTTTCACTGCCTCTTACTAATCTGGATTCTCTGACCATCATTTGCAATAAACCCTTTGAGCTGGACCTGTATCTGTGTATGAGTTCCGACTTTGCCTCCTGTCATTATGTCATTTCATTTCCAAATCAATGATGACATTTAACTTCAATGTGTCATTTGAAAGAAAGCTCATAAAATGTCACAGATTTGTGTAAGTTTATTTGCAAGTTGGTCTTCAAGTATTGCTCAGTGAAAGGCCACGAGGTAAAAAAAAGAAGAAAAAAAAAAGCCTGTATCTTATAATACAGAATTACCTAAAAAATGTCACCAGTCTATTGTTCCTGATTAAAAACTAAATGCTCACTCATTCAGGTATGAGGACTAATGACTAGCTAATTTGTTTTCAGTTGACATTTTTGTAGATTACATCAAACATGATGTAATAATATAAAACGTCAATGTCTTTCAAAAATTTTGAATTCACAGCTCATAAATCAGCATGTATTTGTTAGCTATGCTAATCAGGGATGCCATTTTGTGCCAATCAGTGCAATGTTTTGTTACAAGTAAGACCTTACCAGTTTATATGTATTCTTTATGCACAGAAAATATACTGACCAGCACTGAAAATGCACAACCTTAATTTCATAGCCAAGATACAAATTACAGTGGCGTGAAAAAGTACTTGCCCTCTTCCTGATTTTTTTTTTTTTTGCCTATTTGTCACACTTCAATGTTTCAGATCATCAAACAAATTGTAATATACTCAGCAACAAAAGTTTCTGTGACACCAATATTGTTCATTATTTTTCATAACGCAAGTATGAAATTGTCATACAATGGTGATATCAGACTGAAACAATACACGTAAACACAACATTGAAATGGAAATCATGAAAATGCGAGAAAATGACTTTGCATGTGAAAATGTGCGTAAATCATGCTTGTGGATGGCAATGAAAGAGGAGAATTTTTGGAATGTTCACATTGTGCCT